>JALAZF010000468.1:2438555-3657832 GCA_022829125.1 Lathyrus tuberosus | reverse complement strand
GGGAGTATTTAATAAACAAATTTCATAAAGAAGCGTACAATTATCAAATCAAACACCGAAACATTAAATTCTCTGTTATTGATAAGCATTAAATTCTGTAAACATTGAATCTTAAGTACGCATTCACTAACAGAATAAGCTAAAAACTTCATTGAATCCAATTAAATGTAACAATAAACATTTATAGCTTAGCTTCTCAATCAAATCCTCATAAATTTCAGTATCTATCTACTTCCACACTACACTAAATGAAATTCAAATTCAAAGCATATCAAATTCTCAATTTCAAAAAAAGCAAAACCTCACCGTCAATCGCAAATGAATCAGCATTCACCACATAAACAGTAGCCAAATTACACATCGGAATTCCGCCACCTCGAGGTAAGGTAGAAGCCACTATTCCTCCTCCATCTTTTCCATCGTTAGCGACGATCTTGAGAGACGGAGAGCGAGACATCGGAGCAGGAAACATCTCCGATGAGCAGCTATTCTGGCTCCCGGAGACGACAATCGTTTCATCGCAGGAAGGAGAAATGACGACGGAAGGTTGATAATCGAGTTCGAGATTTTCCGATGAATGAAGCGGCGGAGGGATCATGACCGGAGAGAGTGAATTGGCGGAAGGAGAGAAGTCGGGTGGAGCGGGTGGAGCGAAGAACCCGACCATGCGAATTTTAGGGTCAATGACGGCGCGTGAGCCTCGACGCGCATCCATGGTAGAAGTGAAGTGAAACGGTTAGGGTTTTAAGTTTCAGTGTGGAGCATGTTTAGGTGGGAGGAATGTTTTTGAAGTGATGAAAGAAGAAATAAACGGCGAAAAATTTTTGTGGAGAGAAATGCGAAACTTGAAGGGAAAGAAAAGGAAATTTTTGTCGTTTGTTGGGTGTTGGTGTAAATTATTTCAATCATATTCACGTGTTTTTGGTAACGATTATTTTCGTTAACCGTTGTGGTTGTTTTTTTATTGAAAAAAGATAGTGAATTGAGGTGACTTTTTGAGAACTTTTCTGTCATGTTATGTTTTCATGTGAAATGGGATAGGATGGATAGAGACGAAATTAAATAGGGTTTGATTTTAGATAAAAAGGGCTTAAATTTCGATTGTTTGGATAATGAAAATATGTTGAAGTACAAAAGTATTAACAATGGACTTATCCTAATTCACAATGAGAAAATAGGAGATTTCTATTATTGAAATTATTTTATTAAGTATTGTATTTTAAGTCTGGGATGTTGATGTTCGCATAATCAATTTATAATTATACGTATTTGTTAAAAAGTACATGTGTGTGGTATATTTATAGGGTTATGAGATATTCAAAGGCTTTAGTAAATGAGAATGGTTATGTCTTGTCTGCAACGACGAAAAGTTCTTTTTGGTGATATTTGTATTAATGTGAGAGTCAATTCACGTGAGGTGAGCGGCTTTGTATTATGCGTATAGTGGTTAAGTTATAATTCATCTCTCTCCCATTAGAGAAGAAGTACTTATAAAGGCCACTGGGCCTAGAGTTTCTTTGAAAATGATAAACGCCCACTCAGCCAGAGGTGACCATTGAATCCCTACTTCCTAGAAGAACATATATCATTATTGACTCTGACTTCTCTCTGACAAAAAAAAATGTCTTTTTCAACATTTCTCATAATTGGGTGAATGAGAGGCACATAAGGTGACGTGATTCCTAACAGAGGGTGACATATGGTCATCGACCCTCCTGAGGGTTACCACCCTCCTGCCTTTACTATGCATTTTATAAATATATCACTACATAGTTTCTCAAGCACAAGGGCGAAATGCTTTTAGATTATTGAGTGTTAGGGGTATCTTGAGAGCCTACGCTTTCTGATGGTATGGCGTGTTGAATCAAACCAACTAGGCCCTGAATCCATCAGGTGAGAAGTTAAATGGTCTGTTAGATGGGAACTTTAGCTCCCACATGCAAAGTTATATTAAGCTTGACTAATGAGACCCAAAACCCTTAGAGGAGGCTTTGGACCTCTCAGACAGAACTTCTATCAAGCCCTCAAATAAGACTTTAAATTAAGTCTCTTAGACTAGACTTCAGTTGCGCCTCTTAGACGAGATTTATATGTTGGATCCCGCCAAAGAAAACTATAAGTCCCTAATGTAAAGAGTTTAGATAGCCTGTTTGATGGGGACTCTTGGTCCACAAACGAAGTTATATTAGGTCTGACTAATGAGACTCAAAGTCTCTCAGGCAAGGCGTCAGATGTAACACCCTACTAAAAACCCCACGAATTTAACAATTAATTTAATCATATAAACACAACCACAAGGGTGTCACACTTCATAAAACATCACAATTATATTGCTCCGTAACACAGGTTACACAAAAACATATATTAAATCGAACATACTCATTTATGAGGCTTTTACAACATCAAGTTCTTTTAAAAACAACGCAGCGGATACATCATAAAGAAATTCAATTATAATTCCACAACTAAATTGAGTCTTAAACTCCAACATCCATAACATCAACAAAAGATAAGTTTCATCAACACTCAACTCAACATCTTAGAATATCACCGTGAAATTATTAGCAAATACTTCGAAATAAACAACATGAGTACTTAAGAGGACAAGCGTCAACCCCAACCCAGTGTTACATGAATCAGAGCAGAATTCCACTACAAAAGAAAACGATAAACTAAAGGCGAGCTCCAATGCCTAGCTTCCACTTATTTTCACGGAATCTACTCCTGAGTATCTGCACGTTACCCACATAGAGGTAGCATTCAAATAGAAGGGGTGAGTAATCATATTCAATTATAATAGACATAAGAAGAATATATTGCATTAATTATATGCAACAAGTCAACAACATCAACATATCATAAAGTCACACCCCAAACATCATAAGTAACTCACATACAACTTCAATCACAAGGCTCACATATAATCACATAACATTCACAAATATCACCACATCATATAGCACCAACAAAATTATGCAATGCTACATAGAATGCTAATGCAACTTCATTGACCCAATGCATGTGGTACCAAATTATGAACACTTATGTTCATTTCACTCCATGATCCCCACCATAGGATTGATTCCCTCTTGGAACTGAAGCACACCAAAATCGCTATCATCACCATAGGTAACTCTTCACTAATCCCCCGTAATATGAATTAGCTGCTCGCACCCGATCCATCACAATGGGATGGAGGCTCACCAAAACTCGTTACCATCACCATAGATAACGCTTCACTAATTCTCCACCATAAGAATTCGCTACTCGCACCCGATCCCCACTTAAATAAACAAGTTTCAAGTTCAATATTTCTTTTAAATATCAACTAATTATCATTACCAGCCTCTAGAAAGAATTTCATTTGATAGTAATTCGCGTTAGCTTTCCAACGCTTCGAATGACACTTGATTTGGACTTAAGGTTACAAAGTTATGGCCAAAACAACTTTGCAATACCAATTCCAGGGATCTACTACGACCGCTTGTAGCAGCGGCTATGGCTCGTAGCACTCCTATGCCAAAAAATCACTTTGGGCACATCCCTAGTGCCAAAATCCAGGGAGCTGCTACGGCCACACGTAGCAGATGCTACGACCCATAGCAGTGCCCAGAAAACCCCTATTTTCTCGCGATTTTGTGCAATCTCTCTTATTTTTCAGCCTTGCAACAGACCCCAAACCCCAAATTTTGACCTCCAACAACCCCAAAACATGTCATATCATGTAGTACATGAATCAAGTGAAAGAAAACACATTAAAACATCAAGATATACATAACCAACAACTCAATTAACATAATTTTTCATCACATCCATCATGATTCATTCATTCAACTCATGCCCTAAAATCATCCATATTCAACCCAAGTCAAGAACACAATAACAATTCAATCACTTACCACTACCATTCATCATCAAACATGTATATTCAGCATTATCAACCAAAAGAAAAACTAAAACCTTTATTTTACTCCCCCCTCATGCCAATTATAATTGAAAATACCCTTACCTTAGAATTCTTCTATAAATTTGTTTTCTTCCAAGTCTATAAATTTGTAATGCCCCAATTTTTGTTAGATTTATTTAATCGAGTTGATTTAATTATTTTTGTTTTTATATTATTTTATTCTAGACTTTTATTTGGCCATATATTATTTTTCATCGTTGTTATGTTTTATCGCGTTTAGGGAACGTTTGCGAGATATTTGAGTGTAGGGGTATTTTTGTCTTTTGTTGGGTAGATATTATGTTTTTCATTTAAAATAGAACATAGAGGGAAAAATAGAGAGAAAAGAAGAGAAGAAGGGAAAAGAGAAAGGAAAAGAAGAAAAAGAGGAAAAACTTGGAGAGTAAGAAAACGATTCAACCGACACTTCGAAGCACGATTAATCGGGTAAGAGTGTGAAACTCGATTATCTTATGCTTGTGTATGAATATGTATGTGTGTGTTTGAATGTTCTCTTGCCTTTCCATAGTTTTCACTTCTAGGTTGAAAATGAGTAAATGAATAAAAATCGATGTTTTCGCGGTCAGAAATTGATATAAATCGCGTTGTATGATCACACTGTGTCTATTAACAATTGCTTATATTTGTTTTGCTGTTGGAATTGTTTTGGGATGAAAAATCGGATTTTTGGGGGTTTTGGAACTATGTAACCCGCAGCAGAAAATTTTGGTTCTGGTCTGATTCGCCAGGCGAATTAGGTCTCGCCACTAGTTCGCCAGGCTAAGTGCTGGCGAAGGGGGATTCGCCAGGCGAAATCGTGAGTCGCCAGGCGAAAAAGGAGAGACAGAAATGGGTTAGCTTCTGTAACTCTTGGGGTTTTTCTAAAATTGTGGTTCGCCAGGCGAAGTGCTGGCGAAGGGGGATCCGCCAGACGAAATCGTAAGTCGCCAAGCGAATCTGGCTGTTTCTCAATAAATTATTTTCTTTGGAAATTCATAACTTTTAATCCGTAACTTGGATCGAGGCGTTCTTGGTCCCGTTAGAAAGCTTATGAAATGTTCTTTCTTATTAAAATGGTTTTGGGATTGGTGGCCGATTTAATTATGTCGGGAAATGGGAAATGTGTCATTTTGTCGACTTTTACCGTATTAACTGTATGCGATTGATGTGTTATCATGCAATATGTTTTTGGTATCTATCATATGACTTGCGTGCTGTTGTATGGGGTGAATGCATGTGATGAAATGTTGTGATGATGGTTTGTGGCCTAAGGGCAAATAAATGCATTGTGTTGTGTTTGATTGTGTATGCATGATTATGGATGTTGGAATGGTTCACATGGATGTGTATATGTATGCATTTGATTGTCATGAGTCATTGTATGCCAAGCATCATGATATGCATTCTTGTGATGTCGTGTGCCCTAGTGGGTGTGAGCGACGAAACGATTCCAGAGGGAATATGTTATAACGGTCGTGAGCCTTATACCGAGAGGACCGAAAGCGACGTTATAGATGATTGTGAGCCTTATACAAAGAGGACCAAAAGCGATCGAATCATGAGCCTTATACAAAGAGGACCAAAAGCGATCCATAAACGTCGTGAGCCTTATACAAAGAGGATCGAAAACGACGGGGAACATCGTTTGCCCGACGGGGAGTTACACTAAGTAACAAGCGATGATTCCAATAGTTCCTGAGTGAACTAATGATGAGAATGATGGATGGAACGGTGCCGCATTGCATTTGCATAGAGTCGTTGTGTCGGTATCTTTGCATTTGCATGAATCATGAATGAATTGATTATGTGTGGGATTTGTGAATGGAATTGATGAGTTGATACACACACACACACACACATATATATATATATATATATATATATATATATATATATATATATGTTGGTGATAAATGTATTGAGCATGATTGAGATGCCTTTGTGTTGGATGTATGAGATATGAATTGTGTTGCTTTGTATTTGAATTATGGTGTAAGTTGTGGTGAGAATGTTTTACGTGTGCATTTTTGTTATTACATAATTGTATGCAATCATATTATAATTGTGTTTCTCACCCTTCTGCTGTTTTGAATGCTCTATGAGGCATTGCAGATTAGACGCTGGAGGTCTTTTTGTGAAGCTTAGGTCTTCATTCTTTTGTCGGTCGGCTCTGATATGTAGCACCGGGTAGTCAGGGCGACCGTGTGTGATTATGTGTATTTGTATATGTTATTTTGGATTATACATGTATGACTATGTATATAACAGACAAACTTTTATGTTATATATATGAGATTCAGTTGCAGATTTTCCGCTTTTATTCTGTATCTGAATAGTGGGTGTTAGGAACTGAGTTCCTTTGTTTGTCTTGTTGCCTGATTGTTGCATATCTATATGAGCAGGTTGTTGTATTTTATTTCACTATTTTGATGTGACGCCTCCGTCTATGCCGTGAATGTTTTAATTATACTCTGATTGTTTGCTATCGCTTTAATTAATTGGGGGATAGATTGGGGGTGTTACATTAAGTGGTATCAGAGCCAGTTGTGTCAGTTTGCGTCCGTGTCAGTCCGTGTCGGTCGCTTTGACCAAGTGGTTGTTGTGCGGCAGTTGTGTTCTGGTGAGTTGTTTGTTTAACCATAGTTACTGTTATTGGAAATGAACAAAATATGGCTGGTAGGAATGATGTTGCTCTTGCTGCTGCTATGCAAGCTATGGCCCAGGCTGTGCGGGGTACACCTAATGCTGGGGGGAATGATGAGTTCAGGAAGAACAAACCGCCTGTCTTCAAAGGGAGACATGATCCTGATGGTGCTCAGATTTGGCTTAAGGAGATTGAAAGAATCTTTCGAGTGATGGATTGTGCTGAGGACCATAAGGTGAGACTAGGTACTCACATGTTGCAGGAGGAGGCTGATGATTGGTGGGTTAGTAAGTGTCAAGTGTGGGAAGCTACAGGTGAAGTGGTCACTTGGGCTTTATTTAGCAGTGAGTTTTTTAGGAAGTATTTTCCTGAAGATGTTAGAGGAAAGAAGGAAATAGAGTTCTTGGAGTTGAAACAGGGCAACGTGTCTGTTGTTGACTACACTGCTAAGTTTGTGGAGCTTGTTCAGTTTTATCCACATTATGCTGAAGCAACTGCAGAGTTTTCCAAGTGTGTGAAGTTTGAGAACGGGTTGCGTCCTGAGATCAAACAGACAATTGGTTATCAAAGGATTAGAAGGTTTTCAGATTTGGTGGATTATTGTATAATTTATGAGGAGGATTGTAACGCCCCGAATATTTAATTATTTATTTAATTAAATATTTAATTAATTATTTGTGATTATTCGGCTAATTGTGTGTTGAGGAGATTTAATCGATAAGTTGGTATGTAAGTTGGTTTGGTCGTAGAATTATATTAGAAATAATATAATTAAAATATTATTAAGTAATTTTCGAATAATTTATGAATATGTCGATTATGTGGTTAAGTCGGTAAGTTGATAGTCGGGTAAAATTAGCCGAGAAATTAACACTAGAATTAATATTGTATTTTTATTAAATTGATTTTGTGAGAAATAGTACTATTGGGCCTACATTGGGGTTTTTAGTAGCAATTTAGGGGTGTATGTTTTAGGCCCATTAGATATTATAAGTGAATATTATTATTTTAATAAAACAAATTAAATAAAAGAGATAGAAGTTTGGTTTTGTGGTATCAGTAAAAGGGAAGTTACACGAGGGAGTTGGCAAAAGCAAAGAAAAAGAAAACTGAAACCTAAGGGAAAAAGGGAGAAAAGTTGCGGACGGTGCTTTGGAGAAGAAGAGGAGAAATTTCTGCCGGTGAGGAAAAATCAAAAATTCGAGCTATCTTCGATCCAATCAGGTAAGGGTGGGGTTCGAATTTTATAATCGGGAGAATAATAGTTAGTATGTAGAAATTAGGATTTATATAATTTTTCACTATGTGGTATTTATTGGATTGGAATTGGTATATTATAGAGACCCATTATCAATTGATAGAGTAATATGAAATCTGATAATAGAAATTCACTTATTTTTCCTTACTCCATGCGCTACAGTGGAAACTAGTGGCATACTTTTGGTTACTTTTGTTTAGTTAATTAATATATAATAATTGAAGTGGGGTAGGAGTATGTGAATGGAAAATGAATTGTTGACATATTAGTTGATTATATAGTATATATATGTGTTTGTACATGGAAGAAAAACTTGCAGTGTGTTATGTTTGTGGTCATGGGGGGCGGCCAAGTGTAGGGGGGCGGACTCACCCATATTTATTTCTTTTTCATTTCGCTGCAGTAGCAGCATATGTATATATTACTGTCTTGTGAGGTGTGTAGCAGTATGGCCTTTTGGTTAGTTTTTTTTGTTCATTACAATTAATAAATAGCAGAGTCCAATTTAGTTAATTAGTCCAATTAGATTATAGTATATATATGTTTTGTAGAGCTATTAAAATAGCATAATAGTTATAATAACATAGTCGATTTGATGACAGCAGAAAAAAAAAATTAGCAGCATAATATATGGTAGCAGAAAAATAAATTAGTAGCAGAATTGGACAGAAAACAGTGTCGGGAGTAAAATTAAGCGGTATATTTAGTTGTCCGGAATCGAATGAAAATTTTTGGGGAAGTTCGTAATAATTAGTAGGTAGTGTGGTTAATTTATTTTTGTTGAAAAGCTGCTGGAAGTTGAAAACAGTAGGGATTTTAGTCGCCCGGTAAAAATTAAGCGGGATAATTAGTTGCCCGGAATCGAATGCAATTTTTTGGGGAAGTTCGTATATACGAGTAGATACGTGAATGGTATTTATTTTTGTTAAATTAAGTTGAATGTGTGGAATTGCCGGTACAGTCGATTGAGTTGGTTTTTGGTTCCAAATATGGACATGTTTTGTTGGAGGATTAAATAGCCGAAATTGAAAGTTGTTTATGTTGTGCTGAGTTGTATTTGTTGTGTTGATGTTGTTGATTGTATGTCGTTCATATGTCGCATACATTGCATTGTTTAAGTTGGCCTTGATGGCATTGATTAAGTTGGCCCTTGATGACACCTGTTTAAGTTGAAAATTGCCTCGATAACCTGGCATATGTTTAAGTTGGGAGTTCTACTCCGAAATGGTACCACATGCATCTGCATAAGTTGAGTCGCATTGAGTCGTATTAATGGATTTGTTGTTATGATAAATGTTGATTGGTTGTGATTTGGTTGTTAGTTGTGAGTTGGTGAAACTTGTATAATTCTAATTCTAATATATTAATTATCATACTTTTGATTATATTATTAGATATCTCACCCTTTCTTTGTTTCACCGTTGCCTTTATATTGGTAACGTGCAGGTAATCCGGAATGAAGGAAGCCTACCTTCATTAGTTCGAGTCGGTGGTTGTCGCTCTGATACGTAGCACTCGGGGGGATAATCGCGTGTTTTTCTTATTGATTGGATTATGTTTAAGTTGCTGAATTTTATATTGATTTCGTTAAAGACTTGAATTTTGAAGTTGCTTTATGTTGGCTGAAGATGCTTTAACTGTTTGAAGTTAAAGACTTGTTGATTGGGAGTTATTATTTTGTTGAATTTTAAATCAAGAAAAATTTTATGTTGAACTTATTAATCCGCTGCATGAAAGTTAAAGTTATGATATTTTAAAGATTAAGCAGGTTCGAATCAGTTATCCGTAGAATTATATTAGTTATGTATGATTTACAGGTGATTGTATGATATGTTAAAGTTGAAATGAATGTGACATCCTGCATGTTGTAATTTTATACTCTGATATTATATAATTACGTTGGGTAGAATCAGGGTGTTACATTAGTGGTATCAGAGCAGGTCGGTCCGTCCGGCCAAGTGTCGAGTCGTAGTTGTCTAACAATCGAGTATTGTTATTTGGTTCTAACTTTTGTTTATGCTGCAGTGATAAGTTGAGATGGCAGGAAGGAACGATGTTGCAATGGCTGCTGCAATGCAAGCAATGGCTCAAGCTGTACAGAATTTACCGAATGCTGGCGAGAATGATGGATCTCGTAGTCTGGCGACATTTCAGAGAGAGAATCCGCCTACCTTCAAGGGCAAGTATGATCCTGATGGAGCATTGGACTGGTTGAAAGAGATTGAGAGAATCTTCTGTGTGATGGACTGAACTCTAGCGCAGAAGGTTCGTTATGGGACTCATATGCTAGCAGTCGAAGCTGATGACTGGTGGCTAGAGACTCGCCAGAGGTTGGAGACTACAGGTGAGGTTATCACTTGGGATGTGTTCCGAAGAGAGTTTTTGAGAAAGTATTATCCAGAGGATGTCCGTGGTAAGAAGCAGATTGAGTTTCTTGAGCTGAAGCAAGGAACTATGTCGGTTACTGATTATGCTGCGAAGTTTTTGGAGCTGGCTAAGTTTTATCCGTACTATACCGGTGATGATGCTGAGTTTTCTAAATGCATCAAATTTGAGAGCGGGTTGCGCTCCGAAATCACGAAAGCTATTGGGTATCAGAAGATTCGTGTCTTTTCTGATTTGGTTGATAGTTGCAGAATTTATGAAGAGTACAATAATGCTCACTACAAAATTGTTAGTGATAGAAGAGGCAAGCAACAGTAGAACCGTGGTAAGCCTTATGATGCTCCAGCTGGAAAAGGTAAACAGAGGCCGACTGAGGGTAAGAAAACTAGTAGGGGAGATGCTCCTGCTGGCATAACTTGTTTCAATTGCGGGAAGCCTGGCCATAAGAGTACTGCGTGCAATCAAGAGGTGAAGAAATGTTTTCGTTGTGGTAAGATGGGACATACTATGTCTGAATGTAAGCATAAGGAAATGGTCTGTTTTAATTGTGGTGAAGAGGGACATATTGGTAATCAGTGTCAGAAGCCAAAGAAAGCTCAGACCGGAAAAGTGTTCGCGTTAGCAGGAACCCAGACAGCTAATGAGGACAGACTTATCAGAGGTACATGTTTCATTAATAGTACTCCTTTAATTACTATTATTGATACGTGTGCTACACATTGTTTTGTTTCTGCTGATTGTGTTCAAAGATTGGGTCTTAAGTTATCTGCTATGAATGGAGAAATGGTCGTCGAGACTCCGGCTAAGGGATCGGTGACTACTTCTCTTGTGTGTTTAAGGTGTCCTTTATCGATCTTCGATAAAGACTTTTATATTGGTTTGGTTTGTTTGCTGTTGACCGGAATGGATGTAATCCTAGGTATGAACTGGTTAGAGTATAACTATGTTCATATAAATTGTTATCGCAAGTCGGTGAGGTTTCCTACTCCAGAAGAGGAAGAAGTTAGATTGTTGTCTTTCAGAGAGTTACAAAAATTGATGAAGGAGGAAGCTCAGATGTTTTCTCTGATGGCAACGCTGTCTATTGAGAGTAAAGCAAAGATTGATGAATTGCGAGTGGTGAATGAATTTCCTGAAGTTTTCCCTGATGAAATTCCTGATGTGCCGCCTGAGAGAGAAGTTGAATTCGGAATTGATCTTGTACCTGGTACTAGACCTGTTTCGATGGCACCATACAGAATGTCGGCATCCGAGTTGTCTGAATTAAAGAAGCAGTTGGAAGAGTTACTTGAGAAAAAGTTTATAAGACCAAGTGTATCGCCGTGGGGAGCTCCGGTGTTGTTAGTAAAGAAGAAAGATGGAAGTATGAGACTTTGTGTTGATTATAGACAGCTGAATAAAGTAACAATCAAGAATAAGTATCCACTTCCAAGAATAGATGATTTGATGGATCAATTGGTAGGTGCTCGCGTGTTTAGCAAAATCGATCTGAGATCGGGTTATCATTAGATTAAAGTGAAGGATGAGGATATTCAGAAGACGGCGTTCCGAACACAGTATGGACACTATGAGTATTCGGTGATGCCTTTCGGTGTTACAAATGCGCCGGGAGTATTCATGGAATACATGAACCGTATTTTTCATACTTATCTGGATCGTTTTGTGGTTGTATTCATTGATGATATTCTGATTTACTCTAAGTCAGAAGAAGAGCATAAAGAACATTTGAGAACAATGTTGGAAGTTTTGAAAGACAAGCAGTTGTATGCGAAGCTGTCCAAGTGCGAGTTTTGGTTAAAAGAAGTCAGTTTTCTTGGTCATGTGATTTCGGATAGTGGTATTGCTGTGGATCCATCTAAAGTAGAGGTTGTTTTAGAATGGGAAACTCCAAGGTCGGCTACTGAGATTAGAAGTTTTCTGGGACTAGCTAGTTATTATAGAAGATTTATTGAAGGGTTTTCTAAGTTGGCACTTCCGTTAACTAGATTGACTTGTAAAAGTAAAGCTTTTGTTTGGGATGTTCAGTGCGAAGAAAGTTTTACAGAATTGAAGAAGAGGTTGACGTCGGCCCCGGTTTTGACATTACCGAATCCAGGAGAACCGTTTGTGGTTTATTGTGATGCTTCGTTGATGGGTTTAGGAGGTGTGCTTATGCAGAATAATAAAGTAATTGCTTATGCGTCTCTACAGTTGAGAACTCATGAAAGGAATTATCCTACGCATGATTTGGAACTTGCTGCAGTGGTTTTTGTGCTGAAAATTTGGAGGCATTATCTCTATGGCTCTAGATTTGAAGTTTATAGTGATCATAAGAGCTTAAAATATTTGTTTGATCAGAAAGAGTTGAATATGAGGCAGCGCAGGTGGTTGGAATTACTAAAGGATTATGATTTCGGTTTGAACTATCACCCAGGAAAAGCTAATGTAGTGGCTGATGCTTTAAGCCGAAAGACTTTACATATGTCAGCAATGATGGCTAAAGAATTGGAATTAATTGAACAATTCAGAGATATGAGTTTGGTTTGCGAAGTGACGCCGCAGAGTGTTACTCTGGGAATGTTGAAAATTAACAATGATTTTCTGGACAGTATCAGAGAAGCTCAGAAGTTAGATGTGAAATTGGTAGATTCGATGGTTGGAATCGATCAGTCGGAGAATAATGATTTTAAATTGGATATGCATGGTGTGTTGAGATTCCGCGATCGGATTTGTATTCCTGATGATGCAAATATGAAAAAGATGACTCTTGAGGAAGGTCACAGAAGCAATTTGAGTATTCATCCAGGAGCTACAAAGATGTATCACAATTTGAAGAAATTGTTTTGGTGGCCTGGGATGAAGCGCGATGTGGCGCAATTTGTGTATGCGTGTTTAACCTGTCAGAAATCGAAAGTTGAGCATCAAAAACCTGCAGGGTTGATGCAACCGTTGGAAATTCCAGAATGGAAATGGGACAACATTTCTATGGACTTTGTGACAGGGTTACCTAATACCTTAAGAGGACATGATTCGATATGGGTGATTGTTGATAGGCTTACTAAGTCGGCTCATTTTATACCTATTAACATCACTTTTCCAATGTCGAAGTTGGCGGAGATTTATATTCGTGTAATTGTGAAGCTGCACGGTGTTCCTTTGAGTATTGTGTCGGATAGAGATCCGAGGTTTACTTCTGATTTTTGGAAGAGTTTGCAAGAAGCGTTGGGTTCTAAGTTGAGGTTGAGTTCGGCATATCACCCTCAGACGGATGGTCAAACTGAGAGGACTATTCAGTCATTGGAGGATTTGTTACGAGCATGTGTTCTCGAGCAAGGGGGTTCGTGGGACACCCATCTACCGTTAATAGAGTTCACTTATAATAACAGTTACCATTCTAGTATCGGAATGGCACCTTTTGAAGCGTTGTATGGTCGGAGATGTAGGACTCCTTTATGTTGGCATGAGTCCGGAGAAAGTATAGTGCTTGGACCAGAAGTTGTTCGAGAGACTACTGAAAAGGTGAAGTTAATCCGAGAAAAGATGAAAGCTTCCCAAAGTAGATAGAAGAGTTATCATGATAAGCGGAGGAAGGATTTAGAATTTCAAGCTGGTGACCATGTATTTTTGAGAGTCACGCCTGTGACTGGTGTCGGACGAGCTTTGAAGTCTAAGAAGCTCACTCCTCGTTTTATCGGTCCATATCATATTTTGGACAGAGTTGGAAAAGTTGCTTATCGGGTGGCATTACCGCCAAATCTTTCGAATTTGCACAATGTGTTTTATGTGTCACAACTCCGGAAGTACATTTCAGATCCATCTCATGTGGTTAGTATGGATGACGTGCAAGTACGGGATAATCTTACCGTGGAAACGATGCCTGTACGTATTGCGGAACGTGAGATGAAGACTCTAAGAAGAAAGGAAATTGCATTGGTGAAAGTTGTCTGGTTGGGAGCTGCTGGAGAAAGCATGACATGGGAATTGGAGAGCAAGATGCGAGACTCCTATCCCGAGTTGTTTGAATCAGGTAAATTTTCGAGGACGAAAATATTCTAAGTAGGGGAGAGTTGTAACGCCCCGAATATTTAATTATTTATTTAATTAAATATTTAATTGATTATTTGTGATTATTCGGCTAATTGTGTGTTGAGGAGATTTAATCGATAAGTTGGTATGTAAGTTGGTTTGGTCGTAGAATTATATTAGAAATAATATAATTAAAATATTATTAAGTAATTTCCGAATAATTTATGAATATGTCGATTATGTGGTTAAGTCGGTAAGTTGATAGTCGGGTAAAATTAGCCGAGAAATTAACACTAGAATTAATATTGTATTTTTATTAAATTGATTTTGTGAGAAATAGTACTATTGGGCCTACATTGGGGTTTTTAGTAGCAATTTAGGGGTGTATGTTTTAGGCCCATTAGATATTATAAGTGAATATTATTATTTTAATAAAACAAATTAAATAAAAGAGATAGAAGTTTGGTTTTGGGGTATCAGTAAAAGGGAAGTTACACGAGGGAGTTGGCAAAAGCAAAGAAAAAGAAAACTGAAACCTAAGGGAAAAAGGGAGAAAAGTTGCGGACGGTGCTTTGGAGAAGAAGAGGAGAAATTTCTGCCAATCAGGTAAGGGTGGGGTTCGAATTTTATAATCGGGAGAATAATAGTTAGTATGTAGAAATTGAGATTTATATAATTTTTCACTATGTGGTATTTATTGGATTGGAATTGGTATATTATAGAGACCCATTATCAATTGATAGAGTAATATGAAATCTGATAATAGAAATTCACTTATTTTTCCTTACTCCATGCGCTACAGTGGAAACTAGTGGCATACTTTTGATTACTTTTGTTTAGTTAATTAATATATAATAATTGAAGTGGGGTAGGAGTATGTGAATGGAAAATGAATTGTTGACATATTAGTTGATTATATAGTATATATATATGTGTTTGTACATGGAAGAAAAACTTGCAGTGTGTTATGTTTGTGGTCATGGGGGGCGGCCAAGTGTAGGGGGGCGGACTCACCCATATTTATTTCTTTTTCATTTCGCTGCAGTAGCAGCATATGTATATATTACTGTCTTGTGAGGTGTGTAGCAGTATGGCATTTTGGTTAGTTTTTTTTGTTCATTACAATTAATAAATAGCAGAGTCCAATTTAGTTAATTAGTCCAATTAGATTATAGTATATATATGTTTTGTAGAGCTATTAAAATAACAGAATAGTTATAATAACAGAGTTGATTTGATGACAGCAGAAAAAAAAAATTAGCAGCATAATATATGGTAGCAGAAAAATAAATTAGTAGCAGAATTGGACAGAAAACAGTGTCGGGAGTAAAATTAAGCGGTATATTTAGTTGTCCGGAATCGAATGAAAATTTTTGGGGAAGTTCGTAATAATTAGTAGGTAGTGTGGTTAATTTATTTTTGTTGAAAAGCTGCTGGAAGTTGAAAACAGTAGGGATTTTAGTCGCCCGGTAAAAATTAAGCGGGATAATTAGTTGCCCGGAATCGAATGCAATTTTTTGGGGAAGTTCGTATATACGAGTAGATACGTGAATGGTATTTATTTTTGTTAAATTAAGTTGAATGTGTGGAATTGCCGGTACAGTCGATTGAGTTGGTTTTTGGTTCCAAATATGGACATGTTTTGTTGGAGGATTAAATAGCCGAAATTGAAAGTTGTTTATGTTGTGCTGAGTTGTATTTGTTGTGTTGATGTTGTTGATTGTATGTCGTTCATATGTCGCATACATTGCATTGTTTAAGTTGGCCTTGATGGCATTGATTAAGTTGGCCCTTGATGACACCTGTTTAAGTTGAAAATTGCCTCGATAACCTGGCATATGTTTAAGTTGGGAGTTCTACTCCGAAATGGTACCACATGCATCTGCATAAGTTGAGTCGCATTGAGTCGTATTAATGGATTTGTTGTTATGATAAATGTTGATTGGTTGTGATTTGGTTGTTAGTTGTGAATTGGTGAAACTTGTATAATTCTAATTCTAATATATTAATTATCATACTTTTGATTATATTATTGGATATCTCATCCTTTCTTTGTTTCGACGTTGCCTTTATATTGGTAACGTGCAGGTAATCCGGAATGAAGGAAGCCTACCTTCATTAGTTCGAGTCGGTGGTTGTCGCTATGATATGTAGCACTCGGGGGGATAATCGCGTGTTTTTCTTTTTGATTGGATTATGTTTAAGTTGCTGAATTTTATATTGATTTCGTTAAAGACTTGAATTTTGAAGTTGCTTTATGTTGGCTGAAGATGCTTTAACTGTTTGAAGTTAAAGACTTGTTGATTGGGAGTTATTATTTTGTTGAATTTTAAATCAAGAAAAATTTTATGTTGAACTTATTAATCCGCTGCATGAAAGTTAAAGTTATGCTATTTTAAAGATTAAGCAGGTTCGAATCAGTTATCCGTAGAATTATATTAGTTATGTATGATTTACAGGTGATTGTATGATATGTTAAAGTTGAAATGAATGTGACATCCTGCATGTTGTAATTTTATACTCTGATATTATATAATTAAGTTGGGTAGAATCAGGGTGTTACAAGGATAGCAAAGCTCGTTCTACTCATTATAAGAGTGTGAACGAAAGGAAAGGGAAGCAGCCGTTTCGTGGTGGTCCTTATGTGTCACCAGCTGACAAGGGTAAACAAAGGGCTAATTTTGATAAAAGGACAAGTGGGGGAGGTATGTCTAATCCTCTGAGATGTTATAGGTGTGGTGACTTAGGACATCGTCAGTTTGAATGAAGAAAGGATTTGAGGAAGTGTTCCATTTGTGGAGGTTTATGACATGTAACAGCTGAGTGCAAGAAGAATGTGGTGAAGTGTTTCAACTGTGGGGAACCTGGTCATATTAGTACGAAGTGTCCGAAACCAAAGCAAGCTCAGGCTGGAGGGAAAGTATTTGCATTGGCAGGAACTCAGACTTCTAGTGTAGATCGTCTGATCAGAGGTACTTGTTTTATTAATAGTACGCCTTTAGTTGCTATTATTGATACCGGAGTGACTCATTCGTTTATTTTGTCTGAGTGTGCACAGCGTTTGAATCTTTTGTTGTCTTCGATGGGTGGAGAGATGGTTATTGATACTCCAGCAATGGGGTCGGTAACTACTTCTTTGGTTTGTTTTGACCATTTATGGTAAAGATTTTGAGATAGATTTGGTGTTTCTGCCGTTGGAGGGTTTAGATGTAGTTCTGGGAATGAATTGGTTGTAGTTCAATCGGGTTCATATCGATTGTTATCATAAGTTGGTAAGATTTCCTTCTCTTGAAGAAGACGAGGAATCAAGTTTCTTATCTACTAAAGAGTTAAAGAAACTTTTGGCGGATGAAGCTCAGTTGTTCGGATTATTTGCATCGTTGACTGTGGACAGTCAAGTTGCAATTGATGTGTTTCCAGTTGTGTGTGATTTTCCGGAGGTGTTTTCAGAGGATATTTCTGATGTGCCGCCAAAGAGAGAGGTGGAGTTTTCTGTAGATCTAGTTCCTGGTACTAGACCTGTATCTATGGCACCATATCGTATGTCGGCATCTGAGTTGGTTGAGTTGAAGAAGCAGTTGAATGAGTTGTTGGAAAAGAGGTTTGTGAGGCCGAGTGTATCGCCTTGGGGTGATCCAGTTCTTTTGGTGAAAAAGAAAGATGGAAGTATGCGATTGTGTATTGATTATCGCCAGCTGAATAAAGTGACGATAAAGAATAAGTATCCTCTTCCGAGAATTGATGATTTGATGGACCAGTTGGTAGGTGCGTGTGTGTTTAGTAAAATTGATTTGAGGTCAGGTTATCATCAGATTAGAGTGAAAGAGGAAGATATTCAGAAGACGGCTTTTAGGACACGATATGGACATTACGAATATTTTGTGATGCCGTTCGGGGTTTCTAATGCGCCGGGTGTGTTTATGGAGTATATGAATCATATTTTCCATGAGCATTTGGATCGATTTGTTGTTGTGTTTATTGATGACATCTTGATTTATTCTAAGTCTCGGGAGGAGCATGAGGAGCATTTCCGTGTTGTGTTGCAAATTTTGAAGGAGACGAGACTTTATGCCAAGTTGTCCAAGTGTGAGTTCTGGTTGTCAGAAGTGAGTTTTCTTGGGCATGTGATTTCAAGTAATGGTATTGCTGTGGATCCATCCAAAGTAGATGCAGTTCTACAATGGGAGGCTCCTAGATCGGTTACTGAAAGCTTTTCCAAGTTAGCACTTCCTTTGACCCAGCTGACTTGTAAAGGTCAAGCATTCATTTGGGATATTCGGTGTGAGGAAAGTTTTAGTGAGCTGAAGAGAAGATTGACTACAACTCCGATTTTGATCTTACTGAATCCTACTGAACCGTTTGTGGTGTATTGCGATGCGTCGTTGAGTGGTTTAGGTGGAGTGTTGATGCGAGAAGGTAAGGTTGTGGCTTATGCTTTGAGGCAATTGAGGGTTCATGAGAAGAATTATCCTACTCATGATTTGGAATTAGCGGCAGTGGTTTTTGTGTTGAAAATTTGGAGGCATTATCTCTATGGTGCAAGATTCGAAGTCTTTAGTGATCATAAGAGTTTGAAATACTTGTTTGATCAGAAAGAGTTGAATATGAGGCAACGGAGATGGTTGGAATTTTTGAAGGACTACGATTTTAGCTTGAATTACCTTCCTGTTAAAGCTAATGTGGTAGCCGATGCGTTAAGCCAGAAATCTTTGCATATGTCCGCTTTGATGGTTAAAGAGTGGGAACTTTTGGAAGCATTTAGGGATTTGAGTTTGGTGTGTGAATTGACCTCTGATAGCGTGAGGCTTGGTATGTTAAAGGTTACTAATGATTTTCTATTGACCGTTAGCGAGAAACAGAAGCAGGATGTGAAATTTGTTGATTTGATGACGGTTGGAGGTAAAAGTGTGAATGGTGACTTTAAAGTGGATGGTAAGGGTGTTTTGAGATTCTGTGGTAGGATTTGTATTCCTGATGATTCGGACTTGAAAAGGATGATTATAGAGGAAGGACACCGGAGTAATTTGAGTATACATCCGGGAGCTAATAAGATGTATCAGGATTTGAAGAAGATCTTTTGGTGGTCCGGATTGAAGAGGGATGTGGCTCAGTTTGTTTATGTGTGTTTGACGTGTCAGAAGTCAAAGGTAGAACATCAGAAGCCTAGTGGATTATTGCAACCGTTAGATATTCCCGAGTGGAAATGGGACAGCATTTCTATGGATTTTGTGACAGGGTTGCCGAATACACAGAGGGGACATAATTCCATTTGGGTGGTTGTGGATAGGCTGACTAAATCGGCGCATTTCATTCCGATTGACATCAGTTTTTCTTTGGAGAGGTTAGCCGAGATTTATATCCGTGTAATTGTGAAGCTACATGGTGTTCCGTTGTGTATTGTTTCAGATCGAGATCCGAGGTTTACTTCCAGATTTTGGGAAAGTTTGCAAAAGGCGTTAGGTTCCAAGTT
Source organism: Lathyrus tuberosus (assembly GCA_022829125.1). NCBI lineage: Eukaryota > Viridiplantae > Streptophyta > Magnoliopsida > Fabales > Fabaceae > Lathyrus > Lathyrus tuberosus. The sequence goes on along the minus strand of JALAZF010000468.1, from coordinate 3,638,124 downwards.
AAGATTGAGTTCTGCTTATCATCCGCAGACGGATGGTCAGACCGAGAGAACTATTCAGTTGTTGGAAGATTTGCTGAGAGCTTGTGTTCTTGAGCAAGGTGGTGCTTGGGATAGTTATCTTTCGTTGGTTGAATTCACGTATAACAACAGTTTCCATTCGAGTATTGGAATGGCACCTTTTGAAGCGTTGTATGGAAGAAGATGTCGAACACCATTGTGTTGGCATGAATCTGGTGAGAGTTCGGTGGTTGGACCGGAGTTGGTGCAACAGACTACGGAAAAGGTGAAACTTATTCGTGAGAAAATGAAGGCTTCTTAGAGTAGACAAAAGAGTTATCATGATCGAAGAAGGAAAGATCTTGAGTTTCAAGAAGGCGAACATGTATTTTTGAGAGTTACACCGGTGACGGGTGTTGGGCGTGCATTGAAGTCGAAGAAGCTTACTTCTCGGTTTATTGGTCCTTATCAGATATCCGCGAGAGTGGGTGCTGTGGCTTATCGGGTGGCGTTGCCACCGAATCTTTCGAATTTGCATGATGTGTTCCATGTTTCACAGCTTCAGAAGTATGTTCCGAATCCGTCGCATGTGATTCTGAGGGATGAGGTTGAGGTAAGGGAGAACCTTACGGTTGAGGCATTACCGGTGAGGATTTTGGATCGCGAGTTGAAGCAGTTAAGAGGCAAGGATATTGCGCTTGTGAAAGTGGCGTAGGGAGGCGCTGCTGAGGGCAATTTGACTTGGGAGTTGGAGAGTCGGATGCGGGAGTCGTATCCAGAGTTGTTCGTCTCAGGCAATATTTTCGAGGACGAAAATTTCTAAGTGGGGGAGAGTTGTAACGCCCCAGTTTTTGTTAGATTTATTTAATCGAGTCGATTTAATTATTTTTGTTTTTATATTATTTTATTCTTGACTTTTATTTGGCAATATATTTTTTTCATCGTTGTTATGTTTTATCGCGTTTAGGGAACGTTTGCGAGATATTTGAGTGTAGGGGTATTTTTGTCTTTTGTTGGGTAGATATTATGTTTTTCATTTAAAATAGAACATAGAGGCAAAAATAGAGAGAAAAGAAGAGAAGAAGGGAAAAGAGAAAGGAAAAGAAGAAAAAGAGGAAAAACTTGGAGAGTAAGAAAACGATTCAACCGACACTTCGAAGCACAATTAATCGGGTAAGGGTGTGAAACTCGATTATCTTATGCTTATGTATGAATATGTATGTGTGTGTTTGAATGTTCTCTTGCCTTTCCATAGTTTTCACTTCTAGATTGAAAATGAGTAAATGAATAGAAATCGATGTTTTCGCGGTCGGAAATTGATATAAATCGCGTTGTATGATCACCTGTGTCTATTAACAATTGCTGATACTTGTCTTGCTGTTGGAATTGTTTTGGGGTGAAAAATGGGATTTTTGGGGGTTTTCGAACTATGTAACCCGCAGCAGAAAATTCTGGTTCTGGTCTGATTCGCCAGGCGAATTGGGAATTCAACAGGCGAATTAGGTCTCGCCACTAGTTCGCCAGGCTAAGTGCTGGCGAAGGGGGATTCGCCAGGAGAAATCGTGAGTCGCCAGGCGAAAAAGGAGAGACAGAAATGGGTTAGCTTCTGTAACTCTTGGGGTTTTTCTAAAATTGTGGTTCGCCACTAGTTCGCCAGGTGAAGTGCTGGCGAAGGGGGATCCGCCAGGCGAAATCGTAAGTCGCCAAGCGAATCTGGCTGTTTCTCAATAAATTCTTTTCTTTGGAAATTCACAACTTTTGATCCGTAACTTGGATTGAGGCGTTCTTGGTCCCGTTAGAAAGCTTATGAAATGTTCTTTCTTATTAAAATGGTTTTGAGATTGGTGGCCGATTTAATTATGCCGGGAATTGGGAAATGTGTCATTTTGTTGACTTTTACCGTATTAACTGTATGCGATTGAAGTGTTATCATGCAATATGTTTTTGGTATCTATCATATGACTTGCGTGCTGTTGTATGAGGTGAATGCATGTGATGAAATGTTGTGATGATGGTTTGTGGCCTAAGGGCAAATAAATGCATTGTGTTGTGTTTGATTGTATATGCATGATTATGGATGTTGGAATGGTTCACATGGATGTGTATATGTATGCATTTGATTGTCATGAGTCATTGTATGCCAAGCATCATGATATGCATTCTTGTGATGTCGTGTGCCCTAGTGGGTGTGAGTGGCGAAACGATTCTAGAGGGAATCTGCTATAACGGTCGTGAGCCTTATACCGAGAGGACCGAAAGCGACGTTATAGACGATCGTGAGCCTTATACAAAGAGGACCGAAAGCGATCGGATCGTGAGCCTTATACAAAGAGGACCGAAAACGACCCATAAACGTCGTGAGCCTTATACAAAGAGGACCGAAAGCGACGGGGAACATCGTTTGCCCGACGGGGAGTTACACTAAGTAACAAGCGATGATTCCAATAGTTCCTGAGTGAACTAATGATGAGAATGATGGATGGAACGGTACCGCATTGCATTTGCATAGAGTCGTTGTGTCGGTCTCTTTGCATTTGCATGAATCATGAATGAATTGATTATGTGTGGGATTTGTGAATGGAATTGATGAGTTGATACACATATATATATGGTCATGGTTGGCTAGTTTATTTGTACACTTGTTTCCTTCGTTTTATATATATATATATATATATATATATATATATATATATGGTCATGGTTGGCTAGTTTATTTATACACTTGTTTCCTTCGTTATATATATATATATATATATATATATATATATATATATATATATATATATATATATATATATATATATATATATATATATATATATATAACGAAGGAAACAAGTGTACAAATAAACTAGCCAACCATGACCATATATATATATATATATATATATATATATATATATATATATATATATATATATATATGTTGGTGATAAATGTATTGAGCATGATTGAGATGCCTTTGTGTTGGATGTATGAGATATGAATTGTGTTGCTTTGTATTTGAATTATGGTGTAAGTTGTGGTGAGAATGTTTTACGTGTGCATTTTGTGTTATTACATAATTGTATGCAATCATATTATAATTGTGTTTCTCACCCTTCCGCTGTTTTGAATGCTCTATGAGGCATTGCAGATTAGATGCTGGAGGTCTTTTTGTGAAGCTTGGGTCTTCATTCTTTTGTCGGTCGGCTCTGATATGTAGCACCGGGTAGTCGGGGAGATCGTGTGTGATTATGTGTATTTGTATATGTTATTTTGGATTATACATGTATGACTATGTATATAACAGACAAACTTTTATGTTATATATATATGAGATTCAGTTGCAGATTTTTCCCTTTTATTCTGTATCTGAATAGTGGGTGTTAGGAACTGAGTTCCTTTGTTTGTCTTGCTGCCTGATTGTTGCATATCTATATGAGCAGGTTGTTGTATTATTTTTCACTATTTTGATGTGACGCCTCCGTCTATGCCGTGAATATTTTAATTATACTCTGATTGTTTGCTATCGCTTTAATTAATTGGGGGATAGATTGGGGGTGTTACAAGAATAATATCTCACTTCTCTCTATCTTCCCTTTTTATCTAGAAACACTAGACCCTTTCTATGTTTTCCCTTATATGACCTCACTTATCTTCATACAATTACCTCATTGCCCTTTAAATCTCTACAATTCTAATGATTTTATTTTCCTTATTATTTTAATTGAATAATAGAATAAAATTATTATTAACATCACATCCCCCCTAAACTATCAATTTTCACATATTAGCCAATTAATCTATTCTCCTCTAATATTTCTCCTCACTCCCAACTTAACGACACATAACCCATTATCATACAATAATAAAAAACATCATGAAAAGGCATATTCAACAAATAAAGCATCAAAACATCTAGTAGAAGAATTAGAGGTGTCAAAAAAGCCCTAAATGACAAAGCCCCAATAATTAGGTCCCTTGTTGGCCCCATTTTTTTAGGCCCCTTACTAATTGAATATTTTCTTGGCCCCTTATTTTTAAGCCCCTTCATATATTTGTCTTTAATGGGGCTTAAGTGAAGGACTCAAAATCTAATTTATTTGAAATAAAATATTTTATATTATAAAATCGATTTTTTTCTAAAATCGATTTTTTCTTAAAACTGTTTTTTTTTCCTAAAACCGATTTTTTCCAAAAATAAAAAAAATCGATTTTTTCAGAAAATAAAAAAACTGATTTTTTCGAAAATAATAAAAAACTGATTTTTTCTGAAAAAAAAAATTAGATTTTTTCCGAAAATTAAAAAAACGATTTTTTCCGAAAAAAAAAGAAACTCAATTTTTTCCAAAAAAAAACTATTTTTTTTCGAAAATAAAAAAACTTGATTTTTTTCGAAAAAAACTGTTTTTTTTTCGAAAATAAAAAACCGATTTTTTCCGAAAATGAAAAACTCGATTTTTTTCGAAAATGAAAAAAATCCGATTTTTTCTGAAAATGAAAAAAACCAATTTTTTCCAAATATAAAAAATCGATTTTTCCGAAAATGAAAAAACCGATTTTTTTCGAAAATTAAAAAAATCGATTTTTTCCAAAAATGAAAAAAAAATTGATTTTTTTCGAATATAAAAAAACAGACTTTTTCCGAAAATGAAAAAAAGTGATTTTTTTCGAATATAAAAAAACCGATTTTTTCCGAAAATTAAAAAACCGATTTTTTTTGAAAATGAAAAAAAACCGATTTTTTCCAAATATAAAAAAAATCGATTTTTCCGAAAAATGAAAAAACCGATTTTTTTTTAAAATAAAAAAAACCAATTTTTTCCGAAAATGAAAAATACCGATTTTTTTCGAATATAAAAAAAAACAGACTTTTTCCTGAAATGAAAAAAACTAATTTTTTCCGAATATAAAAAAACCGATTTTTTCCGAAAATGAAAAAAACCGATTTTTTCCGAAAATAAAAAAACCAATTTTTTCTGAAAATGAAAAAACCTGATTTTTTTCGAATATAAAAAAAAATGATTTTTTCCTAAAATGAAAAAAAATCAATTTTTTTCGAAAATAAAAAAAAATTGATTTTTTTTCGAAAATAAAAAAAATTTATTTTTTCCAAAAATTAAAAAAAAACGATTTTTTCCAAAAATAAAAAAAACGATTTTAAAAAAAATTGATTGAAAAAATCTATTTTTAAAAAAAATGTCAAGTTTTGAAAATGTTGGGGCTTTGAGGCCCTACTTGAATTTTAGGGGTCCTTAATTTAGGGGGCTTACATATTTTGGGGCTCATTTATTTTTAAAATTTTGAGCCCTTCTATTTTTGGGGGCCTTGAAATTTAGGCCCCAACCCCCTAAATTAACACCTCTAAGAAGAATCGGGATGTTACAACTCTCCCCCACTTACAGAATTTTCGTCCCCGAAAATTACCTGAGGAAAACAGAGTCGGATACGACTCCCTCATTTGCTCCTTACACTTCCAAGTCAAACTCTCACCAGCCGGTCCTCCCCATGCTACCTTCACCAAGGAAATCTCTTTAGGTCGTATCTGCTTCACTTCCCGATCCTCTATCCGTATGGGTGATGTTTCCACAGTCAAGTTATCTCTCATCTGTACATCATCCACCTGGATCTCATGAGACGGATCCGAAATATATCTCCTCAACTGAGACACATGAAATACATCGTGAAGATTAGCAAGCGGCGACGACAAAGCAATCCGATAGGCCACCTTTCCTATCCTCTGTAAAATATGATACGGACCAACAAAACGCAGTGTGAGCTTTCTAGACTTCAAAACTCGACCAACACCAGTTACCGGAGTAACCCGCAAAAACACATGATCTCCCTCCTGGAACTCAAGTGCTTTCCTCCTCTTATCATGGTAACTTTTCTGATGACTCTGAGGTACTTTCATCTTCTCTTGGATCATCTTAACCTTTTTAGTCGTCTGTTGCACAATCTCAGGTCCGAGCACAACACTCTCGCCCGACTCATACCAACACAACGAAGTCCTACACCTCCTACCATATAATTCCTCATACGGTGCCATTCCAATACTAGCATGGTGCTGGTCAGGCAGATCACTAAGATGTCGGACAGGATGTCGTGACACTTGATCTCAGCTTCTCACACAAGGATACAGAGGAACAGAATACAAACAGCAGAAAGTAAACAATGCACAAGAATTGTTAACCCAGTTCGGTGAACAACAGCACCTACGTCTGGGGGCTACCAAGCCAGGAATGAAATCCACTAAGCAATATTAGCTCTAAGCTAAACTCCACCGTTTACAACTTGTCACCTAAAACTACTCATGCTAGATTTCTACCTAAGACACTCCTAGGTATGAGACCCTTCTCAATTCCCTTTCAATCACAGCAGTGACTGAACAATTACAACTCAATAAAACTGTCCAACTCAGGTATTCAGGCAATACAAGAGAGGCTCACAAAAGTACAAACCCTAGTACTCACTAACAATTGTGTATCTTCACTACTTATTCTAGGTTAGATCCATCATATTTATAACACTAAACAGAACTGGATTTGGGCTTCAAAATCACAGCAATTCAGCTACACAGAATCTGCAACTTCTTCTCTAGAATAGTTTCTTCAATCCTAAGTTTCCTAAAGTGTCTCCACACTTAGAAACAACATATTCCTTTTAGAATCAGAATCTCTGATTCCTCAATCTCTGACGCCACCAAGGACAAATACACATTCCCATAAAAACTGGAAATCAGAAAACAGTTATTCTAAACTGTAACAAACAAAGATGTCAAATCAACATGATAAGACATCTTGTCTAACAACTTAACCTTCAGTCAGTTCAACATGTTAGGACATCTTGTCCAACATCTTTCTGTTAAGTTAGTTTTACCAAAATTGATGCCAACCTCAAAGGCTTTGACTCATCAATCTCCCCCTTTGGCAGATTTTGGCTAAAACTAACTACAGTTAACCTGCAGAGGAGTTAATCAGAACAAGGAGACAAGATCAACAAAAATAGATCATCAGAACAGCAGCGGAAAAAATCTTTTTGTCTCCCCCTCAACCAGTTCTTTCTTCTGCAAGCAGCACTACTCTCCCTCAATGGTTAGTAGCAGTCCGCAGTGGTTAGTCAAGTTAGTATTACTCCCCCTTTTTAGCCATAATATGACAAAGGCAGAAAGACTAACTAAATAACCAAATAAACAGCATAGAGTATTAAAGTACACACCAAGCACAAAAAGTAAATTATCCTGGGCATTAAGCCCTTACAAAACCAAAACAAATATAATAAAAGGAAGACAACTTTCAGTAGCCATCTTTTGTTTCCTCATCATTCTTTTCTTCTGCACCATCACCAGAACCATCATCAGCAGCAACATCCTCATCACTGTTCTCCTCATTAATGCCAACAGCATGCTTCTCAGCATCTCCAGCGTCAACTTCAATGTCCTTGTTCTACTCTGCAAACAAGGCTTGTATCAATCGTTCCAGTTTGTCCTTCCTGGCTGTACTGGTCTTGATGATAGCATCAAGCTCCCTGCAGGTCTCCTTCAGCTGAGCAATAGTTTCCTCCTTTGAAGTTGTTGCAACAGATGTAGGAGCAGATGTTGAGACTATGTCTGGGACATGACTTCCAGCAAACAACTTATAGTGTAATGTCAAGGGGATTCCCTTTTCATTGCATGATCTGTAGATACTAGAATGCCAGGGTACTGATCCAGAATTATGTGACAAATAAGTGAAGGAAAGCATATAGGAAGTTTGACTGTAGTTGATGAAGATTGCTTCAAGATTTGATCAAAGATGTAAGTTCCAAAATTGAACTTTCTTCCTTTGCCAACAATATAAATGAATCTTCCTAGACCAACTGAGATGGTTGAAATATGGTTGGCGGGCACCCAGTTGACAGTACTAATTCTATGTAGAATTGCATATTTCATACTAAGCTTCCCAGCTGAGAGCTTCCCTTTGCTAGGCCAGAGTTTCACAGAATTGCATGTGATCTCTTGACATATTTAGTCATCAGTGTCTTTACACTCAGGTTGAGATTCTTCAGATCTTCTCCGAAACCTGTTAATCATAGTGGGGGAGAATGTCACAACATTACCTTTGACATACTCTCTCCTACTGGTTGCATCATTACAGTCTTCAGGAATGTTTACCACAAATTCCTTGACCAGTCTCTCATAGCAGGATCTAAGTTCAGTGACTGTCCTCATTAGCCCTGCGTCATTAATCAGTTTCACCACTTCTTGGCATTCTAATGCATTCTTCCCTAGTTCCCTTTCCAGTGCTACTCTTCTTTGGTACACATATGGCCATCTGTTTACATACTCAGGAGCATGGAAAGAGATATTATCTAAGGGAACTTTAGGAATGATGACAGTCTTCTTCTTAGCAACTATATTTCTTGGACGCATGATGTCCTAGACATCTTCTGTAACATCATAGTCTGACTCATTGTCAGACTCAGCCTGTCTCTTCTTGGACATAACAACAACCTTACTCCTAGGTTTTTGAGGTCCAACCACATATTTCTTATTTCTACTGATAGTGGTGTTTTCAGTATCCACACCTTTACCTTTTCTGCTTTTCAATCTCTTGGCCATACTAGGATTAAGACTCTTAACAATGATCTCATTATCAGAAGGTAAGTCACCAACATTGATAACCTTGTTAGTTACTTCTTCAGCAGCATCCTTGAGTGCCTGTTCTAGTGATTCCTCTACCGATGAGGATGGTCCATCATCTGATCCAACATTTTTCTCAACAACATCAGCAAGGGTGTGAAGGTTCTCTTCTGACATTGTATTATAGTCTCCCTCATCAGTATCTCTATCACCCTTTTGTTCAGTCACCTCCTTCGTTCACCATAACTATCTTGAGAATCTTCAGCAGCCGGTTTCTTAGAAGCATTATCTTCAGAGTCTTCAAAACCTTGTCTTTAGAGTCTTCAGATTTCATTAAGCGCATACTTGTCTTCAGAGTCTTCAACACTCCGTTCAATCAGAACCTTGTCTTCAGAAACTCTTCATAACTTAATCTTTTGATATTATGTCTTCAGAATCTTCAGAACCTTGTTCACCTTAATCACATCTTCAGAATCTTCAGAACTTGTAACATTAGAAGCTCATCACATTAGAAAACCTTATAGGCCTTTCTCATAAAGTCTCAATTAGAATGTCTAGAACTAACGTTCATTAGAATTGTTGTATTAGAACCATTCATGAATCTTGACTTTATCTTGTACACACATATATTTTTCTTCTAGAGTGTTGATAACTGAGTCTGATGACGTCACACGTCTTCTTATCAGAGTCAGAATCATATTAACAACAGTCACGCACTAGACATAAACCATATCATACATAATTGTTCTCTTAGATAACATGTGCAGTTATCATCAAAACTCAAAGGCCAGATGTAGAACATAATCTTGTTCTTACATCATAAGCCTCACATCTCAGAAGTAAAACGCTACGACTCAAACATAAAAACTTATTTTTCTATTCTAGAGAACATATATATTCTGAGATACTTATTTTCATTTTGGACATAGAACAGAGTTCACAGGTAGAATGAGAACAAGTTTATCTTCAGCAAGGAATTTGAATTAGATAACAGCCATAAGAAAAGACTGTATCTTAGGTTTTAAAAAAATAGCTCATTTTCTGAAAATAATCTCAAAATTTTAATCCTAGAATATAAAAAAAGATTCTTAGACAAATAAGAAAAAAGTAGTAAGAGTTAGAAGAACGTTACTCATTTATCTGGTAGACTTCCAACTTGTGTTGTATCTTGGAGAAGTATGTGCTTCTTCAAAATCACCACTCAATTTGCTTCTGCCGTTGAGGAAGAGGTTGATGATGTCTCTAGCTAGACCGCTAGACCATATTTTCTTTAGAAACAGTCTTCACAAAATCTTCTTTCTTCCTTTAGGTCTTGAATGAGATGCAGAGGAGTCTTTGAGTCTTGTGTAGAGACAAGATCATCTTCATAGCTTCTTTGGTCTTCTCATTCTGATGGATGAAACATCTCTCTTGATGTTTGTTGAATTTAGATCATCAAAGGAAACTGAGTTATCCTTTTAGTCTTTTGCTTTTGATCAACCGCTTCTGTCTTCCCTAAGACTTGTTTCTAGAAAGTTAATTGATTCAATCAACTAATTCTTAATTCCAGATTTAGAAAGATAGATGCCATATGCTGAGAGAACTGGTTGAATTCTTCTTGCGTCACTAGAGTACAATCTTTGATTAGACGCTCTTCTTCAACAAATACAGATATCATCATGAACATCAAACCATAAAACATTTCTTCAGAGGGTTTGAATGTTAATCTTGTTCTTACTGGCTTAGTCTTATCACCCAGAATCAATACTTCAGAAAGTAAAGACTTCTGTCTAAGCTTTCTCAAGGGAGTAAAGACTGCGACGACTTCTGATTGAGCATCTTCTGATTTCTTCATCTTGTACTTCTTTAACAGCTCTATTACCTTCAGCATCTAAACAGGTAAATTCCAAATTTGCATTCTTCTAATAAGCTTCAGCTTTTAACTACCAAGCTTATCATCAAATCTGACATCAAATTAATTCATCTGCAGAAGTACTTCAACTCCAAGTGCTTGTAGACTTTGGGCATTCTAATCGTGATGAATCAGAATAGATCTGAAAATAGATTTGTTCAGAAGAGCATGCTACATCTCCTTAGAAATGCTTGGTCATGATGATTTCAAATATCATGATTTTTGTCATTTCTTTTCAAGATCCTGTTCTCCTTTTTACACCAGTATCTGTTTGTAAAGAACAAGGACACGAAGAACTCATTTTCATCAATTAGCTTCTCAAGCTGTTTGTTCTCAGTCTGTTGACCAAGATTATTTCTAACCTTGAACATTCTTACACAATCACTTTGCACTTAGAGAGAAGAGAACATAGAAGGACTCATCCTTGTGTCAAGATCCTTCACCCATGTCTATTATGTAAATACTAACAGTAACTGAATCAATACTTCATATCGTGGCGTTTCATTGGTTCAAATATGTCAGTGTACAAAAATAATGCAAACAGTCAAAATCCTGGTGACAAGGCCAGAGCTTTAACTGAGCTACTGAAATTTTTTGAAATAGAGACAGTTTCTGATGAATCAGATACTACTTCATCTTCTGGAGGGATCTTCTTCATCAGACATTCTAGCGCAAACCAAAAATGCTACGTTAGCTGGTTCTTCATCTTCATCATCTTCTGAGAACTCATAATCATTCCATGTTGACAATCGATTGTCTAGGGTTTTAGTTCTATTTCTATGAGATCTTCTTTCAAAGTTATCAACTCATCTGAGTAGAAGTGACAATACATCTTCTTCTGTACTGCTCGATCATTTAGACTTGAAGTCGCTTTGATCTTCTTCAGACATAGATGATGTATAGATCTTCTCCAATCTTGAGAGTATTTATCAAAAGTCTTAATCTAGACAGTGAACTTCTGATAATTTTCTTCAAGTGCTCTGACGAAGATTAGCCTTAGTTCAGAACCTAGAGTTCTGCAACCGAAGTCTTAAAATTTTGAGAACAGTACCTCAACAGTTTCAGCGTTCTTTGTCTTTGAAGTCTTCATGCTTCTGAATCAAAACAAGAGCAATTATTTTCTTGATTTAAAAGAGTTCATAATGAGTTATTCTAAGAAAGTCAAATAGAAATAGCAGCCTGGTTTTGAAAACATCTCATACTTAGTAAGAATTAACTTTCAGCAATCAAGGAACTTCTTGCTTTTTGATGATTCTTGTCATCCTTTTCCAACTAATCATTCAGATTTACTTTCAACCTTTTACCAGCTTCATCTAAGGAAGATATGTAGTTATCAACTACCATATTCAAATGATCAGTATCACCTTTTAGAAAGAGCTTTCTATTACAGCTTTCCAATACTCAACATTTTCACCAACAATGGTGGAAGATAAAAACTGAGAATGAGTGGAAACCATCAAAGTATTTCTCAAATCTCGTTTGGATCTTTATCTGACACAGTTAAGTGTTTGATAAACATCAATACCAGAACCGGAGCTCTGATACCAACTGAATGGGTAAGAAACACAAGAAAAGGGGGGTTGGAATTGGGATTCACTAACTATGAACTTTTGTGCGGAATTAAAGATCAATGCTAATAAGAGAATAAAAATAAATGGACACGATTATTTTTATCCTGATTCATTGTTAACAAAGTTACTCAAGCCCACCTACTAAGGTGATTTTGCCTTAGGCAAGGACTTAATCCAATAATTTAGAAAGATTACAACCTCTAAGTGTTAGAAAACAACTTATCCCTCTCAATTATCCAGACTAACGACTTATTCACTTGAGGAATCTACACTTTGAAAAGTGTTATAAAGGTGTGTACAAGAATTGCTTCTAAACAAGCAAATGACACAATTGAAGTACAATAACACAAAAGTGTTTCTAGCAAGATATGAACAACAACTCCTTGCTAATTTACAAAACTATCCTAAGAATAATCTCCTAGAGATTTGCATCGTATCAGCATGAGTTTTGTGAGCTTAAAAGCTTCTTTTAGTGATTCTCTCATTTCTTGTTGAGCAGCGCTCTAATTTGGTTGAGCATTGAGTATCTTCTTCTAGAGCTTATAACTTGGTACTTGCTTCCACCTTGCACACATACTCTCATGTTTTCTTCAACTCTTTTTCTTTTTGTTCTAGTTTCTCTCTCATGATTTTCTCTTGGGCTTTTCTGGCTCTTGGCATTTAGCACTTCGGCATTTTAGCATTTTCACTTGGCTCACAGCATCAGCTATAGCAGCACTTTTCTGTGCTCACAGGCAGCTCTTCAAGCATTCAGATCTTCAATATATATAAAGCATGAGAATAGATTAGTTGGAGGGTATAATGGGAAACATATTCCAACTGTAATATCCCAACGTTCACTAAAGGAATGGTCACATCTTAATACAAAAAAAGTTGTCCTTGCGCTACCTAGTCTAGGTAGAGGTCACAAACTATTTTGAATTTTTATATTCATCATTTTATCCAACCATTCTTAATCTTCTGTCTTCTAATTATTCAAAGGCTTCAGATGTATATTTGATGAAGTATGTTGTAGAGAGATTAATACTTGTAACTTCAGAACATAAGTCTTTAGAGTCTCAGATCTTTGTTCAGCAGAACTATCTTAAGAGTCTTCAGCACTTGGTCTTTTAGAAGTGATGTCATCAGAATCTTGACCTCGTTGAACAGAACCCCGTCTTCAGAATCTTCAGAACTTTGTTCAGCACAAGCTTGCCTTCAGAAACTTTAGAGCTTGAACTTCAGAAATGATGTCTTTAAAAACATCAGAACTTCGTTCAACAGAACCTTGTCTTCAGAAACTTGTAGCGATAAAAGCACATCTTTTAGAAAGCCTTCAAGGCTTAATAACATAGTCTCAATTAAAAGCGTTAGTACAAACTTTCCTCAGAATCGTCGTATTAAAAGGCACTCCTGGATATTAAATTTAACTTGTACAAAACATATGTTTTCTTCTAGAGTGTTTAGATTAGAGTCTGATGACGTCAGACGCCTTTCAATAAGATTCAGATCTTATTTAGAAAAAGCTACATATTAGAGAGAAACCATAGAGTACCGATTTGTTCTCTTAGATAACATGTGCAGTTATCATCAAAACTTAAGGCCAGATGTAGAACCACTCTTGTTCTTACAATTTCCCCCTTTTTGATGATGACAAACCATGATTTTGATAGAGCAATTTGTACAGGGTAATAACCATAAAACCACAGAATCAGAGTTAAGATAACCAGCTCCCCCTGAATCCGTTACTCTCAAAATTCATTTATGCTTGTTTAGAGTCTCCCCCTGATCCTAAGACTTACAAAATAATTTTGAAGTACAGAGCATACGAATAGAGAAGGAATAATTCTCAGAGATGTCTCATCAGAGTTTGACTAGAACTACCTGGTTTTCATATTAGAACTTGGCTTACTATCAGAGCACGATTGACGTAATTAGAACTTGATTTGTAATTTTCTTGATGCTTCGCATCATGTATCAGAGCTAGGTTGTCTTAATATCGTAGGCATGTCACCAGAAGGTGCAGAAACATGATCCATTGAGAATAAAGAAATTCTTAAAACATGAAAGTTGTAGAGCATGTTTAGGGTTTTCTAAAAAATACAAGAACACAAATTTCCCATTCTTGAGCTGAGAGATTCGAAGAGATGAAGTTGGCCTCTCAAAGTTGGATTTTAGGCCATTTCCATAACTTGTTCTTGATCAAATCTCCAAGCCATACTTTGTAATCCCACTTTTCAGGCCATATTATCTCCAAATCCTTCCATAATCAGAGGATTACACGAAATTATGAGGCATTATCCAATTGTTTAAGCCTTTGTTCATGAAATTTTTCCATTTTTGGAAGAAAGTTCATACTTCCATTTTGATAAAGTTGCTTAAATCACCAAAGTCAACTTCTTGAGCATTGTAGTTGTTTCTTCTGCACTCCAAAAGTGTTGTATTGAGAAGCAAGACCTCTAAACACTTTCAACCACCCTAGAGGCATGGTACTATGCTTGGGAATTACACAAACTTCATGTAATTACAAGTTTTATCTCAACTAAGCCAAAGGTTCATAACTTTGTAACTTGACCAGCTCTAAGTCCCACGAGTTTTCCTATAAATAGAGGCCTCCCATAAGCCTCAAAGGACACAACATTCACACCTCAAACCTCTGAAAACTTTCCCACCCAAAAGAATTTGCAAATAACCTCATTTTTGCAAATTCTCAAGTCAAACATTTTTTCCTCGTGCATTTCTCAAAGTAACCTCAAAAACCACTCCTAGATACTTAATAGAACTTATTCCAATACTTGAACAAGTTTTGTATCACTCCATACACCATTCACCATTTCTCACTTTCATTTTGCAAGAAGGATCAGGTTTGAGTTTTGAGACAACTTTCAATCAATCTAAGCATTCAAATATTCTCTCAAAGGATCAACAAGGCTAATGAGACTATCTTTTCACTTCTGTAATAACATTTAAAGAGGCCTTGGACTGTCTCCAAGAGGTAAGGTGTAACACCCCAACTTTATTAGTATATTTATTTAATTTATTTAAATATAATATTTGTAAATTTTCAGTGAATTTTGGCGGTTTGTGTCGATGTCGATAATTTGGTGGAGTTTGGTTATTTTAATTAAATAATAGTATATAATATGAATATATTAGTATTATTATTAATTTAAATAATATTATAGGAATTAAGGGTAAGATGGACTTTTGAGGAGGATTAGTGAGGGTATTATGGGGAGAGCCTATTTTGGAAGCCCAAGGGTTTAACAAAAAGGAATTGGGAAGAATATGTTTCATTTTGTTGGAACGTGAAATTAAGGAGAAAGTGCAGAACTCTGAGGAAAAAGGAAAAGGCGAGGATTCATGAAGATTTCCAAAGACTCAATAGAGAAAGCTCTGAATCGACAATCTAAGGTATGAGGAGCATTACCTTTCATTGTTTTCAATATAGGAAGTGACGTGTTTAAAATGGATCTTGAGGATTTTGGGGTTTTTGAAGGGTTTATGAGTTATTGATGATTTAGAGGTATTTCTGAGAATCGATGATGGATTATTAAGGGTTGAATTGATTCGGGTAAAAATAAGCATTCGAGGCAAAACCTTTTTGATGATGTATGGGATCTTGTATGAGAAAGGGATTTATGGGGTTTATGGGAACCTTGGGAGTTGTGAAGGTTTAGGTGATTTTGAGTTAGAATAGTGAAATTAATCAACCTAATAGTTGTAGGTTTTGTGTCCTTAATGGTTATAATGCCTTAGGAATGTTGTAGGGATGTTTTTGGGTTATTTGGGGATGAAATTGCAGGTACCTTTGGAGCTGTGGTGCTGCTGGTGCGTAGCAGCGATTTGCTGTAATTGTAGGTTCACAAAGCGAACCAATCCTTCGCACGACGAACATTCGCCTGGACTCGTAAAGCGAGTAGCGCAGCGAATGCACGATAACTGTGATGATTCTGGGATGAATTCTGAGGTGTGATTGGGTGGGTTCTCACAGCGAATGTCCCAGCGAAGGGCTTTGCACAACGAATAGAGGAGCGAAGAGAGATAGAATGGGGAATTCTCTGGTTGTGTGTGGGATTAGGGCTTCGCTGCCAGCTTCGCAAAGCAAAGGTCCTAGCGAGCAGGTTCGCACAGCGAACGTAGCAGCGAATGTCAGCTGTTTTGCGAAATTTGTTTATGATGCTCTGTTGTCTTGATGTTTTGATGTTGTGATTCTTTTGATGATTTACCATGATGTCATTGATGATTATGTGATGATGATTTCGTGATGTTTTGATGAGATATTTGATGATATGAATTACCGTGATGTATATCGATGATTATGAGCTGTTTATATATGATGAGTGAGGATTAAGTGATGATATGAATTACCACGAGTGTATTGATGATTATGAGCTGTTTGTACCTGATGTTTGATGATTAAATACTGATGTGAATTATCATGAGCTATATTGACGATTATAAGATGATGATGCATTGATCTTTTGATGAATAAATGACGATATGACAAATATGAGGTTTTGATAAATATATGATGACATGATTAACATGGTGTTTTGGTGAATGATGATGCACATAATGATGTTTTGATGATGGTGATTATGACGTTGTGTATCATGCATTCATGGAATTTCTGTGATGTTAGGACTTCGGTCCAGTGATGATGATGTTAGACTTCGGTCTATTTGTGGGTTTCATCCTATTGTGTGGATGTGAAGCGGATTATGACGTGCTCCGGTTCTTGTGTAGAATCAATCCTATTTGACGGGGATTTTTGGAGGGTGATGGCCTAAGTGTCCATCGATTGTGACAATTGGTACCACATGCATGAGTCCTGTTGTGCATTGCATTTATGTGGAATTTGTTGTGATTTATGATGACGTGTTTGATGTTTGCCTTGTGATGACTCTGATGATGTTGTATATGATGATGACGCCATTTTTATGCATATCTTATTTTATATTGATTATAATGAATTATATTACTCACCCTGCCTGTTTGAATGTTGCCTCCACGTGGGTAACATGCAGGTGATCAGGTTTAGCCGTGGATGCTTTGAGGAACTTTTGAAGTATTATTTGCTTTTGGTCGATGTAGAGGGTCTTGCTCTGATAGTGTAACATCAGGTTGGGTCATTGAGTCGAACCATTAGTGGTTTTCTTTTGGCTGTTATTTTCTTGTTATTTGATGACTATGGTTTTGTTTTAAAACCCTTTTGTGGGATTTTTGTGGTTATGGTGGTTCTGCTGCCCTTGAAGGCATTTTGAGTTATTTTGAGGAAAACCCGTTGTTTACGGAGCAATTTTGTAGATTTGAATTTTATTGAGCAATGTGCACCCTTTGAGGTGAATTCTGATTTATTATGATTTTATGTGTATTCTGCTGCGATATTTTGTAGGGTAGAAAAATGGTGTTACATAAGGTTTCTTGTTTCATCAATCTCATGATACATGCATCATTGATTGTTTATTTGTGAAGTAAAGATGTTGACAATATCATGTGTTAGTTGTTTGAACCACTGTTTGTATTGTATGAGATGCATATGTAATGTTTTGACATGTGATAAGATTGTTGTAGTGCACTGTTGTTGAGCTTCGTGTATGTTACACAATTAGTTTTAGGGCAAGATAATGGTACCATTAGAATCCTTGGAAAAAATACTTCAAATTTGGTCTTTACAAATTTAAAAATGGTTGAGAGATATGATGAGATGAAAGTTTGAGGAAAAAATGAATTAGGGCACGGGGAAAGAGAAATAAAGAGAGCGAGAGGTAGGAGATAATGGTGATGTGGCGCTGATGTGGCCATTTTAGTGGAAAGCTTAAAATATATATTTATCTTGGTGGTTTAATACACAGATGTATTGGCCACCCCAGTAGTAGAGGTTTGCGTGCGTGTTTGTGTTTGTCCCAAAGGTCTGGGGTTCGAATCCCCCTCGCCCCAGACCTTTTGTTTTATTTTTTTAACAGATTTTCTAAAGAATGTTGAATATATTATTTGATGCACCCACTCCTTTAGCACACGCGCGTCATAGCTCAGATGGTATTATTTTGTGCTTGTAACCTCTAGGTCTTGGGTTCAAGTCCTCCCTTTGGACAGAACCTTATTTTTTTACAACTTATTTTTTTGTTTTTCTTCACAAATTAAAAACATCATAACTTTGTAATCCCAAAAGCTTTTGGACCCATTATTTTTTCCATTTGTTCATGAAAATACCTATTTTCAGTTTGTAAAAAGAAATCCATAAAAACATTTTTTTCATGCACTTATACTTGTTCAAAGTAAGTGACTTTTTTTAGGGTTTTTAAGGTTTCTTTTGAATACTTTGGTTGAGCCTTTAATTTTCTTTGTCCATAATGACTTTTATGAACCTTATACACTTTGTGTAGACCTTGTGTGATGTTGTTAACTTGTGCATAATTGTTTTGACTTGTGTTTGACACATTTTTGGTGTATGTTACATGTTAAGTGTGTGTTGAAACTTTGACTATACCATGAGTTCCTACTTGTTTATTTTGTCTTTGATGAATGACTTATATGACTTTCTTCCATGTTTTATTTGAACCTTGATGTGCATATGTACCCTTGTGTGGATTACACCATGATTATGTGTTCATAAACACTTGATTTTTGTCTTAATATGTCTTTGTATACATGCTTGTATGTCAAAAATTTTGTGATGTTTTCATATTGTTTGAGACTATGATTAAACCCATAACATGTATGTTTGGCTGTTACCTATTTGTCCTAAACATGTTTAACTTGTTTTCATGATTAAATGTTAAAGTAATGTCTTAACTTATTTTCATGATTAAGTGATGTTTAAATTATATCTTGTAATCTATATGTATGCTCACATGTCATCCCTTATGTGCTTGCATCCTCTACCTACATGTTATTGTTATGAACATGTTTCTTTTCTCAAGTATGCTTTGTTTGTTACCTTTATTTGTCTTGAATATCTCAACTTGTTTTCATGATTAAGTGGTGTTTATGTTAAACCATGTCTCAATATGATTCCTTAGCTTATATGTGTCATGTTTGAACCAAGTTTTAATCCATTCATGTTGATTAATCTTATCCATGTTTGATGTTCGCATCCATGCTTACATGTTATTGTTATGAACATGTCTCTTTATTCATGATGATATAGTTAAGTCATTCATATCCATGCATATTTATGATGATGTATACATGTCATTCATATGTCTTTGATTCTTCATCTTTGATTGATGGTCATTATGTCTTTGTTCATGATACATATATGTCTTATGTTTGAACTTAGTCTTGTGTATGTTCCATCATGTATGATTTGTTCACACTTATGTTATCATGTATGAATAATATCTTCCTTTATCATGTATGAATAACATCTTCCTTTATCATGTATGAATGCTATGTACACCATGTTTGAATGTGAACCCTAATTGATGTCATGTTTGAACACCTCTTTCTTATTCCATCCATTAATGTCATGTTTGAACATTACCTTTGACTTGTTTATGTTTATGATATCATGTATGAATATTTTCTCCCTCACTTATGACTTGTTTAATTAATACCGTGTTTGAGTGTCACTTTTTATTATCTTTGATTGATGCCATGTTTGAGTGTCTTTCATGCTTCACTTTCATACCATGTTTGAGTTTTTTTATTGTCTTTGATTGGAACCATGTTTGAGTTATTTTCATATGTATGTTTATGATACCATGTTTGAATGTCATACTTGTTTACCTTTGATGTCATGCTTGAACATCTTTCTCTAACATCTACTTATTAATGTCATGATTGAACATTAACCTTGCCATTCTTGATTTGCTCATTGATATCATATATGAATATCATCTTTGCTCATTTCATCTCATATTCATGTTTGATTTAGCTTCATTAAGTTATTTACCCAAGTGAAGTTAGCTTTGTTTAGCTATCCTCCTTCTCTTTTCTTTTGCCCAAATCCAAGGGAAAGAATATTTCATTGACCTAATGTCATAGGTAATTTAGCAATACCCAATTTCCCCTTTGACCTTGTTAGAGTCATTAAGTCTTACAACTTAGACTTAGGGTAGAATTTACAACTCTTTTGACTTTGTTAAAGTCATGTAAGTGTTAAGGCTATAACATTTACCTTCCCATTTGAACCTTGATCATAATCAAGTGTGCATTCATCCCTAGTTAGGTGAACTACAAATGCTCTGATTCCATCCTTGTAAGGATATGTAGGCACAAGACTGCGAAGTTTTGGCGAGCATACTTAGTAATAAACCCCTAGGTTCCTATCTTCACCAATAAAACCCAAACATATGACATTTTCAAACTATAGAAAACAATAAAACAAATACATTCAAAAGGTTCCTATAAAGTACAATAGATACTTAGGATGCTAATACCTTCCCTTAGTATAACCAACCCCCAAACCTTAAAATATCTTAGTATTATTGTTACATTGCAACTCAGGGTTTTATACGATTTTTTCCCTTTCCCTTGGATAAAATAAACTTCAGTGGTAAATTTTAAAGATTTGTGATTCAAGTTAATAAAATAGCTTGATATTCGATTCTCACTGCAACACCTAGTGAAAACCTTTTTTATAGGTTGGTTTGAATGGGGGGATTGCTCCTATCTTGACTCATTTCTTGGTCACTGGTAAACTTGTCCCTCCACGGATTCGTAGACCTACTAAAGTCAAGGTAGGTCAAAGAAAGGACTATCTCTGGTGGATTTTCCAACTTTAGTCTGTGGTCGTAGAGAAGGAAAATAGCCTTATTTTGGGGCTAAAAAGGTGGGAGAAGCCTCTGATTGAGATATTTTCCTATAGAAAACACCCTCCTCTTTCCCGCACCATACTCAACTGAATGTGAGGACCCTCCAGGATAGCAAAATAAGTAACCAATACTGTCAAACTACATCAGAATACATTTTTGAATTATAATAGAACTATTGGCTGATATATTGGATAACCAATCATCCCAGTCATCACGAGGTGGTAATAGATGACCATAAAAAGGTTGTTGATCCTTTTGATGTATGCTTCTGCATCATTCCTAATGCTAACGCAGGGTTGACAGACGTCGATAAATGGAGCATAGCGAATCAGAGTCACTATGATGTAAAATTGGAAAATATGCCTCTTTCACGGTGAGACTGACCATGTAAAAGGGGAGTTAGAGGGCTTGATATAGGTACTAATTGTCTAGTTTATGTATTAACCCTCGTAGCCAATCTCTGACTTCTTAAAATTTGTGAACATCAGACATAGGATCAGTTATGCTAGCAAACAAAGACGGAGAAATCTGTTTTGCTAACTTAATTGTTCTAGATGAACTAAAGAATGATAAGTAGAGTTTAACTAGAATATTAACTTTCTCATCCCTTTTATATATAGATTTTTTATCTATGAAAGGATCATATGATCCTAGGGTAATCTAGTGAGTGATACGAGCACATATAGTTTAGAATGAATATTATACATGGTAATTCCACCATACGCTTGTTGAAGTGTTACTACACACTGCTTCACATATAAAGTAGTAAACAGAGTGCCTGACCAGTGATTCAAACTACCTGCTTGGTAAAGAGGTATGCTCTAATACACACTGGCTTTAGTAGACTAAGATGTTCCATCATTGGATGAGTCTAACTATAAATATCCTATAAAAAACGTTTTATGAATGGAAGCCTATTATTTAAACAGATAAGCTACCTATGTTTGTTTAGTTACCTGCATGAGGCCACTTGATATCATATCTTACCTCACTCGGGTGGCTTCCACGTCACCCCCGGTTGCTCCATTATGGATCCCTGAGTGATAGAATAACTATAAGCTAGCACACGAAACCTCACCTTGATGACTTTTACTAAGAAACTGGGTATGCCTATTTGACTAACATAGGGCTCTACCTTATTAAGCAGAGTGAGGTTATAAACTCTAATTTTCTAATAGGACTGACCCTGGTGAGAACCATCCTATAATGCCACCGAGGTTCCACCTCCTTGCCCTTAGTCTTGCGATCTAAAGGTGAAGGAGTCACCAACTATCGGGATTGGTTACCCGGTTTACCCATATCCGTATCTACATCTACGTCTTGATTGAGTTACATAGAAACTAAGAGAAATTGAAAGCAAGAGATCCAACAGGAATTAAATTTATATATATTTTTAAATAATATATTTCAAAATCCCCAAAACCTCAGATCGGATATTAGTTATAATATGCATCTACAACTAGTTACAGGAATTAGGTGAAAACTTCTACAACAAGGTATCGAAGAATGCATTCTGACATCGAGTTCCCAATCCATGTATATGATTCAACAAGGTAGTCCTAAGCAAATCTTCTATCAACTATCACCACATCGTTGATGAGAATGGCATAACGATCAAACTAGTGTTAGTGACTGTCTACGACTACGACTTATGCCTTCACTCGGGGAAGAGTTCCCATCAAAAAAGTAGAAAAGTGAAGAAGTGAAGAAGGAAATTGCAAACCCTCTGATGGACCCGTAGCGCGATTTTTGTGGTTTCGAATCACTATCGCTTTGGTACTACAGTTAGATTCATTTTTTATCCTGTGAAGCTGATTAAGGAAGGGAAATAGATGTCTCCAATTAATCCTGCTTGCATACTGAGCTTAAACAGATGACTGTTAGTTTACAGATGCTATCAAAAGGGGGGTCTCTCTTAGGTTATTTTGCTTAAAAATACAGTGTCTGGATCATTTGTGAGGTCTTTGGGAAGGTATTGGATCTGATGTTTTTTGATTGATGAGTATGGAGGTACCAGACTTTAGGGTTTTTTATTAGTGTGTTCGCTAAGATTTTGCAATCTTATGCCTACGTATTCCCGTTTAACGAAACAGGGAAATCAGAGCGATCGCAGTTCCCTCCTGTTTTAAGGGAGGAAAAAAGATGTTTTGGTGTCTTGTTCAAAGCCCAAGATTGAAGCTAAGTGATTTGTATCTTATTCAAAGCCCAAGATATGAAGCTAAAAGGTTTTTTTTTGTGTCTTGTTCAAAGCCCAAGATTGAAGCTAAAAGGTTTGACTGAGAGAGAACTTGTCATTTCTAAAGAGGAACCGTTGAGGTTCGTATGCCTTGATTAAGGCACAAGATTGATGCTAAAAGATTGATTGACTCAACTGAGAGTCGTTTATACTCAACAAGAGAGTGATTTATATATATGTGTCTTGTACAAAGCCCAAGACGGAGGCTAAAAATGGGTTGACTCACTAAGAGAGTCTTTTATACTCAACAAGAGAGTGACTTTTATATGTCGTGTACAAAGCCTGGGACGGAGGCTAAAAAAGGGTTGACTCAACAAGAGAGTCTGAAAAGTTGATTGACTCCCCCAAGAGAGTCTTTTATACTCAACAAGAGAGTGCTTTTATATGTCTTGTACAAAGCCCAAGACGGAGGCTAAAAAGGTTGACTCAACAAGAGAGTCTTGAAAAGTGATGGGCTCAGTAAGAGAGTCTGAAAAGGTTAGCTCCGCTGGGGAGAATTATTGTACAAAGCCCAAGAGGAGGCTAAAAGTTGAGGAAAGGGTCCTTATATGAAGCCTAAGAGGAGGCTAGCTTCTGCAGGGGATTCTTGAGATCCCGAGGCAGGTCCAAATAGGGAATCAATCTTTGCAGGGGACTGCAAATGGATTGATAGATCAGAAACCTTGAGGCTCTGATTTGAGATAGTGTTAAACCGACCCTGGTTGGGGATTTTTGGGAGAAAGACGGGGTTATAAAACCCACAAGTTTAAACTCGGCTAGAGGTTAATCCAGAATCCAGGGTTTCTCCTATGTTTCAAAGATGCTTGCGAATGTCTTTGAGACTCAAGGGGAATTAGACTGTCTAAGTCTACGGGTAGAGTTTTATCTTTTGTATTATGCCCAAGAGGAGGCCGTTTCGTTTAAGGGATGAGTATCAACCCTAAAATTGGTCTGAGAGTGTTTTTGGTGACCTTTTAGAAAGACAGTTTTAACGAAGGATGACAAAGTTCTGTCCTATACCTCTAGGAGGTCTTCAGGGTCCTTGTATTAAGCCCAAGAGAAGGCATGAGAACTTCTAAGAAGCTGAAGGGTCCTTGTACAACGTCCAAGAGGAGGCGGGGATGCTTTTAGGAAGCCTGTGGGTCCCCAAACCAAGAGAAGTTTAAGAAATGCAATTCACAGAGAAGAGATCATTCTAGGAAAGTTCAAGAATTTAGAAGAAATTCAAGAGATGCCATTCACGGAGAAAAGATCATCTCTGGGGAGTTAGAGTTTCTTTGACAATTTCTAAGGGTGACAGTCTGAGAAAAGGTTCACCGAGAATACTGCCTTTCTCTTTGTTCCATATTGTTTAACCCCAAGAGGAGGGAAAACTGTATCTGGTAATCCTATGGGGATCTAATTTTGTTTGTATTTAAGAGTGACCAGCAGGCTTTACCTAGTTCTAGACGTAGTTACCGGAGAAAACTCTAAATAACTATACTAGTATATATACAGTTGATATATGACAAGTATATAAAAGTATGAAAGTAGTAAATGAAAGCGGATAAACACTGACCCATTTGTCATACCCCAAATTTTGACCACTAAGATTTCCGATCATTGTGCAAATCATCGTCACAATATGGAGGAACCATCATACCTCATCAATCTCCCCAAAGATGGGTGAGCATCCACTACAATCAAAATTAGGGTTTCAAGCCCTCTCTGAATGCTTAGACAAAGGATCAATCAAGGAATGACATGATATTCAACTTGTCTAACCTCTCAAACATCCACAATGGATCAAAAGGACTCCCACTTCAAGGATTAAGCACAAGGTTGCTCCCTTCTAGGTGGATCAAGTTTCAAGATCGCCGGTATCACCAAATTAGGGTTTTGGTCGACCAGGGCCTCCAGATGAAAAATTTCATCTGGACACAAGCCAAAGATCCAAAACACAACCTAATGTACTCCATGGAACCTCATGGACCCATTCATTAAGTCAAATTTGCCTCAGGGGATGCATTCATCAAAAATCAAGAATTAGGGTTTCTTGACCTAATTCACCCCTAAGTTGACTTTTGGGACAAATCATGAACCAAGACCTCAAGAGAAGGTTTGAGGGCCTCCAACATACTATATTGATCCATTTGGAACAATGGATTAATCCAGGAAGCTTGAGCAACAAGTCTCAATTTCATCTGCACCACAAGTAGGGTTTTAAGGAGAAAGTCAATTGTAACTTTGACTTTTGACCAGGACATGATCCCAAGCCCTATGACATGCACCAATATACCCTATGACATCCATGGAATATGTCCATCAAGTTTGATTTAGGTCAAGGACATGATTTCCTGAAGAATTGCACAGTTTGGAATTCATCTGATAAAAAGTCAACTGTGCACAAAAGTCAACTTTGACTTTTTGAGATTTTTCACCAAAATGGATTTTTAACCCTAAAATGATGTTAATGTATGATTTGAATCATCATTCATCAAGAAAAATCAAGAAAAGTTGGATAACTTGTAAAAGGGGTAACCATAAAAACTTAGAAAATTTTCCAAGTTAAAAAATAAAGTGACAAGGGTACCAACTTTGGAGGATCATAACTCCTAAACCACAAGGCCATTTTTTCTCATCCAAAGATGGATTTGTATCCCTCATTACCCTCTACAAAAACTTCAACTAGACCTAAGTCCAATTCATTAAGGATTTTGAGTTATGGAGTGATCAAAATGGCTGAAAAGTGAAAATGTCACTTTTTCCAACACTTAGTGAAATTTTCACTAAGTCCAAATCTGTCTTCACTTTTTGCCAAATGTAGGGGGATTTTTCACTTGGATTCAAAAGAGATCAAAACCAAAAATGTTAAAACAGTTGTTGTATCATGTAAAGGCTTTCCAAAATGGCCAAGAACATTGCCAAATTCCATTTGAGTCATGAGATATGACATTGGCAAGTTGCCTTGCTGAAATCTGTCAAGGCAAGGCAGAATTTGCAATTTTGCTCGATTTGCCAAAATCAGCCAAATTCAAATGCTCCTATCCACTTGGACACATCTGAGGATTGAATCTAAAGGGGACAATCACTGAGCCAAGCCTCCAAAGTCCATGGAACAAGAAATAGCATGTTGAACATAGAATGGCCAAAATAGGGACAAGACTCCAAATTTGGATTGAAGCATTCAATGGAAGCATCAAGGTGGCATGGACTGAGCCATTCTCATCTGAAATCATTCAAGACTTATCCAAGACCAAGGGAACCAAAGCTCTGTGCCCTAACCTCTAGTCAATGGCTAGAGGAGACTTGGATTTTCATTTGCCAACATTGGCCAAACCTACTTAGCAGCTGCCATTCACTATTCCTTGCAAAACAAACTTGCTCTACTATAAATAGAGCTCAATTGTGATTAGTTTGAGTACACCAAAGCCATCTAACAGATGTTTTCCTCAAAAGCTCTTTCTCTTGGCAAAAATGCCTTTCTTAGCAAGGTAGCTATCGGGTTTTGAGTTTGAGAGCTTTTCCAATCAAACCAATCACTCACACACCTCACATACATCATATAGAAGTGATCCAAACACTCACATAACATCTGGAACACTGATTTCACAAAATCACCAGCCAATTGCTCAAGTTCATGACAGTTTTGTAGTTGAGATGCCATCCTCAATTCCAAACCATTTCAATCCATTCTAAGCACTCAGGCACATCACTTGGCACCTAAGGAAGCTATCCACATCATTGGAACCTAGCTGTAACACCTCCAACACAAATCACGATCACCAGCTGCAAGTGGTAAGCATGAGCTCTTCTAACTCTATGATCCATGCAATTTTTGCTGCACAATAATTTGGCCATATGTTCATAATCATGCATGGAATGTTTTCCCTCAATTAATTGCATTGTTTGAATCGTGTATCAAAAATCCTAGCCTTCATGCAGAAATTAGGGTTCTTGAGGATCCTTCATGATTTCTTGTTATATGTTTAATTTAAATGAAATTAATGGACATAGACATGATCGTGAGGTTGAGACGAGCATAATGATATGTGGATTGCATGTTATAATCAAGTATTCAGGGAGATTGGATAGAAAATGCAAATCTGAGAATCTCAGAACACGCGCGTGTTCTTCTGCTTGTTCTTGGCGCCATTTTTAGAAATTTGAATATTTGAATTTTGTGATTTTTATTTAATTGATTCAAAAATTAATTTCTCTCTGAGTTTTAATGATTTTGAGTTGATTCTTTTTTTAATAATTCACAAAAATGTTAAAATATTTTATTTTCCCAAAAAATCCCAAAAATATTATTTATTTCATATAATTGATATTTTTGCAAAAAATTAATATTTTAATTGTTTTTGACATTTTAAATATTTTTTCCACATTGATTTTGCAACTTTTAATGCTTTCTAATTATTTTGTAGGTCAATACTTAATTTTTGAAGCATTAATCCAAGATCACAATTTGTTTTTCATATGTTAAACAATTTTGATCATTTTAATTGAATTTTTATTCAATTAAATACATTTTTGAAAACAAATTAGGGTTTTTGGATTAATTCAACCCTCACAAATCATTTTCAAATAATTTTGGGCCTCTATTAGAGTGTAAGACCTAACCCCCTTGTAAAAAAACTTTTTGGGCCTCATTCGTTGTATAAGTCCCTCTGTACATTTTCAAATAAACGACATGATCATCGCCTTTTGAAAAGTAACCTTGGGCCTACCCTCGTGTTATAAGCCCCACTCTTTTTCTTTAAACCTTTTGGGCCTCTTGAGAGAGTGTAAGACCCATCCCATTGTACAGAAAACCTTTTTGGGCCTCAGTCACTTGTATAAGTCCCTCTGTACAAAATTCAACAGTACGCTCACTGATAAAACCCTGGGCCTCTCCTTGAGCTGTAAGCCCCAAATCCTTTTATTTCAAAGCACTTTCTCCTTTGATTTTGAATATACTGTTCTTTTCAATCTTTCTTTGTTGAACAACTAACCAAACAACATGGAAGCTCTATAACCGAGTAAGTGGTTATTGCTTTCATTTACTGCTTTCATATATATATAACTGTATTGTAGGGCTGTTTCACTGTAAGTCTTCTTTCATAAATTCATATCAACTGTGTAATAATAGTATAGATATTTAGAGTTTCCCCGACAACTATGTCTAGAACTAGGTGACGCCGTTTCGTTTATTCATAGAAATAGACAACTAGATCCCCAATAGGATCACCAGACACAGTCTTCTCTCAGGCTGTCCTCATTAGGAATTGTCAAGAAACTCTACTCCCAGAGATGAATGTATTCTCCGTGAATGGCATCTTTGAGTTTCTTCCAAATTCTCGAACTTTCCTAACTTTGATCTATTCTCGGTGAATAGCATTGCCTTGAATTTCTCGAGGTTTGGGGACCCATCGGCTTCCTAAAAGCATCGGGCTCCTCTTGGGCATCATACAATGACCCACAGGCTTCCTAAAAGCAACCCCGCCTCCTCTTGGGCTTAGTACAAGGACCCTACGGCTTCTTAGAAGTATTCACAGCCTCCTCTTAGGCTTCGTATAATGATCTCTTCCTCCGAGAATGATAACCTTCTCTTGGGCTTCGTACAAGGACCCGTCGGCTTCTTAAAAGTTTCTAGCCTCCTCTTGGGCTTCGTACAAATTGTCCCGACGACCTCCTAGAGGTATAGGAACAGAACTTAATCATCTCCCAAGAACAGTCCTTTCAAAGAGTCTACTACTATTTCTCAAAGCATAGTACAGAGATAACACTCTAGACTCGGACAGTCTAATCTCCTTGAGTCTCAAAGACATTCTCCAGTGACCCCTTCGTTAAATAGGAAGGAAACCTATAGACTTGGACAGTCTCAATACCCTTCGGATTTCCCGCTTCCTTAAAGGACAGGCATAACCCGGACCCTTGAATCAAATCCTTGAGTACAGTATTGCTCATATAAGAACTGATTTTCTCTTTAAAATCAGTATACTGGACCTGTCACTTAACTAAAACAGTTACCATAGCCTCCTCTTAGGCTTTGTATAATGATCTTTCTCCAGTAAAGTTAGCCTCCTCTTGGGCTTTGTACAATGATCCTCCTCAGCGGAGTCAAACAACGTTTAGCCTCTCTCTCGGGCTTTATACGAGACACATAAGAGACTCCCTCGTTGAGTCAATCACCCCTTTCGCCTCAATCTCGGGCTTTATACGAGATACAAAAAGGTTCTTATTGAGCCAAATAAACAACAACCTCCATCTCGAGCTTTGTACGAGGTACAAAAAACTCTCTTGTTGAGTCAAATAGCCTCCATCTCGGGCTTTATACGAGATACCAAAAGATTCCCTCGTTGAGTCAAAACCTTTTAGCCTCTCTCTCGGGCTTTGTACGAGACACATATTAGCCTCCTCTTAGGCTTTGTATAAGAAAACCATTGGTTAATCCAATTAACCTTTTAGCATCAAAGTTGTGCCTCATTCACAGTACACAAACATCAATAACTCCTTCCCCTTCATCTAATCGCTGTAAGCGGCAAGCCTCTGGATCATCTATATCCATGCCACTGTCCCTCTTTTAGCATGAGAAAATCCTAAGGAAAGATGGCATTACTCTACACTGAGTTAAAGTCTTCTCCTTTAGGTTGAAATACCCTATAAAGGAAATTATGGCATTGCCGGATTCACAAATCCCAGTTAAAGTAATTCTCCTTTATAAAACAGTTGTGACATATAACCCCTTCTTTAGAGGTGACAAATTCTCTCTAAAGTTGAGACCTTTTAGCTTCACGTCTTGGGCTTTGAACAAGACACAAATAGACCTTTCGCTTCACATCTTGGGCTTTGAACAAGATACAAATCACCTTTCGCTTCACGTCTTGGCTTTGAACAAGACACCAAAAACCAATTTCCTCCCATAGAATAGGAGGAACTACGAACGCTCTGATTTCCCTGTTTTGGATAAACGGGAATACGTAGGCATAAGATTGAAAGAAAAATCTTAGCGAGCACACTAAACAAAAACCCAAAATCCCATATCTCCATCAATCAAAAGTAGTAATTCAAAACATCAGTCCTAACATCCTAATCCTTGTTCCCCGCCAGAAACCTTCTGTCAAGGTAAAAAGAAAGAAAACCGTATTGGCGAAAATACAAATAACCAGTACAAAGGCGCCCCCACATTGATAGCATCCGTAACCTAACAGACCGCTGTTTAAACTCAGTATGCAAAGCAGGGTTAATTGGAGACATCTATTTCCCTTCCTTCATCAGCTTTAATAGGATAAAAAATGAATCGACCTGTAGTTTAAGCTCAAACCGCAGAGAGCGACCAGCGCTTAAGAACCGCGTCCAAAATCGCTCGCTACATCATTGTAGAGCTTCCATGCTGTTTTGTTAGTTGTTCAACAAAGAAAGTTAAACAATAACAAATATTTAAAATCAAAGGAGAAAGTGCTTTGAAAAGATTGTTGGGGCTTACAGCTCAGGGAGAGGCCCATTTGATTAAAAAAAGGCGACGATCGTGCCGTTTGTTTTGGAAACACAATGGGACTTATACAATGACTGAGGCCCAAAAAGTTTTGTATTTACAACGGGGATGGGTCTTACACTCTAATAGAGGCCCAAAAGATTTATTTAAAGAAAAGAAATAGGACTTACAACACGAGGGGAGACCCAAATGATTTTTGTTTTGAAATGGCGATCGCGCCAAGATTTTTTAGCGCAGAGAGACTTATACAATGTCTGAGGCCCCAAAATGTTTTGGTTAAAAAAAAGGATTGGGTCTTACACTCTATTAGAGGCCCAAAGGTTTTTTTTTAAAAATGAATGGGACTTATAGCTCGAGGAGAGGCCCAATGTTTTGTTAAAAAAGGCGACGATCGCCCCGTTTGTTTTTGACAGTATCGGGACTTATACAATACACTGAGGCCCAAAAAGTTTTGGTTTCAAAAATGGGTTAGGTCTTACACTCTATTAGAGGCCCATGAGTGTTTGAAAAAGATTTGTTTAGGGTGATAATGATCAAAACCCTAAATTTATTTCAAAATGTATTTTAATTAAATAAAAATTCAATTAAAATAATCAAAATTATCAAACATGTGTGCAAAATAAGTTGTGATCTTGGATTAATGTTCGAAAAATCATGTTTATATCCACAAAATGATTGGAAACCAATTAAGTTTGGAAAATTAAGAAGGAAAAAATATTTTAAATGTCAAAAAACAAATAAAAGATTAATTCTTTGCAAAAATATCAAATATATGAAATAAATAATATTTTTGGGATTTTTTGGTAAAATAAAATATTTTAACATTTTTGTGAATTATTAAAAAAAGAATCAACTCAAAATTATTAAAACTCAGAGAGAAATTAATTTTTGAATCAATTAAACAAAATCACAAAAATTCAAATATTTGAATTTTCAAAAAAGGCGCCAAGAACATGCCAAGAACATGCGCGTGTTCTGGGCTTGGCCTGATTTGTATTTTCTCTCCAATCTCACTGAATACTTGATGAAACTATGCAATCCACATAACAATCTTCTCGTTTTCACCTCACGATCATGTTTATGGTCTTTAATTTAATTTATTTTAAGCATGGAATGAGAAATCAAGACAAAACCTCAAGAACCCTAAAATTTGCATGAAGGCTGAGATTTTTGATACACGAATCAAACAAAGCAATTAATTGAGGGTGTCGCTCCCGGGATTTTCATCCAAGTACAAACGCGAAAGTGGCGCGGAAACAGAGTCGCCAGCAATGTGTATTTATCCCAAGAGAGGGAAAGGAAACACTGCGTAAACCTGAGGGAAGGAAAAAGCATGGTCATCACGACCAAGAGAAACGGGTAAGGGAGTCGGTTACGCGCGAGGGGAAGGTATTAGCACCCCCACGCGTCCATCGTACTCGATGGGATCCACGCTTGTTGTCTCGATCAAAGGGTGTCATCATCTGGAGCTCCACTGCTATTGGAAAGGAAAAGGAACGGGAACGGAAGAGAACGAAGAAACAGGGGAGAAAAGAAAAAGAAGTGACTCGGTAGGACATCGTCATCCTAGGCCTATGTATTCCCTCGTGTAATGGGAAAGTCAGAGTCAACGTAGTTCGGACACGAACTAAGGGAGGTTGCTCACCAAGACATCGCCGTCCTGTGCCTACGTATCCTCAATCTAACCAGAAGGAGGAAATTAGAGCTGTCGTAGTTCGACCTAATGAGGTCTTAGTGTTTTTTATGAGTAACATTAAGTTCGCGTCCGGCAGTTAGGGTCGATGACTGTTTGCGACAAGACGGAAGTAACATGCGCTTTTTTGAAAATAGGTTTAAAACTGAACGATCCCGAAGGATAAAAGGTTTGAGTTTGTTTTTTATTTTTTAGACAGAAGTGGATTGATTATTTTGTGTTTATAACCAGTATTGCACTAAAGTCTATGACATAGGAACAAATGCGTCGCATGGTCGTCCTAATAGGACGTATGCTAACACCCTAGAAAGGCGAAGGGAAGCCCTTCTCTTTCCATTTCCCGTATATAAGGCTCATACGCAATACCCGTTAACTTTATTAAGTGTTTTAAAAGTGTTATGAGATGAGATGAGAAGACTCAAGGAAAATAAAACACTAAGGGGAAACTAATTGTTCCTAATGTTATCATGCAAAAGATGGCCCTAAGGGGAGGTTTAAGAACAACCTAAGTCTAAAGAAGAGAGAGGGATAACACTACCTAAGGCTTATCCTACCTCCCCTTAATAAAAAATTAAGGATGAGCTAGGATCCCAAAGGGATGTGAAGAAGTTCTACACAATCCAGCATTATATCATGCTATTCACAAAAGGAAAAGACAAGTAAGAGAGATGAGAGATGAACATGGATAACCATCCACATGTTCAAGTGACTTACCTCTGCCCCTACACAAAAGGTTAGTACAAAATCCTCACAAGTAATGAACACAAGTGAAAGAAAGTAAACCCAAACAAGATTAGTTGCTTTAAGAAGGCCACTTAAGAAACAAACAAGGTTTAAACAAAAAGGAAAGGGTCCTAAGGGTTAAGGAACATTCAAAGTCAGTAGGGACATGCCAAGGGATCATACTAAGGTACACATGCCAAATGAAACCGAACAATGTCAAACTATGCATCAAAAGTTCACACAAATGCAAGTTAAGTAAAAACTATGCAAGATGAATGCAAATGATTCATGAACATGAATAAATGCATATGTAAACATCAAAGTCAGAAGTGAATGACATTCATTAAAGCATGGAGTTGTCATTGAATGAACTTACAAGTCATGGATGCAAGCATTTAAAGAAATGAAGCAAGAAGAAGTGAACAAACACAATTGAAGTTCAACAATGAAGCATACTTGTGATGCAAGTCAAAGATAAAAATGAAATGAGATCACACATGTCTAATGGACACAAGTCAGTAGCACATGACATTTGAAATGACATTTATAAGTCAAGAATGTATGCACAAAGTTCACACAAATATCATGTTGAAGCACATTGAAGATTAGAAGCAAACATGGTTCAAACAAGTTCAAACAAGCATGCAAAGATTTATGCACTTAAGAAACATGTGAGGTGATGTTAGAAACCATGGCATATGGTCAAGAATGATTACAAACAGAAGTGGAATCATGTCAAAGTGAATGTGCAAGATCATACAAGAGTTGATACAAACATGTGCTCAAAGAAGGTCAAGTGAGAATGCCCAATTACACAACACATTTCAAGTTAAAACATGTGCATACAAGTCATGTAAAGATGAACTTTGAGTGACCTATAACATGATAGAAGTGACCTATAATATTCATGCAACATGGATTAAGAGGTCTCAACAATTGTCAAAGAAAGTTGCACACAATCCACATTAAAACCCTAGCACAAGCCTTCTAACATTCACACAAACAAACATGCTTTCATACAATCCATAAAGTCATGTTAAGATAATGAGAAAATTGAGAAAAGACAAGTAAATTGAGGTACAATCAGTGTGCAAACATGTCTCAAAAAGGTGGCTCAAAATTCATCCAGAATCATGCATGAACATGCCTCACAATGTCATACAAATCATACAAGCAAATGGCTCAAAGATCTCATTCAAAAGTCAACAATAAATGACCTAAAAAAACTATGAAAAATGCATGGCATGCCTCAATGTATCATATAATTATGTATCAAATTCTAGGCAAAAATTCAATCCACAACTATGTCAAACAAATCAATGATGAAGCATGTATCATGATTAAATGCTCTTACAAAAGAAATTAAAAGAATATTCATGAAAATATAGCAAAATATGATAAAATCAGAAAATAAAATATTCCAAAATTATTTAAATGCTTTATAATGCTTCATGAATTTTTAGGGAATTTTTAGGTGCTTAAAAAGTATTTTTAAAAAATAAAAAATCAAAAAATTATGCAAAAGAAAAATAAAAATAAAAGGAATGAGTCAGGAGGGTGCCACACTAGCAATTGCTCAGTTCAAAAGCGCTTGGGCCTAGAAAAGAGGGGGTGGGGATAGCATAATGAGCCCAGTTCACAAACACGCTCTCAAATAAGGTGTATAGCATGTTATTCAGTCAAACGTTGACTCATCCTGAGGCATCAGATCAAGGTCAAGCATGATGATCACAAGAATATGCCAATCACATGATTCACAATGCAAGCACACAGTATGCAATGATGCACCAACCACACGTGAATAATTAGTTCAAAAATATCAGAAAAAGGAAGCACGTGCCTCACACCCTCCTTCATTTATGCACTGGCACCATAAGAACCCTCAGATCAAATAAAATGGACGCTCATGATTAAACCTGACCAAAACCCTAAGGTTTATACCTCAGGAGGCCGGAGAAGACTCCGGTCATCTTCTCCGGCCATGCTCCACCGCTGCAACTACTCACATTTCATAGAAATGCGCAAATCAAGTATCAATTGATTCGTCTCATCACACTGGTTAAGGATCCAAGCTCAGAATTCACATATGATGCAAGAATCAAGCAACACGAATCAAAGAAGTTTGCCCTAGGTTTTCAAAACTATGCACATATGATGCCTATCAACTAGCCGGTAGTCACATTGCTCCTATTGAGCTCAAAAATAACAAAAACGAGCAAAATCAAAGCATAATGAGAGCAAGGAATTATGAACTGAACCTGTACTTTGAAGTTGCTTCCAATCAAAAGAATACCAGAGAGGAGATTCCAATTGCTTCTTGAACTTCAATCTAGCCAAATAAAGGCTATGAACTGCTTTGAATCACTGAACTTTGAGAGAAAAAGCTTGGAGAGGAAGATGAACTTGAAGACTCAAAGCTATCAGATCCAAGATCCCTTGATGATGATGATGAATCTTGAAGAAGATTGAAGAAGTTGGAGGAAGAGTGAACTCGAGAGAGAGAACTCAGAGAGAGAGAGAGATTGAAGAATGGTGAGAAGTGAAAATGATCCAAAGTTGGTTGCAATTCTGTTATGGATTCTATTTATATGTGAGGTTAAGATCTAACTCTTATAGTTGATGTTTAGAACTCTAGTTAAATGGGTGAGTTAACTGAGTTGAAAATGAAAATGGAGGTGAAGTGAGATTAATGGCACGGGTTGTGGTGTTTTTTTAGGGTAAGGAGAAGATCATAGAATGTTATGGTGAGGTAAGGAAGGATGGTGGTGATGTAGTTACCATGCTGATCAAAACAGCTTGCTTGGCAAGTTTCTCCTTCTTTCCCTTGTTTGAGCATAAAAGGTAAAGGGTACATGATCATGTATGGCATGCAAGAGCTATGTTTGTCTCAAAGAGGCAATATTTTTGACATGGGATGGTACACAATGGTCAGCATGCGCATAAATGCAACTTGTTTGGTCTGGTTTTGTTAACTTGGCTTGGAAGAAAAACAGTTAGTATGATAGGAACTTTGGAGGAATAAATCTCCATGACCATAGGATAAAAATGGTTGATCTTGGGGTCTTTGGAAAGAGGAGATGAAGGAGAACAAGATTGGTGTTCAAAGCAAAGGGAAATGAGACTTGAAACATGCATAAAAATGATGATGAACATAGGAGAATACAACTGTCTTGTGCATGTCATAATCCTCCCTTGTGCCCAACCATGTGCATTTGAGAAGAACCAGTTTGAGATCACCACTTTACCTCATTATATCTCCTTATACTTAATCAAATGAAAATTCCTCCAACACCAAAGTTGAAGAGAAGATCAAGAGGAACAAGAACCATGTTGGACAATTTTTCATCTGAAACTTATATCTTGGAGAAAATTTCCCTTGAACTTGGACACAACATGCACATAAGGTGTTTTTTGAAATTACTGCGTGCTGACTGGTCATGACTTGCCAACTTGCCTTGATTTGGCTCAACTTTAATTGATCATATCTCTCTCAATTTTAATCCAATGAGAATGTTCTTGGTATGGTTTTGAAGCTTGAAATATGAACTTTTGATAGGCCTCCATAAACTTTCAATTTGGAGCTTGGAGCATGGAGAAAGAATGCTCCAAAGATGGCCCTTCAACTTGACAAAACTTGCCATAAATGGAAACCCTTCATTATTATTTTTGGCAACTTTGCACATTTCTTGATTTTTGATGAATCTCTTGATAATTCTTGATCAAACCTTCACCAAGGATCATACTTGAGATAAGGAACATGAATTTGACCTCAAAAAGTCAATAGTTGACTTTTTCTTCTGCACAGTTGACTTTTCCCCAATTCTCCTGATTTTCAGTCAAATGATCAATTGAAACCCTTCCAAACCAAATTGATGGACAATTTCTCCAATCTTAGACACTTAAGGACATGAGAAATATCAAAGAATCAAGTTTTTCCCAAAAAGTCAGAAATAAACTGATTTTATGGCAAACCCTAGTTTGGTGTCTTCAGTCTAGGAGAAATCAATACATCCTCCAAATCCAACTTCCTCTGAGCATGAAGTGTATCTTCTTAAACAATGATGAGATATGCCATTTGGTGAGGATAAAAACTCCAAGATCTTGTCCATTAGGGTGTTATACTCAAGAATCCCAAAACCCTAATTTTGCACTGGTTAGGAGAAGATGGTTCCCTTGAAATCTTTTGACAAGCTTGATCATATGACAAAATGGTAGATCAATTAAGATACCTTGGGGCTCAAGCTCCTTTAATTTGACCTAGACACCTTGATCCCATGCTAAGGCCAATGGTATGCAATGATGATAATGCACAGCATGCAATGAAACATAAGCCAATTAAAGCTAAAATAGGAGGGCAAATTTTGAGGTGTTACAGCTGCCCCTATTCAAACTTCTTGGATCCGAGGGTATAGGAGCAAAGGCTTCCAGACAATTGGGATACACGGGGTTTGAATACCAAAATAACCTGGAAATTTGCAACCTGTGGAGAGATACAAAATAAAGTGTTTGCCAACCGAAGGTGGACTCAGAAACAGTGGATACTAACCAAAAGTTGGGAAAGAAAAGGGTACCAACCACAAGTTGGGATAATGAGGACGTCGACCAAAGGCGTGCTCACAACAAAAGAGACCAACCAAGAGTTGGGATAAGGGAAGCTAACCAATATTTAGTAAGAACAGAGAAGACCAACCAAAAGTTGGGATAACAAAGAGAATACCAACCAAAAGTTGGGATGAAGGAGAATACCAACCAAAAGTTGGGATGAACGAGAATACCAACCAAAAGTTGGGACGACAAAGAGAACACCAACCAAAAGTTGGGATGAACGAGAATACCAACCAAAAGTTGGGATGAACGAGAATACCAACCAAAAGTTGGGATGAACGAGAATACCAACCAAAAGTTGGGATGAACGAGAATACCAACCAAAAGTTGGGATAACAAAGAAAATACCAATCAAAAGTTGGGATAAACGAGAATACCAACCAAAAGTTGGGATGAACGAGAATATCAACCAAAAGTTGGGATGAAAGAAGGGTACCAACCAATAGTTGGAATATCCAAGAGAATACCAACCAAAAGTTGGGATAAACGAGAACGCCGACCAAAGGAGAACTCAACACAGATTACCAACCAATAGTTGGGATAAAAGGAGGGTACCAACCAATAGTTGGAATAACCAAGAGAATACCAACCAAAAGTTGGGATAAATGAGAATGCCGACCAAAGGCGAACTCAACAAAAGGATACCAACCAAAAGTTGGGATGGCAGCCAAAAACGTACAAGAAGTAGAATCAACGGACTTACGACCTGAAAAGAAGATGACTCCGCCGGGGAAAGAGAAATCTACACAGACAACTCTGTAGGGGATTATAGGAAGGAACAATAGTAAGAAGGACGAATCCATTGGTTGCAGTGTAATGTCAAACAACATCTCCTAAATTACATCTCTTTCTGCTGGGGACAGAAACTGGTAACAGATATCAAACCTGGCTTATTCTTCGAATGCATATGTTTGAATTTTTCTATGGCGTAATGCTCCATACAAAATGGAATTGCTACGCGTTTGGGAGGATGCCATGCAAGAATGCTTATGCAATGCAAAAGAGGCACTCCAGCAAAATAAATGCTAAAGACGAAGGCAACTCCACCGGGGATGACACACTAAATTGTCCTATGAATTAAAAGATCTTGCTGAGGAAGATTTCACTGAACAACTTCCTGATCACAAACTCTTCTGGAGACGAAAAACTCTAAGAGAAATTCCACTATGTTAAGGGATGGATAAAAACGAATATTGAAGATGGAACCCAAGAAAATTCTCTCCGCTGGAGATTACCCATGGTTTCTACCGAAGACAGAACCCAAAACCTGGATCTGAAAGATGCCAATAACAATTGGACTTAAACTTGCTGGGGATGTCAACTGCCGTTGAACAAACCACTGTGAAGATCACCATCAAACTCTGTTTGGGGAGACAAGTCAATAATACCGAACCTGCTTGGGGATATTACTGAACCTGACCTCCTGCTAGGAGACATCCGTACCTTCACTCTGCTGGGGAATGTCAGCCCCTACCAATCAATCTGCTTGGAGAATGGTGATTGACGCCATCAACTCTGCTAGGGGATACCATCAGGCTTACTCATCTGTTGGGGATCAGACTATACCGTTGCTGATGAGAAAAACATTTCCTGACTAGCTGAGGAAAATGGGTGTTCAGACTCTATGGGGAAATAACATCTTTGTCCAAAGAAGATATTCCATCAGTCTCTTGCTGGGGATGCAGAAGTATCAACTTCTGGCTGTTTGCTAAGAGAGTAATAAATCAACCACAACTCTAGCTGGGGAATAATCCTCTGTACTCGGGCTGGGGAGAGTAACAACCTGCTGAGGAGGATGAAATTTCAATGCTGAGGATAATAGCTCTACTGGGGAGAAATCCTGCTACCCTGCAAACAAAATCAACAGTATATGCAAAATGGCTATCTAGATTACCATCCTAATGACTGTTGTTTGAGCAATTTCCACTGTTTTTCGATATGCTTCACAAAGCTTAACATTTTCGCATGCAATGTTTATCAAAAATATCGGACGTTTTCACAAACAAAAATAGTAAAAATAAAAAAACACAAAGGAAAACTCTTTGAATGAAAATGAAAATTTTATTGAATGAATTGGTCTGTAAATAGGCATTTACATCCGGAAGCAATTCCTGAAAAGAGGTAATTGCACAAAAAGAAGTAAAAGAAAATACACATGTCGGCAATGTGGGGAACAAATATCCACCATGATTCACTTTAGCTATGACCCAATATGGCTCGTTTATCCGCAGATGCTTTGACCTTCGAAGAGACTGACTGGACTGATTCCTTTCCTTTGAAACTTCCAAGTATTAAAAGTGTTCACAGATCGAACGCAGATCGTAGCCTCTTGCTTTCAAATCCCTAACTTTTGCCTGGATCGCCCTTTTCAGGTTTTCAATCCACCAGGATACCCATTTTTGCCAAAGTTTCCTTTTCAGGTTTTCAACTTCGCGGGTTTATTCTTCTTTTTTCTTTTTATCCCTAATTTTTGCCCGAACCTTTTCTTTTTATGGTTCTCCGAGATGCCCTTTTTTGCCTGGATCTTCTTTTTATGTTCAGCGGGTCTCTTTTACGCAAAGTATTTTTTGACTACGTCTGCGTTCACAGGGGACGTAAAATCTTCGCCATCCATAGTGAGAGTAATAAGGCTCCACCAGAGAAAACCTGTCTTACTTCATATGGCCCTTCGCAGTTTAGAGTCCATTTTCCCCTGTGATCTGTTTGAGGAGGAAGAATCCTTTTCAAAACCAATTCACCAGCCTGAAAACACCGAGGACGCACTTTCTGATCAAAGGATTTCTTCATCCTGCTCTGATACAACCGACCATGTGCAATGGCTACCAATCTCTTTTCCTCGATGAGGTTCAGCTGATTCAATCTGAAACGCACCCATTCAGCTTCATCAAGCTTCACATCTGCCAGAATTCTCAAAGAAGGGATCTCAACCTCTACTGGTAGAACTGCTTCCATACCGTATACCAATGAGAAAGGAGTTTCCCCAGTTGATGTACGCACCGAAGTACGATAACCATGTAAAGCATAAGGCAACATCTCATGCCTGTCTTTATACGTCACTACTATTTTCTGCACAATCTTCTTGATATTCTTATTTGCTGCCTCTACAGCCCCATTCATCTTCGGACGATAGGGAGAAGAATTGTGATGTTCAATCTTAAAGCTCTGACATAGCTCCTTCATCATCTTGTTGTTCAAATTTGAACCATTATAAATAATGATTCTCTCCGGGACTCCATACCGGCAGATGATGTCCTTCTTAATAAACCGGGCTACCACTTGTCGGGTGATGTTGGCATACGAGGCTGCTTCCACCCACTTCGTGAAATAATCAATGGCAACCAATATGAAATGATGCCCATTGGAAGCAGTCGGCTCAATGTTTCCAATCATATCAATGCCCCACATAGCAAAGGGCCAAGGCAATGACAACACATTCAGAGGAGTAGGCGGTACGTGCACCTTATATGCATAAATCTGGCATTTGTGACATTTTCGGGCGTATTTAAAACAATCAGACTCCATAGTCATCCAGTAATACCCCGCTCTCGACAGCTTTCTAGCCATAGCATGCCCATTGGCATGGGTACCGAAA
Organism: Lathyrus tuberosus; assembly: GCA_022829125.1. Classification (NCBI taxonomy): domain Eukaryota; kingdom Viridiplantae; phylum Streptophyta; class Magnoliopsida; order Fabales; family Fabaceae; genus Lathyrus; species Lathyrus tuberosus. Next base: position 3,597,035 of record JALAZF010000468.1, on the reverse strand, counting down.
GAACCCTCATGAACTTCTTCCATTAACAGGCCTGCCTCGTGTTCATCAATACAACGTAGCAAGACCATGTCAAAGTTTCTCTTGTACAGCACACCGTCTTTATTCAAAAAGAAATTCCCTGCTAACCTCCTCAGAGTTTTCTTATCTTTGGTTGACGCACCTTCTGGATACTCTTAACTCTTTAGAAAAACCTTAATATCATGATACCAAGGTTTGCCATCTTATACCTCTTCAACTGCAAACACAAAAGCGGGTCTATCCAGGCGCATGATTCTGATTGAGGGAGTTTCATTCCAACGATTCACCTGATACATTGAAGATAGCGTTGCCAACGTATCTGCCATCTGATTCTCCAACTGGGGTATATGATGGAAATCAACTCTGTCAAAGAAGGGAAACAACCTTCTGGCATAGTTGTTGTAAGGCACCAGATTCGCTTGACGAGTTTCCCATTCACCTGTAATCTAATTAACTACCAACGCGGAATCACCATAGACATCGAGGTTCTTGATTCTCAAATCAATTGCTTCTTCTAACCCCATGATGCATGCTTCATACTCCGCCTCATTGTTGGTGCATATGAACTCTAATCGGGCAGTGAAGGGTATATGAGAACCCTGTGGAGTTGTAATGATTTCCCCGATTCCGTTACCGTATGAATTAACAACCCCATCAAAGACCAGCTTCCATTGGGATCTGATTTCAGGTCCTTCATCATGCAAAGGCTCTTCAGAGTCTTTCATCTTCAGAAACTTGATATGTTCATCAGGAAATTCAAACTTCATCGGTTAATAATCCTCAATTGGCTGTTCAGCAAGATATTCTGACAAAACACTTCCCTTAATGGCTTTTTGGGAAACATATTGAATATCGTATTCTGTCAGAACCATCTGCCAACAGGCTATTCTCCCAGAAAGCGCCTGCTTTTCAAACACATATTTGATCGGATCCATCTTCAAAATTAAAAGGGTTCTGTGGTTTAACATATACTGCCTCAAACGCTTAGCGGCCCAAGCGAGTGCACAACATGTTTTTTTCCAGCATTGAGTATCTCGACTCACAATTAGTGAATTTTTTACTCAGGTAGTAGATGGCATGCTCTTTTCTACCTGACTCATCTTGTTGACCGAGCACACACCCCATTGAGTTCTTAAGAACCGTAAGATACATAATCAATGGCCTTCCTGGCACTGGCGGCAAAAGGACTGGAGGTTCCTGCAAATATTCTTTTATTTTTTCAAATTCCTTTTGATAATTTTTGTTCCACCTGACCGCTTGATCTTTTCTTAATAATTTGAATATTGGTTCACACATGGTGGTAAGATGAGAGATGAATCTAGCAATGTAGTTCAACCTCCCTAAAAACCACGAACCTCTTTTTCTGTTCTCAGTTCAGGCATTTCTGGTATGGCTTTTACTTTGGCAAGATCAACCTCGATACCTTTTTCACTGACAATAAACCCCAGTAATTTTCCAGACCTCACCCCAAAGGTGCACTTGTTCGGATTCAACCTCAGTCTGAACTTTATCAACCTTTCAAACAGCTTTTGAAGATTCACCAGATGCTCTTCCTCCGTTTGTGACTTCGCAATCATGTCATCAACATAGACCTCGATCTCTTTGTGAATCATATCATGAAAGAGAGTCACCATTGCCCGCTGATAGGTTGCCCCAGCATTTTTCAATCCAAAGGGCATTACCTTGTAACAGAATGTTCCCCACGGTGTTATGAACGTTGTTTTCTTCATGTCCTCTAGGGCCATTTTGATTTGGTTATACCCAGAGAAGCCATCCATAAAGGAAAATACTGAGTATTGAGCAGTGTTGTCCACTAACACGTCAATGTGAGGAAGCAAGAAATCATCTTTTAGGCTTACTCTATTCAAATCTCTGTAGTCAACACACATCCTGACCTTTCCGTCCCTCTTAGGTACAGGCACAATGTTAGCAACCCACGGAGGATAACTTGTCACAGCCAGAAATCCAGCATCTATCTATTTCTGAACCTCTTCTTTTATCTTGGCAGACATTTCTAGTTTCGTCCTTCTCAGCTTCTGCTTAACCGGAGTACATCCTTCTTTGAGCGGCAGCCGGTGTACCACGATGTCAGTGTCAAGCCTGGGCATGTCTTGGTAAGACTAGGCAAAGATATCAACATACTTTCGAAGCATTTCAATCAATCTTTTCTTTACACTGTCTTCCAAAGCAGCCCCAATCTTTACTTCTTTCTTTGCGTCCTCAGTTCCCAAGTTAATAATCTCAATTTCCTCCTGATGAGGTACAATGACCCTTTCCTCCTGCTTCAACAGTCTGGCCAATTCCTCGGGTAGGTCACAATCTTCATCAGTCCCTTCTTCAGCCTGATAAATGAGATTGTCAAAATCATACCGAGACACAGCTGAATCATGATTGGTGGTATCTGAACAAAGAAACCTGCATGATTGATGATATATGTTTATTATGTATGCAACAAACAAACACATTGCCATTTTGCCGTGATTTAATGCGCAAAGTAAAAAAAAAAAGACAAGGATCAAAATATTTGAATGTGAAAAACGTCCTTTATTAATGATAAAGAAAACACACAAAATATTCAAGCCCTATAAACAAAAATCACTACGCCTTGGGCAGAACGTAGGATTATCATAACAGGAAAACAAAGGCAATTACACTGGGCCGGTCACTTGAATGGCTTTCTCTGATGACCAGTTACAAAGAATTTGACCTGGTATACAGGGGCGGATCCAATTATCCATATCGCAATCGCTATCCCCTTCCTCATCAATAGCATTGATTCTGTCAAAGAACACACCAGCACTGGTAAAACGAACCGGACCATAAAACCTGGGAGGATCCTCAGGACGCCGGGTGGCTTATATCCTAGCCCATAAGTATCTCATTTTTTCTGGACTTCAATAACCTGACCCCATTTTTGTGAACTGCCGGCTTCAACCACAACCCGTGCATCCTTGAAGGAAGACATGGAGACCTCTGGCTTATATACCACTGCAGGCTGCTCTACCACTTCATATTGGCTAATTCCTTGAGAGGCTCCAGTGATCTTCACCGCCTCAAAACCCTGACATAAAGTTTCATGTATTTCGCCATCTACCTCCACATACTTGAAAGTAGATAGATGACTTATCATGATATCTTCTTCTCCGTAAACCGTCACCACATGTCCGTCTACCATGTACTTCAGTTTTCGATGCAGTGTGGATGTCACAACCCCAGCACTATGAATCCATGGACGACCCAGTAAACAACTGTAAGCCGGCTGAATGTCCATGATATAGAAGATAGCATCAAAAACCTCTGGACCAACCTTAATTGGAAGCACGATTTCCCCGAAGACAGATCTCTTGGAACCATCGAATGCACGCACCACCAAATCACTTGGTGTGCAGATTAACCCACGAGTGTCCAACTTCATCAGTGCTTTCTTCGGTAAAACATTCAAAGATGACCCAGTGTCAACAAGCACATGCGACATTAACGATCCTCGGCACTCAACTGAGATGTGCAAAGCATTATTATGATTTCTCCCAGCTGGGGTCAAATCAACATCAGTAAATCCAAAACCATTTCCTGCATTAACATGACCCACTACCCCCTCGAGCTGATTAACTGAGATCTCCTAGGGTACATATGCAACATTCAATACCTTCAACAACGCGTTTCGATGCGCCTCCGAACACAATAACAGAGATAAAATGGATATCTTAGACGGTGTTTGGTGCAGTTGGTCAACGATTTTATAGTCGCTTTTTCGAATCAGCCTTATAAACTCTTCTACATTCTCCGAGAAGGAGTTTTCAACTGGCTTTACTGTGGAATCATTCACTACCGGCGTCTGCACAAAATTATCCATAACCTGCTTTCCTTTGTCTGGTCTAGAACCACCAGCCTAATCATCAGATGGGATAAATACTCTACCATTCCTCGTGATAGCTCCTGCTTCCTCATTACTTTCAACACTGGAGTTTATCACTGACGTTCCTATCAGTTCTTGCTTCTGCCCGTTAACAAACACTTCAACACCATAATTCCAAGGAATAACTTTTGTGCTCTCATACGGAACGGGCCCAGGAGTGGTGATAATGACCGGCGCTGGTCTTGCCAGTGCTGAAATAGTTATCATTTTAAAAGGGATTATAATAGTGGCAACCTCATTCTTTTTGCCATTAACTTCCTTCTTCTGATCGTACCTATAAAACTATAACCGACCTTCATTAATTAGCTTCTGAATTCCGGATCTTAACAGATCACCACCATTAGCCTGCACCAAACACTCTGAACAACTTTTATCACAACCAGGGGATACTCCACCCTTCAGTAATCTCTCCTTCACTACCAACAAAGGAGTCCTTAAATCATTCACGTCCAAAACCAAATTCAAAGATTCATCATCTTCTACAACATCATTGACCCTCGGCCCACCGTGATTTGGCATGGGGTTTTGAATGACATTGGGCATGTTGTTGGAGAAATTGATGGCCTTCGAGTCCACCAAATCCTGGACTTTGTGCTTAAAAGCCTTACAATTCTCAAGTTGGTGTCCTGGTGCGCCAGAGTGAAATTCACAGTGAGCGTTGGCGTCATAACCGAGAGGTGGATTGCCGGTAAGGGGTACCAAAGTCCTCTTCTGGACTAATTGCAACTGCAGCAAATACTGAAACAACTGGGCATAAGACATGGGAGGTATCGCAAAGTGCCTATCAGCCGTTCTCTGTCTAGCTGAGTACTAACGCGGAGCAGTGTTTTATTGTTGAGGTGCTACTGCAGGAATAGTTACTGAGGCCACTTGCTGATTATAATTCTGATGTTGTTTTCCCTTACCACGGTGTGAAGAAACAGAATTCGATTCCTCCTTCTTCTTATAGTTCACGTAAGGTTTCTTCCCTCCACTAGAAGAAGACCCATCATTGCCCGACACCTTTCCAGTTTTAATTCCACTTTCCAACATTTCCCCAACCAAGATCAGATCAGCAAACTTTCCTAACATGCAAGGCAACAACTTCTCGTAATAATGACCCGTCAAGGTAGCCATGAACATATTCAACATCTCCTTCACCAACATGGGAGGCTGCACCCTCGCTGCCAGTTCATGCCATCTCTGGGCGTATTCCTTGAAGCTTTCACTATTCTTCTGAGACATACTCTGCAACTGAGTCCTATTGGGAGCCATATAAGTATTATACTGATAGTGCTTGACAAAAGCCTCTACCAGTTCTCTCCAGTTGTGGACGTTACATCTCTCCAATTCATATACCATTTCAGGGATGCCCCAGACAGGCTCTCCTGGAAGAAATGCATCAGTAATTTCTCGTCCCTAGAGTACGCAACCATTTTCCTTGCGTATGCCCGGACATGAGTCTTTGGGCAAGTGGTACCATTGTATTTCTCAAAGGTGGGAACTTGAAACTTGTGCAGAATTACGATACCGGGGACCAGCCCTAAATCATCCAAATCCATACGCACAGAGTTTTGATTCACAACCCCCTTTAGATGTTCTTCAATCAATCAGATCCTCTGATCATTAACAACCGGGATACCAGCATCTCCGCCTTGCTCAGAAAATATGTCATCCTATTGGTCATCATATCGCCGACCATGAACATCACATACACTATTTCCTCCTTCTACAACAGAAGAAATCACAACCTGCTCTCCTCCGCCCGGAGGGATCACAACAGAAAGAATGGGAACACCTCCGCCCGGAGGACCAGTAGGAATACCATTACCATTAGCACCTCCACCAGGAGGAATAACATTGTTCTAGAGACCACCATGTAGTACACCATCCTCATCTAATCTTGCCACCAGGGGTTGAACAAGGGTTCTGAGATGTTCATGCCCCTGTGCAACTCCTTGCATCAGTTCCATGAATTGGGCTATACGGGCCTGCATGGCAGCCATTTCTGCTTACATCTGCTCCATGATTCTGGCTTGATTTTGTCGGGCCGCGTAACGATGGACGTTGAAATCAGCTATTATGCCTGTAACCACAATAAAGGTTAGGAAATCACGGGACGAATACCTGTTATGCAAAATGATATGCAAAATGATATGTATGAATGCATGCAAATGTCATGTTTAACCATTTCCAGGGCATTTCACACCCTGATTCCAGTCTTAATGGACAAGAAGTTGCATAATGGACATATTTTGTTGAGAGAATTTCGTGGGGAAGAAATGTGATGTGATAATGTGCTTGTGAATATCAACATTGACAAGGAATCATTTCTGAATAAACCGGTCATTTTCAAATTAACAGAAAGCCAGTACATGCCAAAGCATTCTACAACAAAATCATAAATTGGAAATATATCAAGGGAATGACTCCATCAACAGGTCTGATGGTAACCACGGTACATCAACAAAAACTGCATTAGGAAAATTAAAAGAGAACTATCAATCATTTAACTCCAAATCTTTCAACTGCTCGCTAGAATGCCTGATTTCTTCAAAGAGTATTCTGGTGCGCTGATGGCTTGGCTTTTCAATCATTTCCTTGATCAAAACATCCCTCTTCTTCAGAGCTTCAACTAATTAGTCCATGTGCATTAAGAGAGCCTCGTCGTTACTCATTTTTTTAGTCTTTTTCACACCAGCTAATATTTTGAGTTCTTCTATTTCTGCCATAGCATCTTCAAGTTCTTTCTTGGAAGCTTTTAACTCATCTCTAACCTTCTTCAACTGCTCTTGGCTTTTAGCGACATCTTCACGATGCTTCCTTCGTTGTCTGAAGTTCATCGTCTCTGGCCTTTAATTGCTCTTGTAACTCTGCATTCTCAATTCTAACTTCGTCCCATGCTTGCTGAAGTTTAGTGAGCTTGGCTTTTGTCTCGGCCAAAGATTGTTTAGTCTGTCTGTAAGTTTGAGCAGAATTTTCGGCGGCCATATTAGCTTTTTGATAATGTCGGGCCCTTTCAGCAAAATCTTTTTCTTTATCTGCCAAAGTCTTCAATGCCCCTTGAGTTTTCCATTTCAGATCTTTGTTGGCATACAGAGCATCCTACAGACGACTGCTCAGATTAGAGTTCTCTACCCGGAGGTCCTTCACCAAAGTCTGCAATTTGTTAAACTCCTCAATAGGGGCAGTATCCCTCTCTTCTACAACCTCAGGGTATAAAGGAGGTACGGGATCAAAAGGTTGATAAAACTCTTCCACCCTTTTCCTTATCCAGTTCTCATAAGGAGGATAAGTTCGGTTATTGGATTTTCCAAGAACTCCTCTGACCTTTCTTTGGATGCTATTCCAGGCTTCCGAAGCTTTTCGGACTATTGCTTGATCGTCACCTACTTGAAAGTACAAAGACTCTTCCACACTTCTTTCGGTAGGGGGATTTTCCAGAGCATAACCAAATTGTCTAATGGCCAGAGAGGGATTATAGTTGATGCCTCCCTTCCTCCCTATCAATGGAACATTGGGGAATCCACCACAGCTATGAATAATATCCCCACCAAGTAACCCCTGATCTATCCAGATGATATCTTTAGCAGATAAATCCATCAGTCTGTGATGCCATTCCAATGAACTCTTGGTATCCACAAATACACCTTTGCGCGGTAACCGATGCGAAAACCATTTGTAGAATAAAGGCGCACAACAATTGACATATCCCCCTCTATTTTTTTCATTCTGATTATGGACTGAATGATAAAGGTCACCCAATAAAGTGGGTATTGGATTTTGGGTGATGAATATTTTGACGGCGTCCATATCAACAAATTCTGGCACATTTGGGAACAGAATAATGCCATATACGCAAAGAGCTAACACAATGCAGAAAACATTCCAATCTTTGTCTTTAGCGGCTTTCTGAGAAATCTTGGTCAAGTACGTCAGAGGGTATCCTTGAAATTCTCCTTTTTTGGTGATATTGGCCTCCACCGTTGATTTACTCAAATAAAGAGCAGCAGCCACGACCTCAAAATCTGGATCTGTCTTCGAACTGAAAAATGACACCTCTTCCTTAATGGAGATCCCCAAGATATTCGAATATTCTTCCAAAGTAGGGACCAAGACATAATCCTGAAACACAAAGCACCGTAGAGAAGGATCATAGAATTACATTAACGTGTGAAGGCCCACCCATTCATACTCACTAAGGTTGCAAACAAATGACAAAATCCGCTCGTACTTTTCTCTGAATGCTTCCAACACCTCTGAGCTAGTCATAGCCTTCAAACTACTGATAGAACCCAAACCTGGCTTCAGAAATTTATAGGTGATGACATTCTTTTTCTTTCTCTCAACATCCATCAGAAAAGAAACCCCTGACTGGAATCGAAGGTATAATATCGCCCTGGAAATGAAAAAACCGTGTATGTTAAGATATGAAAATGCAATGCAACGACATGTGATCAGAGTGTCCGGTGTCTGTGCTGGACTGTGCAGATAGTGACATTAGTATATTTGTGGATAGTGCTAGACTGTGAATAATAACCATTTGAACATAATAATATGAATCAGAAGAAGCAGAATATCAAGTATGTGGGAGGTCTAAGTCACCTGCAAACCTGCAAACACCTGCCCATTCTCACATGTGGGTACTAAAACCAGGGTTCCTCAGTTTCGGATTCTCAATTTGAGAAGCAATAGTACATTCATCCCTCGGGGTACAATACTATCACCAAACAAAGAGGTCGTCCACTGATTTCCCAAAAAAAAAGGCAATCCTATAGCAAGTTCCCAATTTCGGGTCCTCGAATCGAGAATCGTAATGGGTTTTCCATTTCTGGTCTGCCATTATCGTTCTCGGGAGGAGTGGCTCTACTGAGTCCTCGGGAATGGTCACCAGAGTTAACAGCTCCTACAGGGATATCTAATGGCCTGCATAACATGCAGTATCAGATACCACCTATATGGGCCTCGTCTGGCTGTGGATCTCGCGAAGACTTAACGTGATAACACCATGCAAACGATCAACTATCCACTCTAAATCCTATGTGTATGCTCAAGCCTGGTGTAATACCCCAAAATTTGCTCTCCCTCTTTGTCATCATGGCATGGCATTATCATTTATCATATCATATCCACCTCATTAACATTACATTGCATTTAACATAGAAAAATGAAGCATAGCATCCTTCTTACCATCAGGGCATGTGATCAGGTGGGAGGTGGACAATCAAGAGATCATTCAGAGCACAAAAAGGTCAATCAAGTTTCCTCAAGGCAAGCCAAGAGGTCTTTCATGTCTCATACTATCTCAATGGAACATCCACAATCTCAAGAATGAGAGGATCAATGGGAGATTGAAGCATTACATCTTTCACTATGCAAGAGGTTCAAAAAACTGAAGGAAAACCCTCAAAAGAGATAGCTCATTGATCCAAAATCATCCTCAAATGGCATATATCATCATCCTTTAAGAAGGTACACAACATACTCTGAGGAATTTGAAATTGAAGACTGCACATTTTTCTCCTAGGAGGTGGGCACCAAAACTAGGGTTTCCCATTAAATCAGGGAATCTTTGATTTTTTGGAAAAAACTTGATGTCATGGTATTCTACATGTTCTTAAGTGTATGTGTATGGAAAATTGCCTCTCAATTGGTTTTGGAAGTGTTTCAATTGGAAGAAAGATCAGAAATCAGGAAAATTGGGGCCAAGTCAAATAATCAGAGGAAAAAGTCAACTCTTGACTTTTTGAGCCCAAAATCATGAAATTCATGTTACATATGTCCAATGTACAAAATTTGGTCAAGAAACTCCAAAGGAATCATGAAAAAATCAAGAGGTGGAAAGTTGCCATTTTTGGAAGATGAAGGGTTACTAAAAATAGCAAGTTTTGGCCATTTTGCATCAGAGTTTGAACCAAGGCCATTTAAAGTTGAAGCACCAATGAAAATTCCACTCGGCCACAACAAAAGATCTTGTTTTAAGCTTCACATCCATATGTGGAACATCTCCATTGGATAAAAATTGAGTGAGATATGATTGATCAAAGTTTGAGCAAAGTAGGTCCAAAACTAGGTCATGACCAAGATTTTCAGGGAACGCGCGCAGTCATTTTCTCAAACACTTGGTGGGCCAAATGTATTGATCAATTACTCATGATTAGAGGCTTCAAATGGAAAATCTTTCAACATCAAAGTTGTTCCTCTATGTGAGATCTTCAAAGTTGGTGTTTATCAATTTTTCATCTGATCAAAGGTTAAGGAGTTATGATGGCCCAAAGAATGGTCATTGCAACTGAAATTTGACCAGGTCACAACCAGGTCATGCCACAAGTCTGCGCACCCATGTACCAGTTCTTGGCCCATCTGTTTATGGTCATTTTTAGACATGTTTGAGGCATCATTTCCACTCAAGTTGCACATCAACATTGCTCTCCTATGTGTCCTCTTTCCAATGAACCCATACACTCCCTAATGCAGTCATTGAGTAGAAAAAAAAACCTCCATAAACCACCCTATGTTGACATGGATTTATTGATGGCATGCTGCATGATTTGGTTCACACACACCACAAACACTTTCTCATTTCTTTCCTCATTAAACCAAACACTCATCACATTCATAATGCCACGTGCTTCATAATACATAAGAATGGAAAAAAAGACAACTTGTTGAACAAGCTTCATGCTGTACCAGCCGTGCCACACCAGTTTCTCTTCATTCCCACCATAACTCACCATGAACCATCATCACACAATTACAGCCATGGATAACTCGCCCTAACTAACTTGGCTCAGTTAGTTAGGGTACACTCAGCTTAACCATGCTAACTCATTTAACTCCACTCACTAAACCATAGTTAAACTCACACTATAAATAGAAAACTCACACTCTAATTTCATTTTCAACTCCATTCTTCTCATTTCACTCCCAAACACTCTCTAATTTTCTCTCTGATTCTTCCACATTCTCTCCAAAAAACTCTCTCTGCTCTACTCTCAACATCACCATTGCAAGGAAGCTTCGAGTTCATATTGTTCAGCCTACTCCTCAATCTTCTATGATTCTCTCTCAACTTCACCAAAGAGCAACTGATTTTTGAGCTTGGATCTCATTTCTTCTCCCCTGAATCATCATCTTCATCAAAGCCTTTATTTGGCCAAGTGAAGCTTAAGGAAGAAGCAAGCATTTCCTCTGGTTTTCTCAGACTCTACAAGGACTGCAAGATCAGGTTCCGAAGCTTACAAACTCTCCTCTCACGTTTACTTGTTTATTTTGTTGTTTTCATGGTGATATGAGCTCACTAGGAGCATTTGAACTCTGGCTAGTTGATAGAGCTTCTTAAAGGCTTAGATCCAAAAGTTAGGGCACAAGTTCATCTCCTCTGTTCTTGCTGTGTGTGCATGTTTCGTTGTTTTTATGAGCATATTCTTGATCTACATGAGCTTAGGTTCAATTTGGTAGGCGATTTGTGTGTTTTGGTGAACGTGTGAATGTTGCAGGTGGTGGTTCTCGCCGGAGAAGGTGACCGGAGGTCCCTCTCCGGCCGGTGAACTTGTTTAGGGTTTTATTTGCAGTTTGAACGTGGACCGTTGGATGTTCATCATCGTGTGGCTTGTGTGATGACAGCGCATAAAAATGTCACATGCGTGGCACATGTTTTATTTTAATCAGAGTGAACATTATGTGGTGTGGCACACTGTATGTTGTGTGGTCACTCACGCGCGTGTGTTAGATCTGGTTACTTTGACTTTCGTTTGACCTTGACTTGATCCAATGGCCATGAGTGAGTCAATTTTGTTGACTGAGAGTGTACGCTTGTTATTGTGTTATGCGTGTTATTGGACCTAGACTATTTTGCTATCCACACCTCCATTTCTAAAAGCCCAATGATTTTTGAACTGAGTAATTACTAGGCATGCACCCCCATACATTTTGCATTGCATTTTATTTTTTTATTTTTGCTACACGTTCTCTTTTTAATTTTTAAAAATACTAAATAGCATCATAAAATTCCACAAAAATTCATGAGCCTTCTTAAAACATTTATAAATTTTTTCATGATTTTGTTTCTTGATTTTATGACTTTTTGCCCCTGTTCCATAATTTTATTTGAATTTCTTTGGTGTGCATTCTTAATGTGGTACATGATTTTGTTTAATTTTGTTCTTGATCATTAAAAATTGTTTTGATTCTCTTCTTTTTGTATTGAGTCATTAGCATCTTGAGGCATGTTAAGTGATTTTTATTTGATTTTTTTAGGTCATTTTATGGCATGTTTGGTGTTCACTTTTGTGATACTTTGTATGATATGTCTATGTGACCTAAGTGCATTGTTTGACATCATTTTTCCTTGGTTCCTTGCATGCTACTTTGATATGTGATTCATCTCTGATTAGTGAACTTCAATACCATGTTTTCATAATTTTCATGAGGCCATTTGATTTTTGTTTGATGCATTTCATTTAAAGCATTATAACATGTCATATCATTGTAATCTTTTGTGCATGTTTACATGTTTTCTTGTGTGTATACTTGCATGATCATTTGCCTATTTGGTGAGCTACACTCTTGACATTATAGGACATTGATACATATCATATGTCATCTTTGCTTGTTGATTATCATTTGAACCTTGTGCACCTTTAACATGTTGTGTTTGCACTTTCCTTTGTTTGGAACTTCCATTTCAATCCTACTTCTTCTATCACTTCTTAAATGTCTTGATGTGCTTCATGAATACTTGTGAGAGGTTTGTGAATCATTTTTAATTTCATTTCAATTCTGATCCATGGATTACATGTTCCATTTATGCACATTTCTTCTTTTTCCCTTCATCTTTCATTCTCCCTTTTCTTATGATATCATGTTCTAATGTCATGGAGGATGTTTGTTGCCTATCCACTTGAGTTTGATTGATAATAACCATTTGTTTCCATATGATGTACATTCTGGTTGTGGCTCTAGGATTTGGTTTCTCATTTAATTCTTTTGAGTTTTATGATGCATTACATGTTCTTTTACTTCTTATACATGTTTACTAACCATGTAGGGGCTTTGGTAAGTTTCAATTGAGCGTGGATAAGGAATCCACATTCAATTTCTATCCTTTCTCTTTTACAATTCCATTTTATGTTTTGTTAAGCACTTATGTGCTTTCTTTTAATAACTCATTACTTTCCCTTTTTGAATTACAATTCATCTTCTACTTTAGAAGTGAATTGTTTAATTCTTTCTTTCTTTAGACTTTAGGTTGAAACCTCACAAACCTTTAGGATCACTCCCTTTAATCTTCAATTAGGATTGAGTCTTAGTCCATATAGGTTGTACCTTTTCTCCTCTCTTGAGTCTCTCTTCTCATCTCTTAAAGAAAATTCAAAATATCTAATGAAGGTAGGCATTTATTGCATTTAGGCCTTTCATATAAAGAAAAGGTTATAAGGGGTCTTCTCTTATAATCTTAGAATGTATAGCATATAGCCCATCTTGGGTCAATGTGTTAAACATTTGATCTTGTATGAGGGACTTAAATGCAATACTTGTTGAAGGTACAAATAAAAAACACTTCTTCATTTCTAGATCAACAAAAACACTTAATAAACACAAGTGTGCTAGTGTGCTTGAACCTTGGCAATTGGAACTAAGTGTGGGGGTCTTTTTCACCCTTAGTGTGCTTTCTTACCCATTCCATCTTGGAATGTGAGAATGTACACATTCCAATGACTAAGATCCAGATACACTATCATATGCAAACAAATGGAAAAACTCCTAAAAGACAAAAAAACAGACAATTACGTCTTTCCTTCGGGAATTCTTTTCTCACCTCATTCACTCTTAGCGTATGAACGCGCTTCTACTCGTTCTCTTGCAAGATGGTAACGCACTCGGACCAGCGAGCCTGCAACACCTGAGCTAGAACGTAAGCCGTTCTCTAAAAAACACAATCCATCCCTAGTGAGGGGAACTACGTCGCTCTGATTCTCATGTTCCCGATGAGATACGTAGGCAGTGGGGTAGGGCCCATTCGAGCACTTCTTTTATTTTCCCTACATTTGTTTCTCTTTCTCTTTCCATTCCTTTTCTAGTTCCTCTTCCAGTATTCTTTCCTTACACCCTTTGATTGAGACAAGCAAGCGTGGATCCCATCGGGTACGATGGACGTGTAGGGGTGCTAATACCTTCCCTGCGCGTAACCGACTCCCGAACCCAGTTCTCTTGGTCATAAGACCATGCTTTTTCCTTCCCTCAGGTTTATGCGGTGTTTCCTTTCCCTCTCTCGGGATAAATACACATTGCTGGCGACTCTATTCGGTGCCACTTTCGCGTTTGTACTAGGATGAAAATCCCGGGAGCGACACCTGGGAAGTGGGCTTATCTCTCAGAACACCCTGCCCACCAAACAGAAAAACCAGCACAGTATAATATATGACAACAGTAAATAAAAAGCATGTAAATACAATAAAACAGTAAATATGCAACAATGCCATAAATAAAGCGAGTAAAGTAAACAGATAAACACCCTAAAATCGAAAACAAGCAAGCGCTAGGATTGACTCGCTTAGGGATGGGAAAAATCCCCAACAGAGTCGCCAGCTGTCGCTCTCGGGATTTTCATCCAAGTACAAACGCGAAAGTGGCGCAGAAATAGAGTCGCCAGCAATGTGTATTTATCCCAAGAGAGGGAAAGGAAACACTGCGTAAACCTGAGGGAAGGAAAAAGAATGGTCATCGCGAACAAGAGAAATGGGTAAGGGAGTCGGTTACGCGAGGGGAAGGTATTAGCACCCCCACGCGTCCATCGTACTCGATGGGAACCACGCTTGTTGTCTCGATCAAAGGGTGTCGTCATATGGAGCTCCACTGCTACTGGAAAGGAAAAGGAACAGGAACGGAAGAGAACGAAGAAACGGGGGGGGGGGGGGGAAAGAAAAAGAAGTGACTCGGTAGGACATCGTTGTCCTAGGCCTACGTATTCCCTCGTCCAATGGGAAAGTCAGAGTCAACGTAGTTCAGACACGAACTAAGGGAGGTTGCTCGCCAAGACATCGCCGTCCTGTGCCTATGTATCCTCAATCTAACCAGAAGGAGGAAATTAGAGCTGTCGTAGTTTGACCTAACGAGGTCTTAGTGTTTTTTATGAGCGATGTTAAGTTCGCGTCCGGCAGTTAGGGTCGATGCCTGTTTGCGACAAGACGAAAGTAACGTGCCCTTTTATGAAAATAGGTTTAAAACTGAATGATCCCGAAGGATAAAAGGGTTGAGTTTGTTTTGTGTTTTTTAGACAGAAGTGGATTGATTATTTTGTGTTTATAACCAGTATTGCACTAAAGTCTATGACATAGGAACAAATGTGTCACATGGTCGTCCTAACAGGACGTATGCTAACACCCTAGAAAGGCGAAAAGAAGCCCTTCTCTTTCCATTTCCTGTATACAAGGCTCATACATAATACTCGTTAACTTTATTAAGTGTTTTAGAAGTGTTATGAGATAAGAAGAGAAGACTCAAGGAAAAGAAAACACTAAGGGGAAACTAATTGTTCCTAATGTTATCATGCAAAAGATGGCCCTAAGGGAGGGTTTAAGAACAACCTAAGTCTAAATAAGAGAGAGGGATATCACTACCTAATGCTTATCCTACCTTACCTTAATCATAAATTAAGGATGAGCTAGGATCCCAAAGGGATGTGAAAAAGTTCTACACAATCAAGCATTATATCATGATATTCACAAAAGGAAAAGACAAGTAAGAGAGATGAGAGATGAACATGGATAACCATCCACATGTTCAAGTGACTTACCTCTGCCCCTACACAAAAGGTTAGTACAAAATCCTCACAAGTAATGAACACAAGTGAAAAAAAGTAAACCCAAACAAGATTAGTTGCTTTAAGAAGGCCACTTAAGAAACAAACAAGGTTTAAACCAAAAGGAAAGGGTCCTAAGGGTTAAGGAACATTCAAAGTCAGTAGGGACATGCCAAGGGATCCTACTAAGGTACACATGCCAAATGAAACCGAACAATGTCAAACTATGCATCAAAAGTTCACACAAATGCAAGTTAAGTAAAAACTATGCAAGATGAATGCAAATGATTCATGAACATGAATAAATGCATATGTAAACATCAAAGTCAGAAGTGAATGACATTCATTAAAGCATGGAGATGTCATTGAATGAACATACAAGTCATGGATGCAAGCATTTAAAGAAATGAAGCAAGAAGAAGTGAACAAACACAATTGAAGTTCAACAATGAAGCATACTTGTGATGCAAGTCAAAGATAAAAATGAAATGAGATCACACATGTCTAATGGACACAAGTCAGTAGCACATGACATTTGAAATGACATTAAGAAGTCAAGAATGTATGCACAAAGTTCACACAAATATCATGTTGAAGCACATTGAAGATTAGAAGCAAACATGGTTCAAACAAGTTCAAACAAGCATGCAAAGATTTATGCACTTAAGAAACATATGAGGTGATGTTAGAAACCATGGCATATGTTCAAGAATGTTTACAAATAGAAGTGGAATTATGTCAAAGTGAATGTCCAAGATCATACAAGAGTTGATACAAACATGTGCTCAAAGAAGGTCAAGTGAGAATGCACAATTACACAACACATTTCAAGTTAAAACATGTGCATACAAGTCATGTAAAGATGAACTTTGAGTGACCTATAACATGAGAAAAGTGACCTATAATATTCATGCAACATAGATTAAGAGGTCTCAATAATTGTCAAAGAAAGTTGCACACAATCCACATTAAAACCCTAGCACAAGCCTTCTAACATTCACACAAACAAACATGCTTTCATACAATCCATAAAGTCATGTTAAGATAATGAGAAAATTGAGAAAATACAATTAAATTGAGGTGTAATCATTTTCCAAACATGTCTCAAAAATATGGCTCAAAATTCATCAAGAATCATGAATGAACATGCCTCACAATGTCATACAAATCATACAAGCAAATGGCTCAAAGATCTCATTCAAAAGTCAATAAGAAATGACCTAAAAAAACTATGAAAAATGCATGGCATGCCTCAATGTATCATATAATCATGTATCAAATGCTAGGCAAAAATTCAATCCACAACTATGTCAAACAAATTAATGATGAAGCATGTATCATGATTAAATGCTCATACAAAAGAAATTAAAAGAATATTCATGAAAATATAGCAAAATATAATAAAATCAGAGAATAAAATATGTCAAAATTATTTAAATGCTTTATAATGCTTCATGAATTTTTATAGAATTTTTAGGTGCTCAGAAGTATTTTTAAAAATAAAAAATGAAACAATTATGCAAAAGAAAAATAAAAATAAAAGGAATGAGTCAGGAGGGTGCTACACTAGCAATTGCTCAATTCAAAAGCGCTTGGGCCTGGAAAAGAGGGGGTGGGGATAGCATAATGAGCCCAGTCCACAAACACGCTCTCAAATAAGGTGTATAACATGTTATTCAGTCAAACGTTGACTCATCCTGAGCCATCAGATCAAGGTCAAGCATGATGATCACAAGAATATGCCAATCACGTGATTCACAATGCAAGCACACAGTATGCAATGATGCACCAACCACATGTGAACAATTAGTTCAAAAATATCAGAAAAAGGAAGCACATGCCTCACACCCTCCTTCATTTATCCACTGGCACCATAAGAACCCTCAGATTAAATAAAATGGAGGCTCATGATTAAACCTGACCAAAACGCTAGGGTTTATACCTCAGGCAGCTGGAGAAGACTCCGGTCATCTTCTTCGGCCATGCTCTGCCGCTGCAACTACTCACATTTCACAGAAATGCGCAAATCAAGTATCAATCGATTCATCTCATCACACAGGTTAAGGATCCAAGCTCAGAATTCACATATGATGCAAGAATTAAGCAACATGAATCAAAGAAGTTTGCCCTAGGTTTTCAAAACTATGCACATATGGTGCCTATCAACTAGCCGGTAGTCACATTGCTCCTATTGAGCTCAAAGCAAAATCAAAGCATAATGAGAGCAAGGAATTATAAACTGAACCTGTACTTTGAAGTTGCTTCCAATCAAAAGAATACCAGAGAGGAGATTCCACTTGCTTCTTGAACTTCAATCTAGCCAAATAAAAGCTATGAACTGCTTTGAATCACTGAACTTTGTGAGAAAAAGATTGGAGAGGAAGATGAACTTGAAGACTCAATGCTATCAGATCCAAGATTCCTTGATGATGATGATGAATCTTGAAGAAGATTGAAGAAGTTGGAGGAAGAGTGAACTCAGAGAGAGAGATATTGAAGAATGGTGAGAAGTGAAAATGATCCAAAGTTGGTTGCAATTCTGTTATAGATTCTATTTATATATGAGGTTAAGATCTAACTCCTATAGTTGATGGTTAGAACTCTAGTTAAATGGGTGAGTTAACTGAGTTGAAAATGAAAATGGAGGTGAAGTGAGATTAATGGCACGGGTTATGGTGTTTTGTTAGGGTAAGGAGAAGATCATGGAATGTTATGGTGAGGTAAGGATGGATGATGGTGATGTAGGGACCATGCTGATCAAAACAGCTTGCTTGGCAAGTTTCTCCTTCTTTCCCTTGTTTGGGCATAAAAGGTAAAGGGTACATGATCATGTATGGCATGTAAGAGCTATGTTTGTCTCAAAGAGGCAATATTTTTGACATGGGATGGTACATAATGGTCAGCATGCGCATAAATGCAACTTGTTTGGTCTGGTTTTGTTAACTTGGCTTGGAAGAAAAGCAGTTTGTATGATAGGAACTTTGGAGGAATAAATCTCCATGACCATGGGATGAAAATGGTTGATCTTGGGGTCTTTGGAAAGAGGAGATGAAGGAGAACAAGATTGGTGTTCAAAGCAAAGGGAAATAAGACTTGAAACATGCATAAAAATGATGATAAACATATGAGAATACAACTGTCTTGTGCATGTCATAATCCTCCCTCGTGCCCAGCCATGTGCATTTGAGAAGAACCAGTTTGAGATCACCACTTTGCCTCATTATATCTCCCTATACCTTGATCAAATGAAAATTCCTCCAACACCAAAGTTGAAGAGAAGATCAAGAGGAACAAGAACCATGTTGGACAATTTTTCATCTGAAGCTTCTATCTTGGAGAAATTTTCCCTTGAACTTGGAGACAACATGCACATAAGGTGTTTGTTGAAATTACTGCGTGCAGACTGGTCATGACTTGCCAACTTGCCTTGATTTGCCTTAACTTTAATTGATCATATCTCTCTCAATTTTAATCCAATGAGGATGTTCTTGGTATGGTTTTGAAGCTTGAAATATGAACATTTGATAGGCCTTCATAAACTTTCAATTTGGTGCTTGGAGCATGGAGAAAGAATGCTCCAAAGATGGCCCTTCAACTTGACAAAACTTGCCATAAATGGAAACCATTCATTACTATTTTTGGCAACTTTGCACATTTCTTGATTTTTGATGAATCTCTTGATAATTCTTGATCAAACCTTCACCAAGGATCATACTTGAGATAAGGAACATGAATTTGACCTCAAAAAGTTAAGAGTTGACTTTTTCTTCTGCATAGTTGACTTTTCCCCAATTCTCCTGATTTTCAGTCAAATGATCAATTGAAACCCTTCCAAACCAAATTGATGGACAATTTCTCCAATCTTAGACACTTAAGGACATGAGGAATATCAAAGAATCAAGTCTTGGCCAAAAAGTCAGAAATAAACTGATTTTATAGCAAACCCTAGTTTGGTGTCTCCAATCTAGGAGAAATCAGTACATCCTCCAAATCCAACTTCCTCTGAGCATGAAGTGTATCTTCTTAAACAATGATGAGATATGCCATTTGGTGAGGATAAAAACTCCAAGATCTTGTCCATTGGGGTGTTATACTCAAGAATCCCAAAACCCTAATTTTGCACTGGTTAGGAGAAGATGGTTCCCTTGAAATCTTTTGACAAGCTTGATCATTTGACAAAATGGTAGATCTATTAAGATACCTTGGGGCTCAAGCTCCTTTAATTTGACTTAGACACCTTGATCCCATGCTAAGGCCAATGGTATGCAATGATGATAATGAACAGCATGCAATGAAACATAAGCCAGTTAAAGCTAAAACATGAGGGAAAATTTTGAGGTGTTACAGAGGGGAAACATTCTATGCATGATTATGAACATTTGGCAAAAGTATTGTGCGAGGAAATATGCATAGATTAAGAGATGGCCAAGTTTAGGCTTACTTGAAGGTCGTGGCAGCAAGAGCAATGTGATTTTTGAGTTGAAGGTGTTACAGATGAGTTGTGATGATCTGAACAGCTTCCCTACACCATATGGAGTGTGTCTGAATGCTTGGACTTGATTGGAAATGGCTGGATTACTTCATGGCATCTCAGTTGCAACTTGGTTAAAACCTTGAGCAACTGGCTGGTGATTTTGAGAAATCAGTGTTCTAGATATTGTTAAGTGCTTGGATCATTTCTATATGATGTTTATGAGGTGTGTGTGTGATTGGTTTGGTTGGAATTGCTCCCAAGCTCAAAACCTGATAGTGACTTGCTTTGGAAGACAAGTTTGAGAGTGAGAAGATGATTCTGAGAAAGGCAAGTGTTGTAGGCCTTTGGTGTACTTAAACTGAGCACAAATGAGTTCTATTTATAGTAGAGCAAGTTTGTTTTGCAAGCAATAGTGAATGGCAACTGCTGCAGAGGTTTGGCAAATGTTGAGCAATAGGAATCTAAGTCTTCTCTAGCCATTGACTAGAGGTTAGAGCACAAGCCCTTTGTTCCCTAGTTCTGAGATCATCCTTGACTCATTCAGTTGGAAAAGGCTCAGTTCATGCCACCTTGGTGCATCCATTGAATGTTCGAAAACAAAATTGGAGTCTTGTCCCCTTTGTAGGGTTTTTTAGGTTTGGCATGCTACTTTTAGTTCCAAAGACTTGAGAGGCTTATGGATCAGCGTTTGTTCCTCCTTGGTCTCCCCCTAAGGTGTTCAGATGGATAAACTTGTTTGTCATTTACACAAATTGGTCAAATCGAGCAAAATGCACAAATCTGCCTTGTTATGATAGTTGCAGCAAGGCATATTGCCACTGTCATATCTTGCTTAGATTGAGTTTGATGGAGTTCTTGGCCATTTTAGAAAGCTCTCATATGATACAACATCTGTGTGATCATAGTTTGTTTTGATACTTTTTGGATCCAAGTGAAAAATGCCCCTACATTTTGAAAAAAGTGAAACAGATTCTGACTTAGTGAAATTTTCACTAAGTGTTGGAAAAATGCCACTTTTGTGTTTTCAGCCATTTTGATCACTCAATAACTTAAAATCCACGAGGAATTGGAATGAGCTGTAGTTGACACTTTTGAAGTATGCCATGAGGTCTACAAATCCATCTTTTGATCAACCAAAATGGTTGCTTGGATCACAAGTTATGATCCTTGGAAGTTGGTACCCTAGCCACTTTGTTCCATAACTTAGAAAATTTCTAAGTTTTTATGGTTACCCCTTTTACAAGTTATCCCACTTTCTTTGATTTTTCTTGATGAATGATGATTCCAATCACACATTAACATCATTCTAGGGTTAGGGAACCATAATTGACCAAAAAATCAAAAAGTCAAACTTTGACTTTTTGGTACAGTTGACTTTTTATCAGATGAATTCCAAACTGTGTATCCTTTATGAAATCAAGTCCTTGAC
Organism: Lathyrus tuberosus; assembly: GCA_022829125.1. Lineage (NCBI taxonomy): Eukaryota > Viridiplantae > Streptophyta > Magnoliopsida > Fabales > Fabaceae > Lathyrus > Lathyrus tuberosus. Next base: position 3,575,416 of record JALAZF010000468.1, on the reverse strand, counting down.
CTAAATCAAACTTGATAGATGGATTCCATAGGTGTTATAGGGTTTATTGACTCATGTCCCAAGGTTTGGGAGCATGTTTTGGTCAAAAGTCAAAGGTATAGTTGACTTTTCCTGCAAAACCCTAATTGTGGTTCTGATGAAATTGAGGCTTGTGACTCAAGCTTTTTGGATCAATCCATTATTGCAAATGGATCAATGTAGTTTATTAGAGACCCTCAAATCATGTGTTGAGGTCTTGGCTCATGTTTTGTCCCAAAAGTCAACTTAGGGGTGAATTAGGTCAAGAAACCCTAATCCCTGATTTTGATAAATGCTTCCCCTGAAGTTAAAAGGACTTGATGCTTGGGTCCATGAGGTCCCTTGGAGTATTTTAGGTTATGCTTTGAGGCATTGGCTCATACCCAGAGGAAAATTTTCCATGTGGAGGCCCTGGTCGACCAAAACCCTAATTTGGTGACACTGGTGACCTTGAGGCTTGATCCACTTGGAATGTTGCAACTTTGTGCTTGATTCTTGATATGGGAGTCCTCTTGATCCTTTATGGGTGTTTGAGAGATTAGACAAGTTGAAGATCATGTCATTTCTCGATTGATCCTTTGCCTAAAGGCTCTGAGGGGGCTTAAAACCCGATTCTTGATTGTAGTGAATGCTCACCCATCTTTGGGGAGACTAATGAGTATGAAAGTTCATCCATATTGTGATGATGGCTTGCACAATGATGGGAAACTTAGTGGTCAAAATTTGGGGTATGACAGGACCTAAACTAGACTTGGTCTGAGCTCCTGCAAGAGGGTCCAAAGTAGAATGGTACGAAATTGGACGAAAAACACAAATCTGAGAATTGCGTATATTGAGTGAGATGCCACTTCAAAGATGTTGCTTACCTAGGATGGTGTGCTTTTCGATCCTTTGGATTTATTTCTCCCGGAGACCATGTCATTCCTTGACACCAACCTTCAAGCAAAGTTAGATGAGGAGATGGCTTCCCTCAAAGCTGCTCTGATTGACTTGCATGTTCCGATTCTCTCCCGCTTTAGGGCGTTTCTTCCTCCAGCAGCCTATACTTTCACAGCTTCTATACCAAGGGATTATTTCTTATTAATAAAATAAAAATGATATTATGCATGCAAGATGTATTAGGGTCACAAAAAATTATTTATGAAAATAAAGAGCTCTTAGTTCAGTTCAGTAGAACGCGAGTCTCCAAAATCCAATGTCATAGGTTCAAATCCTACAGAGCATGATTCCATTCTTGTTAGATCGAGAATGACACTAAAATAATTGAACACCGGTCTAAAGTATGAATTTAACCCCCCGTGGATTAGGATTAAAAACAAAGAAATAAGAGGTCAATAAATAAAAGAGATATCAATTAATCAAAGGTCCAAATGTGAGGGCAGTTCCAGTCCTTGTCGCAGCGCAGTAGTGAGTAGGTGATCCAACAACTGAGATAAAAGACGCAACAGATTCATTTACTGACCTTAGTTATATATATTGTTTACTTAGGTACAGAACGAGACCTTGAGGTCCATATCGATAATAGAAAGACTTGCCACCGAAAGCATCCTGATGGAGCAGAAGTAGACCCTCCCCCGCCTTAACAACACCACCTAGCTTCGCTATATTAGGATAGTAGTAGCACATATCTTTTTCGAGTGATCGTTATAGGGATAATGAAACCCATGGTAGAGTTGACCTAGCCTAGCGACATCTATCCCTCGTCTCCAACCAGGAGATAAAGACTACTTCATGCGTTACTTCAACCAAGCCAAAGGTATGCCTTATTTTTTAAGACCCACTTTCGGAAAGTTTCCCAACCCAAAGGACGAGGATCCATTAAACAAAGCAAAAAATGCATGTTACAAAGGAAAGGTAGATGTTCATTGGCGAATAAAGAGAATGCAAGCTATGCAAAAATGAATTTTAGTCATTTTGTTAGCTGGAATGTGCCCTCGATCTCTTTCTGACACATGGTTGAGCGATCTAAAAGAGAAATAATGACCCTCCCAGGGTTGATGAACCTGAATTTTTGGTTGGCCTGGGGTGAAAGACCTAGCTGTTAGAACAAGAATTGTTCTTGACATATTCTCATTTGGTTTTGATGATAACAAAGTATTAAAAGAATAATGGTTTATTTGATGTGTGTTTTATTTATGCAGGTTCTCATTTTTGTCGGTGACGCGACCACCTTACTGCAATGGTTAGAATTGGGTGATACTTTCTGATTTCTTATTTATCCTATGAAGCTGGAAAGGAAAGGGAAGCCATCTAAAACTAACCTGGCACGCAAATGTTTTCTTTAACAAATGCTAAGAGATTGGGGGGTCGGGGTCAGGTTATACAAATGGAAGTTGTCAATCACCCAGTGTATATAGGGTTATTCGTAGACCTTTTATGATATTTTCTTGTTTATCTGTTATGGGTTGGGAAAGTTTCTCCTTTGGGAGTGTTGAGAGAGTGTTTTTTTGTTGTTTTCGGGTTTTCTGTTGTTTTTGGTAAGGTGTTAGACCTAAGGTTTTTGATTTGTGTGCTTGCTAAGATTTTACAATCTTATGCCTACGTATTCCCTTAAAGATACTCGGGAAATCAGAGCAATCGTAATTCCTCCTATTCTATGGGAGGAAAAAGATGTTTGGTGTCTTGTTTAAAGCCCAAGATTGAAGCTAAAAGTTATTTGTGTCTTGTTCAAAGCCCAAGATTGAAGCTAAATTTTTGACTGAGAGAGAATTTGTCATCTCTAAAGGGAGTTAGCTCACATATTCATCACAGTTGTTGGGTAACTGATTATAAAGGGGAATTACTTTAACTAAAATGTATGGAATCCAGCAATACCATAATTTCCTTTATAAGGGAATTGTCCCGAAGAAGAAACTTTAACTCAGTGTAGAGTAATGCCATTTTTCCTTAGGAGTCTTCCATGCTAAGAGAGGGACATTGGCTTGGATGTAAATAATCCAGAGGCTTTCCACTTACAGCAATTAGAGGAAGTTTTAACCAGGATAAAAGAAGGACCACAACTTGGATTTTTGAATCAACAAGTGTGCCACTTACAGCAGTTATCTGGAATTAGGGTTTGTTTTGATTGTTTGACATGTGATGTACAAAGAAGTGTCTTCCCACAGAGAGAACTCTTGATTTCCTCTGAGGGGATGTTGGTTTTTGTGTGCCTTGATCAAAGCCCAAGGTTGAAGCTAAAAGGTTATTTTTGTTTAGGGAGTTTTATACTTGTCTTGTAAAAAGCCCAAGATTGAGGATGAAAAGAATTTATTCTTCCGGGGAAAGGTTTGTCTGTCTTGTACAAAGCCCAAGATTGAGGCTGAAAGGAGATTGACTATACTGGAGAGGTTTTATCTGCCTTGTACAAAGCCCAAGATTAATACTAAAAAGAGATTAACTCAGCTGGAGAACATGATCTGTCTTGTACAAAGCCCAATATTGAGGCTAACTCTACTGAGGAAAAATCATTATACAAAGCCTAAGAGGAGGCTGACTGGGGGAATTCTTATATGAAGCCTAAGAGGAGGCTGACTTCTGCTGAGGATTATTGAGATCCAAAGACAGGTCTAAATTGGGGAATCAACTCTTTCTGAGGATTGGAGAAGAGTTGAAATATCAGATGCCCTGAGATTTTGATTCTGTTAAGGTTTCATTGATGGTAAAGGTTTAAGCTTTGAGTATGAAATCCTATTGAGGTGTCAAACTCTGCTGGAGATTGATGAAATTATCAGGGTTTTTATATTTTTTAGGAAACTTAAGGGTTTCTTTGAGATCCAAGAGGAGATGAGACTTTCCAAGTCTACTGGGATGAAGAGGTTGACTCTTAACTAGAGATTAATCTTTGTATGATGCCCAAAAGGAAGATGTGGTTTTAAGGGATGAGAACCAACCCTAGAATGGTCCAATGTTTTGAAATTCTGACCCTCCAGAGGATTGAACTAGTAAAGATGACTAAGTTCTGTCCTATACCTGTAGGAGGTCTTTGGGTCCTTGTACTAATCCCAAGAGGAGGCTGAGAACTTATAAGAAGCCTGAGGGTCCTTGTACAAAACCCAAGAGGAGGTTGGGGATGCTTTTAGGAAGCCTGTGGGTCTAAACCTAAGAAAAGTTCAAGAAAGGTTTCACCTAGAATTAATCCTTTATTCGCTGAACAGTTCTAAGATTTGAGGAAATTCAGAAGAGGTTTCACCGGGAATTAATCCTCTTTGGGGAGGTGAATTTCTTGTACGAATATTTCTAAGTTGTGACAGTCTTGAGAAAAGTTTCACCGGGAATAATGCCTGTCTCTGTTCCATATTGTATAAGCCCAAGAGGAGGCAAGACTGTATCTGGAATTTCCTACGTGAAACTAGTTTTGACTGTGTTGAAAGAGTAACCACTGGTTTGATCTAAACCTAGACCTAACTGCTGGGGAAAACTCTAAGCAAATATATACAAGCATATATATATATATATATATATATATATATATATATATATAAACAAGTATGTTGAAAAGAGATAGTGGAACTTACAGTTATGCAAGCCCAAGCATAGTAACTACAGCTGTATGGTTAGTTATTCAAGAAATTGAAGAAAGTTTTGATAATAACTTTGAATTTGAATCTAAATAAAAAAGAAAGTTGTTTTAAAAGGAAATTTGGGGCTTATACTCACAGGGAGGCCCAGATGAATTCTTTTGAAAAGGCGACGATCAGGTCATAGTTTTGAAAACCACAGAGGGACTTATACAATGTCTGAGGCCCAAATTGTTGTATTTACAAAAAGGATGGGTCTTACACTCTATTAGAGACCCAAAAAGTTTATTTTTATACAAGAGACGAGACTTATAGCTCAAGGAGAGGCCCAGAAGAAAAACATCGATCACACCGTTTATTTTGAAAATTGTACCGGGACTTATACAATGACTGAGGCCCAAATTATTTATGTACAAAGGGGGTTGGGTCTTACACTCTATTAGAGGCCCAAAAGTGTTTGAAAAAGAAGAAAAATGGGACTTATAACCAAAGGGAGGCCCAGATGAATTTTGTTTTGAAAACGGCGATCGTGCCGAGATCGTATCGGAACTTATACAATGAATGAGGCCCAAAAAGATTTATTTACAAAAGGTATGGGACTTACACTCTATCAAGAGGCCCAAAAAGTGTTTCAAATTAAGTTTAAAAATTTAAAATCAAGAGAAAAACCCTAATTTTAAATAATAATATACATTTTCAAAGAAAATTAAATAATAAATGATATAAAATATCAAATATATTCAAAAACAAGTTGTAAACTTTGAAAAATGTTTTGAAAAATCACGCTTAATCACATGAAAGCTTGAAATTTATTTGAAGTTGAAAAATCAAGGTGAGAATTTCATTTAAAATGTTTGAAAACAATTAAAAATGAAATTAATTACAAAAATTCAAACTATATTAAATAAATAATATAAATTCAAATTTTTTGTGGAATAAAATATTTCAATATTTTTTCAATTTCAAAAAAAGAACCAATAAAAAATAATTAAAATTGAGAGATAAATTAATTTTGAGATTAATTAAGAAAATCATGAAAACTGAGAAAAAATAGCAATAATGAGAGGGAACCAAAAATGGTCTGGGTGGGTGTTGAACCCACGCCCTCCAACCAAACACACATGCGCTGCTACCACTGGGGTGGTGATACATCTGTGTATCAAAACCACCCCATAAACATATATGGGTAGCCTAAATTCAAGTCAGGCGAAGGCAAAAACCAAGTTTTGTGTGGTTTGCAAGAAGGATCATATCTCCCTTATTTGTCTATGAAATTGGATGAAATTTAGATTTATTATGGCTAGAATTTCATATGGAATCCAATGGTGGTCTCAGAATTTTCTAAAGATGCCTACATTTAAAACCCGATAGTGGTTTCAAAATAGGCCAAGATTTGCAAGTTCTATGCTATCTTATCATACAATCAACAATAGCATGGTAAATTAGTTCAAACACAACACATATGATATGTATGACATGGTCATGATCAATGAACATCAAAGTAATGCATATTTTAAAGAGTTCAAGTTGTTATGCACTTACCTCTTGAAGCTCCTTATGCTAACTTTCAAGATGCTTGTTCCAGAAGTAATCCAATGCTTTAGACACTCTTGATTGATCCCTTAAAAGCTTTTAGGATGATCAAAACCAGCTGGAAATCTCAGGAACAAGAATTGACTTGTTCTTGCAAAAGTGGCAAAAGTGACCAAAATGGTATCCCTCTCAAATTGTGTTACAGTTGAGTGATACTTGTTGGAATAACTTAAGGATGATATTTGGAGGGTATCTGAAGGGTTAATTGGTTTTGAAAGCGATTGGATCAAGACATGACTTGAAAAATGCAGAAAATCCAAAATTTAAGGTTTTGGAGGTTGACTTTCTGATTTTGGTGTTGTACAATAAGAATGAAGGTTTGAACACCTCTAATGGATGATTTACGATGTGTTTGGATGGTTATTTGAGTGGTTTTTGCTTTGGTTTCAAGAATTCCCAAATTGTTCCAATGTGACTTGAAATTGAAGTAAGAGAGGGAGAGTGAGAAAACAAGGCTTTGGTATTGTTTTGGTGTATTTTGAAACTTCAGAAATAACCTCTATTTATAGTAGAGGAAGTTTGTTTTTGAAGTAATAGTGAGTGGAAGAGGGAGCATGCTATTATCCAATGGATTTTGTCATGTAGTACTTTCTTAAATGCCAAGGTACCAAGTCTCCTCTTATCTTGACTTCAACCAACTTTGCAGGTTTAAACACTCATGTTTCTTGACTCCTTTTGGCAGGTTTGTAACTTATTCATGCCACCTCTATGCATCACATAAATGCTTGATGCCAAATTTGAAAATCAAGGTTCATGTAAATGATGATTTTGGACATGCCAAGTTGATTTCTTGACTTAAGGGTTCAAAGTTGAAATCATCAAGTGATTCATCAAGATTCTTTCTGATCTTGGAAGAGGACAAGGCTTGGAAGATGACAAAATTGGAAATGGAAATCATGTGGCACAAGAAATGCACACAATCTGCCAAATGCTGTCATGAAAATTAGTTTGAGCAAGGCATGTTGTGAGGTTCATAACTTCTTGCTATAATTGAATTTGGAGAGGATCTGGTACTCTTTGGAAAGCTTGTATGACATACTTTAAATTTGATATCCACCAATGGTCTTGTTTCAGCTTGGATCATAATGAAAAATGGCCCTAAAGTTGGTGAACAATCAACACAGATTCTGCCCAAAATTTTCACTAAGTGTTGGAAAAAATGTCCATTTTCATGTTTTTGTGATTTTGATCAACCCATAATTTAAAATCCATGAGGATTTGGAATCTTTTGTAGTTGACACATTTGAAGTATTTCATGTGAACTTTCATTTGAGCTTTGGATGGAAGAAAAAGGCCTTAGGGTTTGGGAGTTATGACCTTGCAAAGTTGGTACCAAATCCATTTTGTTTCATAACTTAGAAAAATTTAAGTTTCTTATGGTTGCCTCTTTTGCAAGTAACCTCACTTTTCTTGATTTTTATTGATGGATGATGATCAAAACCATGCATTAACATTGTTTTTGACTTAGGGGAGCCATATTTGTGAAAAAATTCAAAAAAGTCAAACTTGATTTTGGGCACAGTTGACTTTTTGTCAGATGAATTCCAAACTGTGTGATCCTCTATGCAATCAAGTTCTTGACCTAATTCAAACATAATGGATGGATTCCATAGGTGTTTTAGGGTGTCTTAATCATGTCCCAAGGTTTGGGAACATGTCTTGGTCCAAAGTCAAAGGTATAGTTGACTTTTTCCTTCAGAACCCTAAATGTGGTCCAGATGAAATTAAAACTTGTGAATCAAACTTCTTGGATCTATCCATTGTTGTAAATGGATCAATGTAGTGTATTTGAGGCCTTCAAATTATGTCTTGAGGTCTTGGTTCATGTCTTGCCTCGAAAGTCAACTTAGGGATGAATTAGGTCAAGAAACCCTAATTCCTGATTTTTGATGAATGCTTCCCCTGAGGCTATTTTGACTTGATGATTGGGTCCATGAGGCCCCTTAGAGCATTTTAGGTCATGTTTTGAAGTATTGGCTTATGCCCAGATGAAAATTTCTCTCTGGAGGCCCTGGTCGACCAAAACCCTAATTTGGTGACACTAGCGATCTTGAGGCTTTATCCACTTGGAATGTTGCAACCTTATGCTTAATTCTTGATGTCGGAGACCTCTTGGTCCTTTATGGGTGTTTGAGAGGCTAGACAAGTTAAGGAACATGTCCATTCTTGACTGATCCTTTGTCTGAGTACTCTGAGAGGGCTCAAAACCCTAATTATTGGTTGAGGTGAGTGCTCAACAATCCTTGAGAAGATTGATGAGGTATGATGGTACATCCATATTGTGGTGATGATTTTCACAATGATGGGAAATCTTGTGGTCTAAATTTGGGGTATGACAGATGCCCCTATTTAATCTTCTTGGACCCGAAGGTGTGAAAGGCGGAGATATTCGGACATTCAGGGTGCAAGAGGATTAAATATCAGAATACCCAAATTTTTGACGGTGGTCATGAATAGAAGTTTGCTCATCCATCCTCTTTTGCTAAGAAATGTTACTTTGAAAAGGGTAAAACTTCCCCTCGATCATGGTCTTCAGCCATGGAATTGGTCTTAGTTTCTTTTGAAATAAACTTCCCCTCGATCCTGGTCTTCAGCCACGAAACTGGTCTCAGTTTCTTTTGAAATAAACTTCCCCTCGATCCTGGTCTTCTGCCACGGAACTGGTCTCAGTTTCTTTTGAAATAAACTTTCCCTCGATCCTGGTCTTCTGCCATGGAACTGGTCTCAGTTTCTTTTGAAATAAACTTTCCCTCGATCCTGGTCTTCAGCCACGGAACTGGTCTCAGTTTCTTCTTGTCGAGTTTCTTTCTTGACAAGGAACGTTATTTGTAGCGGTCTTCATCAAACTTCTCGCCTAGTTTTTACTGGGGAGATGCCATTTGATGGTGAAGGATTTGATGTCTGACTTGCTTGGGAAACCCATTTGTCTGAACTGTAGAGGTGTGCAAACTTCTCTGTTAAAGATGCCATTTGTCGATTCAACTAGGGAAAATGAGTCTCTTGAGAGACCGCTTTTTTTTGTTTGGTGAGGTTACATCATACTTTTCTTCGAAACCTTTCTCGGAGAAATGCCATGTAATGTGATCCAATTTTGAGGTGCTGATGACTTCATTAACATCGAATTTCTTGGGAGAAAAAACCGATGTATTGTCGAGAGTCTTTGGTCAAGAGGCTTTCTCTGGGGGATCCTCCTTAATCCAGGAAAGCGAAAATATCATCTTCAATGGTGAAGAGTGATGTTCCAGAGGTGTCTATCGAATGTCTTTTTGCCTTTCAGAGGTTCAAGTTATCAAAGTGGTCGAGGACAAGCTCTAATCCAGAAATAAACTGGCGAGAGATTGCTCAGACAATACATATCCTAATGAGGAAAGAGCTCAAATCGAGATTTTGTCCTATCTGACGTGGAAAGGAAAACTGACAGGACGTTTATCACTTGGGGATGAGTATGACCAAAGCGATAATAATGCAATATGAATATGTATATGAATCAATTATGCATGATGTATGTATATTTATGCTGACAAAACAGATGCGACATACAGACTAGTGAATGAACACGATTGGATACTCGGCCACTGTGGGGGGATAAAAAGTATCATCGGTTCAAGATAGTGATCCTTTCCTGTTTATGAGGGGTATACCCTACTGGGGGAGAAAGAACCATCCATTGGTCTTCAGAGGTAAGAACTCCACCAGGGATATCAGACGGGGTATCATATTTGAAACGATTGATCCTTCATTCAGGTGTACTAGTTTAGAAGGAGTACTTTGATTCTGCATTTTGAGGTTTGATCACTCCCGGAGAAGCCATCGATGTTCCTTTTTACGTTCAGTAGTAAAAAAGAATTGCCATATTTTTTTTAAAGCAGAAACAATTAAATTCATTTTTTTTTCAAGAATTGTTGATCATGTTATAAATGTCATTCTGTAAAGCAAAATAAATGAGAATTACAAACAAAAGCACTAGGGCTCAAATTTTATCATGATCCCATAGAGCATTACAAAGTTTAGAAAATGGCAATTTAAGGGGAATGGGCTAAATTGAAACATAACAACCGCTATCCTTCCACCAACTTTGAATTCTGGACATTCTGAGCTTCTGTCGAAGGTGACCTTGACTGAAGTTTTCCTGACAGATGACATTACCGCTGGGGATCTAATCTTGTCAGAAGTAGTTACTTGCCATGAATCCCTAACTTTTTCCTAGATTGCTGTTGTGGTGAAAATCGGATAAAAAGCTATTAATTAACTTGCATCATATTTCTTTTACAACTGACTTTGATTTATCCGAAGGAAAGGTTCAAGATCGAAAAAAACCTAAAGGGGGGAGATCTAAGGTTCTGGGGTTGGTTATACAAAGGGAAGGTATTAGCACCCTAAGTATCTGTAGTACTCTACAGGAACCTCTTGTTAAGTTTGTGTTATGTTATGTTTGCTTGCTAAGATATTTATGCTAAGGTAAGGTAAAGACCTAGGTATGTACACTAAGTTTGCTCGCCAAGACGTCGCATCTTGTGCTTACGTATCTGACTAAAGAATCAGAGCAACCGTAGTTCACCTAACTAAGGGGTGAAAGGAAAGAAACATTGACTATGGCCAACGTTCCAAAGGGAAATGAGTCTGAGCTTATTTTAGAGTTCACGATAACTCTCTAAGTCTACGTCATGGGTGGAGAAAATGAGTTCTCATGATAGTGAGAATCACATAGAGTTCTCGATAACTCTATAAGTCTAAGTAAAGGAAAGTGAGTTATCGTGATAGAGAATCACATAGAGTTCTCGATAACTCTATCCTATTACTAAACTATGGGGGAAAATGGCTCTAGGAGGCCAAGGTGAAATGGGAATGGATTGTGACTTAGGAGTCAAAGTGAAAAAAAAACTTTCCTTTGGAAGGAGGGTCAAATGAGTCAAGTATGAATATACAGTGAACAATATGAATATGAACAAGTATAATAATCAAGATAAAATGAACGAGACATGAACATGGTAATGATCAAGATATCAAAGTCAAGTGATAATAAATCAAAGAATGACAGTAAATACATAGTATCATGCTTAACATGCTAAAATGCTAAAACAATGTCAGGCAAACATATATATAAGCAGACATCAAGAGATAAAAATGCATCAATGTAAATGAGCAAGAGATAGAAAGATCTAACCCAAAATAGAGTGCATGCTGGTGAGCCACTGACAAACCAAGATCAAAACCTCCACTCCAAGAGCATAGGGTAAAGAGTCCTAAATCTAAGTCCTCAGTCCAAAACTCAGAATAGTAACCACAGTCCGGTCAGTTGAGTTTTTTAGGGTTTCGATATTTATTAGTGTGTTTTAAAGAATGTACGAACAAAAATGAATATGACAAGAATAATATGAACAAGAATAATAATCAGGATAATATTTGACAGAAAATAAAATAAAGATAATATTGACAGAAAGTAAAGTCAGTGATTGATGATTAACTTATTGGATCGGTGAATCGGGTCCAATGTAGTGCTAAACCGTCATAGCACGGTCTATGAGGAAGATCACACTATAGGAGGAGGCACTATTCAATCTTTGTGTTAAGACACGATGGAGAAATGATATTGATGATCATTCTCCGATACAATCGTGCCACACGAAAAGAAAAGGTAAAGACTTCGTCTTAAATCACAAACTCTCGTTAATTTATCGAAGGTAACCTATCACGATCCCAAAGTATAGAAAAAGATCTCGATAATCACTCACTACAGATTTAGAACAATGAAGGTTAATCGACTTGACAAATAACGTTTGTGAACAGAAAGACTTCATTGATCGAAACATGAAAATGAATATAAATGCGAAATGAAATAAAAATCGAAGTGATATCGAAATGGTCTTGTCTACATCAGGATTTAATCGCAAAATCGATAATCTTGATTTTTGACTTTCATTGATTGAATAAAAAAAATAAAAGGTGGCCTCATATTTATTAAGACTTTTAGTGATTTAAAATAAATCAACAAGTCATGATTTTTGTATGTCATGGGCCAAAAATAAGGAAAATGGGATTGAAACAAAAATAAAATTAGTCTCGTCTAACTCAAGATTTAATCGGTAAAATCGATAATCTTTTTATTAAACTTTCATTGACCAACCAGGAAAGAAAAATATGGCCTCATACTAATCAAAACTTATTGATTTGAAATAACCAACAAAGTTAAGATTTTTTTCTATGTCATTGGCCAAAAAACTTAAAATGATTAAACAATAAGATCAAAATGAAACAAAGATTGTAAAACTAAAAATTTTGGAAAGAATAATTTTAGAACAAAATAAATTAAATAGGAGAGGATCATATGGGCCCAAGCCCATCACCTCTAAAGAAAAAAAAACTCGGTGGAATGACAAACAAGGAAAGAAAAAAACGAAAAAAAAAGGGCTAAAAGCCCAAGACTTCCACCATCCATTTTCATTTGAGGATTAGGCACCGTTTAAGAACAACACGGCTTCTTCACAGAACACAAACACACACCAAAAGAGAATGAAAAACATGGTCAACAGTTTCAACTTTCGACCGGAACGGACAGGCAAGACGCGAATGATCCTCAATGGTGACCTACTCAAACTCCCAACGAACACAGCTACTTCTCCGTTCTCTCTTCCATTCGCTTCACTCGCCTACTCTGATTCAGACGCTCACAGTTTATCTCAGGTTCGTGATTTGATTTCGACACTTAGTCTCTCTTCATCTCCCTTATTCTTCTGGTTTTCGATTGGGTTGATTGAAGGTTTAAGAAAGTGACTTGAATGGGTTCTGTTGTTAGGTTTTGGAGGACAGGGTTTGAAAAGTTTTAAGGTTTGAAGATTAGAGGTTGTATGAAGGAGGTTGTTGGATTTGTATTTGAGGTTGCTGATGATTTTAGTGAAGAAAATTCGAGGGTGAAGGTTGTGGTGGTTCGATGGTGGACGACGGGTCGTGCGAGTGTTATGATATCAACACGGCTGTCGACGATGGACGTTGTTATTGTTGTAGTATATTGGAAAGGAAAGAGTGTGTCACGGTTTGGTGAGAGGGTGATCATTTTTCAGATGAAAGTTGGCTTTGCTATGTAGGATTTTGCTGAGATGAAATAAGAATTTCAAAGGAAAAATGGTGATGATTCTGTTTCCAAAATGAATGAGAGCAGAGAGATTATGAAGAGTTCCTTTTTCTTTTCTTTTCATTCTGTTGTTGTGGTTTTATGTAGTGAAGGGTCTTGTTGTTAGCCATTGTTTTTTTTACAGGCTTTGCTGATTTTGTTGTGTGCTTGGCTGCGACTAGTCTGGTGAGACTAGGTTTGTGTAGAGTGGCTGCAGCAGGTCTTGTAGGCTGGTTTCCATTGTATCAATCCCTTCATAGAAGGATTTTGGGAAGATTTTGTGACACACTTTTGGTTGGCTTTTGTTTGCAGGATTTCGGGAAATTTGACATTTAGCAGTGTATGGGTTGGAGTGTAAGGCCGCGGCAGATTTCTAATGCTACCTGCTTTTTCCTTTCTTTTTCTTTTCAAATGGACTTTCTTGTAACTATAATGTAAAGTACAAATGGGCTTTTGCGAAATTGGAACTTGAAATGTACCCAGCAATTTGGATATGTAATTATATATTAGATGATGCTTGAAAATTAATTTGGGAATTGGAACCTTGGAATCTTGAGCATTAGTTATGAAACTGAATCTTGAAAAAAAAACTTGCAATTTAAAAAAGGGATGAGTTTGGAGATTTTTTTGATTTTATAATAAGAAAATTAGAACTGAATTTGAATAAAATAAAGCTGTAAAAAACGAACTAAATAAAAGCTAATAATTATGATTAAAGTTAAAATCAAACTACAATTAAATTAAATTACTAAACTTAAACTAAATAACTTAAAAATTGAAATTAAAATAAACTAAAAAGAAATTAATCTAATTTAAACTAGACTAAAGATAAAAACTAAACGAGAATTAAAATAAATTACAAATACGCTAAAAATTGCAAATAAAGCAAGTGAAATTTAAACCAAAGTAAAATAAGCTAAATTTAAAATAATCCAGTTGGAAATGAATTAACTTAAAAAAGTACTATATTGAATTTAAACTAGATTAAATTTAAATAAGCTACGAAAATTGTCTAAATAACAATAAAATACAATAAAAGGAAAATGGCAAGAAAATTTCAAAAATCGGCTAAAATGCATGATTAATGAGATGTTTAACAAAAAAAAAATCGACCTAAAATGATATGAAATGCTCAAAGGATCTGAGGTAAAATTTGGGGTACAATAGTTGCCCCTATTTAAATATCTTCACCGGATGACATGAGAGATGGAAATCCTCATAAAATCATGGTGAAAGATATTTAAATATAGATAACCGAAAATTTTGCCCTTAGATACACTGATATGCAATGCTATGGACAAAGCTAAACTATAATGCTGGCATACCATGAACTTCTAGTATGATGATATGATGCCATGACAGTGCAAAAATGCAGACAAACCAAGCACCAGGGATAAAGAGCAAACAACCACAGGTGAGTAACACTGGGGAAGGACGAAGCTTAGTATCCATAAGGAAGACTCACTGGAGATACAGGCTGACCAACAAAAGAGAAACACCGGGGAGACTCTGAGGCAACACCGGGGATGGAAAAATAAAACTGAGGGAAACCTCAAAGATCCTCACTGGAGATAGGAGCCAGAGAGGTATTCTCCACTAGGGAAAGATCCAGGGAGAAGGACGACAGGTTCATAGGTGACCGGACGACACCGGGGAAAAAGACACATTCTTACTGGGCATGAAACCAGAAAGAAGACATGATCTCCACTGGGAATCAGTTTGAAATAAAAGGATAAACATCCTACAAAAGAGTTTCTGGGGGATTTCTTATATTGAAGAGTTTAAATGGGATCTTCAAGAAAAGCCAGAAAAGACAGAGACAAACTCTGCGTGTGCCAAATGCTGGTTAATCACAAGGACTTTCAAAGAAATATTGATAATGACCGAACTTCTGCTGGGAACCAGATTAAAGTGCCAACAAGGATTGGACTCAGAAGTGATATGTCAACATACACCAATTTGATTTGAATAAGATACCAATTTAAATTGGTGGAGGTACCAGTATGGGCTGGGTTTTGAAAAGGGTTCAAACAACGGGTTCACGATAACCAGAAGTTTAGGTTCATGTTTGACTCGATTCAAACAAAGAAAGGTTTCAAACAACAGACTCACAAATAAACTGAAGTAAAAGAATGAACAACGAGCTCACGATAACTCGAGGTTCGGGGTTCAGGTTTGACTCGATTCAAACAAGAACAAATATAAACTGAAATAAAAAAATGAACAACGAGCTCACGATAACTCGAGGTTCAGGTTCAGGTTTGACTCGATTCAAATAAGAACAAATATAAACTGAAATAAAAAAGATGAACAACGAGCTCACGATAACTCGAGGTTCAGGTTCAGGTTTGACTCGATTCAAACAAGAACGGTTTTTGACAACAGACTCACGATAATCTGAAGTTAACAAAAGATAAACAATGAGCTCACGATAACTCGAAGTTTGGGTTCAGGTTTGACTCGATTTAAACAAAAACGGGTTTAAACAACAGACTCACGATAATCTGAAGTTAACAAAAGATAAACAATGAGCTCACGATAACTCGAAGTTTGGGTTCAGGTTTGACTCGATTCAAACAAGAACGGGTTTAAACAACAGACTCACGATAATTTGGAGTTAACAAAAGATAAACAACGAGCTCACGATAACTCGAAGTTCAGGTTCAGGTTTGACTCGATTTAAACAAGAACGGTTTTAGACGACGAACTCACGATAATCTGAAGTAAACAAAGGATAAACAACGAGCTCATGATAACTCAAAGCTTAGGTTCAGGTTTGACTCGATTCAAACAAGAACGGTTTTAGACGACAGACTCATGATAATCTGAAGTAAACAAAGGATAAACAACGAGCTCATGATAACTCAAAGTTTTGGTTCAGGTTTGACTCGATTCAAACAACAACGGGTTTAAACAACAGACTCACGATAAGCTGGAGTTAAGGTTCTAATGACCTAGATTTAAACAACGAGCTCACGATAACTCGAAGTTTAGGTTTATGCTTGACTCGATTCAAACAAAAATGGTTTTAAACAACAGACTCACGATAATCTGAAGTTAACAAGGGATAAACAACGAGCTCACGATAACTCGAAGTTCAGGTTCAGGTTTGACTCGATTCAAACAAGAACAGATATAAACTGGAATAAAAGAGTGAACAACGAGCTCACGATAACTCGAGGTTCAGGTTCCGGTTTGACTTGATTCAAACAAAAATGGTGCCAATGATGATTGGACTTTAGGTTCAAATGAGACCTGAAAAAGAAAAGATGCAGTGATGACTGGACTTTAGGTTCCCAAATGAGGTGATTAAGTATTGAATAGGTCAGTACCAGAGTTGCAAGCTAGACTTCCTTGGGAATACTGCACAATGAGTTGGAATCTGACGCATGAGGGTGAAGACTGGACATAAGCCCAACTTAGACAAAGATTTTGGAGATAAACCGGGAATTTCTTTACTTTACTGGGGGAAATAAAGATACGTTCTTACTGGGCATGAAACCAGAAAGAAGACATAATCTCCACTGGGGGCTCAATTTGAAACAAAAGATAGACATCCTACAAAAGGTTTTCTGGGGATTTCTTATATTGAAGAGTTCAAACGGAATCTTCAAGAAAAGCCAGAAAAGATAGAGACAAACTCTGGGTACCAGTATGAGCTGGATTTGGAATACCTCATCAAACAGATTGACGGGAAGAAACACCTTAAATAGGGATCACATCAAATGGGTTAATGGAAGATGATTGATTGTAACACCACTAGTAACTGTGGAAGTATGAATAAAACTGAAGACATATAAGCTTCTCAGGAGAGAGATTGCCACTTATCGTTGTGAAGGTAATGATAGCAAAACAAGCTTCTTAAGGAGATTGCCACTCGTTGTTGGGTATAAATTCCAAAGAGATGTTGTCATCACAACACTGTTGGAGAAATAATTTTGTCTTCAATGGGGATTCGTAAAAGGATCTTCCTGCAAGACACGGTGCAAAATAAATGCACTTTTGAAAGTGGGTTCAGAAACCACACCTGTCAGGAACCAAAGTTCAATCTAGGAACAAGCTAGAAAGAAACGACCAAACTCATCAAATTGGACCATTACTGGGGATGAATTCGCAGATGAAGCAACTCTACTTCAAGGTTATGACCTTCTCTGGGGAAAGAGTACTCCACTTGGTATAGCATCATGACTTCACTAGGATTATCATCATGAACTTGATTTCTTCACTGGAGATAAGAGATCCATTGAGAATTGCCAAGATTAGCTGAAGAGACAACTTTCTAGGGAGCTAACAGAGACGCCACAAAAGCTGCGTAATTCTGCATGACTCATCTGCCCCAGAGTACATAGTCTGTCAGAAGAATATATCAAGAGGATTTTACAGAAGAATTGGCATACAAGGTGTTTCAATATCTTCAAACTCTTGGAGAGGTTCATAAATTTCAGCCTAACTGCCCCTGATTGACTGCCTTTGCACGACAAAGTCCTTGAACTAGTTGGGTGTCTTGATCGAAGCCAAGGTTGAAGCTAAGAGGTTGATTGGATTCCCCTGGGGAAAATCATTATACAAAGCCTAAGAGGAGGCTGTCTGATAGGGGTGTGTCGCTCCCGAAAGATTCGCATCCAACGGTACAAACGCGAGAGTGGCACGAAAAATAGAGTCGCCAGCAATGTGTATTTATCCCAAGAGAGGGAAAGGAAACACTGCGTAAACCTGAGGGGAAGGAAGGAAAGAGCATGGTCTTGCGACCAAGAGAACTGGGTTTGGCAGTCGGTTACCCATGAGGAAGGTATTAGCACACCCACGCGTCCATCGTACCCGATGGGATCCACGCTTGCTTGTCTCGATCAAAGGGTGTCGCCAACTAGAGCTCCGCTGCTGCTGGAAAGGAAAAGGAATGGGAAAAAGGAAAAAGAAAGGAGAGAGAGAGAGAGAAAAAGAAACAAATGTAGGGAAAATAAAAGAAGTGCTCGCATGGGCCCTACCCCACTGCCTACGTATCTCATCGGGAGCATGAGAATCAGAGCGACGTAGTTCCCCTCACTAGGGGTGGATTGTGTTTTTTAGAGAACGACTTGCGTTCTAGCTCAGGTGTTGCAGCTCGCTGAATCGAGACTTAGGCGTTACCGTCTTGCAAGAGAACAAGAAGAAGCACATTCGTACGTTGAGAGTGAGTGAGATGAGAAAAGAATTCCCGAAGGAAAGACATTATTGTTTGTTTGGAGTTTTTTAAGCAAGAAGTGTTTTTTACAGTTATTTGTAACTTGCATTGAACCAAAGTCTTAAATACAGGAACGAATACTTCGCGCATCATCCCCAACCGGACATACACTAGGTATCCTATGAGAATGAGAGGAAGCCCCTCGTTCCCCACTTCCCACATAGAAGGCTCAAGTGCAATACACGTTAACCTTTATTACGTGTTTTGAAGAAGTTTTGAGATGAGAAGAGAGACGACACAAAGGAAACTCTAAAGGGAAACTAAGAGTCCTAATGTTATCATGCATGGATGTCCTATGGTTAGTGAGATTTAGGAGAAAAGGCTACCTAAAACCTAATGCTAAAAGAGAAAGAGGGATATCACTACCTAATGCATATCCTACCTCACTTTAATCAAAGATTAAAGTTGAGCTAGGATCCCAAGGGGTGTGAGAAAATTCTACACAAAGCATTATATCATGCTATTCATAAAAGATAAAGACAAGTAAAAGAGACAACTCACGTATTAATCAAAATGAATATCAAAATCAAGATTTAAAATCAATCAAGAATATCCACAAAATTAAAATGCTAATTAAGCAAGATTAAATTCAAAGTAAAAGTTAGTCTAAAATTAATACTAAGATTAATCCTAAAATTAATATCTAAATCTATTGTTAATTCAAATAAGTTTCTAATTAAACTTCTAAAATTAAATCTAAAGAAAACTAATCCTAAAATTAATTCTTGAAAGTTAATCAAAATCAATTATCTAATCACATTATTATTCTAATTCTAATATCCTAAATTAATTAGTTAAAACAAAATGCCAAAACGATTAAACAAAACAACTATAAAAAAGAAACAATTAACAAAGAGGGGTGCAACAGTGTTTTGGAGGTGGGAGTTGGAATTCAGGCGCATGTGCCTAGGGTTTCAGGCCCAAAGAAATTGAATAACACAGGCAGGGGGGTGCGGTGACGTTTGGGAGTGTCGTGAGGAAATAAACAAACGGGCCTAAGAACCGGCCCAATCGTTGGTAGAACAAAGGTATAAAAACCCTAAATCAAAAAGTGAACTCATTCTTCTTCTCCTCTGTTGGCTGTCATCTTCTGCAACTAACACTTATCCTCCTCTCCTTCTCCCAACATCTTCGTCGCCGTCAACAACTCACGCCATGTATAACACTCTCCACTTCCCTCCGTCTCAACAAACAACCACCACAAAAACTTTGCTCCACAATACTCGTTCTCCTTCTTCGCAACTCGCCGGTGATGCTCACTTCGTCTACTTCACCTCACAAACGCCATTGAAACACTCACCTTCTCCATCCGTCACGCCGTCAACCTATTCTTTCTCACAACCTTTGTTCGTCTCCAACAGCGTTCCCCTCCTTCGCACTTCTTATTCAATTGCTTTGCCTTATTCAACCACAACAAAGATTTTGGCCCTCACCGGCGATACAACAACCTCCTTCCGCTGTTTTGCCAGAACTCCTTCATCGACGCTTTTCTTCTTCTCTTTCGCGACCTCAACCGTTGCAGAACCGCCGGCTCCCTCGCTGCAACTCTTACTTCACCTCGATCGCGACCCTCACGGTGAGAAAACAACTTCCAGAAATCGACAATAAACGTAATGAAAAAGCACACGCTTCACATCACAAATCAGAATAGTAAACGTATGAACAAAATTGCACACAAGAGCAAATTCATCAAAGTTTAGGGGCGAGATTAACGAACCTATCGGAGTCGCTCTGATGGCGTCTTCGACGACAGTAGAAGAAAACCAGAGGTTACTTCAGGTATCTCGCTTCCTCTTTCTACGTGTTACGATCTTGCGCTGTTGTTGTCGAGTTCTTCGCGTTGCATTTTCATTCCTGCTCAATCATCTTCTTCTACTCTTTCTGTCTATTGCGTCGTGAGTTGTTATTGTAGGATTGTTGATGTTGATTCCTGAAATCCTCATTGCAGAGTTGTTGGTGTTGTTGAGTTCTTTAGTGCGTTGGACTTGTGAATTGGTGAAGACGTTGTTGAATCTGAAGATGATGAGCGATGAGTTCAAGGACTGAGGGTGATTTGTGAAGAATTATTTGGGCAGTCTTGTTGATTGAAATGATGAAGTCAGTACTGGTTTTGATTTCTCATGGTTATGAATTTTGAAGAGAGTTTACAGAATGAGGTCTTGTGTAGGTGAAAAATTCGGTGAAACGGAAGATGAAGCTGAGATGGGTGTTGGTGAGTGATTCTTGATGATGAAGGTTTGGAAGCAGCAACTCTATTTATATCCGAAAAATCAAGGAGGGTAGAATGGTATTTCATGATGAAATTCTGTTAGAGGAATTTGCATCAGTGAATGAGCTGTGAAATTGTTATATAATCTTTGCACGTGATATTAGTCACGAGTTTTACACCACCTGCGCGTATTTTATTTTTTTGTAATATTTGTGATGTAATTCTATTTGTGAAACTGATGCGTACCGTGCACCTGCGCTTTCTTTCATGTTATTTTC
This sequence comes from Lathyrus tuberosus, assembly GCA_022829125.1. Taxonomy (NCBI): domain Eukaryota; kingdom Viridiplantae; phylum Streptophyta; class Magnoliopsida; order Fabales; family Fabaceae; genus Lathyrus; species Lathyrus tuberosus. The sequence continues at coordinate 3,554,493 of JALAZF010000468.1, read as the reverse complement.
CTTCAATATGCCTTTGTCGTGACATGGATTGTTTGGCTTGGTGTTATGAGACGTGAGGTTCATGACTTGATGTGTACTGCAGAATGCAGCGTGTGGCATTTCATAAGAGTGGCTTTTGCAAGTAGCATGAAAGGCTTATGTGGTTTAGTTGCAGCTTTGAAAAGTAGTATGGCTGGAAATATATGGGAGAGTGGGCCGTGGAGTGTGTGTTGTCTTCGTGTTTTGTCTTTTTGAAATGAAAATGGATATTAGTTAATTGATTTGGATATTTTCAAAAATGGTTTTGGATAAAAATGGAATATGGATACATTGGTTAATAAATATGGGTAATTGGTTTAGAGAGAAAAAAAAGAAAATGGATAATGGAGAATTGGATATTTGGAATTAAATGGATAAAAATAAAAATGGATATCTAGAAAGTGGATAATTGAAAAGTGAAAATAGACAATGGGTTTAATGGTTAGAAATGGATTTTGACAAAAAAAATGGATAGAAAAATGGACAAAGAAAAGTGGAAATGAATAATGGGTTTATGGATTTGTACATGGACAAAGAGAAATGGTTCTAAAAAAGGATAACCACATTACACCAACTCTCGACTTTCCACGACACCCGATTAAAGGCACACAACTACCACTGAAACAAAATGCCTAAATCACACATCCTCTGAATCTTTGATCAAGTGAACCCTCACATGAATCTGTCTGAATAAATCTCTGGGAAAATAAATCCACAGATCCTGACTTTTAAATCAACCCCACATGAACCAATGCTTGATAACTTAACCTCCAGCGCATAACAAACTGACCCTTGATGCGCACTTCCTGAGAAATAAACCAATAACACGGATAACTTGCACTTGAAGCAAAACTCCTGATGATTTGACCAAGATGAAGTTAAACTTCCACCTGATCATAACTGAATGGGCACTTAACCTGGAACCAATTCTCTTGAGATATTAAGAAGGATCCAAACCCTCATTCACACCAATGAAACCATGACTCAGTACTTTTGATGCCTCATCTGAAAAAGAAAACCTCAGAACTTGACGCACCTCTGAATAGGAAAATACTGATAATAAGAAAACTCCTTGATCCCATGTCTTAGAAGTCCAATGCATTATATGATTATGAATATGAATATGACCTAATGAATATGCAAATGAAAAAGAAACATAAGCCAGAAAAAGGTAGGGAAAATTTTGGGGTGCTACAGCTGCCCCTATTCAATCGACTTGAACCTAAAGGGATGATAGCAACGGCTTTCAGACATTCAAGGTAGAAGGTGATTGAATATAAAAAGAACCCAGAAATTTGCATAAAGAACACCATCCCTGCTGATAGAGGGAATTGGCGAAGAAAATCTTCAACATGACTTCACTGGGGATGAGAGAAATCCAAACAGACAAATCTGCAGGGAAGACAGCTCAACATCGTCAAGGAATTGACGAATATAACACATTGTCATAGGGATGACAGGATGAAACCCAAGAAACTCCTCGTCAAAGGGTTGACGGGAAGAAAACCTAACCGAAGAGAACGCATTGTCATAGGTATGACAGGAATAAGATGATACCCATAGAAAGAAAAGTGAACCCTAGAACTGCACCGATTATTTATCCGAAGAACCACATTGTCATAGAGATGACAAAAAGAGAACGAAAACCCAACCGAAGGGACACATTGTCATGGAGATAACACATTGTCATAGGGATGACAGAAAGAAGATGAAACCTATATCCGAAGAAACACCTTGTCACAGGGATGACAAAAAGAAAATTCCACCATAGGACCACATTGCCATGGAGATGACAGAAAGAGGATGAAACCCAAGAAACACATTGTCATAGGGATGACAAAAAGAAAAATGAAAATTCCACCGTAGGAATACATCGTCATGGGGAGGTTGATGGGAAGAAAATTGAAAACATCCGAAGGTACGAAACCTGAGCTCGGAACATATCGTCAAAGGGTTGACGGAAAGGAATTGAAGAGATCCGAAGGTACGAAACCTGAGCTCAGAACACATCGTCAAAGGGTTGACAGAAAGGAACTGAAGACATCCGAAGGTACGAAACCTGAGCTCAGAACACATTGTTAAAGGGTTGACGGAAAGGAACTGAAGACATCCGAAGGTACGAAACCTGAGCTCGGAGCACATCGTCAAAGGGTTGACGGGAAGAAACTGTCTACTGAGGAATGGCTTGGTATTCTCTCTGGGGATATGTTACTGTCCTGACTGAAAATTGATTTGGGCTTTCGCGCATGGTACCAAATCTGGCTTATGCTTCGCATGCATATGTTTGAATCTTTCTGGCGTAATGCTCCATACGCAATGGAAATGCTACGCGTTTGAGGATGCAATGCAAAATGCTTATGATATGCAAAAGGACCCCTCCAGCAAAATAAATGCTGAAGAGAAGAGGCTAACTCCGTTGGGGATGGCGAACTGAACTGTCTCCGAGGTTACGAACCCTACCGAGGAAGTCACACTGACCGGCCTTCCTGATATAACCGCTGCTGAAGATGAAACCCGAAGAGAACTCCCACTCCGTTGGGGATTACGAATAAACCCTTGAAGATGGACCCCAAAGATCTGTTACGGAAGGGGTGTCAATAACCATTGGACTTTGAATCTGGTGGGGATGTCAACCACTGTTGATTAAGCCATTGAGATGACTATCACCTGCTTGGGGTATGAAGTCAATAACAGCGAACCTGCTGGAGAATATCATTGAACTTAGCCTGTAGTCGGGGAAACACCCTTAACCTGCTGGGGAATACCAGTCATCACCAACAATTCTGCTCGAGGAACGACGGTTGATGATATCCACTCTGCTAGGGGACAATATTGAGCTTACTCCTCTGCTGGAGACTTACTTTCTGCCCTTACTCTGTTGGGGAGAGAAACTCTACTGGGGACGTCACGTGTCGACCATCAACATGAACCCTGTAGATGGGATATGACCAAAAGATGCCCTGATACAGCATAGCCCATAAAGGAACCTGTCTTCGAGAGGTCTCATGAAGATCTTATATATCTTGCCCTATGATCTTGATTAACCGTTCTCCTGAGAAAAACCCTTTTGCTTTTGGGGTGACCTGCCCCAGCCTTGAAGTGATTTTGCCCTTGACTGGCTGATCTGTGAAGGAGTACCTCTGACTGACTGACCTTCGAGAGATTTATCGAATCTCGACCTTATTACCCCAGATTGGCTGAATCTTGGAATGAATTGCCCATTTGATATGACTATTTGATGGCTTGCCCCTGCTCAACGGAGTACTCAGGCGTTTTGCACCTTAGATTAATCAATCTTTCCATTGTAGAAACTTTCCTGATCAAGCACTTACTCGCAAGTAAAACAATTCGTTTTGAAAATGACAATTTTAATGCAATGCATATGACAATTTTGAAATCCAAGTTTGTTCACTGGAAAAAAAAGTTGTGACATATAGTGAATGAATCACTAATCAAAGTGTCGCTGATACCAACATGAATGGTAAGAAGATCCTTTTAGGAGTCAAGTTCGACGCGATCTTTACCGAAGTATGCTTTCGAAACAACCTTGCTTCAATTAGGTCTTTTAAAGGTTGTAACGTGGTTTGGTTCACGGTTTGAGAAAGAAAGGATATAAGGCTCAAAGTTTTGTTTTAACCCACCCATTCTCCTTGATGTTCTCCAGTCCTACGTTCAGCTAACTCAACATAAGCACTCACCTTTCAACAAGGTTAATGAATAGTATGAGGATAGAAAGAACCCACACGGTTTTCAGAGTGACAGCCACCCCTTTTGCCTTTGGTGTCTGTAAACACATGACTTGTTCTTTATTTGAGGATTTTTCTTTTTCTATTTTTTCGCTTTTTATTCTTTTGCTTTTCCCTGATTTTGCCTGGACTAACACTTTTGAATTTTTCGATTTCGAAGTCCAGCGGGATGCCCTAACTTTTGCCTAAGTCACTTGTCTTCAAGTTTCGACTTAGCGGGCTTTCCTTTTCTTTTGATTCTTTTTCTCTCTCTCTTTTTGTTTTTTTTTTAACAAATCGTGTGACACTGGCTTGTCTGACTTGTTTGAAAGGGATGTGACTGCCTCACTCTTCGGTTGGTGAGGGATATCCATAGATTTGATCCTCGAATTGAACGCTCGGTCAAATTAATTGACACCTACCCTGCCCCAGGTTAAGATTGAGGGTTTTTTCATTTTCAGAAAGAAACTCCTACTTCTAGGCTCAAAGGGGTTGACAAGGGATTCTCTTCCTTATATCTCCGGTGTTTAGGGATTTGAAACAATGCCTGTACATCATTAGCAAGGTTTTGTCCCAAAAGCATACCATCAGAAGTTCTGCGTCTTTGAATTTCATCATCCTCCCTCAGATCCTGCTTAAACAAGGGTTAGATATCGATAAAGAAAATATGAGTGAACACAGATGGATTTAATCAAAACATGCATATTCATTTCATTATCATTATCAACTGAAAACAGACGAGTTTTACAAATGAGTTTGCACTTTAACAGAAAAGAAACTACAAATGCAAAGAAATGACATGATCTAAAAGATTGCCAGCTTCGGGGAACTGGGCTTTCCAAGCTTGACTTGCTGCTGAACTAGCCATCTTCAGAATTGCTCATCGAAGTCAGTCTGATAAAAACTTGTACCACTGCTCTCGGTGTCTTCTCCCATAACCTGAACAGATGAACCCGCATAACTGGATGAAGGAGAGTTGAGGATCTGAATACCCTGAGGCGTGAATGAGAACATGTTGGAGTTAAGTAGTGTCTGAATCTTACTCTTGAGCACCTTACAATCTTCAGTTGAATGCTCCTGTGCCCCAGTATGGTAGTCACAACGGGCGTTGACATCAAAACCTGGTGGATACGGAGGAATCACTGGCTTCAATCCCTTCGGCACTATTAATCCACCTCTGATCAAATCCGGCAACATTTAACTGTACGGCATTGGCAAATGGGTGAAATGCCTCTCTGGCTTCCTAGGTCTTTGTCGGGCGTGCTGACGCGGCTGACGGAGATATGACCGTTGACTATGAGAAGGTCCCTGATTTGCAGAAGAATATTGTCCCTGATATAAAGACCCATAAGATTGTTGACTCTGAACAGTTGATATGTTCGAACACCGAGAACGAGGTGGTGAAGATTCCTGAATGAGACTATTTTCCTCCTCGAATCCTTCAACTGATCCACTTTCATTAGCTTGGAAGTTCGAGAGGCCTTGGAGCTTTCCACAATTGAGCAATCTCTCAAGACGTTCTCCTACCATCACCAGGTCAGAAAATTTTGCCGCCCCATTGACAATCATCTTTTCTAGGTATGGCCCTTGCAAGGTATCCATGAACAAATCAACCAATTCTCTATCCGAAAGTGACGGTTGAACACGAGCGGCTAACTCTCTCCATCTCCGAGCATACTCTCGGAATGATTCATTATCTGCTTGAGACAAGTCTTACAAATGCATCCGGCTGGGAGCCATGTCAAGATTATAACTGTATTGCTTTACAAAGGCGTTAGCTAGATCTGTCCATGATTTGATGCAACCACTTTCAAACTGCATATACCAATACAAAGATGCCCCACTCAGACTGTCTTGGAAACAGTGGATCATGAGCTTGTCATTGTCGACATGTGAGGTCATTCTTCTGTAAAACATCACCAAATGTAGCCTCGGACAACTATCTCCTTTGTATTTTTCAAACTTCGGCATCTTAAACTTTGGAGGCATTACAAGGCCAGGTACCAAACACATGCTCGAAGCATTCAAATCAAGAATATCACGCCTCTCCAGGGCTGTAATCTTTTCCTCCAACACACGGTATCTTTCGTCATCAATAGATCGTGGATCCTTAGGCTTCATCCTCGGAACTACCCCTTGGACATATGGCATAGAGAAGGCAAAACTCTGATAATTTGTGGCATCAAGAGAAGAAGAATGTCCATCTCGGACGATGGTACGCTCGTGTATAGCTTGATCCTCAACAGGGATTCGAACAGGCTGAGCTTGAGCAACATTGTTCACTAGAGGTGGAATAACATTCCCAGTAACTGAAGTCCTTTGAACATTAGTCTATCCCCTATTCATGGTTGTCATAGATTCCACAAGTTGATCCAACTGACTCTTCATCAATTCAACATTGGCCCTAGTTACAAACTGATTATGTTCCTCTGAATTCATGGTGATCTCCCCAAAAGCTGATTTAAATCAGATGAGAAAGTCTAGAAATCAACTGCGGTTCAGAAAAAGGATGGATGAGCTCTCTGATCAGGCCAGAGACAGATATGCAAAAACGATGCAAGATGCAAATGCAATGCAATATGAATGCAACAGACATGGGATCAAAGCTTCCACATATTCTGAATAACTGCTGTGCTGTTGACTGAATAAGTTCAAAGGTCTGCTCTGAAGAGAATACCAGAATACCAGAATACCGGATGATCAGAATACCATAATACCAGGTAGGTTGAAGGCCAAGGTTACCTGCAAACCTGTAAACAACCCGCCCCTCTCACATGTGGGTGCTAAGATCCTCAGTATCCCGGGCTCTCAGGTCGAGAAATGATGATACGTTCACCATTTCTGGTTTGACATCATCACCAATCGGGAGGCCACAACTGATTCTCCAAAATGAAAGATCCTCAGCTTCGGAGGTTTGAGAAGCAATAGCACATTCAGCCCGAAGGATACAATGGTACCGCTAATCAAAGAGGTCGTCCGCTGATTCACCTCAAAAGGAAATCCTATAGCAAGTTCTCAGCATTGGGTCCTCGGATTGAGAATGTGCAATGGGTTTGCCACAAAGTGTGGTCTGCCACTATCACATCCCGGGAGGAGTGCCGTTACTGAGTCCTCGAGAATGGTCATCAGAGTCGATAATTCCTCCTGAGAATAACTACTGGCCTGTATCAACATACAGTAGCAGATAGCTCCGGATAGAACCTCGTCTGATTGTAGGGATCGTGATCACCCGCACGTGGCCAACACCACGAGAGCGTCACGCCTGCCCACGCTAAAAACTAGGTGTATGCTCGAGCCTTGGTATTGGGCTCATCTCTCAGAATATCCCAACCCGCCAAACAGAAAACCAGCCAGCACAGCGCAGTAATATCCAGTATGACAGTAATAAAATGCAATGCAATAAAAATCTGTAAAAACAGTAAAGCAGTAAAGCAAAAAATATAGTAAACAACAATACAGTAATATACAACAAAGCAAAGCACCACAGAAAAACACCCTATGAAAGAAAACAAACAAGCGCTAGGATTGACTCGCTAAAAGGGATGGACCAGCAAGAGGTTAACCGGAGTCCCCAGCAGAGTCGCCAGCTGTCGCTCCTAAAAGATTCGCATCCAACGGTACAAACGCGAGAGTGGCACGGAAAATAGAGTCGCCAACAATGTGTATTTATCCCAAGAGAGGGAAAGGAAACACTGCGTAAACTTGAGGGGAAGGAAGGAAAGAGCATGGTCTTGCGACCAAGAGAACTGGGTTCGGCAGTCGGTTACGCGTGAGGAAGGTATTAGCACCCCCACGCGTCCATCGTACCTGATGGGATCCACGCTTGCTTGTCTCGATCAAAGGGTGTCGCCAACTGGAGCTCCGCTGCTGCTGGAAAGGAAAAGGAACGGGAAAAAGGAAAAAGAAAGGAGAGAGAGAGAAAAAGAAACAAATGTAGGGAAAATAAAAGAAGTGCTCGCATGTGCCCTACCCCACTGCCTACGTATCTCATCGGGAGCACGAGAATCAGAGCGACATAGTTCCCCTCACTAGGGGTGGATTGTGTTTTTTAGAGAACGACTTGCGTTCTAGCTCAGGTGTTGCAGCTCGCTGAATCGCGACTTAGGCGTTACCGTCTTGCAAGAGAACGAGAAGAAGCACATTCGTACGTTGAGAGTGAGTGAGATGAGAAAAGAATTCCCGAAGGAAAGACGTTATTGTTTGTTTGGAGTTTTTTAAGCAAGAAGTGTTTTTTACAGTTATTTGTAACTTGCATTGAACCAAAGTCTTAAATACAGGAACGAATACTTCGCGCATCATCCCCAACCGGACTTACACTAGGTATCCTAGGAGAATGAGAGGAAGCCCCTCGTTCCCCACTTCCCACAAAGAAGGCTCAAGCACAATACACGTTAACCTTTATTACGTGTTTTGAAGAAGTTTTGAGATGAGAAGAGAGACGACACAAAGGAAACTCTAAAGGGAAACTAAGAGTCCTAATGTTATCATGCATGGATGTCCTATGGTTAGTGAGATTTAGGAGAAAAGGCTACCTAAAACCTAATGCTAAAAGAGAAAGAGGGATAGCACTACCTAATGCATATCCTACCTCACTTTAATCAAAGATTAAAGTTGAGCTAGGATCCCAAGGGGTGTGAGAAAATTCTACACAAAGCATTATATCATCCTATTCATAAAAGATAAAGACAAGTAAAAGAGACAACTCAAGTATTAATCAAAATGAATATCAAAATCAAGATTTAAAATCAATCAAAAATATCCACAAAATTAAAATGCTAATTAAGCAAGATTAAATTCTTAGTAAAAGTTAGTCTAAAATTAATACTAAGATTAATCCTAAAATTAATATCCAAATCTATTGTTAATTCAAATAAGTTTCTAATTAAACTTCTAAAATTAAATCTAAAGAAAACTAATCCTAAAATTAATTCTAGAAAGTTAATCAAAAGCAATTATCTAATCACATTATTATTCTAATTCTAATATCCTAAATTAATTAGTTAAAACAAAATGCCAAAACGATTAAACAAAACAACTATAAAAAAGAAACAATTAACAAAGAGGGGTGCAGCAGTGTTCTGGAGGTGGGAGTTGGAATTCAGGCGCATGTGCCTAGGGTTTCAGGACCAAAGAAATTGAATAACACAGGCAGGGGGGTGCGCTGACGTTTGGGAGTGTGGTGAGGAAAGAAACAAACAGGCCTAAGACCCAGCCCAATCGTTGGCAGAACAAAAGTCTAAAAACCCTATATCAACAAGTGAACTCATTCTCCTTATCCTCTGTTGGCCGTCATCTTCTGCAACTAACACTTATCCTCCTCTCCTTCTCCCAACATCTTCGTCGCCGTCAACAACTCACGCCATGTATAACACTCTCCACTTCCCTCCATCTCAACAAATAACCACCACAAAAACTTTGCTCCACAATACTCGTTTTCCTTCTTCGCAACTCGCCGGTGATGCTCACTTCGTCTACTTCACCTCGCAAACGCCATTGAAACACTCACCTTCTCCATCCGTCGCGCCGTCAACCTATTCTTTCTCATAATCTTTGTTCGTCTCCAACAGCGGTCCCCTCCTTCGTACTTCTTATTCAATTGCTTCGCCTTATTCAACCACAACAAAGATTTTGGCCCTCACCGGCGATACAACAACCTCCTTCCGCTGTTTTGCCGGAACTCCTTCATCGACGCTTTTATTCCTCTCTTTCGCAACCTCAACCTCCTAAACCGTTGCAGAACCACAGGCTCCCTCGCTGCAACTCTCACTTCGCCTCGATCGCGACCCTCACAGTGAGAAAACAATGTCCAGAAATCGACAATAAACGCAATGAAAAATCACACGCTTCACATCACAAATCAGAATAGTAAACGTATAAACAAAATTGCACACAAGAGCAAATTCATCCAAGTTTATGGGCGAGATTCACGTACCTATCGGAGTCGCTCCGATGGCGTCTTCGGCGGCAGTAGAAGAAAACCAGAGGTAACTTCAGGTATCTCGCTTCCTCTTTCTACGTGTTACGATCTTGCGCTGTTGTTGTCGAGTTCTTCGCGTTGCATTTTCATTCCTGCTCAATCATCTTCTTCTACTCTTTCTGTCTGTTGCGTCGTGAGTTGTTATTGTAGGATTGTTGATGTTGATTCCTGAAATCTCCATTGCAGAGTTGTTGGTGTTGTTGAGTTCTTGAGTGCGTTGGACTTGTGAATTGGTGAAGACGTTGTTGAATCTGAAGATGATGAGCGATGAGTTCAAGGACTGAGGGTGATTTGTGAAGAATTATTTGGGCAGTCTTGTTGATTGAAATGATGAAGTCAGTACTGGTTTTGATTTCTCCAGGTTATGAATTTTGAAGAGAGTTTGCAGAATGAGGTCTTGTGTAGGTGAAAAATTCGGTGAAACGGAAGATGAAGCTGAGATGGGTGTTGGTGAGTGATTCTTGATGATGAAGGTTTGGAAGCAGCAACTCTATTTATATCCGAAAAATCAAGGAGGGTAGAATGGTATTTCATGATGAAATTCTGTTAGAGGAATTTGCATCAGTGAATGAGCTGTGAAATTGTTATGTGATCTTTGCACGTGATACTAGTCACGAGTTTTACACCACCTGCGCGTATTTTCTTTTTTTGTAATATTTGTGATGTATTTCTATTTGTGAAACTGATGCGAACCGTGCACCTGCGCTTTCTTTCATGTTATTTTCCTTCAATATGCCTTTGTCGTGACATGGATTGTTTGGCTTGGTGTTATGAGACGTGAGGTTCATGACTTGATGTGTACTGCAGAATGCAGCGTGTGGCATTTCATAAGAGTGGCTTTTGCAAGTAACATGAAAGGCTTATGTGGTTTAGTTGCAGCTTTGAAAAGTAGTATGGCTGGAAATATATGGGAGAGTGGGCCGTGGAGTGTGTGTTGTCTTCGTGTTTTGTCTTTTTGAAATGAAAATGGATATTGGTTAATTGATTTGGATATTTTCAAAAATGGTTTTGGATAAAAATGGAATATGGATACATTGATTAATAAATATGGGTAATTGGTTTAGAGAGAAAAAAAAGAAAATGGATAATGGAGAATTGGATATTTGGAATTAAATGGATAAAAATAAAAATGGATATCTAGAAAGTGGATAATTGAAAAGTGAAAATAGACAATGGGTTTAATGGTTAGAAATGGATTTTGACAAAAAAAATGGATAGAAAAATGGACAAAGAAAAGTGGAAATGAATAATGGGTTTATGGATTTGTACATGGACAAAGAGAAATGGTTCTAAAAAAGGATAACCACATTAAACCAACTCTCGACTTTCCACGACACCCGATTAAAGGCACACAACTACCACTGAAACAAAATGCCTAAATCACACATCCTCTGAATCTTTGATCAAGTGAATCCTCACATGAATCTGTCTGAATAAATCTCTGGGAAAATAAATCCACAGATCCTGACTTTTAAATCAACCCCACATGAACCAATGCTTGATAACTTGACCTCCAGCGCATAATAAACTGACCCTTGATGCGCACTTCCTGAGAAATAAACCAATAACACGGATAACTTGCACTTGAAGCAAAACTCCTGATGATTTGACCAAGATGAAGTTAAACTTCCACCTGATCATAACTGAATGAGCACTTAACCTGGAACCAATGCTCTTGAGATATTAAGAAGGATCCAAACCCTCATTCACACCAATGAAACCCTGACTCAGTACTTTTGATGCCTCCTCTGAAAAAGAAAACCTCAGAACTTGACGCACCTCTGAATAGGAAAATACTGATAATAAGAAAACTCCTCGATCCCATGTCTTAGAAGTCCAATGCATTATATGATTATGAATATGAATATGACCTAATGAATATGCAAATGAAAAAGAAACATAAGCCAGAAAAAGGTAGGGCAAATTTTAGGGTGCTACAGGGTGCTCATTATACAAAGCCTAAGAGGAGGTTGGCTGATAGGGAGTACTCATTATACAAAGCCTAAGAGGAGGCTGAAAGTTGACCGACTGACTCCGCAGGGGAGAATCATTATACAAAGCCTAAGAGGAGGTTGTAGATGATGGTGTATACTCATTAAAGGGGGTTTTGGGTATCTTGTACAAAGCCCAAGATTAACAGCGTCTGCACAACAAAGTCCTTGAACTAGTTGCCCGGACAGGTTGTTGACAACTGGGGAACAAACTTGCCCCTGTTAGCTTGGTTGATCTGTGAAGGAGATGTCCCATACTAGTTGACCTTTGAGAGATTTATTGAATCTCGACCTGGTTGCTTCTGATTAACTGGTCTGTGAGGATAAGTCATCAAAAGGATTTTACAGAAGAATTAAAATACCAGATGCTTCAATATCTTCAAACTCTTGAAAAGAAACGAACCTCGACATAACTCCCCCAGTTCAACCGTATTCGCAATACCAAGCCCTTTAGACTGTGGTAGAAGCAACTGGGGAACAAACTTTCCCCTGCTGACGGGTCACTAGGGTCCAAACTTGTCGTAAGATGACCTCAAAAACACTTGCCCCGATACTCTGAACTTTTGAAGAGTTCTACCTCTGATTCTTGGTTATTGGGGTGATGGATTGGCAGAACATTCCGCTTGGTTGCCCCTGACTGAGCTTTCTTTATCAAGTCAAATTCCCTAGCTGGCTGCATTTGTTGGGATTCCTTTGATATTGAATTGTATTGCAAACAAGTATCGTTCATTTAAAATTGGCGATTTCAATGCAAAATTCATGCAAGCTTTTGAAAAACAAAGTTTATTAATGAAACACACACAGTGGAATGATTAAATAATAAAAAACAAAATGGATCTGGTCATTTACAGAATGACAGATGAAGTGGTCAACACACACAATTAGCAAAGATCATTTGGAGTCAGGTTAATCAACCTTGTTGTAGTATGCTTTCAAAACAACCCTACCTCAATTAGGTCTTTTAAGGGTTGTAACGTGGCTTGGTTCACGATTTATGAAACAAAAGATAAAGGCTCAAAGTTTATTTGTACCCACCCCATCTTCGTGATGAACTCCAATCCTACACTCAGTTAACTCAAGCTATACATTCAGGTTCCTATAGGCTAGGAATGAATTGATGATAGTTGATGGTTCAGACACCTTTGTAGTCATTACTCCTCTGCAAAATTTGGTTATCCTTTATTGCTGAGGTTATGAGGCCTCTTTTTATCTTCATTGAGATTTTGAGACCTCTACTTTGATTTGTTGAGGTTATGATACCTCTTCTTGTCTTTGCTTGAGGTTTTGTGACCTCTTCTTTTTATTGTTGTACAAGTCCTTTTGCAGAAGGCAAAGTTTTGGGATTCCCATATTTCTTGGCTTTTGCCTTGAAAGGGACTCGGCTCATTCTTTGATTAAGGATTTCTTAATGATCCTTCCTTATTTGCTATTTGGAGGAACAACTTGTATAACGCTAACTCATTTGATCTGAGAGAGCTGACTGGTGTCTTGCATGAAGCGCTTGCATTAGAATGCATAACCAAGTTAAACTGAGAACTACCCACCCCAAGGTTGAGATTTGAGGGTTTTTTTTGGTAAATAAAGAAAACTCATACTTCTAGGCTCGAAGGGTTAACGAGGGACTATCTTCCTTATTTCTCCAGTGTTTGGGAATTGAAACAATGCCTTACATCCTCGGCAGGGTTTAATCGAAAGCATACTGTCATACGCCAAATTTTGACCACTAAGATTTCCCATCATTGTGAGAATCATCATCACAGTATGGAGGAACCATCATGCCTCATCACTCTCCCCAAAGATGGGTGAGCATCCACTACAATCAAAATTAGGGTTTCGAGCCCTTTCAGAGCCTTAGACAAAGGATCAATCATGGAATGACATGATCTTCAACTTTTCTAACCTCTCAAACATCCACAATGGATCAAAAGGACTCCCACTTCAAGGATTAAGCACAAGGCTGCTCCCTTCTAGGTGGATCAAGTCTCAAGATCGACAGTGTCACTAAATTAGGGTTTTGGTCGACCAGGGCCTCCAAAGGGAAATTTACATCTGGGCATGAGCCAATGATCCAAAACACAACCTAATATACTCCATGGAACCTCATGGACCCATTCATCAAGTCAATTTTGCCTCAGGGGATGCAACATCAAAAAATCAGGAATTAGGGTTTCTTGACCTAATTCACCCCTAAGTTGACTTTTGGGAAAAATCCTGAACCAAGACCTCAAGAGAGGGTTTGAGGGTCTCTAATATACCATATTTATCCATTTGGGACAATGGATTAATCCAAGAAGTTTGAGCAACAAGTCTCAATTTCATCTGCACCACAATTAGGGTTTCGCGAGGAAAGTCAACTGTAACTTTGACTTTTGACCTGGACACGCTCCCAAACCCTAGGACATGCCTCAATATACCCTATGACACCCATGGAACATGTCCATCAAGTTTGATTTAGGTCAAGGACATGATTTCCTGAAGAATTGCACAGTTTGGAATTCATCTGATAAAAAGTCAACTGTGCACAAAAGTCAACTTTGACTTTTTGAGATTTTTCACCAAAATGGATTTTTAACCCTAAAATGATGTTAATGTATGATTTGAATCATCATTCATCAAGAAAAATCAAGAAAAGTTGGATAACTTGTAAAAGGGGTAACCATAAAAACTTAGAAAATTTTTCTAAGTTAAAAATAAAGTGGCTAGGGTACCAACTTTGGAGGATCATAACTCCTAAACCACAAGGCCATTTTTTCCCATCCAAAGATGGATTTGTAGCCCTAATTACCCTCTACAAAAACTTCAACTAGACCTAAGTCCAATTCATTAAGGATTTTGAGTTATGGAGTGATCAAAATGGCTGAAAAATGAAAATGTCACTTTTTCCAACACTTAGTGAAATTTTCACTAAGTCCAAATCTGTCTTCATTTTTTTTCCAAATGTAGGGGGATTTTTCACTTGGATTCAAAAGAGATCAAAACCAAACATGTTCAAACAGTTGTTGTATCATGTAAGGGCTTTCCAAAATGGCCAAGAACATTGCCAAATTCCATTTGGGCTATGAGTTATGACATTGTCAAGTTGCCTTGTCGAAATCTGTCAAGGCAAGGCAGAATTTGCATTTTTGCTCGATTTTCCAAAATTGTGCAAATCCAAACACTCCTATCCACTTGGACACATCTGAGGATTGAATCTAAAGGGGACAATCACTAAGCCAAGCCTCCAAAGTCCTTGGAACAAGAAAAAGCATGTTGAACCTAGAATTGCCAAAATAGGGACAAGACTTCAAATTTGGATTGAAGCATTCAATGGAAGCATCAAGGTGGCATGGACTGAGCCATTTTCATTTGAATTCAGTCAAGATTTATCCAAGACCAAGGGAACCAGCAGCCTGTGCCCTAACCTCTAGTCAATGGCTAGAGGAGACTTGAACTTCCATTGGCCAACATTGAACAAACCTACTCAGCAGTTGCCATTCACTATTCCTTGCAAAACAAAATTGCTCTACTATAAATAGAGCTCAATTGTGTTCAGTTTAAGTACACCAAAGGCCTACAACACTTTCCTTTCTCAAAATGTCTTTCTCTTGGCAAAAATGCCTTTCTTAGCAAGGTAGCTATCGGGTTTTGAGCTAGAGGGCAATTCCACTCAAACCAATCACACACACACCTCATATACATCACATATGAGCTGATCAAACACTTAAACAACAACTGGAACATTGATTTCTCAGAATCACCAGTCAATTGCTCAAGGTTTTAACCAAAATGTAGTTGAGATGCCATGAAGTGATCCAACCATTCTCAGTCAAGTCCAAGCATTCAAACACATTCCATAGGGTGTAGGGAAGCTGTTCAGATCATCACCACTCATTTTTAACACCTCCAAATCAAAAATCACATTGCACTTGCTGTCACGGCCTAGAGGTAAGCATATACTTGGTCATCTCTCAATCTATGCATATTTCCTCGCACAATAGTTTGGCCATATGTTCATAATCACGCATAGAATGTTTCCCCTCAATTAATTGCATTGTTTGAATCGTGTATCAAAAATCCTAGCCTTCATGCAGAAATTAGGGTTCTTGAGGATTTTTCGTGATTTCTTGTTATATGTTTAATTTAAATGAAATTAATGGACATAGAAATGATCGTGAGGTTGAGACGAGCATAATGATATGTGGATTACATGATATGATTAAGTATTCAGTGAGATTAGAGAGAAAATGCAAATCTGGGAATTTCAGAACACGCGCGTGTTCTTCAGCTTGTTCTTGGCGCCATTTTTCCAAATTTGAATATTTGAATTTTGTGGTTTTATTTAATTGATTCAAAAATTAATTTCTCTCTGAGTTTTAATGATTTTGAGTTGATTCTTTTTTTAATAATTCACAAAAATGTTAAATTATTTTATTTTAACAAAAAATCCCAAAAATATTATTTATTGCATATAATTGATATTTTTACAAAGAATTAATATTTTAATTGTTTTTGACATTTAAAATATTTTTTCTACATTGATTTTGCAACTTTTAATGCCTTCTAATTATTTTGTAGGTCAATACTTAATTGTTGCAGCATTAATCCAAGATCACAATTTTTTTTTTCAAATGATAAACAATTTTGATCATTTTAATTGAATTTTTATTCAATTAAATACATTTTTGAAAACAAATTAGGGTTTTTGGATTAATTCAACCCTCATAAATCATTTTCAAAACTTTTTGGGCCTCTAATAAAGTGTAAGACCCAATCCTTTTTTGACCAAACCATTTTTGGGCCTCAGATATTGTACAAGTCCCGATACCGTAAAAAACCAACGGTGCGATCGTCGCCTTTTGAAAAATAAACCAATTGGGCCTCTCCTCGAGCTATAAGACCCATTCAAAACTTTTGGGCCTCTAATAGAGTGTAAGACCCAACCCCCTTTTAACCAAAACCATTTGGGCCTCACTTATTGTATAAGTCCCTCTGCGTTAAAAGAAAACCTCAGCGCGATCGCCATTTTAAACGGAAATTCAATTGGGCCTACCCTCATGTTATAAGCCCCACTCTTTTTCTTTAAACCTTTTGGGCTTCTTGAAAGAGTGTAAGACCCATCCCTTTGTACAGAAAAATTTTTTTTGGGCCTCAGTCACTTGTATAAGTCCCTCTGTACAAAATCAAACAGTGCGCTCACTGATAAAACCCTGGGCCTCTCCTTGAGCTGTAAGCCCCAAATCTTTCTTTTTCAAAGCACTTTCTCCTTTGATTTTGAATATACTATTGTTTTTCAATATTTCTTTGTTGAACAACTAACCAAACAACATGGAAGCTCTATAACTGTATTGTGGGGTTGTTTCGTTGTAAGTCTTCTTTCATAAACTCATATCAACTGTGTAATAATAGTATAGATATTTAGAGTTTCCCCGGCAACTATGTCTAGCATTAAGCCCGTTGATCGCTCTTAGAAATAGTCTAAACTAGATCCCCATAGGATTACCAGACACAGTCTTCCCTCCTCTTGGGGTTAAACAATATGGAGATATGAAAGGCAGCATTCTCTGTGAACCCTTTCATAGACTGTCACTTGTAGAAGTTGTCAAAGAAACTCTATTCCCCAGAGATGATCTTTTCTCCGTGAATGGAATCTCTTGAGTTTCTTCCAAATTCTCGTACTTTCCTGGCTTGATCTATTCTCGATGAATGGCATGTCTTGGACTTCTCGGGGTTTGGGGACCCGCAGGCTTCTTAAAAGCACTTGTCAAGAAACTCTATTCCCCAGAGATGATCTTTTCTCCGTGAATGGCATCTCTTGAGTTTCTTCCAAATTCTCGAACTTTCCTGACTTGATCTATTCCTTGTGAATAGCTTGCCTTGAATTTCTTGGGGTTTGGGGACCCATCGGCTTCTTAAAAGCAATCGGCCTCCTCTTGGGCATCGTACAAGGACCCACAGGTTTCCTAAAAGCAACCCCGCCTCCTCTTGGGCTTAGTACAAGGACCCTACAACTTCTTAGAAGTATTCACAGCCTCCTCTTAGGCTTCGTATAATGACTTCTTCCTCCGGGAATGATAGCCTCCTCTTGGGCTTCGTACAAGGACCGATCGGCTTCTTAAAAGCTTTCAGCCTCCTCTTGGGCTTCGTACAAATTGTCCCGACGACCTCCTACAGGTATAGGAACAGAACCTAGTCATCTTCATAGAACAATCCTTTCAAAGAGTCTACTACTGTTTCTCAAAGCATAGTACAAAAGATGAAACTCTAGACTTGGACAGTCTAATCTCCTTGAGTCTCAAAGACATTCTCAAGTGACCCCTTCAAAAATAGGAAGGAAACCCGCAGACTCGGACAGTCTCAATACCCTTTGGATTTCCCATTTCCTCAAAGAAAAGGAAATATCCCTGATCCTCAAATCAAAACCCTGAGTACAGTATTGATCATATGAGAACTGATTTTCTCTCTCAAAATCAGTATACTGGACCTGTCACTTAACTGAAACATCACCATAGCCTCCTCTTGGGCTTTGTACAAATGATCCTCCCCAGCGGAGTCAAACAACGTCCAGCCTCTCTCTCGGGCTTTGTACGAGACACATAAAAGACTCCCTCGTTGAGTCAATCACCCTTTCGCCTTCATCTCAGGCTCTATACGAGATACAAAAAGGTTTTTATTGAGTTAAACAAATTATAGCCTCCATCTCAGGCTTTATACGAGATACCAAAAGATTCCCTCGTTGAGTCAAAACCTTTTAGCCTCTCTCTCGGGCTTTATACGAGACACATATTAGCCTCCTCTTAGGCTTTATATAAGAAAACCACTGGTTGATCAAATTAACCTTTTAGCATCAAAGCTGTGCCTCGTTCACAGTACATAAACATCAACAACTCTTTCCCCTCCATCTAATCGCTGTAAGCGGCAAGCCTCTGGATCATCTACACCCATGCCACTGTCCCTCTTTTAGCATGAGAAATTCCTAAGGAAAGATAGCATTACTCTACACTGAGTTAAATTGTTCCCCTTCAGGTTAAAATCCCCTATAAAGGAAATTATGGCATTGCCGGATTCACACATCTCGGTTAAATTAATCCTCCTTTATAAACAGTCGTAACAGACAAACCCCTCTTTAGAGATGACAAATTCTCTCTAAGGTCAACACTTTTAGCTTCACATCTTGGGCTTCGAACAAGATACAAATAAACCCTTCAGCTTCACATCTTAGGCTTTGAACAAGATACAAACCACTTTTAGCTTCACGTCTTGGGCTTTGAACAAGACACCAAAACAACCATTTCCTCCCATAGAATAGGAGGAACTACGAACGCTCTGATTTCCTTGTTTCGGTAAACGAGAATACGTAGGCATAAGATTGAAAGAAAATATCTTAGCGAGCACACTAAACAAAAACCAAAAATCACATACTCTCACATCAAAAAACATCAGTCCTAACATCCTAATCCTTGTTCCCCGCCAGAAACATTCTGTCAAAATAAAAAGAAAGAAAACCGTATTGGCGAAAATACAAATAACCAGTACAAAGGCCCCCCCACATTGATAGCATTCGTAACCTAACATACCGCTATTTAAACTCAGTATGCAAAGCAGGGTTAATTGGAGACATCTATTTCCCTTCCTTATTCAGCTCACAATAGGATAAAAAATGAATCGACCTGTAGTTAAAACTCAACCGCAGTGAGAGCGACCAGCGCTTAAGAACCGCGTCCAAAATCGCTCGCTACAGAAAAATGGCGCCCACCATGGTGCCTATCTCTGTTTTTAAACCTTTTAACCTTTTTTCTATTCACTTGTGTGAATCCCACAGATTGGGGCTTCCGCCGGGGAACCCATTTCTGTCAGGAACTTAGGATTCATAGCTTTAAAGGTCTAGGATGTTTAGGACAAATATATATACTGCTTTTCCTAATTTCTATACATGTTTATTTTTCTTCTAATGGGAATGCGTGTGATGCCGCATGTGGAAAGATTGAGTATACACTTAAGATAAGTGATGGCGACGAGGTCGACCATCAACCTCAGTGGAGGCTGACCAATGCAACCCATTCTCTCACCTAGACAATGGGCCAATTATTAAGTCTGAGAAGCTGAAGAGCCAAACATTTTCGTAGTGCGGAAACTATCGGGAATAGTTGTTACGCGATACTACCCTCATTTGAGGCTGGTGATCTATTCTCGGTGAATGACACTTACTCTAAGATTGCTCTACAACTCACTGGCGATCCGCTTGTTGTTTTGCTTTCCTGGGAGGAGCTGATGATAATGAGTACATGTACAAAAATCACCCTAGTATAAACCTTTGGGGATGGGTAGAGCCTTGACTTCATGGCAACGACCCTTTGACCCCTTGTTTTTTCTATGTTTTTGTGTGCTGCATTCATGCATTCATTTAAAAAACATTAAAACATTCAAAAAATTTCTCTTCTAGTCTCTGTTTTTCAAATTTCTCTTCTACGGTAGAAGGAGAACCCATAGGTATACCTTCAGGGTTCCAAAGCTAGAGGATTTGAGAAGGTTAGCAAGGATGATCACAAACCCAGAGGCTTTCAGAGCCAAGCATGGAGGTTTGCTACCACTGTTAAGAGTCCATGTGATTGAGGGAATCATGGACATGCTCATTCAGTTTTATGATCCAGTTTATCACTGTTTCACATTCCTGGATTACCAGCTCGCACCAACGCTGGAGGAGTATTCTCATCTGATTGATTTACATATCACTAATCGAGCTCCATTTTCTGGACTGGAAGAAATTCCAAAGAATCAGACCATTGCAAGAGCAATTCATTTGGACGAGTCTGAAGTTAGGATTCACCTAACTACCAAGGGTGGCATCCAAGGTTTGCCAGCCCAATTCTTGACGAAGAAAGCCCTGTATTTTGCCAGTATAGGAAACGTGACTGCTTTTGAAAGCATCTTTGTCTTGCTCACCTACGGGTTATTTTTGTTTCCCAACATCAATAACTTCGTCGATATTAACTCCTTTAAGGTTTTTCTCATTGGAAACCCTGTGCCGACTTTGCTCGCAGAAGCGTATCATTCTGTACACTTGGGAAATTTGTACGGCGGAGGGGAGATCACATGCTGTGTACCTTTGCTTTACAAATGGTTTATCTCTCACTTGCCCAAGTCTGCTGCTTTTTGGGATTGCAAGAGTGCCTTACGTTGGTCGCAGAAGATCATGTCCCTTACCAACTCTGACATAGATTGGTGTAATAGGATCTATGACGGAATCAGAATCATTGACTGTTGTGGAAACTTCCCCAACGTACCCCTCATAGGAACTAAGGGAGGAATCAATTACCATCCGGTATTGGTTCTTCGTCAATTTGGGTACCCGATGAGACACATCCCACGGGGTGTTCATCTGGAAGGTCTTTTCTTCAAGGAAGGAGAAAATGACAGAGCACTAAAGATGGAAATAGTGCACGCTTGGAAGCATGTTCATAAGAAAGGACGAGAGTCTCTAGGAAAACCGGATTATGTCTCGGTGGAGCCTTATCTCCATTGGGTACAAACTAGAGCTCTCAAGCTAAAAATGCCTTATCCTCGCTACGGAGTTCTTCCGCCAAAGGAATCTGTCATGTACTTCATGACGGAAACTGAAAAGCTTCAGGTTACTCTCAACAAAGTTCAAAAGGAGAGAAGATCTTGGAAGAACAAGTACCGCACCCTCGACGTAGAGTGCATCAAAATACTGCAATTACTGAAAGAGAAAGATGCTCTGATTGAAATTTTGGAGCAACATGCTGTAGAGAATGAAGATGACCAAAGGAATGACAACCCGACAACGGCCCAAGAGCCCCGGTCAAAGAAAAGGAAGATACCAGAATCAGCACCCGATTTCTCTTCAGAGAGGACTCGGGACCCATTAGTTTAGGTTTCTGTTTCCGTACCTTGTAATCTACTGTATTTCTGTTTCTGTAATCCTTTGAATTTCAATAAAAAGGGGTTTCCCCACCGTTTGATATTTGCAATCTAATTGTCAAAGTTTATTTTGATTAAACCAAAAAACAATTAATATAATCATTGCATTCATCATTCTCACATCGCGTATTCTTCTTCCCTACGAATCTCACGTTTGTGTCTCGGTTCTAGAGTCAAACTGTCTCATTCGTACAATACTCGGGCCAATCGTCAGAAAAAGATAGATGAACTTGAGGAAGAAAATAGAGAGTTGAAAGAAGAGATCGACGCTCTGAGAGAGGATATGAGAAAGCTTCGTAATGACATGCAAGCCATGGCAGAAACTCAGTTACAAAGGACTATGATCTCAGAGATCACCTCAACGCCCATAGTGGAGAAGTATGATCCTAGGTATCAAATACCGAAAGATCGTCCTTGGGGCATGCCTGTTAACTATATCCCGGAAGGATATGTTCCGCCGATCACTGAAGATCAGGGAATCACAACTGAAGCCGCTGGGCCTGAAGGTTACAAACTTCGGGAAAGCGAAGATGCCAGAGGCATACTGAAGACTCCTGAAGGTTACAAACTTCAGGAAACGCCAAGATTCACTGCCGTAGTCACGGTACCACCCCCTGTGGTGCACACTGTCCCGGAAGGACAGATTCCACCGATACTTTCTGGTAAAAAGGAAACCATGTTCGACAGAATGGATGAATTCCAAGAGCAGTTTCTGGAAATGCAGAGGGAGCTGCAAGCCATTCGCGGTCAGGATTTATTTGGAAAGGGCGCCGCAGACTTTTGCTTGGTCCCCAATGTGAAAGTTCCGCACAAATTTCAAGTGCCCGACTTTGAAAAATACAAGGGTAACTCTTGCCCTCAAAGCCATCTGGTGATGTACGCTAGGTGGATGTCAGCTCAGATGGAGAATCAGGACCTACTGATTCACTACTTTCAGGATAGTTTAACCGGTGCCGCACTCAAATGGTACATGGGTTTAAACCGTACTACGATCAGTACATTCAAATATCTTGGTACTGCCTTCGTCCAACAATACAAATACAATTTGGACATGGCACCGGACAGAGATCAACTCAGATCAATGTCGCAAAAAGACAAGGAAACCTTTAAGGAGTATGCTCAAAAGTGGCGTGAAATTTCCGCTCAAATTTGTCCACCTCTTGAGGAAAAAGAGATGACAAAGATCTTCTTAAAGACCTTAAGCTCATTTTACTATGACCGAATGGTTGCCAGTGCACCCAGTGATTTCACCGAAATGGTTGGCATGGGTGTACGTCTTGAGGAAGCTGTCCGAGAAGGACGTTTGGTAAAAGACACTGGATCGACGGGCGGTACTAAAAAATACGGTAGTGCTCTCCCTAAGAAAAAAGAGCAAGATATTGGGAATATCTCTCTCGGAAAGCAAAGGCGACGTTATCAACCGGTAGCGGTGGTAACTCCTGCTATCAACCCTGCACCTATTCCTACTTATCAACCTCAGGTTGCGCAGAGCCAACCTGATCAACAAAGGACACAACAGCCTCTTCAGCAGGCTCGTCCTCCATATAACAACAACTTTACAACACGACCATCAGGGTTTGATCCTATACCCATGTTGTACGCAGAGCTGTTTCCATTACTACTGGCTAAGGGGCACATCCAGACTAAGTCCCCTCTTACAGTATCGGAAAATCCGCCTTTTTGGTTTAAGGTGGATCAAACTTGCCCTTACCACCAAGGAGGACCAGGGCATAACATTGAAACTTGTCTCAATTTCAAGTCCGACGTGCAAAAACTTGTTAGGAGCGGGGTCTTGTCCTTCAAGGATACGAATCTTAATGTTCTCACGAATCCGCTGCCTTAACATGAGAAGGCTGCAGTCAATCTGATAGAAGGAGAGACTAATAATGTCCATCAAATTCACGATGTACTCTTGTTAAAGACCAATCTGGTCAAGATGCATTGTAGACAGAGTGGATATGGCCATGTGCCGCCTCATAATTATCACCAGTGTGATATCTGCTCTAAAGGCAACCAAGGATGTTCTGTGGTGCAAGCAGCTCTACAGGAACAAATGGATCTCGGATGGGTCTAAGAGCACCGAGTTCGTGGAGTTAACATGGTCTACACAAATTATAACATCATTCAGAACCACGATATCCGTGCGATGAATGTCAACTTGGTGGCGATGCACTCAAGGCAAAGCCAGTATCATAATCTGCCGCGGCACAATTACAGTTCCTGTCTGACTTGCTCGGTAAACAAACAGGGATGCTCTTTCATACAAGAAGCCCTCCAGCGTTAGATGGATCTTGGATGGATCCAAGACTATCATGATAGGAATTCTTATCAGATCAACATGGTTCAGATCTTCGATATTCGCGTGATGAATGCCAACCTGGTAGAGTTACATGCTGAGCAGGTCCGACTCCGATTCTTAATATCACACGACTATCAAAGCTGTACAGCAGGTTGCGAAAATGATCGAGGTGGTACCCTTGTCCAGGAGGCACTTCAGCACTTGTTAAATCACTGGTGGATGCCAATCTATATGGATGAAGATACTCAGCAAATTAGTATCAGTAACAGGAATCCTACTCGTCGTCAAAGTCAGGATGTCTGATCTGTGGAAGCTAACCTAGTGAGGTTACATTGTATTCAAAGTGGGCGTGGCCAGGTGCCACCACACAATTACGACCGTTGTAGCATTTGTTCGGAAAGTAACCAAGGGTGTTACCTTGTGAGAGCATCTCTTCAGGGTCAGGTGGATCGTGGAGAAATTCGTCCATATCCGGGTTCTGGACCCATCAATTGGTCGCCAAACTACCTTGCCGATCAAATCAAGGATGTTGTCACAATCTCTGGTCATCACATGACCAGGGATGTTTTTGCCATTATCCCTCTACTTGACGAATCTAAAGTTCCCAACCGGGAACGGATCGAGACTACTTACGATGGTCAGAAAAATCAGAGGACTCCCGTAGTCATATATCTACCGGGACCACTACCGTATGAATCAACTAAGGCTATCCCTTACAAATACGGTGCAACAATAATTGAAAATGGAAAGGAAATTCCATTACCCTCTGTCGTGAATATTGCAGACATCAGTCGTGTGACACGGAGTGGTAGAATCATCAACCGAGGAATTGGAGAACCTAACAAGGAAAAGGAACTCAAGACAGAAGCTCCCGATCCACCAGTCGGTCAACCCAGTAATCCCGATCTTTTGAAAAATGATGATGAGATGCTGAAGCTCATCCAAAGGAGTGAATACAACATTGTTAATCAACTGTTACAGACTCCTTCTAAGATCTCGGTATTATCACTATTACTCAGTTCAGAAGCCCACAGGGAGGCTCTACAGAAAGTCTTGGAGCAAGCCTTTATGGAATAGGATGTAACAATCAGACAATTCGATAGTATTGTCTCTAACATCACTTCCTGCAATAATTTGGAATTTAGTGATGAGGAATTACCTGAAGAGGGTCGCCGTCATAACATGGCGCTCAACATTACAGTTAACTGCCAGGACGATGCTTTAGCCAGCGTACTGGTAGACACAGGTTCAGCCCTGAATGTTATGGCGAAGTCCACTTTGATGCAATTGTCATTCAAAGGCCCTCCAATGAGAATCAGCGAGGTCGTCGTCAAAGCATTCGACGGATCCAGAAAAACAGTTATCGGCGAAGTTGATCTTCCCATAACTATCGGTCCTCACACTTTCTAAGTCACTTTCCAGGTCATGGACATTCGGGCAACGTACAGTTGTTTATTAGGAAGACCTTGGATACATCAGGCTGGAGCGGTCACTTCGACCCTCCACCAAAAGCTAAAGTTCGTCAAGAACGATCAACTTGTCACAGTTTATGGGGAACAAGCCTTGCTTGTAAGCAACTTGTCATCATCTACTGGCATAGAACCCGAGGAGGTTATTGGAAGTTCCAAGCACTGTCGGTAAGCAAGAACAATCAGTTCAGTGGAGGAACCTCGATTTCCTCATACAAAGATGCTATTAAAGCGGTCGAGAGTACCGATACAACAGGATGGGGACAACTTGTCATTCCTATTGACAATAAAGCAAATAAGGGTCTTGGTTTTTCTGTAACCTGTACCCAGACAGCTGCCAACGATGAAAGTCTTCATCCTCTTCAAAACTTCTTCCACAGTGGAGGTTTTCTTCACCCGGTGTCTCAGGAAGTACATGCTATCAATGAGGAAGATCCCTCTGACACAGATGAAGAATGGAAGTCCTATCTGAATGAGGACGGTTATATGTCTCAGGAAGAGGTGCCTACGCCATTTTCCTATCCCGCACAGAGTCCGAGATTTATACCAAGGTCAGACGTTGAAATGATCTACGGAGATTGTGATCCGGAAGGATGTCGTGCTCCGCCAAATTCATTAGAGGAAGACACTCCGATGAAAGACCAATTTGACTACAACTAATATGGCCCAATGGATGGTCTGCCAATGTGGCAGCCTTACCCAGAAGACTTGGGGCAAGAGAGTCAGCCGAGCAACGAAACTCAGTTGAGCATCATTGAACGGAATACCTGTGTCCCCACCATGTCATGGGATCAACACTCAGGTCATTCAGAAACTACTCAACATGAAGATGAATTTGCAACATTTGCAGGACTTGAATTCATCAACTACGCTTTTCCTGAGGTCAACGTCATCGAGAGAGATGACTCCTCCAGTTCGAAAGAAGTGTGGGACACCTTGGGATAACCGAGTGGAAAATTCGACTATATGGTCAAGTACACCGCTCCCGAAAGCTCTCGTATCAGGCTCGAAGATATCCAGCCTACTGGATGGGGAGATACAACTGAGAGCACAAATACTATGCAAAATGCAACTGAGGAATTCTCCCATGACAATTCTGCCTGGGAGACAGATTCCAATGATCCCGCTCCACCAGAAATCAGCGTCATTTCTGAAGACAAATCAAGGAAGGTGCCAGACTTTGTGATTCACCGAGGAGTTCGCCGCCAATGGGTTGCCGTCGAGGTTCCGAAGATTGTTCATCAGTCAAAGTAATTGCCGTCCTTTAACCTTTCACCCTGCCCAGGTGAAATGGATGTTTTGATAGGGCTCGCTTTCTATAAATTTCCCTCTTCGCTTTGCCCAAAGCGATAGAGTTTTGTTTTATAGGGCTGTAGTTTCAAGGATCGACTTGTTCATTAATAAAATAACGTCGTTCTGTAATTTCCGCATTAATTGCTGTTTTCTCTTTTTGCTTTTTCAGAAAATGGTAATCCTAAAAAACAATTCAATAATAAAAACAAGCAGTAATAAAAATAAAACACTGCACACACTTGCATTTTATCTATCTCTTCTAAACACGAATCATCACGTCATGCAGATTGCTTGTTTTAAACCCCGTTGAAACATAAGATCCGATGCCTTCTCCCAACTTTGAGTTCCCGGTATTCGAGGCTGAAGAAGAAAATGACAATGAAATTCCAGAAGAGATCTCCCGATTACTCAGACAAGAGGAAAGGTCCATTGAACCTCATAAAGAACCGTTGGAAACGGTAAACTTGGGTTCAGAAAAAGAGAGAAAAGAAATCAGGATTGGGGCACTGCTCAGTCCAACTGCCAAAGAGAGTTTGATAAGGCTTCTTAAAGAATTCCCCGATGTATTCGCTTGGTCCTATCAGGACATGTCAGGGTTGGATACCAGCATCGTGGAACATCACTTACCGTTGAGATCGGAATGTCCGCCAGTAAAGCAAAGGTTGAGACGCACTCATCCAGACATGGCCATCAAAATCAAAGAGGAGGTACAAAAACAGATTGACGCGGGTTTCCTCGCCACATCAGAATATCCTCAATGGTTAGCCAATATCATACCTGTTCCAAAAAAGGACGGAAAAGTCAGAATGTGTGTAGATTACAGAGATCTAAACAAGGCTAGTCCAAAGGACGACTTTCCTTTACCACACATTGACATGCTGGTGTACAGTACAGCAAAGGTCAAAGTATTCTCCTTCATGGATGGATTCTCGGGCTATAATCAAATCAAAATGGCGCCGAAAGACATGGAGAAAACTTCGTTCATTACCCCATGGGGTACCTTTTGTTACAAGGTAATGTCGTTCGGTTTGAAGAACGCCGGGGCAGCCTATCAAAGGGTCATGACTACTCTGTTTCATGACATGATACACAAACAAATCAAAGTGTATGTTGATGATATGATTGCAAAATAAAAAATAGAGAGTGAGCACGTTGAACATCTGTCAAAATTGTTCGAACATTTAAGAAAATTCAAGCTCCGCTTGAATCCCAACAAGTGCACCTTCGGTGTTCGTTCAGGGAAACTACTAGGGTTCATCGTTAGCCAGAAAGGAATTGAGGTTGATCCTGACAAGGTCAAGGCCATTCAAGAAATGCCTTCTCCGAAAACTGAAAAACAAGTCAGAGGATTTCTGGGACGTTTGAACTACATCTCCAGATTCATAATCCTTATGACCGCGACCTGTGCGCCGATCTTCAAATTACTAAAAAAGAACCAGGATTCCGTTTGGTCAGAAGATTGCCAAACCGCCTTCGACAGTATTAAGGAATATCTGTTGAATCCTCTGATTCTATCACCTCCAGTGGAAGGAAGACCACTGATCATTTACCTCACAGTCCTAGAGGACTCAATGGGATGTGTACTTGGCCAACAAGACGAAACTAAACGGAAAGAGTCTGCCATCTACTATCTGAGCAAGAAATTCACCGACTGTGAAACTCGGTACACGATGCTCGAGAAAACCTGTTGCGCTTTGGCTTGGGCAGCCAAACGTCTTCGCCAGTACATGATTCGTCATACTACTTGGTTGGTCTCCGAAATGGATCCAATCAAGTATGTTTTCGAAAAACCTGCTCTTACGGGAAGAATTGCCCGTTGGCAGATGCTGTTATCAGAATATGACATAGAGTACCACGCTCAGAAAGCCGTTAAAGGAAGTATTTTAGCTCATCATTTGGCTCATCAACCGATTGACGATCAAGAATTAATCGGGTTCGACTTCCTAGACGAAGATGTCATGTATCTAAAGATGAAAGACTGCGATGAACCGTTACCCACTGAAGGGCCAAAACCAGGTTCCCAATGGGGACTTATTTTTGACGGAGCAGTTAATCATTATGGAAATGGAATTGGGGAAATCATTATTACCCCTCAGGGTACCCGTATTCCTTTCACTGCTAGACTTACGTTCAAATGTACGAACAATGAGGCCAAATACGAAGCTTGTATTATGGGTCTCGAAGAAGCGATTGATTTAAGGATAAAAAACTTGGACATATACGGCGACTCAGCCTTGGTTATCAATCAGATAAAAGGAGATTGGAACACATACCAATCAGGATTGATTCCTTACAAAGACTACGCAAGAAGGTTGCTACCTTTCTTCAACAGAGTTGAGTTTCATCATATCCCTCGTGAGGAGAATCACATGGCTGATGCATTAGCCACTCTCTCTTCCATGATTAGTGTAGGTCAATGGAACGACTTACCTAAGATCGACATAATGCACCTTGAACGGCCCGCCTACGTCTTCACGATTGAAGCAGTCATAGACGACAAACCTTGGTATCACGATATCAAATGCTTCCTTCAGAAACAAGAATACCCACCTGGGGCACTAAGGAAGGATAGAAAAGCCCTCAGAAGATTGGCTGGAAACTTCTTCCTGAGCGGTGACACCCTCTATAAGAGAAATTTTGATATGGTCTTGCTCCGATGCGTAGACAGACCAGAAGCAGAAATACTGATAAAAGAAATTCATGAAGGATCCTTTGGCACTCATGCCAATGGACACACAATGGCGAGAAAAATTCTAAGAGCAGGGTACTATTGGTTGACCATGGAATCTGACTGCTACAAGTACATGAGGAGGTGTCACAAGTGTCAGATATACTCCAACAAAATTCATGTACCGCCATCACATCTCAAAGTTATTTCTTCCCCATGGCCTTTTTCCATATGGGGAATCGACATGATTGGCTTGATCGAACCTAAGGCTTCAAACGGACATCGATTCATCCTGGTAGCCATTGAGTATTTCACCAAGTGGGTCGAAGTAGCGTCATACGCTAATGTAACCCGACAAGTGGTGGTCCGATTTATCAAAAACAATATCATCTGCTGTTATGGTGTTCCAAGCGAGATCATTACTGATAATGGATCTAACTTGAACAACAAGATGATGAAAGAGTTGTGCGCAGAGTTCAAGATCGAACACCATAACTCATCTCCCTACCAACCCAAGATGAACGGAGCGGTAGAAGCGGCTAACAAGAACATCAAGAAGATCGTTCAAAAGATGGTTGTAACCTACAAAGACTGGCACGAAATGCTGGCCTTTGCTCTTCACGGTTATCGCACATCTGTCAGCACTTCAACAGGGGCAACCCCTTTCTCTATAGTGTATCGAATGGAAGCAGTGCTCCCCATAGAAGTAGAGATCCTGTCAATCCGAGTATTTATGGAAGCTAAGCTTTTAGAAGCTGAATGGTATCAAAGCCGACACGACGAATTGAACCTGATCGAAGAGAACAGAATCACGACACTATGCCACGGTCAGTTATATCAACAGAGAATGAAGAGGGCGTTCGACAAAAAGGTTCGACCTTGTGTCTTCAGAAAAGGAGACCTCGTGCTCAAGAAGATACATTCATTTCTCACTGATTCGCGAGGTAAATGGACTCCAAATTATGATGGCCCCTATGTGGTCACGAAAGCTTTCTCAGGCGGCGCCTTGAGACTTGCAACCATGGACGGAGAGGAATTTGCCTACACCACAAATGTTGATGTAGTCAAGAAATACTTCGCCTAAACTAAAAAAAAAAAAAACGTCTCGGTGGATTGAAAACCCGAAAGGGCGGTCCAGGCAAAAGTTAGAGACATGAAAAAAATCATCCCGATGGATTGGAAATCTCATAGTACAATCCAAGAAAAAATTAGGGATAATGGCAAGTAACTATGTTCAACAGAGGCGAGTCCCTCAGCAGTAGCAGCAGTTACATCATCCGTCAGGAAAACTCCAGTCAAGGTCATCTTCGACAGAAGCTCAGGATGTCCCGAATTCAAAGTTGGTAGAAGGATAGTGGTCGTTATGTTTCAACGTAGCCCTTTTCCCTGTAAATTACCATTTTCGAACTTTGTAAATACTCTTTGAAATCACGCGTTTGGCTGATCTCTATCTTATCAATAAAATTTGAGCCCTTGTGCTTTTGTTTGTAATTCTTATTTGTTTTAGCTTTACAGAACGACATTTTAACATGATTAACGATTCTTGAAATAAAACAAAAATGAATTTACTTGTTAAAACTTTTCATGCTTTTTAATAAAGACGACAATTTCTTTTGACTGTTGAATATCAGAAGAACATCGGTCGCTTCTCCAGAAGTAATCGAACCTCAAAGTGCAGAATCAAAGTACTCCTTCTAACCCAGAGCGCCTGAATGAAGGATCAACAGTGTCAGATGCGAGTAATCCATCTGACGTCTTCGGTCGAGTTCTTATCTCCTAAGCCCGACCAACGGTAGCTCCCAAAGGTGGAATTGCTATCTTGAACCAACGACATTTCTACACGCCCCGCGATGGCCGAGTATCCATTTGTGTTCACTCGTCAGTCTGTATGTCGCGTCAGTTTTGTCAGCATATACATACATACATGCATCATGCATTTGATTTGCATTCACATTTCATATTGCATCACTATCACTCTAGTCGGTCTTGTCCCTTAGCGATAGGAGTCCTCTCAATAGAGTTATCAGTTCTTGCCTCGTCATGAAACGCTGCGTTTGAACAACCTCGCCTCCAGTTCATTTCTGGAAGGAAGTTGGCCCTTGACCACTTTGATAACTTGAACCTCTGAAAAACCAGAGGAATCGTTAGTCAGCATCACTCTTCGCCATTGAAGATGATATCCTTGCTTTCCCGGATTAAGGAAAATCCCCAGAGAAAGCCTTGTAATCAGAGATTCGGCAGCATGCCAGTTTCGCTCCGAAAAGATCGCTGATGAAAAGGTCATCGGCATCTCAAAATTGGACCCCATCATAGGGCATTTCTCCGGGAAGATCCTGAGAAAAGTATGATGTAAGACCCCAAGTGAAAGCAGTCTTCTAAGAAATTCGCTTTCTCTAGTAGAAACAAATGGCGTCTCCAATAGAGAAGTTTGTACAACTCTACAATTCAGACGACTGGGTTCCCCAGCAAGTCTAACATCATGTCTTTTTCCGTCAAATGGCATCTTCCTAGGAAAATTAGGCGAAAAGTTTGAGGAAAGCCGCTACGCATAGTGTCCCATGTCAATTAAGTTTATTGACAAAAGAAACTAAGACCAGTTCCTTGGTAGGAAACCAGGATCGAGGGGAAGTTTAAAAAAAGAAACTAAGACCAGTTCCTTGGTAGGAAACCAGGATCGAGGGGAAGTTTAAATCAGAAACTAAGACCAGTTCCTTGGTAGGAAACCAGGATCGAGGGGAAGTTTAAATCAGAAACTAAGACCAGTTCCTGGGTAGGAAACCAGGATCGAGGGGAAGTTTGTTTCCGCAACTGAGACCAGTTCCATGGCTGAAAACCAGGATCGAGGGGAAGTTTTACCTTTTCTAAGCATCATTGCTTAGCAAAAGAAGATGAATATGTGCGCTACCATTCATGACCATGATCAAAATTTCGGGTATTCTGATATTTAATCCTCTTGCACCCCGAATGCCTGATCACCTTCGTCATTCACCTTCGGGTCCAAGAAGATTAAATAGGGGCATCTGTCATACCCCAAATTTTGACCACTAAGATTTCCCATTATTGTGAGAATCATCATCACAGTATGGAGGAACCATCATGCCTCATCAGTCTCCCCAAAGATGGGTGAGCATCCACTACAATAAAAATTAGGGTTTCGAGCCCTTTCAGAGCCTTAGACAAAGGATCAATCAAGGAATGACATGATCTTCAACTTGTCTAACCTCTCAAACATCCACAATGGATCAAAAGGACTCCCACTTCAAGGATTAAGCACAAGGCTGCTCCCTTCTAGGTGGATCAAGTCTCAAGATCGACAGTGTCACCAAATTAGGGTTTTGGTCGACCAGGGCCTCCAAAGGGAAATTTTCATCTGGCCATGAGCCAATGATCCAAAACACAACCTAATATACTCCATGGAACCTCATGGACCCATTCATCAAGTCAATTTTGCCTCAGGGGATGCATACATCAAAAATCAGGAATTAGGGTTTCTTGACCTAATTCACCCCTAAGTTGACTTTTGGGACAAATCCTGAACCAAGACCTCAAGAGAGGGTTTGAGGGTCTCTAATATACCATATTGATCCATTTGGGACAATGGATTAATCCAAGAAGTTTGAGCAACAAGTCTCAATTTCATCTGCACCACAATTAGGGTTTCGCGAGGAAAGTCAGCTGTAACTTTGACTTTTGACCTGGACACGCTCCCAAACCCTAGGACATGCCTCAATATACCCTATGACACCCATGGAACATGTCCATAAAGTTTGATTTAGGTCAAGGACATGATTTCCTGAAGAATTGCACAGTTTAGAATTCATCTGATAAAAAGTCAACTGTGCACAAAAGTCAACTTTGACTTTTTGAGATTTTTCACCAAAATGGATTTTTAACCCTAAAATGATGTTAATGTATGATTTGAATCATCATTCATCAAGAAAAATCAAGAAAAGTTGGATAACTTGTAAAAGGGGTAACCATAAAAACTTAGAAAATTTTCTAAGTTAAAAATAAAGTGGCTAGGGTACCAACTTTGGAGGATCATAACTCCTAAACCACAAGGCCATTTTTTCCCATCCAAAGATGGATTTGTAGCCCTAATTACCCTCTACAAAAACTTCACCTAGACCTAAGTCCAATTCATTAAGGATTTTGAGTTATGGAGTGATCAAAATGACTGAAAAATGAAAATGTCACTTTTTCCAACACTTAGTGAAATTTTCACTAAGTCCAAATCTGTCTTCATTTTTTTTCCAAATGTAGGGGGATTTTTCACTTGGATTCAAAAGAGATCAAAACCAAACATGTTCAAATAGTTGTTGTATCATGTAAGGGCTTTCCAAAATGGCCAAGAACATTGCCAAATTCCATTTGGGCTATGAGTTATGACATTGTCAAGTTGCCTTGTTGAAATCTGTCAAGGCAAGGTAGAATTTGCATTTTTGCTCAATTTACCAAAATTGTGCAAATCCAAACACTCCTATCCACTTGGAGACATCTGAGGATTGAATCTAAAGGGGACAATCACTGAGCCAAGCCTCCAAAGTCCTTGGAACAAGAAAAAGCATGTTGAACCTAGAATTGCCAAAATAGGGACAAGACTTCAAATTTGGATTGGAGCATTCAATGGAAGCATCAAGGTGGCATGAACTGAGCCATTTTCATTTGAATTCAGTCAAGACTTATCCAAGACCAAGGGAACCAGCAGCCTGTGCCCTAACCTCTAGTCAATGGCTAGAGGAGACTTGAACTTCCATTAGCCAACATTGAACAAACCTACTCAGCAGTTGCCATTCACTATTCCTTACAAAACAAACTTGCTCTACTATAAATAGAGCTCAATTGTGTTCACTTTAAGTACACCAAAGGCCTACAACACTTGCCTTTCTCAAAATCTCTTTCTCTTGGCAAAAATGCCTTTCTTAGCAAGGTAGCTATCGGGTTTTGAGCTAGAGGGCAATTCCACTCAAACCAATCACACACACACCTCATATACATCACATATGAGCTGATCAAACACTTAAACAACAACTGGAACACTGATTTCTCAGAATCACCAGTTAATTGCTCAAGGTTTTAACCAAAATGCAGTTGAGATGCCATGAAGTGATCCAGCTATTCTCAGTCAAGTCCAAGCATTCAAACACATTCCATAGGGTGTAGGGAAGCTGTTCAGATCATCACCACTCATCTGTAACACCTCCAAATCAAAAATCACAGTGCACTTGCTGTCACGGCCTAGAGGTAAGCATATACTTGGTCATCTCTCAATCTATGCATATTTCCTCGCACAATAGTTTGGCCATATGTTCATAATCACGCATAGAATGTTTCCCCTCAATTAATTGCATTGTTTGAATCGTGTATCAAAAATCCTAGCCTTCATGCAGAAATTAGGGTTCTTGAGGATTTTTCGTGATTTCTTGTTATATGTTTAATTTAAATGAAATTAATGGACATAGACATGATCGTGAGGTTGAGACGAGCATAATGATATGTGGATTACATGATATGATTAAGTATTCAGTGAGACTAGAGAGAAAATGCAAATCTGGGAATCTCAGAACACGCGCGTGTTCTTCAGTTTGTTCTTGGCGCCATTTTTCCAAATTTGAATATTTGAATTTTGTGGTTTTATTTAATTGATTCAAAAATTAATTTCTCTCTGATTTTTAATGATTTTGAGTTGATTCTTTTTTTAATAATTCACAAAAATGTTAAATTATTTTATTTTAACAAAAAATCCCAAAAATATTATTTATTGCATATAATTGATATTTTTGCAAAGAATTAATATTTTAATTGTTTTTGACAATTAAAATATTTTTTCTACATTGATTTTGCAACTTTTAATGCCTTCTAATTATTTTGTAGGTCAATACTTAATTTTTGCAGCATTAATCCAAGATCACAATTTATTTTTCATATGTTAAACAATTTTGATCATTTTAATTGAATTTTTATTCAATTAAATACATTTTTGAAAATAAATTAGGGTTTTTGGATTAATTCAACCCTCATAAATCATTTTCAAAACTTTTTGGACCTCTAATAGAGTGTAAGACCCAATCCTTTTTTGACCAAACCATTTTTGGGCCTCAGATATTGTATAAGTCCCGATATCTTCAAAAACCAACGGCGCGATCGTCGCCTTTTGAAAAATAAACCAATTGGGCCTCTCCTCGAGCTATAAGACCCATTCAAAACTTTTGGGCCTCTAATAGAGTGTAAGACCCAACCCCCTTTTAACCAAAACCATTTGGGCCTCACTTATTGTATAAGTCCCTCTGCGTTAAAAGAAAACCTCGGCGCGATCGCCATTTTAAACGGAAAATCAATTGGGCCTACCCTCGTGTTATAAGCCCCACTCTTTTTCTTTAAACCTTTTGGGCCTCTTGAAAGAGTGTAAGACCCATCCCTTTGTACAGAAAACAATTTTTTGGGCCTCAGTCACTTGTATAAGTCCCTCTGTACAAAATCAAACAGTGCGCTCACTGATAAAACCCTGGGCCTCTCCTTGAGCTGTAAGCCCCAAATCTTTCTTTTTCAAAGCACTTTCTCCTTTGATTTTAAATATACTGTTGTTTTTCAATCTTTCTTTGTTGAACAACTAACCAAACAGCATGGAAGCTCTACAACTGAGTAAGTGGTTATCGCTTTCATTTACCGCTTTCATATACATATAACTGTATTGTGGGGCTGTTTCGCTGTAAGTCTTCTTTCATAAACTCATATCAACTGTGTAATAATAGTATAGATATTTAGAGTTTCCCCGGCAACTACGTCTAGCATTAAGCCCGTTGATCGCACTTAGAAATAGTCTAAAATATATCCCCATAGGATTACCAGACACAGTCTTCCCTCCTCTTGGGGTTAAACAATATGGAGATATGAAAGGCAGCATTCTCTGTGAACCCTTTCATAGACTGTCACTCGTAGAAGTTGTCAAAAGAAACTCTATTCCCCAGAGATGATCTTTTCTCCGTGAATGGCATCTCTTGAGTTTCTTCCAAATTCTTGGACTTTCCTGGCTTGATCTATTCTCGGTGAATGGCATGTCTTGAACTTCTCGGGGTTTGGGGACCCGCAGGCTTCTTAAAAGCACTTGTCAAGAAACTCTATTCCCCAGAGATGATCTTTTCTCCGTGAATGGCATCTCTTGAGTTTCTTCCAAATTCTCGAACTTTCTTGACTTGATCTATTCCTTGTGAATAACTTGCCTTGAATTTCTCGGGGTTTGGGGACCCATCGGCTTCTTAAAAGCAATCGGCCTCCTCTTGGGCATCGTACAAGGACCCACAGGATTCCTAAAAGCAACCTCGCCTCCTCTTGGGCTTAGTACAAGGACCCTACGGCTTCTTAGAAGTATTCATTTTAATTGAATTTTTATTCAATTAAATACATTTTTGAAAACAAATTAGGGTTTTTGGATTAATTCAACCCTCATAAATCATTTTCAAAACTTTTTGGACCTCTAATAGAGTGTAAGACCCAATCCTTTTTTGACCAAACCATTTTTGGGCCTCAGATATTGTATAAGTCCCGATATCTTCAAAAACCAACGGCGCGATCGTCGCCTTTTGAAAAATAAACCAATTGGGCCTCTCCTCGAGCTATAAGACCCATTCAAAACTTTTGGGCCTCTAATAGAGTGTAAGACCCAACCCCCTTTTAACCAAAACCATTTGGGCCTCACTTATTGTATAAGTCCCTCTGCGTTAAAAGAAAACCTCGGCGCGATCGCCATTTTAAACGGAAAATCAATTGGGCCTACCCTCGTGTTATAAGCCCCACTCTTTTTCTTTAAACCTTTTGGGCCTCTTGAAAGAGTGTAAGACCCATCCCTTTGTACAGAAAACAATTTTTTGGGCCTCAGTCACTTGTATAAGTCCCTCTGTACAAAATCAAACAGTGCGCTCACTGATAAAACCCTGGGCCTCTCCTTGAGCTGTAAGCCCCAAATCTTTCTTTTTCAAAGCACTTTCTCCTTTGATTTTAAATATACTGTTGTTTTTCAATCTTTCTTTGTTGAACAACTAACCAAACAGCATGGAAGCTCTACAACTGAGTAAGTGGTTATCGCTTTCATTTACCGCTTTCATATACATATAACTGTATTGTGGGGCTGTTTCGCTGTAAGTCTTCTTTCATAAACTCATATCAACTGTGTAATAATAGTATAGATATTTAGAGTTTCCCCGGCAACTACGTCTAGCATTAAGCCCGTTGATCGCACTTAGAAATAGTCTAAAATATATCCCCATAGGATTACCAGACACAGTCTTCCCTCCTCTTGGGGTTAAACAATATGGAGATATGAAAGGCAGCATTCTCTGTGAACCCTTTCATAGACTGTCACTCGTAGAAGTTGTCAAAAGAAACTCTATTCCCCAGAGATGATCTTTTCTCCGTGAATGGCATCTCTTGAGTTTCTTCCAAATTCTTGGACTTTCCTGGCTTGATCTATTCTCGGTGAATGGCATGTCTTGAACTTCTCGGGGTTTGGGGACCCGCAGGCTTCTTAAAAGCACTTGTCAAGAAACTCTATTCCCCAGAGATGATCTTTTCTCCGTGAATGGCATCTCTTGAGTTTCTTCCAAATTCTCGAACTTTCCTGACTTGATCTATTCCTTGTGAATAACTTGCCTTGAATTTCTCGGGGTTTGGGGACCCATCGGCTTCTTAAAAGCAATCGGCCTCCTCTTGGGCATCGTACAAGGACCCACAGGATTCCTAAAAGCAACCTCGCCTCCTCTTGGGCTTAGTACAAGGACCCTACGGCTTCTTAGAAGTATTCATTTTAATTGAATTTTTATTCAATTAAATACATTTTTGAAAACAAATTAGGGTTTTTGGATTAATTCAACCCTCATAAATCATTTTCAAAACTTTTTGGACCTCTAATAGAGTGTAAGACCCAATCCTTTTTTGACTAAACCATTTTTGGGCCTCAGATATTGTATAAGTCCCGATACCGTCAAAAACCAACGGCGCGATCGTCGCCTTTTGAAAAATAAACCAATTGGGCCTCTCCTCGAGCTATAAGACCCATTCAAAACTTTTGGGCCTCTAATAGAGTGTAAGACCCAACCCCCTTTTAACCAAAACCATTTGGGCCTCACTTATTGTATAAGTCCCTCTGCGTTAAAAGAAAACCTCGGCGCGATCGCCATTTTAAACGGAAAATCAATTGGGCCTACCCTCGTGTTATAAGCCCCACTCTTTTTCTTTAAACCTTTTGGGCCTTTTGAAAAAGTGTAAGACCCATCCCTTTGTACAGAAAACAATTTTTTGGGCCTCAGTCACTTGTATAAGTCCCTCTGTACAAAATCAAACAGTGCGCTCACTAATAAAACCCTGGGCCTCTCCTTGAGCTGTAAGCCCCAAATCTTTCTTTTTCAAAGCACTTTCTCCTTTGATTTTAAATATACTGTTGTTTTTCAATCTTTCTTTGTTGAACAACTAACCAAACAGCATGGAAGCTCTACAACCGAGTAAGTGGTTATCGCTTTCATTTACCTCTTTCATATACATATAACTGTATTGTGGGGCTGTTTCGCTGTAAGTCTTCTTTCTTAAACTCATATCAACTGTGTAATAATAGTATAGATATTTAGAGTTTCCCCGGCAACTACGTCTAGCATTAAGCCCGTTGATCGCACTTAGAAATAGTCTAAAATATATCCCCATAGGATTACCAGACACAGTCTTCCCTCCTCTTGGGGTTAAACAATATGGAGATATGAAAGGCAGCATTCTCTGTGAACCCTTTCATAGACTGTCACTCGTAGAAGTTGTCAAAAGAAACTCTATTCCCCAGAGATGATCTTTTCTCCGTGAATGGCATCTCTTGAGTTTCTTCCAAATTCTTGGACTTTCCTGGCTTGATCTATTCTCGGTGAATGGCATGTCTTGAACTTCTCGGGGTTTGGGGACCCGCAGGCTTCTTAAAAGCACTTGTCAAGAAACTCTATTCCCCAGAGATGATCTTTTCTCCGTGAATGGCATCTCTTGAGTTTCTTCCAAATTCTCGAACTTTCCTGACTTGATCTATTCCTTGTGAATAACTTGCCTTGAATTTCTCGGGGTTTGGGGACCCATCGGCTTCTTAAAAGCAATCGGCCTCCTCTTGGGCATCGTACAAGGACCCACAGGATTCCTAAAAGCAACCTCGCCTCCTCTTGGGCTTAGTACAAGGACCCTACGGCTTCTTAGAAGTATTCATTTTAATTGAATTTTTATTCAATTAAATACATTTTTGAAAACAAATTAGGGTTTTTGGATTAATTCAACCCTCATAAATCATTTTCAAAACTTTTTGGACCTCTAATAGAGTGTAAGACCCAATCCTTTTTTGACTAAACCATTTTTGGGCCTCAGATATTGTATAAGTCCCGATACCGTCAAAAACCAACGGCGCGATCGTCGCCTTTTGAAAAATAAACCAATTGGGCCTCTCCTCGAGCTATAAGACCCATTCAAAACTTTTGGGCCTCTAATAGAGTGTAAGACCCAACCCCCTTTTAACCAAAACCATTTGGGCCTCACTTATTGTATAAGTCCCTCTGCGTTAAAAGAAAACCTCGGCGCGATCGCCATTTTAAACGGAAAATCAATTGGGCCTACCCTCGTGTTATAAGCCCCACTCTTTTTCTTTAAACCTTTTGGGCCTCTTGAAAGAGTGTAAGACCCATCCCTTTGTACAGAAAACAATTTTTTGGGCCTCAGTCACTTGTATAAGTCCCTCTGTACAAAATCAAACAGTGCGCTCACTGATAAAACCCTGGGCCTCTCCTTGAGCTGTAAGCCCCAAATCTTTCTTTTTCAAAGCACTTTCTCCTTTGATTTTAAATATACTGTTGTTTTTCAATCTTTCTTTGTTGAACAACTAACCAAACAGCATGGAAGCTCTACAACCGAGTAAGTGGTTATCGCTTTCATTTACCGCTTTCATATACATATAACTGTATTGTGGGGCTGTTTCGCTGTAAGTCTTCTTTCATAAACTCATATCAACTGTGTAATAATAGTATAGATATTTAGAGTTTCCCCGGCAACTACGTCTAGCATTAAGCCCGTTGATCGCACTTAGAAATAGTCTAAAATATATCCCCATAGGATTACCAGACACAGTCTTCCCTCCTCTTGGGGTTAAACAATATGGAGATATGAAAGGCAGCATTCTCTGTGAACCCTTTCATAGACTGTCACTCGTAGAAGTTGTCAAAAGAAACTCTATTCCCCAGAGATGATCTTTTCTCCGTGAATGGCATCTCTTGAGTTTCTTCCAAATTCTTGGACTTTCCTGGCTTGATCTATTCTCGGTGAATGGCATGTCTTGAACTTCTCGGGGTTTGGGGACCCGCAGGCTTCTTAAAAGCACTTGTCAAGAAACTCTATTCCCCAGAGATGATCTTTTCTCCGTGAATGGCATCTCTTGAGTTTCTTCCAAATTCTCGAACTTTCCTGACTTGATCTATTCCTTGTGAATAACTTGCCTTGAATTTCTCGGGGTTTGGGGACCCATCGGCTTCTTAAAAGCAATCGGCCTCCTCTTGGGCATCGTACAAGGACCCACAGGATTCCTAAAAGCAACCTCGCCTCCTCTTGGGCTTAGTACAAGGACCCTACGGCTTCTTAGAAGTATTCATTTTAATTGAATTTTTATTCAATTAAATACATTTTTGAAAACAAATTAGGGTTTTTGGATTAATTCAACCCTCATAAATCATTTTCAAAACTTTTTGGACCTCTAATAGAGTGTAAGACCCAATCCTTTTTTGACTAAACCATTTTTGGGCCTCAGATATTGTATAAGTCCCGATACCGTCAAAAACCAACGGCGCGATCGTCGCCTTTTGAAAAATAAACCAATTGGGCCTCTCCTCGAGCTATAAGACCCATTCAAAACTTTTGGGCCTCTAATAGAGTGTAAGACCCAACCCCCTTTTAACCAAAACCATTTGGGCCTCACTTATTGTATAAGTCCCTCTGCGTTAAAAGAAAACCTCGACGCGATCGCCATTTTAAACGGAAAATCAATTGGGCCTACCCTCGTGTTATAAGCCCCACTCTTTTTCTTTAAACCTTTTGGGCCTCTTGAAAGAGTGTAAGACCCATCCCTTTGTACAGAAAACAATTTTTTGGGCCTCAGTCACTTGTATAAGTCCCTCTGTACAAAATCAAACAGTGCGCTCACTGATAAAACCCTGGGCCTCTCCTTGAGCTGTAAGCCCCAAATCTTTCTTTTTCAAAGCACTTTCTCCTTTGATTTTAAATATACTGTTGTTTTTCAATCTTTCTTTGTTGAACAACTAACCAAACAGCATGGAAGCTCTACAACCGAGTAAGTGGTTATCGCTTTCATTTACCGCTTTCATATACATATAACTGTATTGTGGGGCTGTTTCGCTGTAAGTCTTCTTTCATAAACTCATATCAACTGTGTAATAATAGTATAGATATTTAGAGTTTCCCCGGCAACTACGTCTAGCATTAAGCCCGTTGATCGCACTTAGAAATAGTCTAAAATATATCCCCATAGGATTACCAGACACAGTCTTCCCTCCTCTTGGGGTTAAACAATATGGAGATATGAAAGGCAGCATTCTCTGTGAACCCTTTCATAGACTGTCACTCGTAGAAGTTGTCAAAAGAAACTCTATTCCCCAGAGATGATCTTTTCTCCGTGAATGGCATCTCTTGAGTTTCTTCCAAATTCTTGGACTTTCCTGGCTTGATCTATTCTCGGTGAATGGCATGTCTTGAACTTCTCGGGGTTTGGGGACCCGCAGGCTTCTTAAAAGCACTTGTCAAGAAACTCTATTCCCCAGAGATGATCTTTTCTCCGTGAATGGCATCTCTTGAGTTTCTTCCAAATTCTCGAACTTTCCTGACTTGATCTATTCCTTGTGAATAACTTGCCTTGAATTTCTCGGGGTTTGGGGACCCATCGGCTTCTTAAAAGCAATCGGCCTCCTCTTGGGCATCGTACAAGGACCCACAGGATTCCTAAAAGCAACCTCGCCTCCTCTTGGGCTTAGTACAAGGACCCTACGGCTTCTTAGAAGTATTCATTTTAATTGAATTTTTATTCAATTAAATACATTTTTGAAAACAAATTAGGGTTTTTGGATTAATTCAACCCTCATAAATCATTTTCAAAACTTTTTGGACCTCTAATAGAGTGTAAGACCCAATCCTTTTTTGACTAAACCATTTTTGGGCCTCAGATATTGTATAAGTCCCGATACCGTCAAAAACCAACGGCGCGATCGTCGTCTTTTGAAAAATAAACCAATTGGGCCTCTCCTCGAGCTATAAGACCCATTCAAAACTTTTGGGCCTCTAATAGAGTGTAAGACCCAACCCCCTTTTAACCAAAACCATTTGGGCCTCACTTATTGTATAAGTCCCTCTGCGTTAAAAGAAAACCTCGACGCGATCGCCATTTTAAACGGAAAATCAATTGGGCCTACCCTCGTGTTATAAGCCCCACTCTTTTTCTTTAAACCTTTTGGGCCTCTTGAAAGAGTGTAAGACCCATCCCTTTGTACAGAAAACAATTTTTTGGGCCTCAGTCACTTGTATAAGTCCCTCTGTACAAAATCAAACAGTGCGCTCACTGATAAAACCCTGGGCCTCTCCTTGAGCTGTAAGCCCCAAATCTTTCTTTTTCAAAGCACTTTCTCCTTTGATTTTAAATATACTGTTGTTTTTCAATCTTTCTTTGTTGAACAACTAACCAAACAGCATGGAAGCTCTACAACCGAGTAAGTGGTTATCGCTTTCATTTACCGCTTTCATATACATATAACTGTATTGTGGGGCTGTTTCGCTGTAAGTCTTCTTTCATAAACTCATATCAACTGTGTAATAATAGTATAGATATTTAGAGTTTCCCCGGCAACTACGTCTAGCATTAAGCCCGTTGATCGCACTTAGAAATAGTCTAAAATATATCCCCATAGGATTACCAGACACAGTCTTCCCTCCTCTTGGGGTTAAACAATATGGAGATATGAAAGGCAGCATTCTCTGTGAACCCTTTCATAGACTGTCACTCGTAGAAGTTGTCAAAAGAAACTCTATTCCCCAGAGATGATCTTTTCTCCGTGAATGGCATCTCTTGAGTTTCTTCCAAATTCTTGGACTTTCCTGGCTTGATCTATTCTCGGTGAATGGCATGTCTTGAACTTCTCGGGGTTTGGGGACCCGCAGGCTTCTTAAAAGCACTTGTCAAGAAACTCTATTCCCCAGAGATGATCTTTTCTCCGTGAATGGCATCTCTTGAGTTTCTTCCAAATTCTCGAACTTTCCTGACTTGATCTATTCCTTGTGAATAACTTGCCTTGAATTTCTAGGGGTTTGGGGACCCATCGGCTTCTTAAAAGCAATCGGCCTCCTCTTGGGCATCGTACAAGGACCCACAGGATTCCTAAAAGCAACCTCGCCTCCTCTTGGGCTTAGTACAAGGACCCTACGGCTTCTTAGAAGTATTCATTTTAATTGAATTTTTATTCAATTAAATACATTTTTGAAAACAAATTAGGGTTTTTGGATTAATTCAACCCTCATAAATCATTTTCAAAACTTTTTGGACCTCTAATAGAGTGTAAGACCCAATCCTTTTTT
Organism: Lathyrus tuberosus; assembly: GCA_022829125.1. Taxonomy (NCBI): domain Eukaryota; kingdom Viridiplantae; phylum Streptophyta; class Magnoliopsida; order Fabales; family Fabaceae; genus Lathyrus; species Lathyrus tuberosus. Next base: position 3,510,504 of record JALAZF010000468.1, on the reverse strand, counting down.
GACTAAACCATTTTTGGGCCTCAGATATTGTATAAGTCCCGATACCGTCAAAAACCAACGGCGCGATCGTCGTCTTTTGAAAAATAAACCAATTGGGCCTCTCCTCGAGCTATAAGACCCATTCAAAACTTTTGGGCCTCTAATAGAGTGTAAGACCCAACCCCCTTTTAACCAAAACCATTTGGGCCTCACTTATTGTATAAGTCCCTCTGCGTTAAAAGAAAACCTCGGCGCGATCGCCATTTTAAACGGAAAATCAATTGGGCCTACCCTCGTGTTATAAGCCCCACTCTTTTTCTTTAAACCTTTTGGGCCTCTTGAAAGAGTGTAAGACCCATCCCTTTGTACAGAAAACAATTTTTTGGGCCTCAGTCACTTGTATAAGTCCCTCTGTACAAAATCAAACAGTGCGCTCACTGATAAAACCCTGGGCCTCTCCTTGAGCTGTAAGCCCCAAATCTTTCTTTTTCAAAGCACTTTCTCCTTTGATTTTAAATATACTGTTGTTTTTCAATCTTTCTTTGTTGAACAACTAACTAAACAGCATGGAAGCTCTACAACCGAGTAAGTGGTTATCGCTTTCATTTACCGCTTTCATATACATATAACTGTATTGTGGGGCTGTTTCGCTGTAAGTCTTCTTTCATAAACTCATATCAACTGTGTAATAATAGTATAGATATTTAGAGTTTCCCCGGCAACTACGTCTAGCATTAAGCCCGTTGATCGCACTTAGAAATAGTCTAAAATATATCCCCATAGGATTACCAGACACAGTCTTCCCTCCTCTTTGGGTTAAACAATATGGAGATATGAAAGGCAGCATTCTCTGTGAACCCTTTCATAGACTGTCACTCGTAGAAGTTGTCAAAAGAAACTCTATTCCCCAGAGATGATCTTTTCTCTGTGAATGGCATCTCTTGAGTTTCTTCCAAATTCTCGGACTTTCCTGGCTTGATCTATTCTCGGTGAATGGCATGTCTTGAACTTCTCGGGGTTTGGGGACCCGCAGGCTTCTTAAAAGCACTTGTCAAGAAACTCTATTCCCCAGAGATGATCTTTTCTCCGTGAATGGCATCTCTTGAGTTTCTTCCAAATTCTCGAACTTTCCTGACTTGATCTATTCCTTGTGAATAACTTGCCTTGAATTTCTCGGGGTTTGGGGACCCATCGGCTTCTTAAAAGCAATCGGCCTCCTCTTGGGCATCGTACAAGGACCCACAGGATTCCTAAAAGCAACCTCGCCTCCTCTTGGGCTTAGTACAAGGACCCTACGGCTTCTTAGAAGTATTCATTTTAATTGAATTTTTATTCAATTAAATACATTTTTGAAAACAAATTAGTGTTTTTGGATTAATTCAACCCTCATAAATCATTTTCAAAACTTTTTGGACCTCTAATAGAGTGTAAGACCCAATCCTTTTTTGACTAAACCATTTTTGGGCCTCAGATATTGTATAAGTCCCGATACCGTCAAAAACCAACGGCGCGATCGTCGCCTTTTGAAAAATAAACCAATTGGGCCTCTCCTCGAGCTATAAGACCCATTCAAAACTTTTGGGCCTCTAATAGAGTGTAAGACCCAACCCCCTTTTAACCAAAACCATTTGGGCCTCACTTATTGTATAAGTCCCTCTGCGTTAAAAGAAAACCTCGGCGCGATCGCCATTTTAAACGGAAAATCAATTGGGCCTACCCTCGTGTTATAAGCCCCACTCTTTTTCTTTAAACCTTTTGGGCCTTTTGAAAAAGTGTAAGACCCATCCCTTTGTACAGAAAACAATTTTTTGGGCCTCAGTCACTTGTATAAGTCCCTCTGTACAAAATCAAACAGTACGCTCACTGATAAAACCCTGGGCCTCTCCTTGAGCTGTAAGCCCCAAATCTTTCTTTTTCAAAGCACTTTCTCCTTTGATTTTAAATATACTGTTGTTTTTCAATCTTTCTTTGTTGAACAACTAACCAAACAGCATGGAAGCTCTACAACCGAGTAAGTGGTTATCGCTTTCATTTACCTCTTTCATATACATATAACTGTATTGTGGGGCTGTTTCGCTGTAAGTCTTCTTTCTTAAACTCATATCAACTGTGTAATAATAGTATAGATATTTAGAGTTTCCCCGGCAACTACGTCTAGCATTAAGCCCGTTGATCGCACTTAGAAATAGTCTAAAATATATCCCCATAGGATTACCAGACACAGTCTTCCCTCCTCTTGGGGTTAAACAATATGGAGATATGAAAGGCAGCATTCTCTGTGAACCCTTTCATAGACTGTCACTCGTAGAAGTTGTCAAAAGAAACTCTATTCCCCAGAGATGATCTTTTCTCCGTGAATGGCATCTCTTGAGTTTCTTCCAAATTCTTGGACTTTCCTGGCTTGATCTATTCTCGGTGAATGGCATGTCTTGAACTTCTCGGGGTTTGGGGACCCGCAGGCTTCTTAAAAGCACTTGTCAAGAAACTCTATTCCCCAGAGATGATCTTTTCTCCGTGAATGGCATCTCTTGAGTTTCTTCCAAATTCTCGAACTTTCCTGACTTGATCTATTCCTTGTGAATAACTTGCCTTGAATTTCTCGGGGTTTGGGGACCCATCGGCTTCTTAAAAGCAATCGGCCTCCTCTTGGGCATCGTACAAGGACCCACAGGATTCCTAAAAGCAACCTCGCCTCCTCTTGGGCTTAGTACAAGGACCCTACGGCTTCTTAGAAGTATTCATTTTAATTGAATTTTTATTCAATTAAATACATTTTTGAAAACAAATTAGGGTTTTTGGATTAATTCAACCCTCATAAATCATTTTCAAAACTTTTTGGACCTCTAATAGAGTGTAAGACCCAATCCTTTTTTGACTAAACCATTTTTGGGCCTCAGATATTGTATAAGTCCCGATACCGTCAAAAACCAACGGCGCGATCGTCGCCTTTTGAAAAATAAACCAATTGGGCCTCTCCTCGAGCTATAAGACCCATTCAAAACTTTTGGGCCTCTAATAGAGTGTAAGACCCAACCCCCTTTTAACCAAAACCATTTGGGCCTCACTTATTGTATAAGTCCCTCTGCGTTAAAAGAAAACCTCGGCGCGATCGCCATTTTAAACGGAAAATCAATTGGGCCTACCCTCGTGTTATAAGCCCCACTCTTTTTCTTTAAACCTTTTGGGCCTCTTGAAAGAGTGTAAGACCCATCCCTTTGTACAGAAAACAATTTTTTGGGCCTCAGTCACTTGTATAAGTCCCTCTGTACAAAATCAAACAGTGCGCTCACTGATAAAACCCTGGGCCTCTCCTTGAGCTGTAAGCCCCAAATCTTTCTTTTTCAAAGCACTTTCTCCTTTGATTTTAAATATACTGTTGTTTTTCAATCTTTCTTTGTTGAACAACTAACCAAACAGCATGGAAGCTCTACAACCGAGTAAGTGGTTATCGCTTTCATTTACCGCTTTCATATACATATAACTGTATTGTGGGGCTGTTTCGCTGTAAGTCTTCTTTCATAAACTCATATCAACTGTGTAATAATAGTATAGATATTTAGAGTTTCCCCGGCAACTACATCTAGCATTAAGCCCGTTGATCGCACTTAGAAATAGTCTAAAATATATCCCCATAGGATTACCAGACACAGTCTTCCCTCCTCTTTGAGTTAAACAATATGGAGATATGAAAGGCAGCATTCTCTGTGAACCCTTTCATAGACTGTCACTCGTAGAAGTTGTCAAAAGAAACTCTATTCCCCAGAGATGATCTTTTCTCCGTGAATGGCATCTCTTGAGTTTCTTCCAAATTCTCGGACTTTCCTGGCTTGATCTATTCTCGGTGAATGGCATGTCTTGAACTTCTCGGGGTTTGGGGACCCGCAGGCTTCTTAAAAGCACTTGTCAAGAAACTCTATTCCCCAGAGATGATCTTTTCTCCGTGAATGGCATCTCTTGAGTTTCTTCCAAATTCTCGAACTTTCCTGACTTGATCTATTCCTTGTGAATAACTTGCCTTGAATTTCTCGGGGTTTGGGGACCCATCGGCTTCTTAAAAGCAATCGGCCTCCTCTTGGGCATCGTACAAGGACCCACAGGATTCCTAAAAGCAACCTCGCCTCCTCTTGGGCTTAGTACAAGGACCCTACGGCTTCTTAGAAGTATTCATTTTAATTGAATTTTTATTCAATTAAATACATTTTTGAAAACAAATTAGGGTTTTTGGATTAATTCAACCCTCATAAATCATTTTCAAAACTTTTTGGACCTCTAATAGAGTGTAAGACCCAATCCTTTTTTGACTAAACCATTTTTGGGCCTCAGATATTGTATAAGTCCCGATACCGTCAAAAACCAACGGCGCGATCGTCGCCTTTTGAAAAATAAACCAATTGGGCCTCTCCTCGAGCTATAAGACCCATTCAAAACTTTTGGGCCTCTAATAGAGTGTAAGACCCAACCCCCTTTTAACCAAAACCATTTGGGCCTCACTTATTGTATAAGTCCCTCTGCGTTAAAAGAAAACCTCGGCGCGATCGCCATTTTAAACGGAAAATCAATTGGGCCTACCCTCGTGTTATAAGCCCCACTCTTTTTCTTTAAACCTTTTGGGCCTTTTGAAAGAGTGTAAGACCCATCCCTTTGTACAGAAAACAATTTTTTGGGCCTCAGTCACTTGTATAAGTCCCTCTGTACAAAATCAAACAGTGCGCTCACTGATAAAACCCTGGGCCTCTCCTTGAGCTGTAAGCCCCAAATCTTTCTTTTTCAAAGCACTTTCTCCTTTGATTTTAAATATACTATTGTTTTTCAATCTTTCTTTGTTGAACAACTAACCAAACAGCATGGAAGCTCTACAACCGAGTAAGTGGTTATCGCTTTCATTTACCGCTTTCATATACATATAACTGTATTGTGGGGCTGTTTCGCTGTAAGTCTTCTTTCATAAACTCATATCAACTGTGTAATAATAGTATAGATATTTAGAGTTTCCCCGGCAACTACGTCTATCATTAAGCCCGTTGATCGCACTTAGAAATAGTCTAAAATATATCCCCATAGGATTACCAGACACAGTCTTCCCTCCTCTTGGGGTTAAACAATATGGAGATATGAAAGACAGCATTCTCTGTGAACCCTTTCATAGACTGTCACTCGTAGAAGTTGTCAAAAGAAACTCTATTCCCCAGAGATGATCTTTTCTCTGTGAATGGCATCTCTTGAGTTTCTTCCAAATTCTCGGACTTTCCTGGCTTGATCTATTCTCGGTGAATGGCATGTCTTGAACTTCTCGGGGTTTGGGGACCCGCAGGCTTCTTAAAAGCACTTGTCAAGAAACTCTATTCCCCAGAGATGATATTTTCTCCGTGAATGGCATCTCTTGAGTTTCTTCCAAATTCTCGAACTTTCCTGACTTGATCTATTCCTTGTGAATAACTTGCCTTGAATTTCTCGGGGTTTGGGGACCCATCGGCTTCTTAAAAGCAATCGGCCTCCTCTTGGGCATCGTACAAGGACCCACAGGATTCCTAAAAGCAACCTCGCCTCCTCTTGGGCTTGGTACAAGGACCCTACGGCTTCTTAGAAGTATTCACAGCCTCCTCTTAGGGTTCGTATAATGACTTCTTCCTCCGGGAATGATAGCCTCCTCTTGGGCTTCGTACAAGGACCGATCGACTTCTTAAAAGCTTTCAGCCTCCTCTTGGGCTTCGTACAAATTATCCCGACGACCTCCTACAGGTATAGGAACAAAACCTAGTCATCTTCATAGAACAGTCCTTTCAAAGAGTCTACTACTGTTTCTCAAAGCATAGTACAAAAGATGAAACTCTAGACTTGGACAGTCTAATCTCCTTGAGTCTCAAAGACATTCTCAAGTGACCCCTTCAAAAATAGGAAGGAAACCCGCAGACTCTGACAGTCTCAATACCCTTTGGATTTCCTATTTCCTCAAAGAAAAGGAAATATCCCTGATCCTCAAATCAAAACCCTGAGTACAGTATTGATCATATAAGAACTGATTTTCTCTCTCAAAATCAGTATACTGGACCTGTCACTTAACTGAAACATCATCATAGCCTCCTCTTGGGCTTTGTACAAATGATCCTCCCCAGCGGAGTCAAACAACATTCAGCCTCTCTCTCGGGCTTTGTACGAGACACATAAAAGACTCCCTCGTTGAGTAAATCACCCTTTCGCCTCCATCTCGGGCTTTATACGAGATACAAAAAGGTTCTTATTGAGCCAAACAAATTATAGCCTCCATCTCGAGCTTTATACGAGATACCAAAAGATTCCCTCGTTGAGTCAAAACCTTTTAGCCTCTCTCTCGGGCTTTATACGAGACACATATTAGCCTCCTCTTAGGCTTTATATAAGAAAACCACTGGTTGATCCAATTAACCTTTTATCATCAAAGTTGTGCCTCGTTCATAGTACATAAACATCAACAACTCTTTCCCCTCCATCTAATCGCTGTAAGCGGCAAGCCTCTAGATCATCTACATCCATGCCACTGTCCCTCTTTTCGCATGAGAAATTCCTAAGGAAAGATAGCATTGCTCTTCACTGAGTTAAAGTCTTCCCCTTCAGGTTAAAATCCCCTATAAAGGAAATTATGGCATTGCCGGATTCACACATCCCGGTTAAAGTAATCCTCCTTTATAAACAATTATAACAGACAAACCCCTCTTTAGAGATGACAAATTCTCTCTAAGGTCAACACTTTTAGCTTCACATCTTGGGCTTCGAACAAGATACAAATAAACCCTTCAGCTTCACATCTTAGGCTTTGAACAAGATACAAACCACTTTTAGCTTCACGTCTTGGGCTTTGAACAAGACACCAAAACAACCATTTCCTCCCATAGAATAGGAGGAACTACGAACGCTCTGATTTCCCTGTTTCGGTAAACGGGAATACATAGGCATAAGATTGAAAGAAAAGATCTTAGCGAGCACACTAAATAAAAACCAAAAATCCCATACTCTCACATCAAAAAGCATCAGTCCTAACATCCTAATCCTTGTTCCCCGCCAGAAACATTCTGTCAAAATAAAAAGAAAGAAAACCGTATTGGCGAAAATACAAATAATCAGTACAAAGGCCCCCCCACATTGATAGCATTCGTAACCTAACAGACCGCTGTTTAAACTCAGTATGCAAAGCTGGGTTAATTGGAGACATCTATTTCCCTTCCTTATTCAGCTCACAATAGGATAAAAAATGAATCGACCTGTAGTTAAAACTCAACCGCAGTGAGAGCGACCAACGCTTAAGAACCGCGTCCAAAATCGCTCGCTACACATACCACAACAATTATGTATAATATTTTCATCATCCTCCCCAATCTTTGCTTGAACAATGGTTTGGTGAAAAGAAAAAAAATTGTCTTTTTTTTTGTTTTGTTTTATGACAGTAAAAGAAAGAGAATGAGTGAATACAAATGGACTTAATTAAAAGATGCATAAACGCTTCATTAATCTTGCCAATTTTGAAAAACATCAGCTTATAAGCAAATATACATTCAAACATGCAAAGAAAATACAACAAAATGCTAAACAGCCAAAAGTTTGATGGCTTCGGGGAACTGTAATTTCCTTCTCGATCTGCCAAGCTAAAATAATCATCTTCAAAGTTGGTTGTCAAGATCCGTCTGAGAATCATCTTCACATCCACTCTCGGAAGTTTCTTCTATTTCGAAGTCTGATGAATCTGCCTGATTAGGCGAAGGTTTGTTGATTTGAATGCCTTGAGGTGTGAATGAGAACATCTCAGAGAGCAGCGTCTGAACCTTGCTTCTGAGCATCTTACAATCTTCAGTCGAGTGCCCTTGTGCCCCAGCATGGTGGTCACAACTGACGAGTCTGGAAAAGACACTGGATCCATCTCCTCTGGCACTATCAGTCTACTTTTGATTAAATCTTGTAGGAACTGACTATATGGTACCGGCAATGGAGTGAAATTCCTCTCTGGTCACAAACTGGTTCTGCTCTTCTGAGTTCATGCTCCTTCAAAAGCTACTTCAAGTTCAATGATGGTTTCGGGAAGTCAACTGGGTTACAGATAAAGGACGGATGAGACTTGAGGCTGAGAAATGCAAATGCAATGTAATGCTAATGCAAGCCAAATGGTTTCAAGGAACTCAAAGGCAAGCTGTAAACATTTTGGAAAACTGAAGAGTTTTGTTTTAAAAATCCGTGATCTCTAAGGATCTTTGCAAAGAAAAGAACGTCTGAGCTCCTTGAAACCATCAATGGATGCGATGAGATGTATGCAATGTACAAAACACGGGCACACAAAAAACATAGATATATGTACACACAACAGCACACAAGCCCTAGATTTAGGGGTCTCATGCATGGATGAACGTATGCACAAACACATATATACAGATATTCACAGATATGCACACACTAACAAGAGAGGGCCTAGGTTTGAAGATCACGAGCATGGAGCCATGGTATACCCATCCCAGAAGGTATGCACTATGGGTTTTCATCTGCAGAACATGATTCTAAAAAGGTTCTTAGAGTCGACAATCCATCTTTTGGATATTATCGACTTCCCAATTAACTTGGTAATCAATAATATTCTCAAGAGAATCTCGTCTGAGTGTAGTATCGCGTGACAACCATTTCAGAAATAGACTCCCTCATGGTCACTGCACTACATCCTAAAAGGCCAAGTGGGGCTAAGGGTAACTAAAGGTCATCAGTATCCCTGGCACCAAGGTCGAAGTGGCAACGCCTTCACGATTGCTCGTTCAACATATACCAACTCCGAGAGGGCCTCAACTAAGTGTGGAATCTCAAGTCAACTCTTTTGGGATTCGACTCCCTCAAAGTCTCCTTGGCTATATCCATTATCCTATCATAAGTACACTCAAGTTTGGGTTAGGACTTATCTCACCACTCAATAGTAGCACCCTGCACACAGAAGAAACCAAACAAAACAGGTATACAGATATATACAGATATATGTATAAGTATCGTAAGCAATCATAAATAACATAAACGAAACAAGGTGGGCTTAACCCTCAAAAAGAATTATGTCCCCAGTGAAGTCGCTATTTCTGTTGCGGTGAAAATCGGATAACAAGCTATTAATTAACTTGCATCATATTTCTTTTACAACCGACTTTGATTTATCCGAAGGAAAGGTTCAAGATCGAAAAAAACCTAAAGGGGGGAGATCTAAGGTTCGGGGGTTAGTTATACAAAGGGAAGGTATTAGCACCCTAAGTATCTGTAGTACTCTACAGGAACCTCTTGTTAAGTTTGTGTTATGTTATGTTTGCTTGCTAAGATATCTATGTTAAGGTAAGGTAAAGACCTAGGTATGTACACTAAGTTTGCTCGCCAAGACGTCGCATCTTGTGCCTACGTATCTGACTAAAGAATCAGAGCAACCGTAGTTCACCTAACTAAGGGGTGAAAGGAAAGAAACATTGACTATGGCCAACGTTCCAAAGGGAAATGAGTCTGAGCTCATTTTAGAGTTCACGATAACTCTCTAAGTCTACGTCATGGGTGGAGGAAGTGAGTTCTCATGATAGTGAGAATCACATAGAGTTCTCGATAACTCTATAAGTCTAAGTAAAGGAAAGTGAGTTCTCGTGATAGAGAATCACATAGAGTTCTCGATAACTCTATCCTATTACTAAACTATGGGGGAAAATGGCTCTAGGAGGCCAAGGTGAAATGGGAATGGATTGTGACTTAGGAGTCAAAGTGAAAAAAAAAACTTTCCTTTGGAAGGAGGGTCAAATGAGTCAAGTATGAATATACAGTGAACAATATGAATATGAACAAGTATAATAATCAAGATAAAATGAACGAGATATGAACATGGTAATGATCAAGATATCAAAGTCAAGTGATAATAAATCAAAGAATGACAGTAAATACATAGTATCATGCTTAACATGCTAAAATGCTAAAACAATGTCAGGAAAACATATATACAAGCAGACATCAAGAGATAAAAATGCATCAATGTAAATGAGCAAGAGATAGAAAGATCTAACCCAAAATAGAGTGCATGCTGGTGAGCCACTGACAAACCAAGATCAAAACCTCCACTCCAAGAGCATAGGGTAAAGAGTCATATATCTAAGTCCTCAGTCCAAAACTCAGAATAGTAACCACAGTCTGGTCAATTGAGTTTTTTAGGGTTTCGATATTTATTAGTGTGTTTTAAAGAATGTATGAACAAATATGAATATGACAAGAATAATATGAACAAGAATAATAATCAGGATAATATTTGATAGAAAATAAAATCAAGATAATATTGACAGAAAGTAAAGTCAGTGATTGATGATTAACTTATTGGATCGGTGAATCGGGTCCAATGTAGTGCTAAACCGTCGTAGCACGGTCTATGAGGAAGATCACACTATAGGAGGATGCACAATTCAATCTTTGTGTTAAGACACGATGGAGAAATGATATTGATGATCATTCTCTGATACAATCGTGCCACACGAAAAGAAAATGTAAAGACCTCGTCTTAAATCACAAACTCTCGTTAATTTATCGAAGGTAACCTATCACAATCCCAAAGTATAGAAAGAGATCTCGATGAACACTCACTACAGTTTTGGAACAATGAAGGTTAATCGCCTTGACAAATAACGTTTGTGAACAGAAAGACTTCATTGATCGACACATGAAAATGAATATAAATGCGAAATGAAATAAAAATCGAAGTGATATCGAAATGGTCTTGTCTACATCAGGATTTAATCGCAAAATCGATAATCTTGATTTTTGACTTTCATTGATTGAATAAAAAAATAAAAGGTGGCCTCATATTTATTAAGACTTTTAGTGATTTAAAATAAATCAACAAGTCATGATTTTTGTATGTCATGGGCCAAAAATAAGGAAAATGGGATTGAAACGAAAATAAAATTAGTCTTGTCTAACTCAAGATTTAATCGGTAAAATCGATAATCTTTTTATTAAACTTTCATTGACCAACCAGGAAAGAAAAATATGGCCTCATACTAATCAAAACTTATTGATTTGAAATAACCAACAAAGTTAAGATTTTTTTCTATGTCATTGGCCAAAAAACTTAAAATGATTAAACAATAAGATCAAAATGAAACAAAGATTGTAAAACTAAAAATTTTGGAAAGAATAATTTTAGAACAAAATAAATTAAATAGGAGAGGATCATATGGGCCCAAGCCCATCACCTCTAAAGAAAAAAAAAACTCGGTGGAATGACAAACAAGGAAAGAAAAAAACGAAAAAAAAGGGCTAAAAGCCCAAGACTTCCACCATCCATTTTCATTTGAGGATTAGGCACCGTTTAAGAACAACACGGCTTGTTCACAAAACACAAACACACACCAAAAGAGAATGAAAAACATGGTCAACAGTTTTAACTTTCGACCGAAACGGACAAGCAAGACGCGAATGATCCTCAATGGCGACCTACTCAAACTCCCAACGAACACAGCTACTCCTCCGTTCTCTCTTCCATTCGCTTCACTCGCCTACTATGATTCAGACGCTCACAGTTCATCTCAGGTTCGTGATTTGATTTTGACACCCAGTCTCTCTTCATCTCCCTTATTCTTCTGGTTTCCGATTGGGTTGATTGAAGGTTTAAGAAAGTGACTTGAATGGGTTCTGTTGTTAGGTTTTGGAGGACAGGGTTTGAAAAGTTTTAAGGTTTGAAGATTAGAGGTTGTATGAAGGAGGTTGTTGGATTTGTATTTGAGGTTGCTGATGATTTTAGTGAAGAAGATTCGAGGGTGAAGGTTGTGGTGGTTCGATGGTGGACGATGGGTCGTGCGAGTGTTATGATATCAACACGGCTGTCGACGATGAACATTGTTGTTGTTGTAGTATGTTGGAAAGGAAAGAGTGTGTCACGGTTTGGTGAGAGGGTGATCATTTTTCAGATGAAAGTTGGCTTTGCTATGTAGGATTTTGTTGAGATGAAATAAGAATTTCAAAGGAATAATGGTGATGATTCTGTTTCCAAAATGAATGAGAGCAGAGAGATTATGAAGAGTTCCTTTTTCTTTTCTTTTCATTATGTTGTTGTGGTTTTATGTAGTGAAGGGTCTTGTTGTTGGCCATTGTTTTTTTTACAGGCTTTGCTGATTTTGTTGTGTGCTTGGCTGCGACTAGTCTGGTGAGACTAGGTTTGCGTAGAGTGGCTGCAGCAGGTCTTGTAGGCTGGTTTCCATTGTATCAGTCCCTTCATAGAAGGATTTTGGGAAGATTTTGTGACACACTTTTGGCTGGCTTTTGTTTGCAGGATTTCGGGAATTTTGACTTTTAGCAGTGTACGGGTTGGAGTGTAAGGCCGCGACAGATTTCTAATGCTACATGCTTTTTCCTTTCTTTTTCTTTTCAAATGGAATTTCTTGTAACTATAATGTAAAGTAAAAATGGGCTTTTGCGAAATTGGAACTTGAAATGTACCCAGCAATTTGGATATGTAATTGTATATTAGATGATGCTTGAAAATTAATTTGGGAATTGGAACCTTGGAATCTTGAGCATTAGTTTTGAAACTGAATCTTGAAACAAAACTTGCAATTTGAAACCTCAATCTGAGTTAAAATGAACTTAATAGCTTGAAAAGAAATTGATGAGCTTGAACTTGAGTTTGTGATCATGAAAACGGGATGAGTTTGGAGATTTTTTGATTTTGTAATAAGAAAATTAAAACTGAATTTGAATAAAATAAAGCTGTAAAAAACAAACTAAATAAAAACTAATAATTATGATTAAAGTTAAAATCAAACTACAATTAAATTAAATTACTAAACTTAAACTAAATAATTTAAAAATTGAAATTAAAATAAACTAAAAAGAAATTAATCTAATTTAAACTAGACTAAAAATAAAAACTAAACGAGAATTAAAATAAATTACAAATACGCTAAAAATTGCAAATAAAGCAAATCAAATTTAAACCAAAGTAAAATAAGCTAAATTTAAAATAATCCAGTTGGAAATGAATTAACTTAAAAAGTACTATATTGAATTTAAACTAGATTAAATTTAAATAAGCTACGAAAATTGTCTAAATAACAATAAAATACAATAAAAGGAAAATGGCAAGAAAATTTTAAAAATCGGCTAAAATGCATGATTAATGAGATGTTTAACAAAAAAAAAATCGACCTAAAATGATATGAAATGCTCAGAGGATCTGAGGTAAAATTTGGGGTACAACAATTTCCTTTTGAGGTTTTCAATTTATCGGGATGATTTTCGCTTATGTCTCTAATTTTTGCCTGGATCGCCCTTTCGGGTTTTCAATCCACCGAGACGTTTCTTTATTTATGCGAAGTATTTCTTGACTACATCGACATTCGTGGGGTAGGTAAGCTCCTCTCCATCCATGGTTGTAAGTCTCAAGGCACCTCCTGAGAAGACTTTCTTAACAACGTAAGGGCCATCATAATTCGGAGTCCATTTTCCCCTGGAATCAGTGAGAAATGATTGTATCTTCTTGAGCACGAGGTCTCCTTTCCTGAAAACACAGGGACATACCTTTTTGTCGAACTCTTTCTTCATTCTTTGCTGATACAACTGACCGAGGCATAAAGCTGTCATTCTCTTTTCCTCGATTAGGTTCAGTTCATTGTGTCAACTTTGACACCATTTTGCCTCTGTTAGCTTAGCTTCCATCAATACCCTAATTGATGGGATCTCTACTGCTACTGGGAGCACTACTTCCATGCCATATACTAGAGAGAAAGGGATTGCCCCTGTTGAGGTGCAAACAGATGTGCGATAACCGTGAAGAGCAAAGGGTAGCATCTCGTGCCAGTCTTTGTAGGTTACAACCATCTTTTGAACGATTTTCTTAATATTCTTGTTAGCTGCTTCTACCGCTCCGTTCATCTAAGGTCGGTAAGGAGATAAGTTATGGTGCTCGATCTTGAACTCAGCACATAACTCTTTCATCATCTTGTTGTTCAAGTTAGATCCATTATCCGTAATGATCTGGCTCGGAACACCATAATGGCAGATGGGATTGTTCTTGATAAATCAGACCACTACTTGTCGAGTAACATTGGTGTATGACATGCTTCGACCCACTTTGTGAAATAGTCAATGGCTACCAGGATGAACCAATGTCCGTTCGAAGCCTTGGGTTCGATCATGCCAATCATGTCGATTCCCCATATGGAAAAAGGCCATGGAGAAGAAAGAACTTTGAGATGCGTTGGCGGTACATGGATTTTGCAGCATATATCTGACACTTTGACACCTTCTCATGTACTTGTAGCAATCGGAATCCATTGTCAACCAATAATATCCTGCTCTCAGAATTTTTCTCGCCATTGTGTGTCCATTGGCATGAGTACCAAAGGTTCCTTCGTGAATTTCTTTCATCAGCATGCTTGCTTCTTGTTTGTCTATGCATCTGAGCAAAACCATGTCAAAGTTTCTTTTGTAGAGTGTATCACCGTTCAGGAAGAAGTTTCCAGCCAGTCTTCTGAGAGTCTTCTTATCTTTTCTTGATGCCCCAGGAGGGTACTCTTGTTTTTGAAGGAAGCATTTGATATCGTGATACCATGGTCTGTCATCTATGACTGCTTCAATTGTGAAGATGTAAGCGGGCCTCTCAAGGTGCATTATGTCGATCTTAGGTATGTCATTCCATTGACCTACACTAATCATGGAAGAGAGAGTGGTTAGTGCATCAGCCATGTGATTTTCTTCACGAAGAATGTGATGAAACTCGATTATGTTGAAAAATGGTAACAACCTTCTAGCATAGTCTTTGTAAGGAATTAATCCCGATTGGTATGTATTCCACTCTCCTTTGATCAGATTGATAACCAGGGCTAAGTCTCCATACACATCCAAGTTCTTTATCCTTAAGTCAATTGCTTCTTCGAGACCCATGATACAAGCTTCGTATTCGGCCTCATTGATTGTGCATTTGAATGTCAGTCTGGCAGTGAAAAGAATATGGGTACCCTGAGGTGTTACGATGATTTCCCCAATTCCATTTCCATAAGTATTGACGGCTCTGTCGAATATTAGTCCCCATTGGGAACCTGGTTTTGGCCCTTCACTGGGTAGCGGCTCGCCGCAATCCTTCATTTCAAGTACATGACATCTTCGTTTGGGAAGTCAAATCCGACTGATTCCTGATCGTCAATCGGTTGATGAGCCAAATGATCGGCTAAAATACTTCCTTTGATGGCTTTCTGAGCATGGTACTCAATGGCGTATTCTGATAACAACATCTGCCAACGGGCATTCCTTCCTATGAGAGCAGGCTTTTCAATGACGTACTTGATTGGATCCATCTTAGAGATTAACCAAGTAGTGTGGCAAATCATGTACTGGCGAAGACGTTTGGCTGCCCAAGCTAGAGTGCAGCAAGTTTTCTCGAGCATAGTCTATTGAGTTTCACAGTTTATGAACTTCTTACTTAGGTAGTAAATGGCAGACTCTTTTCTTTTGGTCTCGTCATGTTGGCTAAGAACACAACCCATGGAGTCTTCCAAAACTGTTAGGTAGATGATCAGTGGTCTTCCTTCCACTGGAGGAGACAAAATCAGTGGACTAAATAGATATTCTTTGATACTGTCGAAAGCTTTTTGGTAATCTTCTGTCCATACATAACTTTGATTCTTTCTGAGTAGTTTGAAGATCGGCGCGCATGTCGCGGTCATGAGAGATATAAATCTGGAGATGTAATTCAGACGTCCTAAAAATCCTCTGACCTGTTTTTCAGTCTTTGGTGAAGACATTTCTTGAATGGCCTTGACTTTGTCGGGATCAACCTCAATTCCTTTTTGGCTGACGATGAATCCTAATAGCTTTCTTGAGAGAACACCGAACGTGCATTTATTAGGATTCAAGCGGAGTTTGTATTTCCTGAGACGCTCAAATAACTTTGACAGGTGTGTCACATGGTCTTCTTATGTTCTAGATTTGGCAATCATGTCATTGACATACACTTCAATTTCATTGTGCATCACGTGTAGCGCGGTTTTGTAGTTTCGAATCACTATCGCTTTGGTGCTACAGTTCGATTCATTTTTTATCCTATTGAGCTGATTACGGAAGGGAAATAGATGTCTCCAATTAAACCTGCTTGCAAACTGAGTTTAAACAGTCAAAACTGTTAGTTTACAAATGCTATCAAAAAGGGGGTCTCTCTCTGGTTTATTTATTTTACGAACACAAGTGTCGGAATCGTTTAGGGGACTTTTGGCTAGGATACTGCACCAGATTGATTGATGTATGGGGGTACCGAATTTGGAGTATTTGATTAGTATGCTCGCTAAGATTCTGCAATCTTATGCCTACGTATTCCCGTTTAATGACATAGGGAAATCAGAGCGATCGTAGTTCCTCCTATTCTAAGGGAGGAAAAAGGTGTTTTGGTGTCTTGTTCAAAGCCCAAGATTGAAGCTAAAAGGTGATTTGTATCTTGTTCAAAGCCCAAGATATGAAGCTAAAGGGGTCCTGACTGAGAGGGAATTTGTCATCTCTAAAGAGGAGTCATTGATGTTTGTATGTTGTGAGCAAGGCATGTTTTGATGCTAAAAGGTTGATTAACTCAACCGGGGATTTCCTTATACAAAGCCTAAGAGGAGGCTGAATGTTTGACTCTTCCGAGGAAAAAATGTTCTTTCTGTCTTGTACAAAGCCCAAGATTGAGGCTAAAAGGGTTCACTCAATCAAAAGAGTGTTTTTGTGTCTCGTACGAAGCCCGAGATGGAGGCTAAAAGGATTTGACTCAACAAGAGAGTCTTTTATACTCAACAAGAGAGTGATTTTCTGTCTCGTACGAAGCCCGAGATTAGAGGCTAAAAGGGTTTGACTCAACAAGAGAGTCTTTTATACTCAACAAGAGAGTGTTTTTCTATGTGTCTTGTACAAGGCCCAAGACGGAGGCTAAAGGGTGACTCAACAAGAGAATATTTTATACTCAACAAGAGAGTGTTTTTATATATGTCTTATACAAAGCCCAAGACGGAGGCAAAAGGGTGACTCAATAAGAAAATCTTTTATACTCAACAAGAGAGTGTTTTTATATGTGTCTTGTACAAAGCCCAAGACGGAGGCTAAAGGGTGACTCAACAAGAGAGTCTTTTATACTCAACAAGAGAGTGTTTTTATATGTGTCTTGTACAAAGCCCAAGACAGAGGCTAAAGGGTGACTCAACAAGAGAATCTTTTATACTCAACAAGAGAGTGTTTTGCTGTCTCGTACGAAGCCCGAGATTGAGGCTAAAAGGGAGGTTGACTCAACAAGAGAGTATGAAAAGGTTAGCTCCATTTGAGGAGAATCATTGTACAAAGCCCAAGAGAAGGCTATCTTACTGCTGAGGATTATTGAAATCCCTAGGCAGGTCCAAGTAGAGCGCTCTCCTGAGAGTGGCTGGGTTTTTTCCTATGTTTAGAAGGGAACTTGAGAATGTCTTCGAGACTCAAGGGGATTAGACTGTCCAAGTCTAGAGTTTTATCTTCTGTACTATGCCTAAGAGGTACGTTTACGGGAGAAAGATCTAGACTCCTTTGAAAGACAGCTCTATTAAGATGACTAATTTCTGTTCCTATACCTTTAGGAGGTCGTCGGGACAATTTGTACAAAGCCCAAGAGAAGGCGGGAAAAAACTTTTAAGAAGCCGAAGGGACAATTTGTACGAAGCCCAAGAGGAGGCTATCTTTGCGGAGGAAGAATCATTATATGAAGCCTAAGAGGAGGCTGTGAAAACTTCTAAGAAGCCTAAGGGTCCTTGTACAACGCCCAAGAGGAGGCGGGGATGCTTTTAAGAAGGCCATGGGTCCCAAACCAGGAAAGTTCAAGAAATGTTATTCACAGAGAATAGATCATTTAGTGAGAGTTCCGGGTTTGAGGAACTCAAGAGATGCCATTGACTGAGAATAGATCAACTCCGGGGAGTATAATTCCTTTCGACAATTTCTAGGGTTACAGTCTAAGAAAAGGTTCACCGAGAATACTGCCTTTCTCTTTGTTCCATATTGTTTAACCCCAAGAGGAGGGAAGACTGTATCTGGAATCCTATGGGGATCTAGTTTTGTTTGTATTTAAGAGTGACCAACAAGGCTTTACCTAGTGCTAGACGTAGTTGTCGGGGAAACTCTAAATAACTATACTAGTATTACACAGGGGGTACGTGACAAGCATATAAAAGGATGGGAAGGAAGACTTACAGTGAAACAGCCCCACAATACAGTTATATACATATGAAAGCGGTTAAATGAAAGCGGATAAACACTTTCTCGGTTGTAGAGTTTCCATGCTGTTTTGTTAGTTGCTCAACAAAGAAAGTTTGAAAACAACAGTATATTTCAAAATCAAAGGAGAAAGTACTTTGAAAAGAAATTGGGGCTTACAGCTCAAAGAGAGGCCCAAATTTTTAACAGTGATTGCACTGTTGTTTTGAATTTGTACAGGGACTTATACAAGTGACTGAGGCCCAAGAAAGGTTTTCCGTACAAAGAGATGTGTCTTACACTCTATTAGAGGTCCAAAAGTGTTTGAAAATGAATAAAGATGGGTCTAATAACTCAAGGAGAAGCCCATGGGTTTTTGTTAAAAATGCGACGATCACGCCAAACTTTTTGACGGTATCGGGACTTATACAATACACTGAGGCCCAAGAAAGGTTTATTCACAGAGGGGTGAGACTTACACTCTCTCAAGAGGCCCTAATGGTTTTGAAAAAAAGTTTGTTAGGGTGAAAATCAACAAAACCCTAATTTCATCATTTTTTAAAGTAATTATTCAAAGAAAATTAATTAAAATGATAAAAATACCAAATAAGTTCTAATAAACAACTTATGATTTTTGGTTAAGGTTTGAAAAATGACGTCTTAATCACAAGATGAATTAAATCTCATTTGGTTTTGATTTTTCAAGGTGAATATTCATTTTAAAATGTTTAAAAAACTAAAAAATGAATTTATTCACAAAAATATTAACTATATTAAATAATTTATACAAATCTAATTCTTTTGTGGAATAAAATATTTTAACATTTTTGTGATTTTTTGCAAAAAGAACTAATAAAAAATAATTAAAATTGAGTGAGTTATTAATTTTTCAAATCATTAAAAATAATATGAAAAATAACAAAAATAGGAAAAAGTGGTAAAAAGAGGATCTGGGGCGAGGGGGATTCGAACCCCAGACCTCTTGTGTGTAGTGCGCGCCTCCTACCACTGGGGTGGTGATACATCCGTGTATTGGAACACAACCACAAATATACAAGGCTTGCCTTGTTTTTGGCCTGGCCCAAGGCAAGGCAAGGCAAGATTTTGGTTAGAAACATGAAGGCCATAACTTTTTCATTTCTCCATGGATTGGGACAAAATTTATATGCATCTGGCCTAGAATTTCACAAGGAATCCAATGGTGGTGGTAGTTTTTTCAGATCATGCTCCTATTGAAAAACCCGATAGTGGTTTTGAAATAGGCCATGATTTACATTTTCTGTGCTATCTCTTGTTAGAGGCATGAATTACATGATGAATTGGTTCAAACACAACATATATAACATGTATGAGATGTGTATGATCAGTGGACTTCAAAGCAATGCATATTTCAAAGAGTTCAAGTTGTGATGCTTACCTCTTTTTGGAGTTTTTGTACAATCTACCAAGTACTTTGTTCCAGAAATGATTTGATGCTTTAAACACCCTCAAATGATCTCTTAGAAGCTTTTAGGATGGTTGGAATCAACTGGAAACCTCTGGAGCAAGTTTGAGCTCTTTCTTGCAAAAAGGGCAAAAGTGGCCAAAATAGCAACTCTCTCAAATGGTGCTCCAGATGTGGGGAACCATTTGGGATAGTTAAAGGATGATATTTGGAGTGTGTTTGAGGTTTTATCTAGTTTGGAAAGTGGCTGGATCAAGACATGGCTTGAAAAATGCACAAAAGTCCTATTTTTGAGGTTTTGAGAGGTGACTTTGAGATTTTGGTGTTACAGGTCACTTGTGAGAGTTTGGACAGCTTAGATATGACATATTGGATGTGTTTGGGTCATAAGCCGTGATGGAAATGCTCTCTAACTCAAAAACTCAGAGTTACCTTGCTAAAGAAGGTATTTTTGCTTAGAGAAAGAGATTTTGAGGAGCGCATCTGTTTGATGGCTTTGGTGTACTCAAACTGAGCACAAATGAGCTCTATTTATAGTAGATCAAGCTTGTTTTGAGATCAATAGTGAATGGCAACTGCAGCAGAGGTTTGGCCAATGTTGATCAATGAGAATCCAAGTCTCCTCTAGCCATTGACTAGAGGTTAGAGCACAGAGCTGTGGTTCCCTAGTTGTTGGATCATCCTTGACGGAATTCAGTTGGAAAATGCTCAGTCCATGCCACCTTGGTGTATCCATTAAATGCCCCAAAACAAAATTGGAGTCTTGTCCCTTTTTTAGGCGTTTCTAGGTTTGGCATGCTACTTTTGGTTCCAAAGACTTGGGAGGCTGATGGATCAGTGTTTGTCCCTCCTTGGTCTCCTCTTGAGGTGTTCAGATGGATAGAGTTGCTTGCCCTTTGCAAAATTTGAGCAAATCAAGCATAATGCCCAAATCTGCCTTGTTATGATAGTTGCAGAAAGGCATATTGCCACTGTCATAACTTCTTGCTTAGATTGAGTTTGGTGAAGTTCTTGGTCATTTTGGAAAGCCCTCATATGATACAACATATGTGTGATCATAGTTTGTTTTGTTACTTTTGGGATCCAAGTGAAAAATGCCCTTACTTTTTAGAAAAAGTGAAACAGATTCTGACTTAGTGAAAATTTCACTAAGTGTTGGAAAAAGTAACATTTCATGTTTTCAGCCATTTTGATCCAACCGTAACTCAAAATCCATAATGAATTGGAATGAGATGTAGTTGACACTTTTGTAGAGGGCCATGAGAGCTACAAATCCAGCTTTGAATGGGGGAAAATAGCCCTGTGGTTTAGGAGATATGATCCTCCAAAGTTGGTACCCTAGCCACTTTGTTCCATAACTTAGAAAATTTCTAAGTTATTTATGGTTACTCCTTTTGCAAGTTATCCCACTTTTCTTGATTTTTCTTGATGAATGATGATTCAAATCACAAATTAACATCATTTTAGGGTTAAGGGACCATAATTGATCAAAAAATCAAAAAGTCAAACTTTGACTTTTTGGCACAGTTGACTTTTTATCAGATGAATTCCAAACTGTGCGATCCTCTATGAAATTAAGTCCTTGACCTAAATCAAACTTGATGGACGGATTCCATAGGTGTTATAGGGTGTGTTGACTTATGTCCCAAGGTTTGGGAGCAGGCCTGGGTCAAAAGTCAAAGATACAGTTGACTTTTCTCGCGAAACCCTAACTGTGGTTCAGATGAAATTGAAGCTTGTTGATCAAGTTTCTTGGATCAATCCATTATTTCAAATGGATCAATGTAGTGTATTGGAGAACCTCAAATTATGTCTTGAGGTCTTGGCTCATGTTTTATCCCAAAAGTCAACTTAGGGGTGAATTAGGTCAAGAAACCCTAATTCCTGATTTTTGATGTATGCATCCCCTGAGGCTAAATTGACTTGATGATTGGGTCCATGAGGTCCCTTGGTGTAGCTTAGCTTATGTTTTGAATAATGGGATCATGCCCAGAGGAAAATCTCCATCTGGAGGCCCTGGTCCACCAAAACCCTAATTTGGTGACACTGGCGATCTTGAGGCTTGATCCACTTGGAATGCTGCAACCTTGTGCTTGATTCTTGATGTGGGAGTCCTCTTGATCCTTTGTGGATGTTTTAAAGATTTAGACAAGTTGAAGATCATGTCATTTCTTGATTAATCCTTTGTCTAAGTGCTCTGAGAGGGCTGGAAACCCTGATTCTTTGATTGTAGTGAATGCCTAACCATCTTTGAGGAGATTGATGAGGTTTGATGGTTCATCCATATTATGGTGATGATTTGCACAATGATGGGAATCTTAGTGGTCAAAATTTGGGGTATGACATCATGTCGTGAAATAGAGTTGTCATGGCTCTTTGATAGGTTATCCCTGCGTTTTTTAGACCGAACGACATTACCTTGTAACAAAAGGTACCCCATGGGGTGATGAATGAAGTTTTCTTCATATCTTCTGGCGCCATTTTGATCTGATTGTAGCCCGATAATCTATCCATGAAGGGGAAAACTTTGAACTTTACTGTGCTGTTTACCAGTATGTCAATGTGTGGTAGAGGAAGTCATCCTTTGGACTTGCTTTGTTCAGATCCCTGTAGTCTACACACATTCTGACTTTTCCGTCCTTTTTCGAAACTGGCACTATGTTAGCTAACCATTGAGGATATTCTGAGGTGGCGAGGAAGCCTGAGTCGATTTGCTTCTGTACTTCCTCCTTAATTTTAATGGCCATATCTGGATGAGTACTTCTCAATCTTTGTTTTACTGGAGGACATTCAGTTTTCAGTCGTAAGTGATGTTCCACAATGCTGGTATCCAACCCTGGCATGTCCTGATAGGACCAAGCAAATACATCTAGAAACTCTTTGAGAAGTTGTATCAAGTCTTCTCTGACAGTTGGACTGAGCAGTGCTCCAATCTTAAATTCTTTCTTTTCTTCCTTCGAACCCAAATTAACCATTTCCAACGGCTCTTTGTGAGGCTTGATAAGTGCAAATTGTAGCTATTTTTGTATATAAGTTTTGTTGCACTTATCATTACTTTGTGTTAAAATTGGTTGAATAAACCCCGCTTTGTTCGTAATTACGTTTACTTTACGTTTTAGTGTATATATTGTGTATCGTGTAAATATCATTGAGTTTAATTGATTTCATTTATTTTTGCAGGTGTTCCAGCAATGTGATTTTTCCATTGTTGTATAGAGCATTGAATAAGCTTTCCAGCGCTTCAAACCGTGCGTCAAACGGAGTTACGGTTCAAAAGTTACGAATAAAACAGTGCGGAATTTTCTGGTGTGATTCGCCCCTGCTGCGTTGGGCGGAAATTCCGCCGGGCGAAACTTCAAAAGCGCCGGGCGAAACTCAGAAGGCGTAGCAGTGTCACAGCACTGGAACTTGCAAAAATAAACCGCCTTTCGCCGCCGGGCGCCCCAAAATTCTGCCGTGCGAAACTGGACGGACAAAAACTCCATTGAAGGCCCAAAAACACAATTTTTAGGGATGGGTTTTGATATTTTTGGTTCCAAATCCATCCAATAGCATTTTTTGAGTAGAATTAGGCTAGAAAACACATTGGAGCATGCATTAGGATGATCCGGAGTCGAATCCTTCATCAATCGGAGCCGACAACTCATGAAATGTTTGGTTTTTCTCCATTTATTCTCTATGTATTTCTCTATTTGTTGGGTTATGTTTGTATTGTTACTCTAAACCTATGTACATGTATTGATCATGGTTGTATAATATATATGCTTTACAAATCATTATCGATGTCTTCCTTGATCTTTTTGCATTTATGTTTGGATTTGTGTTGTGTTAGAGATAAACATCACGAATCTTGATTAAGGATGGATATCTATTGTCTAGATGCTAGAGATAGATTTAGATAATAATCTTTATGGTGTCTGAACTTAATGTCTTCCGTGTTTCGAGGTGTCGTGCGCGAGAGTGACGACGAGAGTGATACGGTTGCTCTCTCAGCTCAGTGTGCCAGAGATGGACACTGTTGTGAGCGATACGTGATGATTTTGATGAGTATTGTATGTTGAATGCGACCGATCGATAGGTTTACGTTTGTTCTGAGTAGTGTATATTCATTCTTGATAGGTTTCTTCTCTTCAAATAATGTACTCTTTTTATGTTCATATTTACTTTCCCGCATTTACCTTAAAACCATTTTAAACCAAACTCATTAACATTGATATTGTCGAACGGCAGTTCAGTAGCACCGATATCTGTGGACACGATATTTCCCGAAAAATACTTCCAAATCTTTTTGCTTGCTTGCCCTATTCCGCAACCAACAAAATGGCGCCGTTGTCGGGGATTGGTTTTTATTGTTCTTGCATTGCGATAGTTTCGTTGTTTTTGAGTTTTGTAGATATTGTACATTTTGTATATTTTCACTTGTTTATTATGATACTTGTATATTTTAACGTTTGTTCAAGTGTTTGGTTAGGACGCTTGCTTTTGGTTGCGCGGTGAGACATCACCACGGCATGAAGAGAGGAAGTTTCTAATTAAGCACCGTAAAGGCGTCGAGCTTACGACATAAAACAAGCATGTTTTTATTGTTTTTCATTTCTAATGTTTTTGGTTGTTGTTTGCTCGCAAATTTTGATTGACTTATTTGAGGATGCTTTGGTGATTTTCCAAGTTGGTTCGTTTCAACTTGCGGATGTATGGTAATGATTTTGTTAAGTTTTGTACACGTCTGAGGTATGTATTTATCACTTTCTTGACTTTAGCATATTCATGTTACTTAGGCATTTTACAAACTTTCATGCCATTCATTCTTTTGTATACTTGTTCTTGTTGTGAATCACTTTAGTTCCCAACCTTTTTGTGAGGAAGCCTTCCATTGTTCATATATGCTCGGAGTTCCAACATTCTTGTTCTAACTGGATTTTATTATGTTGAATCTGTTGTTTGTGTTGTGTATATGAATGCATGAAAAGGATCAAGGCAATTGTTTCATTTTGAGCACAACCACCCTAGCCAAATAGTCAATTCACCTTGTAAGTGTGTGATCATTTGTAACCCCTTTGAGCCTTTGGTCATTATCCATGTTGTTTGAGTTTGATGCTTGTCTATGAGTGTCAAATTTAATTTTTGTATGGATTTTGATTGATTATTTTTTCTTGAACCCTCAACTTTGTGTTGTTGTATGAGTTTTTTCCTTGCCTTAGAAAGTAGGGAGTATTCACATGATGGTGCGGTTGAATTAAAGTTGGGGAGAGGATGATTGTATACTCATTGGTTGGATTCTATGAGGATTGAAAAAGAAAAGAAAAAAAAAGAGAAAAATTTGTGAAAGAGAAAAAGAAAGAAAAAAGGAAGAAAAAGAAAAATCCTTGAAAAAGGAAACAAAAGGAGTTTCAATAATTGTGCTAAATAAGTATTGTATGTTGTGTAGCACTTGGAATTTTGGAAGAAGTTGGTTGAAATTTTGTGTGTGAATCTTTGTGAGTTTTCACTCCCTTAGGTTTAGGCAAGTTTTTGTTTCAATTACCTTTAGAAATTGCCCCTTGTTTGTTTACCCGACCACGTTACAACCTTGAAAGTCCTTGTGATTCTTGCTTTTGTATTTTCAATGTGAATTTGTGAATGTATGCATAATTTAGTCTTTTGTTTTCAAGATTGTTGTGTGAGTGTAAAGTACCTCATTTTGTGTTTTTCATCTACCGATGATTGTTTTTGCTAGGTGTGATTCACATTTGAACTTGTGTTGTTTTAGAATTTTTGGCATGATTTTTGTATTTTGCATTTGTTTCGTGACTATGTTGTCGTCGTAGTTTAGTGGTAAGTATTTACTTTTTGTGTGTACCGTTTTCATTTGAACCATACATTCGTTTCCGTTTTTCAAAACCTGTTGATTCATCATTCTTTGGATGTTGCTTGTGCATTTTCAAGTTTGTTTGATTCTTGTTTATGGATAAACAATTAGGTAAGTTGGGGAGAGTTTGATAAGTGCAAATTGTAGCTATTTTTGTATATAAGTTTTGTTGTACTTATCATTACTTTGTGTTAAAATTGGTTGAATAAACCCCGCTTTGTTCGTAATTACGTTTACTTTACGTTTTAGCGTATATATTGCGTATCGTGTAAATATCATTGAGTTTAATTGATTTTCATTTATTTTAGCAGGTGTTCCAGCAATGTGATTTTTCCATTGTTGTATAGAGCATTGAATAAAGCTTTCCAGCGCTTCAAACCGTGCGTCAAACGGAGTTACGGTTCAAAAGTTACGAATAAAACAGTGCTGAATTTTCTGGTGTGATTCGCCCCTGCTGCGCTAGGCGGAAATTCCGCCGGGCGTAGCCAAAATTCCGCTGGGCAAAACTCAAAAGGCGTAGCAGTGTCACAGCACTGGAACTTGCAAAAATAAACCGCCTTTCGCCGTCGGGCGCCCCAAAATTCCACCGGGCGAAACTGGACGGACAGAAACTCCATTAAAGGCCCAAAAACACAATTTTTAGGGATGGGTTTTGATATTTTTGGTTCCAAATCCATCCAATGGCATATTTTGAGTAGAATTAGGCTAGAAAACACATTGGAGCATGCATTAGGATGATCCGGAGTCGAATCCTTCATCAATCGGAGCCGACAACTCATGAAATGTTTGGTTTTTCTCCATTTCTTCTCTATGTATTTCTCTATTTGTTGGGTTATGTTTGTATTGTTACTCTAAACCTATGTACATGTATTGATCATGGTTGTATAATATATATGCTTTACAAATCATTATCGATGTCTTCCTTGATCTTTTTGCATTTATGTTTGGATTGGTGTTGTGTTAGAGATAAACATCACGTATCTTGATTAATGATGGATATCTATTGTCTAGATGCTAGAGATAGATTTAGATAATAATCTTTATGGTGTCGGAACTTAATGTCTTCCGTGTTTCGAGGCGTCGTGCGCGAGAGTGACGACGTGAGTGATACGGTTGCTCTCTCAGCTCAGTGTGCCAGAGATGGACACTATTGTGAGCGATACGTGATGATTTTGATGAGTATTGTATGTTGAATGCGACCGACCGATAGGTTTACGTTTGTTCTGAGTAGTGTATATTCATGCTTGATAGGTTTCTTCTCTTCAAAGAATGTACTCTTTTTATGTTCATATTTACTTTCCCGCATTTACCTTAAAACCATTTTAAACCAAACTCATTAACATTGATATTGTCGAACGGCAGTTCAGTAGCACCGATCTCCGTGGACACGATAATTCTAGGAAAAATACTTCCAAATCTTTTTGCTTGCTTGCCCTATTCCGTAACCAACAAAATGGCTCAATAGACCTTTCCTCTTGTTTGAGTAGTCGGGAGATCTCTTCAGGAATTTCTTCGTTCTCTTCTTCTTCAGCTTCAAATACCGGGAATTCAAAGTTGGGAGAAGGCATTGGATCGTATGTTTCAATGGGGTTTAAAACAAGCAATCTGCATGATGTGATGATTCATTTTCTAGCAAAGACAGATAAGATGCAAGAGTGTGTGCAGTGTATTTTCTGAAAAATGCTTGTTTTTATTTTGGCCTGTTTTTAGGATTACCATTTTCTGAAAAGCGAAAAGTGAAAACAGTAATAAATGCGGGAATTCAGAATGACATTATTTATTCATGATTTGTCAATTCTTGAAATACAGCCATATAAAACAAAACTGTGTCGCTTTGGGCTAAGGGAAGAGGGATATTTACAGAAAAGTGAGCCCGATAAAAACATCCATTTCACCTGGGCAAGGTGAAAGGTTAACACAAAGATGGTAACTAGTTAGACTTATGGATGACTTTCGGGACATCGACAACAACCTAGTGGCGACGAACTCCTCTGTGAATCACAAAGTCTGGTATCTTCCTTCTTGGCTTCTCTTCAGAAATAACTCTGATTTCCGGTGGAGTAGGATCATTGGAGTCTTCTTTCCATGCAGAGTTGTCATAGGAGAATTCTTTTGTCGCATCTTCCATAGGGTTTTTACTTTCAAGGGGATCTCCCCAACCAATTGGCTGGATGTCCTCATATCGGATGCGAGAACTTTCGGGAGCGGTGTATTTGACTAGTGATGACACTGAATTTCACCGTATTTTTGACTCCGATTTCGCATGCATTCTTAGTCTTTTAATGTCATTTTATTATGTTATTATTATGTTTTTCTTTGTTTTCAGGTTTTTAGTCTAATCAGAGCCCCGAGCGA
Source organism: Lathyrus tuberosus (assembly GCA_022829125.1). NCBI lineage: Eukaryota > Viridiplantae > Streptophyta > Magnoliopsida > Fabales > Fabaceae > Lathyrus > Lathyrus tuberosus. The sequence continues at coordinate 3,482,686 of JALAZF010000468.1, read as the reverse complement.
GAAAAGGAGCGAAAAGGAAGTCGAAATGAGCTAAAATAGAGAAAATCAGCATTTTACACTTATGGCATCCACTATGGCGGCCGCCACAGGGTCTTCCATGACGTGGCCATGTCTCAAACTCCTCCCAACTGTTTTTCCCCACGATCTCCAACTGCCCAAGCAAGTTTACACTCATGGCGGGCGCCATGGTGTTGTGGCGGGCGCCACAAGAACAAAACGAGTTCCCTCCCAAATTCAAATGCTAGGGGCATCCTTGTCTTTTCCACATGTTTCCTTGCCTATAAATAGGACTTTAGATTTTCGTTTTTCTTCATCCAAGTTTAGTTGTTCATAAGCATATATCAGTGTAATAGTGGTAATCGCTTCACATCGAGGTGTTACTACATTCGAGAGATCGAGTCTGTAAGAGCCTGTGAGACTAAGTCTTGGAGCACTCTGGAAGGAAGTTAATCCTGCCGCCATTTTACTGTCAGTTCGCATTGTATTCAACCACTCCGATTGGAGCAGGTTTTTATTACTTTACCTTTTGTCAACTTTATTTCCTGCACTGTCTTTTAATTTCATTTACTTTCCGCACTTGCTTTAATTTCATTTACTTTCCGCACTCGCACTTAAATACCTTTTTTATGAAAAATCTAAAAATGAACTTTTACTTTACCATGTCTGGCTAATTTTATAAAGGTTAGAATGTGAAGATCATAACCGAACCGATAATCTGTACAATTGTTAGTGGAAACACTTAAGGGCTATTTTAACTTTCAATATAAGTTTTCCTGTTCTTAAAATCCGTTGGGTAAGATCGAAAGCCGTCCAACGCCTATCTAAACTTAATTGTTTTTAAACTATTTCAAAAACAGCGAAAGCGCTTTGTCTAGTTTATTAGGAGTTTTTAATTTAAAAGGAAAAGAGATTTTAAAACCATTTTCGGACGCGTTAAGAAGTTTAAAGTCTGGTTCGTAAGAACCTCTTTTTTTTAGAAAATCCAGGTTAAAATACTTTTCAACTTGGTCAAGATACTATATTTCTTAAAAATAGGTTTACTACTCTAACGCAATGCGCGCCTTTTTATCCGTGACAATAAGAAGGTTTGATTAGGGGGTACAACTCGGTTCTGAATACGCGAAAGCGACAGTTCCTGTCAAATTAGTTCTTTTCAAAGTAGAAAACATTGCCCGTAAGTAGTTCTATTGGCAAGTACATGGATTATCAATTGGTTGTGTGAATTGCATTCGAACCTGTCTTTATCAATTAATTTTAATTACTTTATTTACTACCGTGCACTCTTCAAAACTACTATTTTCAATCACCTTAGATACACACCTTAACAATAGATAGCGATAGATTGACACTTGGTCTCTGTGGATATGATAATCTTTTATATTACTCTGACGCGTTCGTACACTTGCGAAAAAAACACGCATCAAGTTTTTGGCGCCGTTGCCGGGGACCAATTTCGTCAAATTTCGTACCCTGTTGTTATACCGTTTAGACTAAGGAAGTTACCCGCCGGTCAATGCGAAAAACTCGTAGTACCGAAAGTTTAGTAGACCCTCTAGCTGAACCAGAATGTTACGCTCGCGCACGTTTATATTTCCGTAAACTTAGGAAAGCTATGGCCGAAGATCAAAATCAAAGACCTCTTAAGGATTTCGCCCAACCATCCAACGAGGAACCTAGTTCTAGTATAGTAAATCCAGCCATACCAACTAACAATTTTGAACTTAAACCATCCCTGCTGCAGTTAGTACAGCAGAGACAATTCGCAGGTCTTGCTACAGAGAACCCAAACCAACATTTGAAAAACTTTCTCCAACTAGCAGACACCTTTAAAACCAATGGAGCCCCTCCTGAGGTGATTCGCTTAAGATTATTTCCTTTTTCCCTCAGAGATAAGGCCCTATCTTGGTTAGATTCCCTTCCACCAAATTCCATAACAAGTTGGGAAGACCTTAGAAAAGTATTCCTTGCCAGATATTTTCCCCCGAGTAAGACCGCTGTTCTTCGAAACCAAATAACTAGATTTACCCAAAACCAAGGAGAATCGTTGTTCGAAGCCTGGGAGAGATATAAAGAGCTGTTAAGAGCATGCCCACATCATGGTTTAGAAAATTGGTTAATCATTCAAACCTTCTATAATGGACTTCATTATAACACTAAGATGACCATCGACGCCGCCGTAGGTGGCGCGCTGATGAACAAACCTTACCCTGAAGCTAGTGCCCTTATCGAAGATATGGCCCAAAACCATCAATCATGGGGAGTAGAACGAGCGACAGTGGAAAAGAAGGAAGCCCAAGGAGGAATACATGAGTTAAGCTCTATAGACATGATGCAAGCTAAAATGGACGCATTAGCCCTAAAAGTTGAGCATATGTGTACAACCCCGAATACTGCAGCCGCAGTTTTGTCAGATTGTAAGATATGTGGGACGAAAGGACACCAATCCGCAGAATGCAGTCTATTAAACGAGACCAGCTCTGAACAAGTGAACTACACCCAAGGAAACCCATTTTCAAATACCTATAACCCTGGATGGAGGAATCACCCAAACTTTTCCTATAAGAATAATAACCCTATCCAAAATACTGCCCCTCCGAGACAATCAAGTTATCAAGCCCCAAGATCAAATCAACCTATGCAACCTGTACCACCAAAACCGAGCCTTGAGAAAATCGTGGATAATTTTGTCGCTGCTCAAATCCAACAAAACAAGGAGTTCATGAACCAAAACGTTCATGTTAACGAACTAATTACCCAGTTAGGAACCAAGGTTGACCAAATAATCACTCACAATAAGATGCTTGAAACCCAAATCTCGCAGGTAGCTTTAAACCAAGCCCCTCAGACCACACCTGGAGGACAATTCCCTGGACAACCTCAACAAAACCCAAAAGGACAAGCAAATGCCATTACCCTACGAAGTGGGACCGCTTATGATGAACCTTGTAACCCGAGGTTGAGTGATCCCAAAACTTCTAAGGAAGATGACAACATCCCAGATAAAAAGAAGAAACCAGAGGAATCTGTAAACCAGGAAAGTCAAGAAAAAGGAGAAGAACCCAAAAACAAAACCTATATACCACCCCCGCCATACAAACCACCAATACCATATCCGCAAAGACTTAAACAAACCCAGATCAATAATCAGTATCAGAAATTCATTAAAGTTATAGAAAAACTTCACATAGAAATCCCGTTCACAGAAGCCATTACCCAAATACCATCCTACGCAAAGTTTCTCAAAGACATCCTTACCAATAAACGTAGACTTGATGATCCGAAACCCTTGGAATGTAATTCTATTGCCGAAAATAAATTAGCAAAAAAGGATAAAGATCCTGGAAACTTTTCCATTCCTTGTACTTTGGGGAGTCATGCCATCGAAAAAGCTTTTCTAGACTTAGGAGCTAGTGTGAGCTTAATGCCCTTAGCGGTTTGCGAAAGGTTAAATTTAGGAGAGTTGCAACCTACCAAGATGTCACTTCAATTAGCCGATAGATCTGTTAAATATCCGATAGGCATACTTGAAGACGTCCCTGTTAGGATAGGTCAGCTGTTTATCCCTACTGATTTTGTTGTCATGGACATTAAAGAAGATGATGACATACCAATTCTTCTAGGTAGACCATTCTTATCGACTGCTGGAGCCATAATAGATGTCAAAAAGGGGAAGCTAACCTTTGAGGTAGGGAACGAGAAGATAGAATTTATACTTTCAAAATTTCTTATGGCACCTGTGATAGGAGATGCGTGTTATGCGATAGATATCATTGATGAATGTGTTAGGGAGTTAGAGCAAGAAGAAGTCATTGAAACAATTAAGCTGCCATCAACTCTTATTTTGGAAGATGACAATTATAAGAAACCCTACATCGATGATAACCTTTACGAATGTTTATCCCTTACCCCAGATCCTATGCCTTGCCCTATTAAACCAGCCTTGGAACTTAAGGAACTACCTAAGAACCTGAGATATGAGTTTCTTGATGAAGAAATGAATCGTCCGGTTATAGTTAGTGCTGCCTTGAGACAAAAAGAAACAGATCAACTCTTGGACATTTTACGAAGATATCCCTCAGCCTTAGGATATAATATCTCTGATCTGAAGGGTATAAGTCCATCCGTATGCATGCATCGGATTTCGCTCGAAGTAGATTCAAAACCTTCCAGAGAGCACCAGAGAAGGATAAACCCTATACTGAGTGATGTTGTCAAAAAGGAAGTTCTGAAGTTGCTTGAAGCAGGTATAATATATCAGATCTCGGATAGTAAGTGGGTGAGCCCTGTGCATGTGGTACCCAAGAAGGGAGGCATCACAGTTGTGCAAAATGAGAAAGGTGAACAAATAGCAAAGCGGATAGAAGGAGGTTGGCGTATGTGCATAGACTATAGAAAGCTAAATAAAGCAACTAGGAAGGATCATTTCCCTTTACCGTTCATAGACCAGATGTTAGAACGTCTTGCCAGACACTCTTACTTCTGCTATCTAGACGGGTATTCGGGATTCTTTCAAATACCTATACATCCAGAAGATCAAGAAAAAACTACCTTTACATGCCCTTTTGGAACTTTTGCCTACAGACGAATGCCTTTTGGACTCTGTAATGCCCCTGCTACTTTCCAACGTTGCATGATGTCAATCTTTGCAGATTATCTAGATGGAATCATGGAAGTATTTATGGATGATTTCTCGGTTTGCGGTTTTGATTTCCAAAATTGTCTTATCAACCTTGAGAAAATCCTGGAAAGATGTGTGGAGGTGAACCTTGTGCTGAATTGGGAAAAATGCCATTTCATGGTGACTGAAGGAATTGTTTTAGGACATATAATCTCCGAAAGAGGTATAGAGGTAGATAAAGCAAAAATAGAAGTTATAGAGAACCTAAAACCACCCAAGACTATCAGGGAAGTTAGAAGTTTCCTTGGACACGCTGGATTCTACCGCCGTTTCATCAAGGACTTCTCCAAAATAACAAAACCTTTAACTGGCCTGTTAATGAAAGATGCTGAATTCATCTTTGATGAAAAATGCAATGAAGCATTCAACCTTTTGAATCAAGCATTGATTTCAGCACCCATTATGAAACCCCCTGATTGGTCTGAACCGTTTGAGATAATGTGTGACGCCAGTGATTACGCTGTAGGAGCCGTTCTAGGTCAGAGAAAAGATAAAAGATTACATGTAATATATTATGCCAGTAGAACCCTAGACGCCGCCCAGCTCAATTACGCAACAACCGAGAAAGAACTCCTAGCTGTAGTTTTCGCTATAGACAAATTTAGATCATATCTAGTAGGAGCCAAAATTATAGTTTACACCGATCATGCTGCCATCCGTTACCTACTAAGTAAAAAAGATGCTAAACCCAGGTTACTTCGATGGATTTTGTTGCTACAAGAGTTCGACTTAGATATCCGAGATAAAAAAGGCACAGAAAATTTAGTAGCCGATCACCTATCTAGGCTAGAATACCTGAATCCTGAATTAGTACCCATAAATGATGATTTTGCCTATGATAGATTGATAGCCCAGTTGGAAACCATTGAAGATAAAGAACCAGACCCTCATGAGCACTTCCAAAAATCCTTAGCTGTAAGTAACGTGCCCTGGTACGCTGATTTTGTTAATTACCTAGCCGCTGATATCATACCCCCTGATCTCGATTACCACAAGAAGAAGAAGTTCTTAAGTGATGTTAGAAATTTCTATTGGGATGAGCCACTTCTTTTCAAGAGAGGTAAAGATGGCATTTTCCGCCGTTGCGTTCCAGAAGACGAGGTAGAAAGTATAATTCAGCATTGTCACTCTGCACCTTATGGTGGACATGCAAGCACCTCTAAGACCTACGCCAAGATTCTTCAAGCTGGCCTATTCTGGCCTACCATGTGGCGTGATGTCCATGCTTACATTGTCAAATGTGATAGATGCCAACGCACAGGAAATATATCAAGACGCGACGAAATGCCTTTAAGAAACATCCAAGAAGTAGAACTCTTCGACGTATGGGGTATAGATTTCATGGGACCATTCCCACCATCTTTAGGAAACAAGTATATCTTAGTTGCAGTAGACTACGTGTCTAAATGGATTGAAGCGATAGCTGCACCCACAAACGACACTAGAGTAGTGATTAAATTATTTAAAAATTATATATTCCCCAGATTTGGAACACCCCGTTTAGTTATAAGTGATGGAGGATCTCACTTCATATCAAGAATATTTGATAAGCTTTTAAGCAAGTATGGAGTTAAGCATAGAGTAGCAACACCATATCACCCACAGACTAGTGGCCAAGTGGAAGTATCTAATAGGGAGATTAAACAAATTTTAGAAAAAACTGTCTCTGTATCCAGAAAAGATTGGTCGCAAAAGCTTCAAGAGGCTTTATGGGCCTACAGAACCGGTTTCAAAACCCCTATATGAACAACCCCCTACCAACTAGTCTATGGAAAATCTTGTCATTTACCTTTTGAGTTAGAGCATAAGGCCTATTGGGCCATTAAAACTTTGAATTTGGATTACCTAACTGCTGGTGAGAAACGTATCCTTGACATCCACAAATTGGAAGAACTCAGACAGCAAGCCTACGAGAATGCCATAATATACAAAGAAAGAACAAAAGCTTGGCACGACAAAAGAATCGTAAGAAAAGACTTCAACTTAGGCGACCCTGTTCTCTTGTTCAATTCTAGGCTACGACTCTTCCCAGGAAAGCTCCGTTCAAGATGGACTGGCCCCTTCAAAGTATCAAAAATTCTGAGGTCTGGAGCTGTTGAAATAAAAAACGAGACATGTAAACCATTCATCGTCAATGGACAAAGACTGAAGCTCTACGAAGGAGGAGACATTCCAACAACCTACTCCAGCCACACTCTAAGTGATCCACCAATCCCGACAAGAGATGTATAAGTTCCAGTCGTCAAGCTAACGACGTTAAACAAGCGCTGCATGGGAGGCAACCCATGATTTTCTTACCTTATTTACTCTTTCTACATTTTGTTTTATTTTATTTCTTGGTATATTTTGTCAGGACTAATGTTTAAAATGTTTGTGTTTTACAGGACTTTCTTCCTAACTCTGTGCAGAATGCAGAACTTTGACGACATGCATGTGACTTTCAGGAATAACGCCCAGAGAGAGCGTTACTTTGTCCACTTCAGACGTCCTATGGCACCTACGAGGTACCCAGATCAGGCTTGCATGGAGGCTTTAGGCATTGAGCCTAGTGTCAGATTCTTATGCCACCAGCTTCAATGGGACCAGTTCGACGACCTGAACAACACCTATAGGAACCTCACTTTGGAGTTCCTCAGCTCGTTTTCTTATGACCCCTGGGCCGGACCAGATGGATGTGCTATTTTCAGGTTATTTGGGACTGAGTACTCCTTCACTCATAAGGAGTTTGGTGATTTATTAGGTTTTCAGACGACCCCTGATGCTATTCCTAGGACACCTATGGGATACTTTCTGAGTAGGGAAGTGGAGAAGTTCTGGAGTGATATCTCTGGTGGAGGGAGTCAGGATCCTTCCACCCTGTTCTCACATGTTATCCACAACCCTGCATTGAGGTATTTTCAGATGATCATAGCACACTCTTTCTTTGGATTGCCAGATGCTGAGACCTTGCTTAGTGAGGAGGAGATCTTTCTACTGTTTTGTGCGTCCCAGTCACGTCCTGTGGCATGTGGGAACTTTCTGCTGAAAGGTCTTAGCAGTATTGCCAGGTCATCAGTAGGTATTATTCATGTGGGAGGTATTGTTACCCAGATTGCTGCTGCTTTAGGCCTTTCGCGTAAGTTGTTACATCTCAGGGTTTTCTGTGAATACACCACCATGGACGTTGATTTCTGCCTAGACAGAGGGTTGATAAGGAGAGCCTCTGCAAACCCCAACCAGTTCAGATTGTTGATCGACAACGAGGCTGTTCATTACTTTTTGCTGCCTGATCCGATGATGACCAGTGTTCATGACCCAGCTAATTGGAGATATGCTTTGGAGGGTTATGGAGAGACTATTGAGGAGCCTAGATCGCCTCCTATTGCTGAGTACACCCCTACACCTCCGTCTCCCAAAATCACTGTATTATCTAATAATTTGTCTTTGCAGCCACCCGATTTATACACCCAGGTTGTTGAGCTCCGCAGAGAGACTGCCAAGCTCAAGCAGGAGGTAGCTGATCTTGCTTTGCAGATTGAGGTATCTGATCTCACTCATGCTACTGAGGCAGACTCTTTATACCAGGAGATCGGAGAGCTTCGTCGCGAGATCGCTGAGCTTCGTGGATCCAGCCAGGCAGAGAAGCCAGCTGATTGATCATATTGCCCTGACTTACTACTCTATTATTTACTATTCAGTATTTCTGCGTTTTCTTTACTTTTTAGCATATCTGGACACATTTCGTATTTTCGCATTTCCTATATTTCCTATGTACTTTGATTTTATATATACATATATATATTATGTGTGTTTTTATTTTTCCTTTTATATATATATATCCAATAATAATGTTATTTTTCTTAATATTTGATTTTTATTTCCACAAAAATTGTGCAAGTCCCGTGTTGAAGAAGAAAGCAAATGAGAACGCTATCGGGACCCCCGAGACGCAAAAGGTAAGAGAGGCCCATTCCAAAATTCAAAATTTTGGCCCAGGTCCGAAAATGACCTTATGGCGCCCGCCATAGCCTTATGGCGCCCGCCACGGCGTCCTGGTAAATACGGGGGAGAACTACATCTTCCACCATTTTTGAACCTCTAAACTCCCAAAACCCATTTTTCTCCTTTTCCAAAACTCCATTAAAACTCACAAAAGCTCCCACATTTATTTAATACCCACTATCCATTAACCCTTTCAAACTTCCATTTGAAATTCCACCAATTAAATTCCATAAAAATCTCACCTTTACCAACTTATATTTAAACCCATCTTCACTATCTTCAAATCAATTCAAGGAGCAAGCTATGGAGTTCGAAGGATATATTTTGCGAGAAGGAAAACCCGGGGATAGGCAGAGGAGGAATATTCAAAGGCTTCAAGGTCGAGAAATTCTCTCGACGAGGTACGTGGACGACAACTGTCTCTATACCTTGGGTATTTATCATAGTGTTTATCATTTACTTGATTTTTTGGGACTGCACTCTATTTTTGAAAACCAAGAACCAACCTTTGAGAAACTGACAGTTGAGTTTTTAAGTTCTTTGATCTACACTGTCCACCCTAACACTGCTAGCACAGTCGGTACTGTCCAATTTAGAATGTTTGGAATAGAATATAAGTACAGTACCGACGAACTAACAAGTCTGTTAGGGATTCCTCTTTGGGAAGGTGCTATTTGTGAAACCCCTTTGGATGACGGATGGTCGGTCGATGCATTTTCTTTTTGGCAGAGATTGTCAAATAATTTAATAACTTCTTTTGAAGGAATTCTTGCATCGACCATCCACAACCCGGCCATCAGAGTTTTTAGATACCTGTTGGCATGTACTATTTTTGGCCGGGATAATCCAAATAAGGTTAATGCTAAAGAGCTTCAGTTTTTACAAGGAAGTCTCACTAATAGAAGAATCAATCCGGTCCCGTTTATGCTTTCTCACATGTCTGTTACTATTAATAAAGCAGGACCGATTGTTTTTGGAGGACTGATTACGTCTATTGCTCGGGCCCTTAACTTGAACAATAAGATAGCCACACTAGAGCCCTTAACTCCTCGCATAATCAACCTAAAATTTCTAAAAGATATGAAATTGTGCCGAGCGAGAAGAGAGGGTGGTTTTGTATTGATGATCCATGGTGTAGCTATCCCATCTGTTGCCTTGCCCTGCAGTAGACGTACCGATGTACGTAATGAAAGGAACTGGACCTATGATTTAAATGCTCCACCTGTTCTAGGTCCACTTCCTCCTAATATTCCTGATGCGGAGGGACACGACACTGACGAAGAATTTAAGCGGAGAGATCAGTCTCCCATACCTCATGTGTCCCCCCATCATCCTTCACCACCACACACCGCACCCTCTTCCTCTAACCCTTTTGCAGGTTCAGTCCCTGGATCCTATGTCACTGAGGAGATGTGGCGTGACCTTATGGCTAGAGAAGAAAGGCGAGATGACCTTCTCTCTACCATTCAGCAACAATTGACGGATAATATGAGCTTCATGGAAGAATCACGACGGAGGATAGATCGATCCTTCGAGTCCGTTTCTCACACCTTGCTTGCGATAGCAAACGAGCAATCCCGTCAGCAAGACTTCAACCGCCGGCATTACGAGCTTATGGAGGCTACTCAAGGTTCCGTTCTAGGTAACCTTCGACAGGTCAGAGATGCCCAGGCAGCCTTATCAGCCCGATTGGACCGGAGAGACCAGCATCGTAGCAGATCCCGTCGTCCCAGGCATTCCCAGCAGGACGACGAGGGCACCAGTGGTCCACATCAGTAGTTTTACAGGTTACTCTCCTTATCTTATTTCGAAACATTGGGGACAATGTTCGATTTAAGTGTGGGAGGGGATTTTATTGCTTTCTATTTCCATTTTTTTTAGTTAGTTGTTTATTTCTTGTTTTTGTCTATGTCTTTTTTCTAGAAAATGCATGAGTCTGACGAGTCACCAGTACAGTGTATCCCTAGTGCACCCTCATTTTTCCCCATTTCTTTAGCCCTAAAAAAAAAAAAAAAAAAAAAAAAATTTTTTTTTGCAAAAAGAAAACATTGTTGTTCTACACGTTTTTTGGGCTTTAAGACAGGTTTGGATTAGGATGTGGTGACTTAGGTGAACTTTTTGAAACATTAGTATCGTTTTAGCACCGTAGACTTCACGAATATAGGAATCATTCTAAAACCCCATGTACCATGGCCTTAATCATCATTTCCAAATTTGTCCTAAGTAGTTTATTTCTGCAGTCAGCTCCGGCCTAAGCATGTTCTACGTAGGGGACCGATGAACATAAGTGAATGATCCAGTAAAATAAATAAAGAATAAGGCAAACTCCGGATAGATGACCCTCACAAGGTCGTTTAACCCAAAAATTTGAATTGTTGCCACACAAAAAAATATAATTTTAGCTTACCCATTGTTAGTTGGTTCAGAGGTATCTGGCGCTGAACTCGGTAGGGCGGATTACGATCCGATCCCCCACAACTGCATTTGGGTTAAATAAAAGGGTTTACACAGTCTTATGTGCCAGAAACCCTATGTTTTGGATCAGAATCACTAACAGGTCACTCTACTATGAAACATGTACGGATAACGGGCTTAATGTGATTGCGCCTGAATGAAAAGGACCCAAAAAAGAGATGAAGAGGTAGGCCTAGTTATTGTGGGATGGTACGGTTGATTAATATAAGAATGAAGTTTATGTCCGCCTCTGCGGATAAGTGTCATTACGATACCCTTGGTTCACTTAGTACCTGTCACTGCATCCTGACTTGAACTTAGAAGCCCTTTTTGCCCGAATCACGTGTCAGCACTAGTTTTCTTACTTTGAGCTTTAAATGTTTTGCTTGAGGACAAGCAAAGGTCTAAGTGTGGGAGAATTTGATGACACTGAATTTCACCGTATTTTTGACTCCGATTTCGCATGCATTCTTAGTCTTTTAATGTCATTTTATTATGTTATTATTATGTTTTTCTTTGTTTTCAGGTTTTTAGTCTAATCAGAGCCCCGAGCGAGAAAAGGAGCGAAAAGGAAGTCGAAATGAGCTAAAATAGAGAAAATCAGCATTTTACACTTATGGCATCCACTATGGCGGCCGCCACAGGGTCTTCCATGACGTGGCCATGTCTCAAACTCCTCCCAACTGTTTTTCCCCACGATCTCCAACTGCCCAAGCAAGTTTACACTCATGGCGGGCGCCATGGTGTTGTGGCGGGCGCCACAAGAACAAAACGAGTTCCCTCCCAAATTCAAATGCTAGGGGCATCCTTGTCTTTTCCACATGTTTCCTTGCCTATAAATAGGACTTTAGATTTTCGTTTTTCTTCATCCAAGTTTAGTTGTTCATAAGCATATATCAGTGTAATAGTGGTAATCGCTTCACATCGAGGTGTTACTACATTCGAGAGATCGAGTCTGTAAGAGCCTGTGAGACTAAGTCTTGGAGCACTCTGGAAGGAAGTTAATCCTGCCGCCATTTTACTTTCAGTTCGCATTGTATTCAACCACTCCGATTGGAGCAGGTTTTTATTACTTTACCTTTTGTCAACTTTATTTCCTACACTGTCTTTTAATTTCATTTACTTTCCGCACTTGCTTTAATTTCATTTACTTTCCGCACTCGCACTTAAATACCTTTTTTATGAAAAATCTAAAAATGAACTTTTACTTTACCATGTCTGGCTAATTTTATAAAGGTTAGAATGTGAAGATCATAACCGAACCGATAATCTGTACAATTGTTAGTGGAAACACTTAAGGGCTATTTTAACTTTCAATATAAGTTTTCCTGTTCTTAAAATCCGTTGGGTAAGATCGAAAGCCGTCCAACGCCTATCTAAACTTAATTGTTTTTAAACTATTTCAAAAACAGCGAAAGCGCTTTGTCTAGTTTATTAGGAGTTTTTAATTTAAAAGGAAAAGAGATTTTAAAACCATTTTCGGACGCGTTAAGAAGTTTAAAGTCTGGTTCGTAAGAACCTCTTTTTTTTAGAAAATCCAGGTTAAAATACTTTTCAACTTGGTCAAGATACTATATTTCTTAAAAATAGGTTTACTACTCTAACGCAATGCGCGCCTTTTTATCCGTGACAATAAGAGGGTTTGATTAGGGGGTACAACTCGGTTCTGAATACGCGAAAGCGACAGTTCCTGTCAAATTAGTTCTTTTCAAAGTAGAAAACATTGCCCGTAAGTAGTTCTATTGGCAAGTACATGGATTATCAATTGGTTGTGTGAATTGCATTCGAACCTGTCTTTATCAATTAATTTTAATTACTTTATTTACTACCGTGCACTCTTCAAAACTACTATTTTCAATCACCTTAGATACACACCTTAACAATAGATAGCGATAGATTGACACTTGGTCTCTGTGGATACGATAATCTTTTATATTACTCTGACGCGTTCGTACACTTGCGAAAAAAACACGCATCAACTAGGAAGTCATACTTGCCACTCGCCTGTCCCAAGGTGTCCCATGTTTCTGTGAGAATGAATGAGTCATCTTCCTCAATGAAGTTGATTTTAGGAAATGCATAGTTAACGAATTCTTGTCCTGCAAACTTTGCAAATTCATCATCATGGTGTTGGACATCTTCACAGGGTCCTAAGTAATGATTCCATGACTTTGTGGGGACATAAGTATTCTTTTCAATATTACTCAGCTGATAGGAATCGTCCAGCTGACCCTTTTGTCCTAAGTCTTATGTGTACGACTTTCAGATAGGCAAGTCATCTAAGGGATCATAGCCACAGTTGTCTTTCATTAGATTGTCTTCCTCTAATGAATTGGGTGGAGCACGACATCCTTCAGGATAACAATCTCCATAGATCATCCTGACGTCTATCCCCGATATATATCTTGGGCTCTGCTTGGGAAAATAAAGTGGCGTGTGTGCCTCTCCCTGAGACATATAGCTGTCATGGTTAAGGTAAGATTCCACTCTTCATCCATATCGGAGGAGTCGTTCCCATCGATGGTGTGTAATTCTTGAGATACTGGGTGGAGGAAACCTCCGCAGTGGAAGAAATCCTGAATGGAACAAAAAATTTCATCCTTCATTGTAGTCTGGGTACAGGTTGAAGAGAAACCAAGACCTTTCTTTGTTTTATTATCCATAGGAGTTACGATCTGTCCCCATCCTTTGATGCCATTACTCTTGATTACTTTGAGAGCGTCCTTGTATGAGGAAATCGATGTCCCTCTTTCTGGTCGATTCTCATTACTCACCGAGAGTGCTTGGAACTGGGTTCCAACAACCTCCTCTGGTTCTACACAGGAGAATGATGATAAGTTGCACACGATTAAGGCATGCTCTCCACATACTGTGACTAATTTGTCATTCTTGACGAACTTCAATTTCTGGTGAAGTGTCGAAGTGACTGCCCCAACTTTGTGTATCCAAGGTCTTCCTAATAAACAACTATATGCATCCCGGATGTCCATGACCTGGAAAGTAACTTAGAAAGTGTGAGGACTGATGGTTATGGGAAGATCGACTTTGCCGATAACTATTTTTCTAGATCCGTCAAAGGCTTTGACGATGATCTCACTACTTCTCATCGGAGCTCCTTGAAACGATAGTCGTACCAAAGTTGATTTTGGAATAACATTCAAAGATGATCCTGTGTCTACCAGTAAGCTGGCTAAAGCATCGTCCTGGTAGTTGACTGTAATGTTAAGCGCCATATTATGATTTTTGCCTTCTTTTGGCAGTTCTTCATCACTAAATCCTAAGTTGTTGTAGGAAGTGATGTTGGAGATGATTCTGTCAAATTGTCCTACCGTTACATCTTGTTCCACAAAGGCTTGTTCTAAGACCTTCTGTAGAGCTTCCCTGTGAGCTTCTGAACTAAGGAGGAGAGATTGTACAGAGATTCGAGACGGAGTTTGCAGCAATTGGTCAACAATGTTGTACTCGCTTTTCTGGATGAGCTTCAGCATCTCATCGTTCTTCTTTACAAGTTCTTGATTACTGGATTGACCGACTTGTTGGTTAGGAATTTCCGTTTGAGGTTCCTTTTCTTTGGCAGGTTCTACAACTCCTCTGTTGAAGATCCGACCGCTCCGGGTAACTCGACTGATGTCGGCAATGTTCACGCCTGAGGGTAATGGAGTTTCTTTTTCTGTTCTCGATGATCGTTGCACCATACTTGTAAGGGTTAACCTTATCTGACTTGTACGGTATGGGACCTGGCAGGTAGATAACCACAGGGGCTTTTTCGTTTTCTGACCGTCATAAGCAGCCTCGATTGGTTCCTGGTTGGGAACTTTTCTTCTATCAAGAGGGATCTTTAATTCATTGAGTAGAGGAATTATGGCGCAAACGTCCTTGGTTATTCCATGTTTGGAGATTGCGACAATGTCTTTGTTTTGACTAGGGAGGTGCTCTTGTATCATGTTAATCGACCCAGAACTTGAACATGGTCGAATCTCCTTTCGGTCCAACTGATTCTGGAGGGTTGCTCGTACGAGATAACATCCTTGGTTATTTTCCGAGCATACTTTACAATGCTCATAATTGTGCGGAGGTACCCGACCATACCCACTTTGTATACAGTGCATCTTTACTAGATCTGTTTCCATTGAGCGGATATCACGACTTTGATGTCTATCAAGATTCCCATCAGTCATGCTAATCAGTTATGTAGCTTCATCCAGGTAGATTGGAAGCCACCGGTGGTCCAACAGATGTTGAAGTGTTCTTTGCACAAGCGCACACCCTTGGTCGTCTTCACGACATTCTTTACAGTCTAGATAATCATGCAAAGCCAAAAAACTAAGTCTGACCCGCTTAGCATATAGTTCCACTAGACTGGTATTTATTAGGCGCATGTCAAAGATTTGAACCATGTTGACTTAATACTCATTTCTTTCATGGTAGTCTTGGATCCATCCGAGATCCATTTGATGTTAGAGAGCCTCTTGTATAAAAAAGCATCCCTGATTGTCTGTTGAGCAGATTGGACAAGGGTTCTAATCGTGTCGTGGCAGATTATAATGCTGACCTTGTCTCGAATGCATCGCCACTAAGTTGAAGTTTATTGCATGGATGTCGTGGTTTTGAACAATGTTGGGATGTGCATAGGCCATGTTTAATTCACAAATCCTGTGATCCTGAATCCAACCCAGATCCATTTGTTCTTGTAGGGTTGTTTGTACTATGGTACACCTTTGATTGTCCTTTGAACAAATATCACACTGATGATAGTTGTGAGATGGCACGTGACCGTACCCGCTCTGTTTGCAATGCATTTTTACCAGGTTGGTTCCCAGTAAGCGTACATTGTGAATTTGATAACTGTTGACAAGCTCTCTTTCTATCAAATTCATTGTGGTCTTTTCATGTTGCGATAATGGGTTCATATGAACATTCGGGTTAGTATCTTTGAAAGATAAGATCCCGTTCCTGGCAAGCTTCTATACATCAGACTTGAAGTTGAGACAATTCTCAATGTTGTGTCCTGTTTCTCCTTGATGGTAAGGACAAGTTTGATCCGCTTTGAACTAAAAAGGTGGATTTTCTAATTTGATCTGCATGAAGACTCGACATCTGGACTGTCATAACAGATTGTTTAAATTTGTTTCAAATCTGCTCCAAGTTTCTAGGCGTGTTTAGCAGTGGATCAAGGAAAAATTTGTTAAAATATTTGAAGCCCAACTGAAGACTCTATATAAGAAGACTTAGACCTAGGATGTTATATGCCTTTTGTAACCTAGTTCTCTTGTGTAAAAATAATTTTTTAGGGTTTTGAGAGTCGTTGGCTCTCTAGGTTGTAAGTCTCCCTTTGTATCAGTTGATGCATTGTGGCAGATATAGGTGTCGCACAGATCCATAAGCCTTGAGGTATTGGATTGTGTATTGTTCTTGGATGAAGCTTTTAAGAAAATCCAAGTTAGCTTAATTGTCAAGAAAGCTTGACAGATTTCTGTATTGACAGGGATGATGTAGATATCATAGTTGGTGATTAAGGGAAGTGAGTGGGGGATCTCATATCAGAGTTGTAAACGATGGAGTTTAACTTTGGTAAAGATGTTCATTGGGTAGATATTAGGATATAAAGTTGTAAACGAGGGAGTTTAGCTTTGTAACAATTCTACAGATAGTGGAGTATTTTTCCTGGATTGGTATCCCTCAAATGTAGGTGAATTGCACCGAACTGGGTTAATAATTGTTGTGTTCTTTATCATTTTGCAGATTTATGTTTTCTGTTAGGGTTCATGATAAACATGTTGGATCAGATGTTGTAACATCTATGATCCTGCAGTTCTGATATTCAAGGTATCAGTCTGCTGTTGCGCCTCTATGTTTAAATGTTTATGTAGCACAATGTCTTGACATGTGTTAGGATACTGCTGTCTGCATATGCCAAAATTTCAATTAGTATAAGAGCAGGCATCCTGTCTGTTTCTGGATGAGATCTTTGGGAGATACTTTCTAGCATTTAAACAAGAAGGAGTTTTGAAGATCAGATCAATAAACTCAGACATACTCAAGGGTATTAATGGATGAGATGGATGTTCTGGATCGAAGGTAACAACCTGTTGGTTGTTTACGTTGCTGAGGAGGTTCTATAACAACTGCAGGAGAAACAGATGGTTCTCTTGTTGGGGTGTTTTGTAAGATGTTCTGACATCTTATTAGGGCAAGCAGGATTTGTTCCTTGGTGGTTCCCCTGCATGTGTTTCTGATGGAAGAGCTCTAGAATTATGGAATTCTGGAGTTGTTACTGAAGATAGTTGGTCGAAGATCTCAGTCGTCGGCCTCTATATGTGAAGATATCTACATTCTTTTATTCCAAAGTCAGGAGCAATGGAATGGAGATAGTTATTGGAAGATGTCTGTTATGGTGACTTGGTACTTGGATGCTTGGTTCCATGGTGAAGTTTGAAGTCAATTGAAGAGTAGAGGAGTTGAATTTAGGTTTATCAAGTTCTTGCTCTGGGAGTTTGATAAATTGTTGATCGGCTAGGTTATCAAAGATACTTGAGAATTCTCTCAAGTCCACTCATAAAGGCATCTCAGTCGTGCATCTGGAGTCTTCTAGTTATTCTTCTGACTAGAAGGTGTTTCTATGAAACACAACCTGAAGAAAGTGGAGGTGATTTATTTTCACCATCCAAAAAAAGCAAGGAAGGATTCATCTCTCTTAACCCTAAGAGTGAGTCTAATCTGATTGAAGTTTTCAGAATTGTTGAGGTAAATAGGATTCGTTCAGAGAGAATCTTAGTTACTTGAGTCAAGGGTGGCATCCTTGGTATCTCAGCACTGTTCCTCAAAGAAGATACTTGCAAAAGATTGAATACTTGATAAGTGTTCATGAAGTGATCTGGTGGAGCTTAGCTACAACAGTGAAGAAGGGTTATTAAACAAGGATTTAAGATCAATTGCTATTTGTGGAGTTCACAAGTACTTAATTGATTATCCTTGAAAGTCAAGATTGTTGATGTTCAACAAGAAGTTGGAACATCTCATCATCAGAGTTTGTGCAGAATCATGGGAGCGGTACTGTATACGCTTTAGCATCTGTTTTGATCTTAGGTGGTGACCTAAGAACCTGCTTCAGTTGGGTGTGACAGAAGTATGTGATCTCTGGAGAGTTTCCTAGCAAGAAACTGGTCTGGACTTTGATGTTGTTGAAGATGAAGATGAAGACATCATAATCTTAATGGTTACTTCTTGGATCAGTTTATTTATGATCTAGGAGGGTTGGAGTGCTGGTGATGGCACAAATTGGATCAGTTTATTTCTGATCTAGGTACTTTGGAGCATGGGATCTTGCTCTTCTTGAAGGTCAAGGTTAAGTGACAGTTATCTATGACTTTCTACAGACTGCTCTACTAAGGAAAGTGGCATTCTTTGGTATGGCTATGGTGTAGTCTAGGACTACTTTTTCATCTGAAGATTCAGACGTGGCAGGTGTGAAGTCTTTAGAGTTTCAAAGCAGGACGGAGGTTGTCTACTCAAACTTGGTTGTTGAATCAAGTCTATGAGAGCATGGAACTCTTGTTCTGTAATAGGGAGGAGGTTCTTCTAAGTGGCAGAAGGAGGAGCTGAATTCAGCAGCTGGATATCGTATCAAAATGTTTTGACATCTAGTTTAACATCAGAGTCTCAGCTGGTGATGTGGCACATCAGCTTAAGATAAGGTGATCTACAGGAGAATGGAAGTTATGGATGCTTCAAAAAGGTCTATCTCATGCAGTTTGTGGGAGCTGTGGATGGGAAGATGTTACATGTCTAGAGGTTTGGTGGATCCAAGATGTTTTGCTATGGAGCAAGTAGTTCATGTGACTTGAAGATCAAATTTCATTGGTGGACCAGTGTATCTTGTGGGAGTTCTGAAGAATAGTGAGATCAATCAAAAGGTGGCATTTGGTTGGTTTCATAGCGTGCATTTAAGCAGGATGCTTGAAACTGATTGCTCTTGTGCAGAAGGGTGGTTAGTTGAAAATGTAAGGAGGATCTGGATCTTTCTTGGAGCTTGTGGCAGAAGTTCTCAGGTTATGGAAGATTACCTCTTTTGGTTGATGAGAGTTTATTTCTCTTTGGGGTTTCTGAAGTTCTCTTTGTTCAAGCAGGTGGCACAGTGTTGTGTAAAGATCTTCAGTTTGGATTGCTATGCAGATAATAAGTCCAGTGGTGGAGCATATCAAGAACCATGGTGTGTGGTGTCTGTGATGTGTGATGGATGTCCTAACTGATGTTAGAACATCTTCTGGGTTGTTTATCCTTGGTGGAGGATTCTTAAGTTCTGGTCGAGGAACTTGTTGGCTACATCGTGTCTAAGGAGTATCTATCTTGTCATACGGGAGAATGATGGAGTAGAAGAACTGCCTTAGGAGGATGATGTAGAGAAGACTGAAGTGGATCATGTGTTGATTGCATGGAAGTATGAATACTGATATTCACCAGTTGATCAGAAGTATTCCAGGTTATCATACGGGAGAATGATAAAGGAATGATTGTCTTAGATTGTTGGGTGTCTATCTATTGATTAACCTTGCTAAGGTCAGAGGAAAATCTTGTGGAGGGGATACTGCCCCTTGCTATAAGTTATGCTAATAGTTGATCAGCTTGGCAAGCTGAGAAGTTCTGGAGTATGTATATGATATCTGACATCGTTATAACAAACTAAGGGGCCCTGTACGTCTCTTTGAGGAATGTGGATCATTCCAGATCAATTGGGTTGTATCTCAGGGAACAAGAAGGTCTATACATGAGAATTCAGAAGGAATTCGTGTGGTGTATGGATAGTTTTTGGACGAGAGGGATCAATGGAGCTTTGATCTCAATCCAAGAGTTTGTTATTTTAGGATGGTGATCCTAATATGTCCTCACGGGTAGCATGATGGTGTTCATGTGTGAGTGATTATTGGTTCTTATCAGACTAAGCAATAAGAGGAGTTGATGATTGTGTTCAGCAGGTAGGTTGGACGGAGGGTGCGCTCTTAAAGACATGAAGATACGTCTTATGTTTTCCATTCATCAGCATAGTGTTCATTGGAGGAGCACTGGTTATCTTAGATAGGGGGAGTTGCTTCTTGATCTAAGACATATTACTACAGGGGTGCAGTTCAGGTTCCAGTTTATATTGTGCGTCAAGCAAGCTGTGATTATGTTTCCATCCTAGGAGGATGAGATGTCAAGAAGGATGTCTTGACATTAGTGTACTGTTGCAAGTTAGGGGAAAACTTGACAGTACAAATTACATGGTTCATAATGGATGATTAAGAATCATTGGTTAAGTCTGGAGAATTTACTTTTCTCTACAGAATGTGATCTTAAGACTATGATGGTATTGATCAATACAGAAGTTTTCTTTGGTGGACAATGTATGACATGATATCAGAACATTGTTAAAGACATAGGACAAGTCTCTCTGGTTATGTGCTTGTGTGGATGGTTTGGACTGTGCGCGTGCAAAACGTGCTCTTCGATCTTAGAATTCCTTTTGGACGGTGCGAATGCAAAACGTGCTCTTCGATCTTAGAATTCCTTTTGGATGGTGCTCAGTTAATACTTTAATTGACTTGACTGGAGGCATTTCCAATGGTTCGATGATTCTTATTATGTGAGCACTTGGGTATGTAAAGAGGCATTTTCGGATATGAAGCTGCTATAGACACTTTTGTCAAGTTTTGGTTAAAAAGGGGGAAGAAAGGAGTTTCTGCAGTGTTCTTCATGTCCTAAGTGTCGTTTGTGTCTTGTGTCCTGAGTTAAGAACACAGTCATGTGTTTAGGGGGAGTTTTATCCTCCTCCTCATGTACACAACATAAGGAAAAATTAAGTTAGGATTTCTGGAATCTCGGGAGTCTTAAATTAATACTTTTGGGTTGGTTATTCAGGTTGACATGAATACAGGAGAATCCTGGTGTTATTGTACAAAATGAGTGTTAGCCAAAATTTGTCAAAAGGGGGAGATTAAAGACTCTAAAGATTTGACTAAATTTTGGTAAAACTCATTGTCAAACAAATGGATTCAACATTAAGAAATCTGCCAAACACGAATATGTTGAAGGAGATGTCATAGCATGAAGACTCGACATCTGGGCTGGCATAACAGATTGTTTAAATCTGTTTTAAATATGCTCTAAGTTTCAAGGCATGTTTTGTAGTGGATCAAGGAAAGATTTGTTTAAAGATTTGAAGCCCAACTGAAGACTCTATATAAGAAGACTTAGATCTAGGATTTTATATGCCTTTTGTAACCTAGTTCTCTTATGTAAAAATAAGGGTATAGGGTTTTGAGAGTAGTTGGCTCTCTAGGTTGTAAGTTTCCCTTTGTATCAGTTGATGCATTGTGGCAGATATAGGTGTTGCAGAGATCCATAAGCCTTGAGGTATTGGATTGTGTATTGTTCTTGGATGAAGCTTTTAAGAAAATCCAAGTTAGCTTGTTTGTCAAGAAAGCTTGATAGATTTTTGTATTGACAGGGATGATGTAGATATCACAGTTGGTGATTAAGGGAAGTGAGCGGGGTATCTCATATCACAGTTGTAAACGATGGAGTTTAACTTTGGTAAAGATGTTCATTGGGTAGATATTAGGATATAAAGTTGTAAACGGGGGAGTTTAGCTTTGTAACAATTCTACAGATAGTGAAGTCTTTTTCCTGGATTGGTATCCCCTAGGTGTAGGTGAGTTGCACCGAACTGGGTTAACAATTACTGTGTTCTTTATCATTCTGCAGATTTATGTTTTCTGTTAGGGTTCATGATAAACATGTTGGATCAGATGTCGTAACATCTATGATCCTGCAGTTCTGATATTCAAGGTATCAGTCTGCTGTTGCGCCTCTGTGTTTAAATGTTTATGTAGCACAATGTCTTGACATATGTTAGGACATTTGCTGTCTGCATATGCCAGAATTTCAGCTGCTACCAGTTGATACCTTCGCCTTTGCTTTCCTAGAGAGATATTATTGATATCTTGCTCTTTCTTCTTTTGGAAAGCACTACCGTATCTCTTGGTACTGCTGGATGGCTTTGCATCTTTGACCAACCGTCCTTCTAAGACTGCTTCTTCAAGGCGTACTCCCATGTTCACCATTTTAGTGAAGTCATTGGGCGCACTGGCAACCATTCGATCGTAATAGAAAGAGCTTAAGGTTTTCAAGAAGATCATGGCCATCTCCTTTTCCTGAACAGGGTGACAGATCTGAGCGGCAAGTTGCATTGATACTGCTGAACAAAGGCTGCCCCGAGATCTCTAAAAGTACTGATCTTGGTGCGGTTCAAACCCATGTACCATTTGAGTGCGGCACCAATTAAACTGTCTTGGAAGTAATGGACCAGTAGTTGTTAATTTACTGTCTGGGTAGACATTTTTCAAGCGTACATCACCAAATGACTTTGAGGGCAAGAGTTGCGTTTGTATTTTCAAAGTCAGACACCTTGAATTTGTGCGGTATCTTTACATTAGGGACCAAACAGAGGTCGGCAGCGTCCTTTCCGAATAAGTCTTGACCTCGAATGGCATGCAGTTCCCTCTGCATTTCCAAGAATTGTTCTTGGAACCCATTCATCCTTTCGTATATGTCTTCATTTCCACCAGAAATTGCTTGCGGAATTTGTCCTTCCGGGACAGTGTGTACCACTGGTTGTGGTATAGACATTATAGCGGTGACCCTTGGCGCTTCAGTGCCCTGAAGTTTATAACCTTCAGGAGTTGATGTTGTAACCCTTGCATCTTCACTTTCCCAAAGTTTGTAACCTTCAGGTCCGCCGGTTCCTGCTATGGCTTCTGGGTTTTCAGTGACCGGTGGGATATATCCTTCAGGTATAAAGTTGAAAGGCATGCCCCAGGTGTAGCGAGCAACTTTTGTCGGTGACGCGACCACCTTATCGCCATGGTTGGAATTTGGTGCTACTTTTTGATTTCTTATTTATCCTATGAAGTTGGAAAGGAAAGGAAATCTATCTAAAACTAAGCTTGCACGCAAATGTTTTCTTTAACAAATGCTAAGAGACTGGGGGTCCGGGGTCAGGTTATACAATGAGGAGTTGTCAATTACCTATCCTATATATGGTTATCCACGGATCGTTAGCAGTTCTACTATTTTTTATTTACTAGTGTTTATTTGTTTATTGGGAATGTTTCTCCTTTGGGAGTGTTGAGAGAGAGAGTATTTTTGTTGATGTCGGGTTTTCCCGATGTTTTTGGTAAGGTACGGGACCTAAGGTTTTTGTTTAGTGTGTGCTCGCAAAGATTTTGCAATCTTCTGCCTACGTATTCCTGTTAAAGAAAATAGGGAAATCAGAGCAATCATAGTTCCTCCTATTCTATGGGAGGAAAAAAAGATGTTTGGTGTCTTGTTCAAAGCCCAAGATTGAAGCTAAAGGAGTATTTGTGTCTTGTCCAAAGCCCAAGATTGAAGCTTAAAGGTTATTTGTCTCTTGTTCAAAGCCCAAGATTGAAGCTAAAAGGCTTGACTAATAGATAATTTGTCATCTCTAAAGGGAGATATCTCATCTGTTTATCACAGTTGTTGGGTAACTGATTATAAAGGAGGATTACTTTAACTGGGATATGTGAATCCTGCAATGCCATAATTTCCTTTATAGGGGATTTCTCCTGAAGGAGGAAACTTTAACTCAGTGTAGAGCAATGCCATTTTTTCTTAGGAGTCCTTCATGCTAAGAGAGGGACATTGGCTTGGATGTAAATAATCCAGAGGCTTGCCACTTACAGCAATTAGATGAAAGATGGAGATTTACCAGGATAAGAGATAGACTACAACTTGGATATTTGGATCAACAAGTGTGCCACTTACAGCAGTTATTTGAAAATAGGGTTTGTTTGATTTATCTATTTTGATATGTGATGTACAGAGAAATGTCTTCCTACAGAGAGATTTTTTATTTCCTCTGAGGGGACGTTGGTTTTTTTTGTGTGCCTTGATCAAAGTCCAAGGTTGAAGCTAAAGGGTTGACTCTATTTAGGGAGTTTTATCTGTCTTGTACAAAGCCCAAGATTGAGGCTAGAAAGAGTTTGACTCTTTTGGGGAGATCATTACACAAAGCCTAAGAGGAGGCTAAACATTGACTTTTCTGGGGAAATATTTTGTCTGTCTTGTACAAAGCCCAAAATTGAGGCTAAAAGAGAGTTATTGACTCCACTGGGGAATATTTGTATGTGTCTTGTACAAAGCCCAAGATTGAGGCTAAAATGGGAAACTGACTTTACTGGTGAGAGGTTTTATCTGTCTTGTACAAAGCCCAAGATTGAGGCTAAAAGAGATGAAACTGACTCTGCTTAGGGAGATCAAAGCCTAAGAGGAGGCTAGAAGGATTTGACTCTACCGAGGAGATTTTATATGTGTCTTGTACAAAGCCCAAGATTGAGGCTAAAAGATATTTGACTGACTCAGCTGAAGATATTTATAGGTGTCTTGTA
The DNA here is from genome assembly GCA_022829125.1 of Lathyrus tuberosus. NCBI lineage: Eukaryota > Viridiplantae > Streptophyta > Magnoliopsida > Fabales > Fabaceae > Lathyrus > Lathyrus tuberosus. Next base: position 3,458,128 of record JALAZF010000468.1, on the reverse strand, counting down.
CAAAGCCCAAGATTGAGGCTGAAAGGGACTGACTCAACAAGAGAGTATTTTTATCTGTCTTGTACAAAGCCCAAGATTGAGGCTGGAAGAGACTGACTCAACAAGAGAGTGTTTTTATCTGTCTTGTACAAAGCCCAAGATTGAGGCTGAAAAGAGATTGACTCAACAAGAGAGTGTTTTATTTGTCTTGTACAAAGCCCAAGATTGAGGCTGTCTTCTGGTAAGGATTATTGAGATCCAAAGACAGGTCCAAAATGGGGAATCAACTCTTACTGAGGATTACAGAAGAGTTGAGATATCAGATGCCTTGAGGTTCTGATTTTAGAAGGTGTTGTATTGATGATAAAATGACCCTAGCTGGGAAATTTTAGGATGAAAGATTGAGTGTTTATGGAGTGATTCAGGTTATACCTGTGTTCTTTTGGGAAACTTGAGGGTTTCTTGAAATCCAAAATTGGGGTGAGACTATCCAAGTCTACTGGTATGAAAGGGTTTTTCTTTGTATGATGCCCAAGAGGAGGCAGGTGTCTTAAGGGATGAGAATCAACCCTAAATTAGTCTGATGTTTTGACTCTTGGAAAAACTGCTCTAACAAAGGATGACTAGGTTCTGTCCTATACCTGTAAGAGGTCTTGGGTCCTTGTACTAAGCCTAAGAGGAGGCATGAGAACTTCTAAGAAGCCTGAGGGTCCTTGTACAAAGCCCAAGAGGAGGCTCGAGGTGCTTTTAGTAAGCCTGTGGGTCCAAACCTAAGAAAAGTTCCAGAAAGGTTTCACTGAGAATTAATCCTTTCTGTAGTGAACAGTTCTAGGGTTTAAAGAAATTCAAGAGAGGTTTCACCGGGAATTAATCCTCTCTGGGGAATTGAATTTCTTTGACAATTTTCTAATAGTGACAGTCTTGAGAAAAGTCTCACCGGGAATAATGCCTTTCTCTGTTCCATATTGTATAAGCCCAAGAGGAGGCAAGACTGTATCTGGAATTTCCTATAGGGAACTAGTTTTGACTTTGTTGAAAGAGTGACTGTTGGCTTGATCTAATCCTAGACCTAATCGCCGGGGAAAACTCTAAACAGATAATATATAAGTATATACATATGAAATATATAGATAAGTATGTAAAAGAGTGTAGGAGGACTTACAGGTGAGCAAGCTTCAAGCATTATAAACATATATATATATATATATATATATATATACAAGTATGTAAAAGAAAGCTGTTTAAAACTTACAGGTGAGCAAGCTTCCATTACTACAGCTGTATGGTTAGTTATTCAAGAAATTGAAGAAAGTTTTGATAACAACTATGAATTTGAATCTAAATCAAAAGGGAAAGTTGTTTTAAAAAGAATTTTGGGGCTTATACTTGAGAAGAGCCCAAAGTTTATTTTTGTACAAGAGATGGGGTTTACAACTCAAGGAGAGGTCCGAAAATAACAGTGATTGCACCGTTGTTTTTGAAAATCGTATTGGGACTTATACAATGACTGAGGCCCAAATTATTTATGTACAAAAGGGATTAGGTCTTACACTCTATTAGAGGCCCAAAGAGTTTGGAAAAAAGAAAAGAGAATGGGACTTACAACACAAAGGGAGGCCCAGATGATTTCGTTTAAAAGGTGACGATCGTCCCGCGGTTTTAGAACACACGGTGGGACTTATATAATGACTGAGGCCCAAAAAGGTTTTGTATTTACAAGGGATGGGTCTTAGACTCTATTAGAGGCCCAAAGTGTATTTTAAAAGAAGAAAAATGGGACTTACAACACAAGGGAAGGCCCAGTGAAAGACAGTGATCGCACCGTCGTTTTAAGAATCGCAGAGGGACTTATACAATGACTGAGGCCCAAAAAGATTTAATGTACAACAAGGGTGGGACTTACACACTATTAAAGGCCCAAAAAAGTTTCTGTACAACAAGGGATGGGACTTACCCTCTATTAGAGGCCCAAAGTGTATATGTGAAGTTTGAAAAAATAAAAAATTAGCGAAAATCCTAATTTTGAATTTAAAAGCTATAATTTTCAAAGGAAATTAAATAAAAATGATATAAAATACCAAATATATTCAAAAACAAGTTGTATACTTTGAAAAATATTTTGAAAAATCATGTTTAATCACATGAAAGCTTGAAATCCAATTGGTTTTGAAAAATCAAGGTGAGAATTTCATTTTAAAATGTTTAAAAACAAATAAAATGAAATTAATTACAAAAATTCTAACTATATTAAATAAATAATATAAATTGGATTTTTTTGTAAAATAAAATAATTTAACATTTTTGTGAACTTTGAAAAAAAGAATTAATTCCAAAACATTAAAAATCAGAGAGAAATTAATTTTTGAATCAATTAAATAAACATCAAAATTAATTAAATAATTCAAATATTTGAAAAATTGAAAAAACGCGCGAAGAACATCATCTTCTTCGCTTTGCGACCAGATGCGGAATCAATCCAATCTCTCTTGTTTCTCAATGGAATTGGATGAAGTAAACATCAAACTTGCTCGCTTTTGAACAAGGAACAAGATGGTATTACTCAATTTCATTTAAATTAAGTGTGGAGAGAATTATCATGCACGAACCAGATGTACCCTAATTTGCACAAACCAATATGAAATCCCATACACGATTGATTCATGGCAATTGATTGAGGGAAAATGATCTATGAGTATGCAAAAACATAAAGGTAACTTGAAAACATGTTTATGATGCATGTATTAATGAGTTTGAAAGTTCAAGGTTTACCTCTTACAGCTGGTGATCGAGCTTGATGATGGAGGTATTACAGATGTGTAATGATGATCTGGGCAGCTTCCTTATACCTCAAGGAATGTGTTTGAATGCTTAGAGTGGTTGGAAGCCATTTGGTTTGATCAGCTCGAATCCTTCTGCAGCAGATGGTGAATTTTGTGCAAATGGGGTACCACTTTGTGATTCTAATGTTACAGGTGTTGTTTTAGTGTTTAAATCATTTACACATGATGTATGTGAGGTGTTTACATCATTGGTTTGGACAAAAATGCTTTGGTTTTGAAATTCATGATTCTCACTTTTGAAAATGTGAAAATTTGGAGCAAGAGCAAGAAGAGAGTGAAAATAAGTGTAGTATTGTTTTGGTGTGATATGAATGAGGCAATGTTACCTCTAGGTGATCAAGTTTTGTCTTGGAGAAATAGTCAATGGCTGCAAGATCAGATCACATTCAATGGCTTTGGCTTGGCGGCATTTCTTCTTATGCAAGACAAATTGGCCCCTCCAAGCAACAAGGATATGTTTTGACAAATTCCATATTCCTCAGATGTTTTTAATGTTGTTTAAGCATGAATCTTGACTAAGGAGATCAGCTTTGTTGAATATGCACTATTGCACATAAATGCACTTTGAATTCCAAGTCTTTGTTCAAAGACTCATCATGCCAAAGGATGAACTTTGAAGCATCTTGGCTTAATTTTGCAGGTTTGACATGATTCAATCTGATCCTCATTGATTTGGGAAGATGACAAAGTTGGCAAGATGACAAACTTGTAAGTGGAAATCGTGTGGTGCAAGAAAAGGTCTCAAAATCTGTATCATATCTCCCTGCTCACATGGAATCTTTGAGTGATCTTGTACTCTTTGGAAAGCTGGGATAACATACTTCAACTTTGATGTTCACAAATGGTTATGAATCCCCTTGGATCATAGTGAAAAATGCCTCTACATTTTGGACTTTGGACTGTTGTTTTTTAACTTAGGAAGAATTTCACTAAGTGTTGGAAAAAGGGATATTTTCATGTTTTAGTGATTTTGCTCCATTCATAACTCAAAATCCATGAAGATTTAGAATGAATTGTAGTTTACATATTTGAAGTATGTCAGATGGACTTTCATTTGAGCTTTGAATGGGAGAAAAAGGCCTTGTGGTTTAGGAGTTATGACCTTGCAAAGTTGGTGCAAAATCACTTTTATTCCATAACTTAGAAAAATTTTGGTTTCTCATGGTTTCCCCTTTTACAAGAAACCTCACTTTTCTTGATTTTTCTTAATGAATGATTATCAATACCATACATTAACATTTTTTTTTACTTAGGGGAACCATATTTGTAAAAAATTCCAAAAAGTCAAACTTTATTTTGTGCACAATTGACTTTTTATCAGATGAAATCCAAACTGTGTGATCCTTTGTGAAATCAAGTCCTTGACCTAATTCAAACCTAATGGATGGATTCCATAGGTGTTATAGGGTGTATTGAATCATGTCCCAAGGTTTGGGGGCATGTCTTGGTCAAAAGTCAAAGGTACAGTTGACTTTTCCTTCATAACCCTAATTGTGCTCCAGATGAAAATGAAACTTGTGAATCAAGCTTCTTGGATTAATCCATTGTTGCAAATGAATCAATGTGGTGTATTTGAGGCCCTCAAATCATGTCTTGAGGTCTTGGCTCATGCTTTGCCTCAAAAGTCAACTTAGGGTGAATTAGGTCAAGAAACCCTAATTCCTGATTTTTTATGAATGCATCCCCTGAGGCTAAATTGATTTGATGATTGGGTCCATGAGGTCCCTTGGAATATCTTGGGTTGTAATTTGAGGTATTGGCTCTTGCCCAGATGAATTTTTTTCATCTGGAGGCCTTGGTCGACCAAAATCCTAATTTGGTGACACTGTCGATCTTGAGGCTTGATCCACTTTGAATGTTGCAATCTTGTGCTTGATTCTTGATGTGGGAGTCCTCTTGATCCTTTATGGATGTTTGAGAGGTTAGACAAGTTAAAGATCATGTCATTTCTTGATTGATCTTTTTTCTAAATGCTCAGGGAGGGATGGAAACCCTAATTCTTGATTGTAGTGAATGCTCAACAATCCTTGAGGAAATTGATGAGGCATGAAAGTACATCCATATTGTGGTGATGACTTGCACTATGATGGGAAATCTTGGTGGTCAAAATTTGGGGCATGACACCAGGGGCGCTTTTTAGGCATGTTGTACCGAGGATGATTCTCCTGTGCTTCCAATATGGGTGTAGATGTGATCTCTGAGATCACAGTCCTTTGATGCTGTTGCTCCTGAGCTGCTGCCAGGGTTTGCAGGTTGTTGTGAAGTTTCTCCAAACTTTCCTATAGAGCGTCAATTTCTTCTCTCAGATCTCTGTTCTCTTCCTCGAGATCGTCCATTTTCTTTTGTCGATTGGCCCGAGTATTGTATGAGTGAGACATTTTGACTCTAGAATTGTGATACATACGTGAGACTCAAAGATAAGAAAAATGCGTTATGCGAGGATGATGAATGATATGCGAAGACATATTTTTTAGTTTTTGTTTTATTCAAAAAGAAACTTTAACAAATATATTGCAAACATCACACAGTGGGGGGTGGAGACCCCTCTTATTGAATTGAAAAGATTACAGTATTTTACAAGGCAAAGTACAGTATTTTACAAAGTGCTGTAAGGAAAATTAGGCCTATGGATCCTGAGTCCTCTCAGATGCTTGTTCCCGAACTTTTCTTTTCTTTGATTGGGATCCTTCAGCCGTTGTCGGGTCGATGACTCTCTCCCAAGTGAAAGGAGTGAGCAAATTACTTCGTTCCTCCTGACTTTCTATAGCATGCTGTTCTAATATCTCAATCAGAGCATCCTTTTCCTTTAACAGTTCCTGAATCTTGGTACATTCTAAATTAAGGATCTGGTATTTGTTCTTCCAAGAGCTCTTTTCACTTTGAACTTTCTTGAGAGCGATCTAGTTTGCACCCAGTGGAGATAAGGTTCCATGGAGGTACAATTTGGTCTTCCCAGAGACTTTATGCCTTTCCTGTGAATATGTTGCCAGGCATGCACTATTTCCTTCTTTAGATGAACATTATGTGGGATATTCTTCATCGGGTATCCGAGTTGACGGAGAGCTAAAATTGCATGATAGTTGATTCCTCCTTTAGTTCCAATGAGGGGTACATTGGGGAAATTTCCACATCTGTCAATGATCTCTATCCCTTCGTAAATCTGATTGTACCAATTAATATCAGAATTGGTAAGAGACATAATCCTTTGTGACCAACGTAGAGTACTGTTGTGATCCCAAAAAGCAGTAGACTTAGGCAAGTGGGAAATGAACAATTTGTAGAGTAAAGGTACACAGCATGTGATCATTCCTTCACTGTACAAATTCCTTAAATGTACAGAATCATAAGCATCTGCGAGTAAGGTTGGCACAGGGTTTCCTATCAAGAATATCTTAACAGCATTGGTATCGACGAAGTTGTCAATGTTGGGAAAGAGGAATAACCCATATATGAGCAGAACAAAGACGTCTTCGAAGGAAGTTATGTTTCCTATACTAGCAAAGTAAAGAGCTTTCTCCATCAGGAATTTAGCCGGTAAACCCTGGATTCCTCCTTTAGTGGTTATGTGAGTCATAACTTCTGAATCATCCAAAGTGATTGCTCTTGCAATGGCCTAATCCTTTGGAATTCCTTCCAGTCCAGAAAATGGAGCTCGATCAGTGATAGGTAAATCAATCAGGTGGGAGTACTCTTCCAGTGTTGGTGCAAGTTGGTAATCCGGAAATGTGAAGTAGTGATAAACTGGATCGTAGAACTGTACCAGCGTAGATAGGATTCCTTCAACCACGTCGACCCTTAACAGAGACAACAGTCCTCCGTGCTTAGCTCTGAAAGCCTCGGGATTGGTAATCATCCTTCCCAATTTCCTTAAGTCTTCTAGTTTCGGAGCCTTGAAGGCGTACTTGTGTGTTTTTCTTCTACCGAAATCCATAATGCAACCTCTGATATTGATAATTATTGTTTTAGTTCTTTTGAAAAAAAGATTTTTTTTTGTTTGAAAAGAGTTTTTTTTAAATGAATGCATGAATGCAGCACACAAAAATATTTGAAAACATGGGTTCAAGGGTTCAACGTCACGAGCATAGAGTCATGGCTCTACCCATCCCCAAAGGTTGTACTGTTTTGGTCAATTTTTGTACCTGTAGAACGGGTTCTAAAAGGTTCCCAAAGTCATTGACCCCTCCTAGGGATACCAACAGCAAGCTGATTCACTCAAGCGAGCTGTAATATCCTAGGATGAATCTCATTTGAGTGTAGTATCACGTATCAACTATTCCTGATAGTAACCGCACTACCAAATGACCATATGGTTAATGTCTACTAAATCCTCAAGGTCATGGGTACCGCACTGGGATAGACAATGCTTTCACGACAATCAGTCATTCAACATCGATATTTTCGCATACTGATTCGGTGGACTGCCAAGTTAGCTTGGTTGAGATTCACTCCCTATAAGCGTTTCCTGGATATGCCACCATTTATCTTAATGCTCTGTCAAACTTTCCACATGTGTATTAATCGCATTCCCAGTTAACAGAAATTTAAACACGGGTATCATGTAGTATAATAGTAAATGATATACATATTATATAGTAGAAAGTATAGAAAATTCCAAACAAAGCCTAGACCTCTTAGGAACTCTAATCCTAAAGAATCCCCAGCAGAGTCGCCATTTTTCTATAGCCTGTGATTTTTGTCGGTGACGCGACCACCTTACCGCAATGGTTGGAATTGGGTGCTACTTTCTGATTTCTTATTTATCCTATGAAGCTGGAAAGGAAAGGGAAGCTATCTAAAACTAACCTTGCATGAAAATGTTTTCTTTAACAAATGCTAAGAGATTGGGAGGTCGGGGTCAGGTTATACAAAGGGAAGTTGTCAATCACCCAGTGTATATATGGTTATCCATAGACCTTTTATGGCATATTTTCTAATACTTTCTGGTGCTTATCTGTTATGGGTTGGGAAAGTTTCTCCTTTGGGAGTGTTGAGAGAGTGCTATTTTGTTGTTTTTGGGTTTTCTGTTGTTTTCGGTAAGGTGCTGGACCTAAGGTTTTTGATTTGTGTGCTCGCTAAGATTTCACAATCTTATGCCTACGTATTCCCTTAAAGATACTCAGGAAATCAGAGAAATCGTAGTTCCTCCTATTCTATGGGAGGAAAAAGGTGTTTGGTGTCTTGTTTAAAGCCCAAGATTGAAGCTAAAAGTTATTTGTATCTTATTCAAAGCCTAATATTGAAGCTAAAGGTTTGACTGAGAGAGAATTTGTCATCTCTAAAGGGAGTTATCTCACCTATTCATCACAGTTGTTGGGTAACTGATTATAAAGGGGAATTACTTTAACTGGAATGTATGAAATCCAGTAATGCCATAATTTCCTTTATAAGGGAATTGTCCTGAAGGAAGAAACTTTAACTCAGTGTAGAGCAATTCCATTTTTCCTTAGGAGTCTTCCGTGCTAAGAGAGGGATATTGGCTTTGATGTAAATAATCCAGAGGCTTGCCACTTACAGCAATTAGAGGAAGTTTTAACCAGGATAAAAGAAGGACCACAACTTGGATTTTTTAATCAACAAGTGTGCCACTTACAGCAATTATCTGGAATTAGGGTTTGTTTTGATTGTTTGATATGTGATGTACAGAGAAATGTCTTCCTACAAAGAGAACTCTTGATTTCCTCTGAGGGGGTGTTAATTTTTGTGTGCCTTGATCAAAGCCCAAGGTTGAAGCTAAAAGGTTATTTTTATTTAGGAAGTTTTATATTTGTCTTGTACAAAGCCCAAGATTGAGGATGAAAAGAATTTATTCTTTTAGGGAAAGTTTTGTCTGTCTTGTACAAAGCCCAAGATTGAGGCTGAAAGGAGATTGACTCTACTGGAGAGGTTTTATCTGTCTTGTACAAAGCCCAAGATTGAGGCTAAAATGAGATTGACTCAGCTGGAGAACATGATTTGTCTTGTACAAAGCCCAAGATTGAAGCTAACTCTGCTGAGGAAAAATCATTATACAAAGCCTAAGAGGAGGCTGACTGGGGAAATTCTTATATGAATCCTAAGAGGAGGCTAGCTTCTGCTGAGGATTATTGAGATCCAGATACAGGTGAAAATTGGGGAATCAACTCTTGCTGAGGATTGAAGAAGAGTTGAAATATCAGATGCCCTGAGGTTCTGATTCTGTTAAGGTTTCATTGATGGTAAAGGTTTAAGCTTTAAGTATGAAATCCTATTGAGGTGTCAAACTCTGCTGGAGATTGATGAAATTATCAGGGCTTTTCCTGTTTTTTAGGAAACTTAAGGGTTTCTTTGAGATCCAATAGGAGATGAGACTTTCCAAGTCTACTGGTATAAAGAGGATGACTCTTAACTAGAGATTAATCTTTGTATGATGCCCAAAAGGAGGATATGGTTTTAAGGGATGAGAATCAACCCTAGAATGATCCAATGTTTTGAAATTCTGACCCTAGAGGATTGAACTAGTAGAGATGACTAAGTTCTGTCCTATACCTGTAGGAGGTCTTCGGGTCCTTGTACTAAGCCCAAGAGGAGGATGAGAACATATAAGAAGCCTGAGGGTCCTTGTACAAAGCCCAAGAGGAGGCTGGGGATGCTTTTAGGAAACCTGTGGGTCCAAACCTAAGAAAAGTTCAAGAAAGGTTTCACCAGGAATTAATCCTTTCTTTGCTGAACAATTCTAAGATTTGAAGAAATTCAGAAGATGTTTCACCGGGAATTAATCCTCTTCTGGGAGGTGAATTTCTTGTACAAATATTTCTAAGCTGTGACAGTCTAGAGAAAAGTTTCACTGGGAATAATGTCTTTCTCTGTTCCATATTAAATAAGCCCAAGAGGAGGCAGACTGTATTGGGAATTTCCTATGAGGGAACTAGTTTTGACTGTGTTGAAAGAGTAACCATTGGTTTGATCTAAACCTAGACCTAACTGCTGGGGAAAACTCTAAGCAAATATATACAAGCATATATATATATATATATATATATATATATATATATATATATATATACAGATGAAATATATAAACAAGTATGTTGAGAAGAGATAGTCGAACTTATAGTTGTGCAAGCCCAAGCATAGTAACTACAACTGTATGGTTAGTTATTCAAGAAATTGAAGAAAGTTTTGATAATAATTTTGAATTTGAATCTAAATAAAAAAGAAAGTTGTTTAAAAAGGAAATTTGGGGCTTATACTCACAGGGAGGCCCAGATGAATTCTTTTGAAAATGCGACGATCACGTCGTTGTTTTGAAAACCACAGAGGGACTTATACAATGTCTGGGGCCCAAATTGTTGTATTTACAAAAAGGATGGGTCTTACTCTCTATTAGAGGCCCAAAAAGTTTATTTTTATATAAGATATGGGGCTTACAACTAAGGAGAGGCCCAGAAGAAAAACAAGGATTGCACCGTTTATTTTGAAAATTGTACCGGGACTTATACAATGACTGTGGCCCAAATTATTTATGTACAAAGTGGGTTGGGTCTTACACTCTATTAGAGGCCCAAAAGTGTTTGAAAAATAAGAAAAATGGGACTTATAACCAAAGGGAGGGCCAGATGAATTTTGTTTTAAAAACGACGATCGTGCCGAGATCGTATTGGGATTTATACAATGACTGAGGCCCAAAAAGGTTTATTTACAAAAGGGATGGGACTTACACTCTATCAAGAGGCCCAAAAAGTGTTTCAAATGAAGTTTAAAAATTTAAAATCAAGAGAAAAACCCTAATTTTAAATAAAAATATAATTTTTCAAAGAAAATTAAATAATAAATGATATAAAACATCAAATATATTCAAAAACAAGTTGTAAACTTTGAAAATTGTTTTGAAAAATCATGCTTAATCACATGAAAGCTTGAAATTTATTTGAAGTTGAAAAATCAAGGTGAGAATTTCATTTAAAATGTTTGAAAACAAATAAAAATGAAATTAATTACAAAAAATCAAACTATATTAAATAAATAATATAAATTCAAATTTTTTATTGAATAAAATATTTCAATATTTTTGTGAATTTGCAATAAAAGAACCAATAAAAAATAATTAAAATTGAGAGAGAAATTAATTTTGAGATTAATTAAGAAAATTATGAAAAATGAGAAAAAATAGCAAAAATGAGAGGGAACCAAAGATGGTCTGGGTGGGTGTTGAACCCACGCCCTCCAACCAAACACACATGCGCTGCTACCACTGGGGTGGTGATACATCCGTGTATCAAAACCACCCCATAAACATATATGGGTAGCCTAAATTTAGGTCAGGCCAAGGCAAAAACCAAGTTTTGTGTGATTTGCAAGAAGGATCATATCTCCCTCATTTCTCCATGAAATTGGATGAAATTTAGATGGATCTTGCCTAGAATTTCATGAGGAATCCAATGGTGGTCTCAGAATTTTTCTAAAGATGCCTACATTTTAAAACCTGATAGTGGTTTCAAAATAGGCCAAGATTTGCAAGTTCTATGCTATCTCATCATACAAGCAACAATAGCATGGTAAATTGGTTCAAACACAACACATATGATATGTATGACATGTTCATGATCAAAGGACATCAAAGCAATGCATATTTTAAAGAGTTCAAGTTGTTATGCACTTACCTCTTGAAGCTCCTTGTGCTAACTTTCAAGATGCATGTGCCATAAGTAATCCAATGCTTTAAACACTCTTGATTGATCCCTTAGAAGCTTTTAGGATGATCAAAACCAACTAGAAACCTCAGGAACAAGAATTGACTCTTTCTTGCCAAAGTGGTAAAAGTGACCAAAATGGTATCCCACTCAAATGGTGTTACAGTTGAGGGATACTTGTTGGAATAACTTAAGGATGATATTTGGAGGGTATCTGAAGGGTTAATTAGTTTTGAAAGTGATTGGATCAAGACATGGCTTGAAAAATGCAGAAAAGTCAAAATTTGAGGTTTTGGAGGTTGACTTTCTGATTTTGGTGTTGTACAATGAGAATGAAGGTTTGAACACCTCCAATGGATGATTTATGATGCGTTTGGATGGTTATTTGAGTGGTTTTTTCTTTGGTTTCAAGAATTTCCAAATTGCTCCAATGTGACTTGAAATTGAAGTAAGAGAGGGAGAGTGAGAAAACAAGGCTTTGGTATTGTTTTGGTGTGTTTTGAAACATCAGAAATGACCTATATTTATAGTAGAGGAAGTTTGTTTTTGAAGGAATAGTGAGTGGAAGAGGGAGCATGCTATTATCCAATGGATTTTGTCATGTAGTACTTTCTTAAATGCCAAGGTACCAAGTCTCCTCTTATCTTGACTTCAACCAACTATAGCATGCGATTTTTGTCGGTGACGCGACAACCTTACCACATTGGTTGGAATTGGGTGCTACTTTCTGATTTCTTATTTATCCTATGAAGCTGGAAAGGAAAGGGAAGATATCTAAAACAAACCTTGCACGCAAATGTTTTCTTTGACAAATGCTAAGAGATTGGGGGGTCCGGGGTCATAGATTCTCTAGCATATTCTTCTATCATCTACTTACTGGTGTTTATCTGTCATAAATTGGGAAAGTTTCTCCTTTAGGAGTGTTTAAGAGAGTATTTTTGTTGTTTTCGGGGTTTTGGATGTTTTTGGTAAGGTACTGGACCTAAAGTTTTTGATATGTGTGCTCGCCAAGATTCGCAATCTTATGCCTACGTATTCCCGTTAAAGAAAATAGGGAAATCAGAGCAATCATAGTTCCTCCTATTCTATGGGAGGAAAGATATTTGGTGTCTTGTTTAAAGCCCAAGATTGAAGCTAAAGGTTATTTGTGTCTTGTTCAAAGCCCAAGATTGAAGCTAAAAGGTTTGACTGAGAGAGAATTTGTCATCTCTAAAAGGAGAACATCTCACCTATTCATCACAAAGGTTGAGAAACTGATCATAAAGGAGAATTACTTTAACTGGAATGTATGGAATCCAGCAATGCCATAATTTCTTTTATAAGGGATTTGTCCTGAAGAAAGAAACTTTAACTCAGTATTGAGCAATGCCATTTTTCCTTATGAGTCTTTCATGCTAAGGGAAGGACATTGGCTTCGATGTAAATAATCCAGAGGCTTGCCACTTACAATAATTAGATGAGAGAATAGATTTACCAGGATAAGGAGAGACTACAGCTTGGATTTTTGAATCAACAAGTGTGCCACTTACAGCAATTATCTGGGATTGTGTTTTTTGATTGTTTGTTTTGATGTGTGATGTACAGAGAAATGTCTTCCTACAGAGAGAACTTTTGATTTTCTCTGAGGGGATGTTGATTTTTATAGGCCTTGATCAAAGCCCAAGGTTGAAGCTAAAAGGTTGATTCTGTTTAGGGAATTTTATTTCTGTCTTGTACAAAGCCCAAGATTGAGGCTAAAAAGGGATTGACTCTTTTGGGGAATATTTTATCTGTCTTGTACAAAGCCCAAGATTGAGGCTAAAAATTATTGACTCAGCTGGAGAATATGGTCTGTCTTGTACAAAGCCCAAGATTGAGGCTAAAAATTATTGACTCAGCTGGAGAAAGATTTTATCTATCTTATACAAAGGCTAAGATTAAGGCTAAAACTGCTGAGGGAACATCATTATACAAAGTCTAAGAGGAGGCTGGTTGGGGAATTTCTTATATGAAGCCTAAGAGGAGGCTAGCTTCTGCTGAGGATTATTGAGATCCAGAGACAGGTCCAAATTGGGGAATCAACTCCTGGTGAGGAATGAAAAGAAGCTGAAATATTAGATGCCTTGAGGCTCTGATTTTTCCTGAGGGTTTATTGGTGGTAATTTGTCCCTAGCTGGGGAAATTAGAAAGACAGTTAAAGATTGAGTTTGAAAACCTATGGAGGTTTTAACTCTGCTGGAGATTGATGAAATGATCAGGGTTTTTCCTGTTAGTTTAGGAAACTTGAGGGTTTCTTTGAGATCTAAGAGGAGATGAGACTTTCTAAGTCTACTGGTATGAAAAGGTTAACTCTTAGTTAGAGGATGGTCTTTGTATGATGCCCAAGAGGAGGCTCATGTTTTAAGGGATGAGAATTAACCCTAAACTGGTATGATGATCTGACTCTCTAGAGGATTGATCTAGCAAAAGATGACTAGGTTCTGTCCTATACTTGTAGGAGGCCTTCGAGTCCTTGTACTAAGCCCAAAAGGAGGCTGAGAACTTCTAAGAAGCCTGAGGGTCCTTGTACAAAGCCCAAGAGGAGGCTGGGGATGCTTTTAGGAAGCCTGTGGGTCCAAACCTAAGAAAAGTTCAAGAAAGGTTTCACCGGGAATAAGTCCTTTCTTTAGTGAACAGTTATAGGGTTTGAAGAAATTCAAGAGAGGTTTCACCGTGAATTAATCCTCTCTGGGGAAATGAAATTCTTGTACAAATTTCTATGTAGTGACAGTCTTGAGAAAAGTTTCACCGGGAATAATGCCTTTCTCTGTTCCATATTGTATAAGCCCAAGAGGAGGCAAGACTGTATCTGGAATTTCCTATGGGGAACTAGTTTTGACTGTGTTAAAAGAGTAACCACTGGTTTGATCTAATCCTAGACCTAATTACCGAGGGAAACTCTAAGCAAGTAATATACAGGCATATATATACAGATGAAATATATAAGCAAGTACGTAAAATAAAATGGTTGAACTTACAGTTGTGCAAGCTTCCAACATTATAAATACAACTGTATTTAGTTGTTCAAGAAATTGAAGAAAGTTTTGATAACAACTATGAATTTGAATCTAAACCTAAAAGAAATTGTTTTAAAAGGAAATTTGGGGCTTAGACTTTAAAGAGAGGCCCGGATAAATTCTTTTGAAAAGGCGACGATTGCATCGTAGTTTTGAAAACCACATAGGGACTCATACAATGACTGAGGCCCAAATTTATTGTATTTGCAAAAGAGGTGGGTCTTACACTCTATTAGAGGCCCAAAAGTTTATTTTTATACATGAGATGGGGCTTACAGCTCAGAGAGATGCCCAAATGAAAATTGTTTTGAAAACGGCGATCACGCTGAGATTTTTAAAATCGTATCGGGACTTATACAACGATTGAGGTCCAAAAAAGTTTTATTTACAAATGGATGGGTCTTACACTCTATCAAGAGGCCCAAAAGTATTTTAAAAGAAGAGATAATGGGACTTATAACTCAGGGAGAGGCCCAGATGAATAACAGTGATCGCACTGTTGTTTTAAAAATCGCGTAGGGACTTATACAATGACTGAGGCCCAAAAAGTTTTATTATGACAAGGGATGGGTCTTACACTCTATTAGAGGCCCAAAAGTGTTTTGAAAAATGTTTGTGAGGGTGAAAATGATCAAAAACCCTAATTTGATTAAAAATGTATTTTAATTTGAATAAAAATCATTTAAGATGATCAAACATGTGTAAAAACAAGTTGTGATTTTGGATAAATGTTTGGAAAAACATATTTCATTCATAAAATGATTTGAAAATCAATTGAATTTGAAAAATCAAGAGAAAGAACCTATTTAAAATGTTTAAAAACAATTAAAAGGAATTCATTTAAAAAATTCAAAATATATTAAATAAATAATATCTTTTTTCATTTTTTATGTAATAAAATACTTTAACATATTTGTGAATTTTGAAAAAATGAATCATTTAAAAATGATTGAAATTGAAAGAGAACTTTATTTTTGAAGTTATTAAGAAATTGTGAAGAAAAGTGAAAAGAATAAGTGGTAAAAAATATGGGATGGTCCTCCCAAGTTTTTAACTCACGCCCTTGGGGTGGAGAGTTTAAAACTTTACCATCTGAGCCATGTGCGCGGGCTGATAGAGAATGGAAAAAGTAGATAATATGTGAAACTCTCTTTGGAAAATGGTTTTAAAAAAAATACCAAAAGGTCTGGGGCGAGGGGGATTCGAACCCCAGACCTCTCGCTCGCTACACACACACAAATACTAGTGTTTCCACTAGGGCGCAATGCCAATTCCAAATATATTAGCAACAAAATAATATATACTATGTTTAGTTCTAAAAACCTAAAAATGGCATCATGGCCATCTTCTTCCTTGGGCCAACATCAGACTTGCGTGAAGCAAGCTATCTCTCTCGTTTCTTAACCAATTTACAAGATGTAAAAATGAAATTCATTCATTTTTAAACCAGGAACATGATGGTTCTTTTCAATTTCATTTAAATTAAGTGTAACAAAAGATATCATGTTGTAACCAGATGAACCCTAAAATATGCAAGAACTAAATGAAATCTCATACACGCAAGATAAATAGCAATTGGTTGAGGGTTAATGACCACAATAATACAACAAACATGTTTGGGCTTTAAAAATTCAAAAATGATGCATGGCTCATGGAGATTGAAAGGTTCAGGCTTACCTCTGCAAGAAGGAATCGAATTCTATTGTAGAGATGTTACAGAAGTGAAACAATGATCTGGATAGCTTCCTTAGGCCTCAAGGATTGTGTTGTAACCTTTAAAATGATTTGGAACTCCATGGATCACTTGGCTGGAATTCAGTTGCACTTGGATCAAGCTGACTAGTGAGATTCTGATTCTTGTGTTACAGAAGTGATTAAGGTGTTTGGATCACTTATATATGTTGTATATGAGGTGTTTGAACCATTGGTTTGAGTTGTATTGGTTCCAACTCAAAACCCGATAATGCTTTCTCAAGAAAATGGAGTTTTTGTGCTTAAGAAGGAAATGAGAGAAAGCTATGTTGTTAGTTACTTTGGTGTACTCTGAATGATCAACAAGAAGCTCTATTTATAGGAGAAGAGTTGTGCTAAATCTTCTCACTTAAAGCTCAGAGGATAAGATTGGAGTCAATGGTCTTGCTAAGCATAATTGCTTCTTACACAAGGTACTTATGGTTGCTCCAAATAGCTCAGTTATGTATTGACTCAATTCACATCCTGTAGATGATTTTATTGTTGTTTATAGGAGCATCTTGACTGACAAGAGTCCTTTTGTTAAATGTGCACTACTGCACATAAATGTCATTTTGAATTCAAGGCACAATGTGACAAAACCAATTATGCCATTTGAGTTTTCCTTGACTCCTTGGTCCAAATTTGCAGGTTTGTGGTGATTCATCTGTTATACATTGCATGTGAGTGGTTTTGATCATTACCCTTGACAAAAGGAATCGTGGCTAGCAAGAAATGCACAAAACTGTCTTGCAAAATAGATTATAGCAAAGCATGTTGCAACTATCATAACCTCTAGCTCAAGTGGAATTTTCTCATGATTTTGGACTCATTGGAAAGCTTAAATATCCCTCTCTAACTTTGATATCCACCAATGGACCTGGTTTATCTTACATCAAGGTGAGAAATGCCTTGGAAGTTGGTGGAAATGCTGAAATAACAAGGCAGAATTTTCACTAAGTGTTTTTTTGACACATTTTGGTTTTTTCACCACTTTGATCCACTCCCAATTAAAAATCCATAAAGAATTAGGGTTTGAGGTAGTTGAAGCTTTTGTAGAGTGTAGGAAGATCTACAAATCAGGCTTTGGATCACTCAAAATGGTTGCTTGGATCAAAAGTTATGGTCCTTTAAAGTTGGTATCAAAACCATTTAAATTTAGTAACTTAGAAATTTTTTCAATATTTTAAGATTACCCCTTTTACAATTTATCACGATTTCTTGATCAATTCTTGTTCAAATGACATTATAAATCATATTTTATGAGAATATGAGTCATAAGGATAATTTTTTCCTAAAAAGTCATGTTTTGACTTTTGGCTCCGGAGCAGTTCGGTGCGGAAAAACCCTAAT
Organism: Lathyrus tuberosus; assembly: GCA_022829125.1. Lineage (NCBI taxonomy): Eukaryota > Viridiplantae > Streptophyta > Magnoliopsida > Fabales > Fabaceae > Lathyrus > Lathyrus tuberosus. Next base: position 3,440,542 of record JALAZF010000468.1, on the reverse strand, counting down.
TCCCGACTTTTGAGGAATGCATTCTATGAGGGTAAGTTAACTTTGAAAATGGACTCCTAGGTTTATTTTGAGCACATTGAGTCACATTTTGAAGCCTTAGCTCATTCCCCTATGAAAATTTCACTCTGGAGGTCTCAGTAGACCAAAACCCTAATTTGGTGACACCGGGTGTTTCGAAGCTCAATCCACTTGGAATGTTGCAACCTTGTGCTTGATTCTTGATATGGGAGACCTCTTGATCCTTAATGGATGTTTGAGAGGTTATACAAGTTAAAGATCATGTAATTTCTTGATTGATCTTTTGTCTAAATGTCTTGAGAGGGCCCAAAACCCTAATTCTTGATTGTAGTGAATGGTTCAATAATCCTTGAGGTGATTGATGAGGTATAAAGGTATATCCATATTTTGGTGATGATTTGCACAATGATGGGAAATCTTGGTGGTCAAAATTTGGGATATGACAGATGCCCTTATTTAATCTTCTTGGACCCGAATGTGTGAATGGCGAAGATATTCGGACATTCAGGGTGCAAGAGGATTAAATATCGGAATACCCAAAATTTTGACAGTGGTTATGAATAGCGGTTTTCTCATCCATCTTCTTCTGCTAAGCAATGTTACTTAGAAAAGGGTAAAACTCCCCCTTGATCCTGGTCTTCAGCCACCGAACTGGTCTCAGTTTCTGAAATAAACTTCCCCTCGATCCTGGTCTTCAGCCACAGAACTGGTCTCAGTTTCTGAAATAGACCTCCCCTCGATCCTGGTCTTCATCCACAGAACTGGTCTCAGTTTCTTTTGTAATAAACCTCCCCTCGATCCTGGTCTTCAGGCACGGAACTGGTCTCAGTTTCTTCTTGTCGAGTTCCTTCCTCGATAAGGAACGCTATTTGTAGCGATCTTCATCAAACTTCTCGCCGAGTTTTACTGGGGAGACGCCATTTGATGGGAAAATGCATTGATGTCGGACTTGCTGGGGAAACCCATTTTCCTGAACTGTAGTGGTGTGAAAAATTCTCTGTGGGAGACGCCATTTGTTGACTCTATTGGGGAAAAATGAGTCTTTTGAGAGACTGCTTTTTGCTTGGGAATATTACATCATACTTTTCTTCAAGATCTCTTCGGAGAAATTCCATGTGATGTGATCTAATTTTGAGGTGTTGATGACTTCATTAACATCGAATTTCTTGGGAGAAAAACCGATGTATTGCCGAGAGTCTTCAGTTAAGAGGATTTCTTTGGGGAGTTTCCTTAATCCGGGAAAGCGAAAAATATCATCTCCAATGGTAAAGAGTGATGTTCCAGAGGTGTCGGCTAAATGTCTTCTTGCCTTTCAGAGGTTCAAGTTATCAAAGTGGTCGAGGACAGGCTCTAATCCAGAAATAAACTGGGAGAGATTGCTCAGACGACACTTTTTGGACGGGCACGGAACTGACAACTCTATTGGTGAGAGGACTTTTATCACTTGGGGATGAGTATGATCAAGGCGATAGTAATGCAATGTGAATATGTATATGAATCAATTATGCATGATGCATGTATGTTTATGCTGACAAAACAGGCGCGACATACAGACTAATGAATGAACATGACTGGATACTCGACCATTGCGGGGGATGAAAAGTACCATCGGTTCAAGATAGCAATCCTACCTTGCTTAGAAGAGGTAGACCCTGTGGGGGGATAAAATCATCAATTGGTCTTCAGAGGTAAAAACTCTTCCGGGGATATCAGATGGGACATTTACATCTGAAACAGTTGATCCTTCATTCAGGTGTATTGGTTTAGAAGGAGCGGTTTGATTCTGCATTTTGAGGTTTAATCATTTTCAGAGAAGCCATTAATGTTCTTTTTGATGTTCAAAGTCAAAAGGAACTGCCATCTTTATTTTAAAAGTAGAAGAAAATTTTGACAAGTAAATTCATTTTTGTTTTGTTTCAAGAATCGTTAATCATGTTAAAAATGTCATTCTGTAAAGCAAAAATAAATGAGAATTGCAAACAAATGTACTAAGGCTCAAATTTTATTGATAGAATGGTAATTAGCCAAGAGCGTGATCCCATAGATCATTTACAAAGTTTAGAAAATGGTAATTTAACAGAAAAGGGGCTACATTGAAACATAACGACCGCTATCCTTCTACCAACTTTGAATTCTGGACATTCTGAGCTTCTGTCGAAGGTGACCTTGACTGAAGTCTTTCGACGGACGGTGTCACCGCTGGGGATTTAACCTTGTCGGACGTAGTTACTTGCCATGAATCCCTAATTTTTGCCTAGATTGCATTTTCAGGTTTTCAATCTAGCGGGATGATTTTCGCTTATGTCTCTAATTTTTCCTAGATCGCCCTTTCGGGTTTTCAATCCACCGAGACATTTTTTTTTGTTTTTTTATTTAGGCTAACTATTTCTTGACTACACCAACATTCGTGGGATAGGTAAACTCCTCTCCATCCATGGTTGCGAGTCTCAAAGCGCCGCTTGCCCCAAGAATCAGTGAGGAATGATTGTATCTTCTTGAGCACAAGGTCTCCTTTTCTGAAGACACGAGGTCGGACCTTTTTGTTGAATGCTTTCTTCATTCTTTGCTGATATAGCTGACTATGACATAAAGCTTTCATTCTCTTTTCTTTGATTAGGTTTAGTTCATCGTGCCTGCTTTGGCACCATTCAGCTTCTGTTAGCTTGGCTTCCATCAATACCCTAATTGATGGGATCTCTACTTCTATGGGGAGCACTGCCTCCATGCCATATACTAGAGAGAAAGGGGTTGCCCCTATTGAGGTACGAACAGATGTGCGATAACTGTGAAAAGCAAAGGGTAGCATCTCGTGCCAATCTTTGTAGGTTACAACCATCTTCTGAATGACGTTCTTAATGTTCTTATTAGCTGCTTCTACCGCTCCATTCATCTTAGGCCGGTAGGGAGACGAGTTATGGTGTTCGATCTTGAACTCAGCACACAACTCCTTCATCATCTTAGTGTTTAAGTTGAATCCATTATCAGTAATAATCTAGCTTGGAACACCATAACGGCAGATGATATTGTTCTTGATAAATTGGACCACCACTTGTCTGGTCACATTAGCGTATGATACTGCTTCGACCCACTTGGTGTAGTAGTCAATGGCTACAAGGATGAACCGATGTCCGTTTGAAGCCTTGGGTTCAATCATGTCGATTCCCCATATAGAAAAAGGCCATGGAGAAGAAAGAACTTTAAGATGCGTTAGCGGTACATGGATTTTGTCAATGTATATCTGACACTTATGACACTTCCTCATGTACTTGTAGCAATCGGATTCCATTGTCAGCCAATAGTATCCTGCTCTTAGAATTTTTCTCGCCATTGTGTGTCCATTGGCATGAGTGCCAAAGGAGCCTTCATGAATTTCTTTCATTAGCATGTTTGCTTCTTGTCTGTCTATGCATCTGAGAAAAACCATGTCGAAGTTTCTCTTATAGAGTGTATCACCGTTTAGGAAGAAATTATCAGCCAGTCTTCTGAGGGTCTTCCTATCTTTTCTCGATGCCCCAGGTGGGTACTCTTGTTTTTGAAGGAAGCACTTGATATCATGATACCAGGATTTGTCATCAATGACTGCTTCAATCGTGAAGATGTAAACGGGCCTTTCAAGGCGCATTATGTCAATCTTAGGTACGTCATTTCATTGACCAACACTAATCATGGAAGAGAGAGTGGCTAGTGCATCAGCCATGTGATTTTCTCCACGAGGGATATGATGAAACACGATTCTGTTGAAGAAATGTAACAACCTTCTCGCGTAATCTTTGTAAGGAATCAATCCTGATTGGTATGTGTTCCACTTTCCTTTGATCTGATTGATAACCAGGGCTGAGTCTCCATACACATCCAAGTTCTTTATCCTTAAGTCAATAGCTTCTTCGAGACCCATGATACAAGCTCCGTATTCGGCCTCTTTGTTTGTTCATCCGAATGTTAATCTGGCAGTGAAAGGAATATGGGTGCCCTGAGGTGTTACGATGATTTCCCCAATTCTGTTTCCATAAGTGTTGACGACTCCGTCGAATATTAGTTCCCATTGGGATCCTGGTTCTGGCCCTTCACTGGGTAGTGGTTCATCGTAATATTTTATTTTCATGTACATGACATCTTCGTCTGGGAAGTCAAATCCGACTGATTCCTGATCGTCAATCGGTTGATGAGCCAAATGATCAGCTAAAATACTTCCTTTGATGGCTTTCTGAGCATGGTACTCAATGTCGTATTCCGATAACAACATCTGCCAACGGGCAATCCTTCCCATGAGAGCAGGCTTTTCAAAGACGTATTTGATCGGATCCATTTCGGAGATTAACCAAGTAGTGTGACAAATCATGTACTGGCAAAGACGTTTGGCTGCCTAAGCCAGAGCGCAACAAGTTTTCTCAAGCATAGTGTACCGAGTTTCACAGTCCGTGAACTTCTTGCTTAAGTAATAAGTGGCAGAATCTTTTCTTTTGGTCTCGTCTTGTTGGGCAAATACACAACCCATAGAGTCTTCCATGACTATTAGGTAGATGATCAGTGGTCTTCCTTCCACTAGAGGTGACAGAATCGGTGGATTCAACAGATATTCTTTGATACTCTCGAAAGCTTTTTGGCAATCCTCTGTCCATACACAGCTTTGATTCTTTCTGAGTAGTTTAAAGATTGGCGCGCATGTCGCGGTTATAAGGGATATGAACCTTGAGATGTAATTCAGTCATCCCAAAAATCCTCTGACTTGTTTTTCGGTCTTTGGTGAAGGCATTTCTTGAATGGCCTTGACCTTGTCAGGGTCAACCTTGATTCCTTTTTGGCTGACGATGAACCCTAAGAGCTTTCCTGAGCGAACACCAAATGTGCATTTATTGGGATTCAAGCAGAGTTTGTATTTTCTCAGACGCTGAATAACTTTGACAGATGTGTCACATGCTCTTCTTCTGTTTTAGATTTGGCAATCATGTCATCGACGTACACTTCAATTTCTTTGTGCATTATGTCGTGAAACAGTGTTGTCATGGCCCTTTGATAGGTTGCCCCCGCGTTCTTTATACTGAACGACATTACCTTGCAACAAAAGGTGCCCCATGGGGTGATGAATGAAGTTTTCTCCATATCTTCCTGAGCCATTTTTATTTGATTATAGCCCGAGAATCCATCCATGAAGGAGAAGACTTTGAATTTTGTGGTGCTGTCTACCAACATGTCAATGTGTAGCAAGGGGAAGTCATCCTTTGGAATTGCTTTGTTCAAATCCCTGTAGTCTACACATATTCTGATTTTTCTGTCCTTTTTCGGAACTGGCACTATGTTAGCTAGCCATTGATAATATTCTGAGGTGGCGAGGAAACCTGCATCGATCTGTTTCTGCACTTCCTCTTTAATTTTGATGGCCATGTCCGGATGAGTCCTTCTCAATCTTTGCATTATCGGAGGACACTCCATTTTTAGTGGTACGTGATATTCCACAATGCTGGTATCCAACCATGACATGTCCTGATAGGACCAAGCAAACACATCTGGAAACTCTTTGAGAAGTTTTATCAAGTCTTCTCTGACAGTTAGAATAAGCAGTGCTCCAATCTTAACTTATTTCTTTTCTTCCTCTGAACCCAAATTGACCGTCTTCAATGGCTCTTTGTGAGGCTCAATAGACCTCTCTTCTTGTCTGAGTAGTCGAGAGATCTCTTCTGGAATTTCTTCGTCTTCTTCTTCTTTAGCTTCAAATACCTGGAATTCAAAGTTGGGAGATGGCATTTGATCGTATATTTCAATGGGGTTTAAAACAAGCAATTTAGACTTATGGACGACTGTTGCACCCCAAAATTTGCTCTCCTTACTTTAGTACTAACTGTCTTATGTTTCATCTCATTTTGCATTATCATGTGTGCATATCATTGGTTCTTAGCATGGGGTCAAGGTGCTTGAGGCAGTTCAAGATGAGAAGATGTTCTTCAAAGGGTCAAGCAAGAGTCCTTGTATTGTGGATCACTCTCTCCTAACCAGTGCAGAAATTAGGGTTTTAAGATTCTTGGGTTTGTTGCTCCAATGCGCAAGTTTCTTGGGTTTTTATCATCACCAAATGGCATATCTTATCTTTGTTAGAGAGGATACACATCATATTCAGAGGAATTTGGATTTGGAGACTGTGATATTTCCTCCTAAACTGAGGGTACCAAAATTAGGGTTTGCTATAAAGTCAGTTTATTGCTGATTTTTTGGGCAAGACTTGATTCCATGGTATTCCTTGGGTCCCTAAGTATCTAGGAATGGAAGATTGTCCATCAGCTTGGTTCAGGAGAAGTTCAATTGGCCAATGGATTGGGAATCAGGAGAATCAGGAGAAAAGTCAACAGTGAGAGGGGAGTCAACTGTGAAAGCTTGAGGTTCTCTTCAAGGTTTTCAAGGTCTCACATCCTCATATGGTCTTTAAGAGTCAAGTTTCACACCATTTGTCAAGAATCAAGGGTTGGTACAAAAGTTACTAAATATGGAAATGGCCTATAATTTGAAAGTTTCCTTTTTGGGCAAGTTCTTATACTACATTCAACTTGACTTTTCATCATCAAGAAAGCTTCAAATGAATTTTCCTCAAACATGAAAGTTGAAGATCTTTTTCTCCCCTTTCGAACAAGTACTATATGGTCTCCATATCATTTGTTAAACTCAAGTTATGATCAAAAGAAGGCAAAGTGGTTTTTTAGGGTTTTCTCATGGTTCCATTTACATTTAGGGACATAGTGACCTATAATTGATTCCATTGCTTCATGTTACATTCTAACATCAAAGTACAATCCATAAGGATCATCTTGGGCCTTTTAACCAAGAAATTTTATGACTTATTCATTACTTATTTCACATGGTGCAAAATTGCCAAATTATTGAAAACTCATGAACTAATATGTTTCAAGGCCCAATTTCAATTTAGGTGTGATTAGCAATTGTTAAATAAGTGATCCATAATGAAATATTTGGGTGTACATGCATGGAAGAGGGTGTATCTCACATAATGCAATTTTCCAAAATCATCCAAAACTCATTAAGTGGGGAATTACCAAGGCCCAAATGCTGATAAGTGGAATAACCTAGTCTATTTAAGCTAACTCATGCTAGGGTTAGAAGGAGAGAACACGGGAATTTGGAGGAGAACCAAGTTTGCAACCCTAAAGCTTTTCCTCATTGAATCTCACAATCCACAAGGGTTTCTCAAAAGATTCTTTCACAACCTTCATCCTTGGCATCTATAGAGCACAAATCTTCCATCACTTGAAGCTAATAGCAAGGGATACAGTCTGCATAATCTCAGGTTAGTGCAATTTGCATGTTCCTAAAACTCCTCTTTTTGATGCACATAATAATCTGTGATTGTTGCTGATCATTATGATGTAGTTTTTTTTGAGTTTGGATGCGTATATAGGTTGTATCGTGTGTTTAAAGTTTTTGAACCCTAACCTTTTTCATTCGAATCTCCTTATGCATTGGTTATTTGTGATTTTTGATTGGATATTTGAGATCCTGATGATTTTCTGGTCAAGGTGATGTACTAGCATGAAATTTCTGGGCATGTTTTGGTTGCACGTCGCCGGAGAAGACGACCGGAGCTAGGGCTCCGGCGTCTGGTTCTCCCTCCGGCCAAATTAGGGTTTTATGAGGTAGGAGACACAATCACGTCCGTCCATTTCTTGATCCAACGTCCGTCATGCTTCCACGTGTTTTATTTATTTTGTTTTTAACTTAAAGCTTGTGTGTATGCCATCCTACCCGTGCTGCCATGTGCCTGCATCCCTGACCTTTTGTTTTAATTACTTTTTGAATTGATGATTTAATGTGGTACGTTGATCTGATCGTGTGGTGGAAATCTTGACAACGCATTAAATGGACCATGTGCCTAGCACGTGGGAGTGTATTGTATGCTAATTGCTTTGGTGCACACGTGTGTTTTGGATTATGGTGTGCATGTTTATCTGGACCATTGATCTTAAATACTCTTTGATTGTGTTGACTGATTGGTGAACGTTAGATTGATCAGATGGTGTGTATTGAGTCTGCATGATTGACTTTTCCCATGTGTTTCCTTTTTATTTTCGTTGATTTTTTGGTGGTTTGGGCCTGCTATTTACACACCCCCTTTCAGCCCATTTCAATTTTTCAACGTGTTTTTGTTACTTTTCACACCCCCTTGCACATTTTTATTTTATTTAATTTGCATTAATTCATTTTTAATTTTTAAAAATAGATAATTGCATTAAAAAATTCCCAAAAAATTCATGAATCATATTTTTAGTTTTATAAAATTTTACCAAATTTTATTTTATTTTTAGCATCTGGAATAAATATTTGTTTATTTTCTTTTTGAATTTATTTCATACATGCATACCATGTCTTGTCAATTTTATTTCTCATCATCCATAAAACCTTTTGAACTCATTCTTTTTGCATTGTTTCACCAACACATTGAATTGCATTAAAATATTTTTATATCATTTTTAAAATCATTTCATATTGCATTTTAGTCCTCTTCTTTTGCATATTGAGTCATGTTTCTTGTCTGAACTTTGCATGATTGTTTGAGTGACTTATATTTTGAATTTTGACATGAGTTTTTGATATGTTGTTTGTTTCTGGTTGAGCAATGTTGACAATTAATTTGGAAATTTTATAAGATGTTTTACTAGTTATGTGATTGCTCTTTGTTTGAGATCTTCTTGTGTGCACATCTCTGACCATGTCTGATTACTTGTTTGAAAAGGCACTTGTGCCATTGTTTGAGATTGCTTTTTTGACTTCATAATCCATGTTTAGGTCATCCAAATTCTGTCTTGGTTGAGTTTCCTTTGGTTTTGGTTTATGATTTATTTGAGTTTCATTTGCAATATTGTCACTTATGTCCGTTTGCACTAACCTTTTATGCAGGGGCTGAGGTAAGTTATTTGAGGGTGTGGATAATCATCCATATTGACCCTTTCTCTTTCCTTCTCTCATCTTTTCTCTTCTTTCGGTTTAGGTTGTTGTTAAACCTCACTAACCGTAGGTCACCCATGCATGATAACATTAGGACTCTTAGTTTCCCTTTAGAGTTTCCTTTGTGTCTTCTCTCTTCTCATCTCAAAACTTCTAGAAAACACTTAATAAGGATAAAGTGTATTGCGCACGAGCCTTAAGCGTGGGGAATGAGAAATGAGGGGCTTCCTCTCATCTTTCTAGAGTGCTTAGCGAGCGCCCTGTCTTGGGACGATTCGTTAAGTATTCGTCCTTGTACCCTAGACTTTGGTGCAATGCAAGTTATGAACTAACTCAAGTCACTTCTATCTTAAAAAATACAAACTTCAAACCTTTTTGTCCTTCGGGATTGTCACACTAAAGGCTATTTTCAAAAAGGGCACGTTACTTTCCGTCTGAGTCGCAAACAGGCATCGACCCTAACTGCCAGACGCGAACTTAACGTCGCTCATAAAAAACACAAAAAGAACTTGGTCCAAACTACGTTGACTCTGAATTTCCCACTGTACAAAGGGAGTACGTAGGCCTAGGACGTCGATGTCCTACCGAGTCTGTCTTTATTTTCCCCTTCCTTGTGTCAGTACAGCCATAAATTTTTGGATAACTCACCCTTAGAATAGACAACAAGCGTGGATCCCATCGAGTACGATGGACGCGTGGGGTGCTAGCACCTTCCCCTCGCGTAACCGAGTCCCGAACCCAGGCTATGGTTGCGATGACCATTCCTTTCCCTCTTCCTCAGGTTTATGCGGTGTTCCCTTTCCCCCTCTTGGGATAAATTTACACGGCTGGCGACTCTGTTTTTCGCGCCACTCTCTCGTTTGTACCTGGAAGAAAATCCTGGGAGCGACAGCTGGCGACTCTGCTGGGGATAACGGTTGACCTGTGCTGGTCCATCCCCTCTAGCGAGTCGATCCTAGCGCTCGTTTGTTTTTTTGTTGGGTGTTTATTTGTTGTGCTATATTATGTTGTATATTATCGTTTTACAGCTTTTACTGCATTGCATTTCATTTTTATTACGGCCATACTGGATATTGCTGTGTTGTGCTGGCTGTTTCTGTTTTGCAAGTTGGGTTGTTCTGAGAGATAAGCCCAATACCCAGGCTTGAGTGCACCCTAGGACTTGAGTGGAGAGTAGTGGGACCTACGTGCCCGCTTGGTACGGTTGTGTGTTCACGAAATTCACAACCAGATGAGGCTATCTTGGGACGCATTCTAACGTGTGTGTCTTGCGTATGCTAGGATGTCGATTTAGAGAGCTGTCGACTCTGGTGACCGATCATCGAGGACCTTAGTGGAAACATCCCTCTTTAGTGGTGACAGTGGCAGACCAGATTCTGTGGCAAACCCATTCGCACCCGAGGGCCCACTTTGGAACTCGCATAGGATGGCCCCTATCTTTTGAAGAGAATCAGTGGAGGCACTCCTCGATTGACGATAGTACTGTACCCCGAGGGATGAATGTACTATTGTTTCTCGACCTCAGTGCCAGAAGCTGAGGACCTTCCGTTTTGGAGAATTAGTTGAGGCCTCCTCAATTGATGATGATGCCAAACCAGAAATGGTGAACGTATCATCATTTCTCGACCTGAGAGCCCGGGATACTGAACATCCTAGTACCCACACGTGAGAGGGGATGGGTGTTTGCAGGTTTGCAGGTAACCGAAACCTTCAACCTACCCGGTTTTTCTGGATTTCTCATCAATGTTTGATTATCTGGGTTCCTGGTTATCTTAGTGGTTCGGTATTTTGGAATTCTAGTTTTCTGGGTTGTGGTTCTCGTTCAGTTAACAGCACAGCACATCCAGCAGTGTTGCCTTGATCCCATGTTTGCATGAGCATATCATTTTTCTTGCATTCTATCATGTTTGACATTTTTCAGGGCTTGCATCTTACTCTTGATTCCGGTTTTCTGAGGTTACCTTGGCGTGGATGTCCAGAGAAAGAAGACTGTTGCCTATTCGTTCCCAGATCCAACCTTGACGTTGATTCACAAGTTGATTAGTATGGTTGGTCCCGGAGTTCGTACAGAGTTCAGTGGAGGGTATGGGAGACTTCTGAAGTTTGTCTACAATATCTCCAAGTATAAGAAGGATGCCATTCATACACTTCTTCAGTTTTACGATCCGTCTTTGCGTTGCTTCACTTTCCCAGACTACATCTTGGCCCCAACGTTGGAGGAGTTCTCATTTATTTTGGGAATCCCTATCAGGCATGACATAGTATTCTTTTCTGAAGAGCACCCCGGGATAAAAGAAATGGCTATTACTCTTCATATTGGTGAATCCGTTCTGAGCAGTAATATTGAGGAAAAACAAGGAGCTAAGGGTTTCTTATTGAAGTTCTTGTTTGATCAAGCTTGCATACATGTTAAAGAGAAGAATTGGACTGCTTTCCAAGCTATTCTAGCTATGTGCATCTATGGGATTGCCCTGTTTCCCAATGTTCCTGATCTGGTGGATATGCATGCTGTCAGAATCTTTATTTCAAAGAATCCTATACCTACCTTGCTAGGTGATGTGTATCACTCAGTCCACTACAAGAATGAAAATAGGCGGGGAAAAACCATGAGTTGTTATCCACCGCTCTTATCTACTTGTTTTCTGAGCCATCTCCCCGAAGCCGGCGCCTTCGTTGATACAAAAGATTCTCTAAAGTGGTCAAAGAGGTTAATGGGCTTGACTGCTGACAACATTGTCTGGTTCAACCGTGACTTGCTAGGAATAGAGATTATTTGCAAGTGCGGAGAATTCCCTAATGTACCCTTGATAGGGAGAAGAGGTGGAATTAACTATAATCCTTCCCTTGTTATCAGGTAGTTTGGTTATCCTTTGAAAGGTCCACCTGAAGAGCGAGATGTCAGAGAGTCCTTATTCTTCAATGGTACTGGGGATCAAGAGATGATAAGGAAGATTATGAATGCTTGGAAGCAGGTGACCAAGAGGGGAAAAACTTCATTTGGGAAATGTAACAACCAGGCTTTCCCTTCCTATAAAGAGTGGATTAAGAAGAGAGCAGAAGAGGAGCTTCTTCCCTTCCCGGTAGAACCACCATCTTACCCCTTGCTGATTGAGCCTCCTACCACAGTTGAGATAGAGAAGTTTAACAAGTTGTGGGCTGAAAAGGAAAAGCTGCGAGAAGAAAATAGTGAGCTAAGAAGGAAGAGTTGGACAAGGCTTTGTTAAAAATTCACAGGTTCAATGCTCACCGAGAAACTGCAATGGCTGAGAATAAGCAAAACGAAGACTGTTATCTAGCTCAGATTGATCAATTGAAGTCACAACTCAAGAAGAAAGACGCTGAGATCCTATCAGGGGTATTCCAGAGACAAGCAGTCGAGGGTCGACTCAATGAAGCCATAGCCTCCATAGAGGAACTGAAGATCCAAGCTGAAGTGAAGAGATCTATAAATGAGGGACCTAGTATGGATGGTGTTTCTGGAGAAGACGCTTGGGAGTTACATTGCCGATACTTGGAAGGGATCATGCATAGGAGAGACGTTCTCATTCAAGAGCTAATTCAGAGACCGAAACATCCCGACACTAAAAAGCTGTTCAAAGAAATTCAAGACTGGAGCAAGAAGCATAATGGATGGGGGGATTGACACTTGCAGACTTTGATGACATGCCGTAGTTTTCTATTTTCTTTCATTATTCGGACCACCGCCAGACTTGTTGGTTGGGATCTATGATTACTGTGTTCAGACTTGTTATCTTGGATTTGTGATTGTTGACATTCGGTTTTCCTCTGGTTTTCTTAATATATGAGCAGAAGTTCCGTTCTATCTTGTTGTTAAATTGGAATCAAGGGGTGGATCGCCCTGCGAATATTCAAACATGTTCATTTGCATTTGCATATTCATAATCATTTTGCATAATCATTGTGCATAATAGGTGTTTATCTCCGGTATTCTTATCTTGTTCCAATCTCAGGATTGCAAATCAGCACATTCATCGGTATTCTACCCGACAAAATCAGAAGAGACTCATGGATCAACTACAAAATGAGATGACTGAGATGCGGACTCGCATGAACCAATTCATGGATTTGATGCAAGGGGTTGCGCAAGGCCAAGAGCAGTTAAGGACTCTCGTTCAGCCACTGATTGCGAGAATTGATGAAGAGGGTGTCCTTCATGGAGGACTTCATACTGGTGTTACTGGTAATAATGTTCAGAATAGCCCTCCGGGCGGAGGTATTCCTGTTGCTGGTGTTGTGATTCCTCCGGGAGGAGGAGATGTTGTGGTTCCCACTGTAGTGGGAGGAGGTAACGGTGCTGGTGCAATTCATGGTCGTCAGTATGATGATCTTCAGGAAGATGCATTTTCTGTTCCAGGTGGGGATGCTGGTCCCCAGATTGACAATGATCAGAGGTTCTGGTTGATTAAGGAATAGCTAAGGGGTGTTGTGAATCAGGATGCTTTGGGTATGGATCTAGAGGATTTGGGGTTGGTTCCAGGCGTTGTTATTCCGCACAAGTTTCAGACTCCCACTTTCGAGAAGTATAATGGTATGTCATGCCCAAGGACCCACGTGAGGGCATACGCAAGTAAAATGGCTGCGCATGCGAAGAATGAGAAGCTGATGATGCATTGCTTCCAGGATAGCCTATCCGGGGCATCCCTGGAGTGGTACATGCAACTAGAGAGCAAGGATGCGCGTAGTTGGAGAGATCTGGAAGGGGCATTTATTAGATACTACCAATATAACACTGACATGGCTCCTAACAGAACACAGCTGCAGAATTTGTCACAGAAGAACAATGAGAGTTTCAAGGAGTACGTCCAGAGGTGGCGTGAACTGGCAGCGAGGGTTCAGCCTCCCATGTTGGAGTGTGAAATGATAACTATGTTTATGGCCACCCTGCAGGGTCATTACTATGAAAAGATGGTACCGTGTATGACTGGAAAGTTTGCCGACTTGATCTTAGTAGGAGAGATGGTGGAAAGCGGAATTAAGGCGGGAAAAATATCAGGCGGTGATGGGTCCTCATCTGGAGGAAGTAAGAAGCCTTATGCCAGTGACAAGAAGAGGGAGGGAGATACAAACTTTGTGTCAGCATATCGTGGTAAAGAAGGACCTCGTCAGAACTTCAATCAGCAGGTGGCTTCTGTAACCATCCCAGCAGCACCACAGCAGCCAGCAGCGTCTCAACAACAAAATCAGACTCCTCGCCGATCGCAGCCTCTGACTAGGCGTGATAGGCATTTTGACACTCCAACTCTTCTCTATTCTCAATTATTTCAGTACTTGCTAAAGCTCCAGTTAATTCAGAAGAGAACCTTGGCTCCACCCACTGGTAATCCACCTCCCGGCTATGACGCCAACGTCCACTATGAGTTTCATTCTGGGGCACCCGGACACCATATTGAGAACTGTAAAGCTTTTAAGCATCAGGTTCAAGATTTGGTGGATTCCAAAGCCATCAATTTCTCCAATGATGTTCCAAATGTGAATCAGAACCCGATGTCGAATCACAGTGAGCCAAGGGTCAATGCTATTATTAAAGACTATGAAGGCTTGAGTTTGATTTCAGATGTGAACGAGGTTCAAACTCCTTTACGTGTGGTGAAGGACAGACTGTTGAAGGGAGGGGTATTTCCCGGCTGTGATGAAGGTTGTGTAGGGTGTGTGTCGCAACCAGGCGGTTGTGATTTATTGAAAGCAGGTATTCAGAAAATGACCAGTGAAGGGATATTACAATTTAACAGGGGTTGTAGACAGAGTAATGTTACTGACAGAGAGATCGATGTTGCCATAATAACAATTCTGTTCAAGACAATAACTATATCAGCGCCGGTCACTATCACTGTTCCTGGACCAGTCCTGTATGAGAGTACCAAGGCCATCCCATGGAACTATGGGGCCGAGGTGTTTGTTAATGGTAAGAAACAGGAATTGGAAGAGACATCAGCTGTGAATACAGGGGTTGAAAATCTTGTTGAAGCATGAGCTATCACTAGGAGTAGCAGAGTCTTCATTCCGTCCGAGGATCAAGTTGGCAGTTCAAGACAAGACAAAGGTAAACAGATGATGGATGAGTCTGTACAGAGGCAGGAAGCAAATAATTCTATAACAAAGCAGGCTAGGGATACTTTCTCAGAAGACGTAGAAGAGTTTATGAGGTTGATCAGGAAAAGTGATTACAAGATTGTTGATCAACTTCACCAAACTCCATCGAAGATTTCCATTCTATCCTTACTGTTGTGCTCTGAGGCGCACCGAAATGCGTTGCTGAAGGTTTTAAATATGGCTTATGTACCGCAGGAAATATCTGTCAACCAGTTAGAAGGGGTTGTGGCTCATGTGAATGCTGGTAATGGCTTGGGTTTTACCGATTTAGATCTGACTTCGGCTGGGAGGAATCACAACAACACTCTGCATATTTCAGTGGAATGCCGTGGTTCCTTAATGTCGCATGTGTTAGTTGATACTGGGTCGTCTTTGAATGTGCTGCCGAAGAAGGCTTTGATGAAGTTGGATACTCGTGGGTTAATTTGTACACCAAGTGACTTGGTGGTATGTGCTTTTGATGGCTCCAAGAGGTCGGTTTTTGGAGAGTTAGTTCTGCCAATCAAGGTGGGTCCTGAGATTTTCAACACCACTTTTTACATAATGGATATTCAGCCTGCCTATAGTTGTTTGTTGGTTCGCCCTTGGATCCATGGTACTGGGGCAGTAACATCTACGCTGCACCAGAAGTTGAAGTATATGGTGGATGGCCACGTTGTGACTGTTTGTGGTGAGGAAGATATCATGGTGAGTCACCTATTGACCTTCAAGTATGTATAGGTAGATGGTGAAATACAGGAAACTTTGTGCCAAGCCTTTGAAGCTGTGAAAATTCCCGAAGAACCCCCAAAGGCAGTCAGTCAGCCTGAGGTGGTTGCCCAACCTGAAGTTGTCAGACAACCAGAGATTCCAATGTCCTCTTTCAAAGAGGCGCATGCTATAGTTGAAGCTGGTGGTTCTCAGAAGTGGGGCAGTGTCATTGATGTTCAAAGAAAGTAAGATACTCATGGACTGGATTACAAGCCACCTAGGCGTCCTGAAGAGCCTCCCAAGTTCTATGGTCCAGTCCGTTTCACCAGTGCCAATGTTTTCTTCGACAGAGTCGATGCTATTAAGGATGAAGGAGATAGTGACTGTGACATGGATGAGTGGATCCGTCCCTGCACCCCTGGTCAGAGTTTAGGCAACTGGTCTTCCGAGAAAGTCATCCAAGTGACCGCGCCTGGAGTAATTTACTTTTGTTTTGTGTTATGTTGAATCCTACGTTATGGCCAAGACGTAGTGATATTTATTTGTAGGGCTTGGATGTTTTATTTGCTATTTTTATCATCAATAAAGGACGTTTTTCATTCAAATATTTTGATCCCTGTTTTTCTGTTTTTACTTTTTGCATTAACCCACATCAAAATGGCAATGTGTTTTCTTGTTTGTTGCACTCATAATAAACATAAAACATCCATCATGCAGGTTTCTTTGTTCAGATTTCACCCATCATGACTTAGCTATGGCTCGATATGACTTCGACAATTCTATCTATCAAGCCGAAGAAGAGATTGATGAAGACTGTGACCTGCCAGAAGAGTTAGCCAGGTTACTGAAATAGGAGGAAAAGGTTATTCTACCTTATCAGGAGGAAGTTAAGACTGTTAATCTGGGAACCAAGGATGTTAAACGAGAAGTAAGGATTGGGGCTGCTTTGGAAGACACTGTTAAGAGAAGATTGGTTGAGTTACTTCGAGAGTATGTGGATATCTTCGCCTGGTCTTACCAAGACATGCCCGGGCTTGACACTGACATTGTTTCACACAGACTGCCGCTTAAAGAGGGTTGTACTCCAGTCAAGCAAAAACTAAGAAGGACGAAACCAGATATGGCTGTCAAGATCAATGAAGAGGTTCAGAAACAGTTAGACGCCGGATTTCTCGCTGTGACAAATTATCCTCCATGGGTTGCTAATATTGTACCTGTACCTAAGAAGGATGGGAAGGTCAGGATGTGTGTTAATTACCGAGATTTGAACAGGGCGAGCCCGAAGGATGATTTCCCGCTCCCCCACATTGACGTGTTAGTATACAATACTGCTCAATATTCTGTGTTTTCCTTCATGGATGGCTTCTCTGGGTATAACCAAATTAAAATGGCCCCAGAGGACATGGAGAAGACTACGTTCATAACACCGTGGGGAACATTTTGCTACAAGGTAATGCCCTTTGGATTGAAGAATGCTGGGGCAACCTATCAGCGGGCAATGGTGACTCTCTTTCATGATATGATTCACAAGGAGATTGAAGTCTATGTTGATGACATGATTGTGAAGTCACCGACAGAGGAAGAACACTTGGTAAACCTCCAGAAGTTGTTTGAAAGGTTGAGGAAGTTCAAATTGAGATTGAATCCGAACAAGTGCACTTTCGGTGTGAGGTCTGGAAAATTGCTGGGATTCATTGTTAGTGAAAGAGGTATCGAGGTTGATCCTGCAAAAATAAGAGCCATACAGGAAATGCCTGAGCCAAGAACAGAGAAAGAGGTTCGTGGTTTCTTGGGGAGGTTGAATTACATTGCTAAGTTCATCTCTCATCTGACAGCCACGTGTGAACCAATTTTCAAGTTGTTAAGAAAGGATCAAGGGGTCAGGTGGAATGAAAATTGTCGAGAGGCATTTGAAAGGATAAAGACGTATTTGCAGGAACCTCCAGTCCTTATGCCACCGGTGTCTGGGAGACCGTTGATTATGTACCTTATGGTTCGAGAATTCGATGGGTTGTGTGCTCGGTCAACACGACGAGACAGGTAGGAAAGAGCACACCATTTACTACCTGAGTAAGAAGTTCACTGATTGCGAATCAAGGTACTCTATGTTGGAAAAGACATGTTGTGCACTCGCTTGGGCAGCCAAGCGCCTAAGGCAGTATATGTTAAACCACACAACCTTGTTGATTTTGAAGATGGATCCGATTAAGTACATGTTTGAGAAGCAAGCACTTTCTGGAAGGATAGCCCGTTGGCAGATGGTTTTGACAGAATACGATATTCAGTATGTTTCCCAGAAGGCCATTAAGGGAAGTGTTCTGTCAGAATACCTTGCTGAACGGCCGGTCGAGGATTATCAGCCAATGAAGTTTGAGTTTCCAGACGAGCATGTTATGTTTATGAAAATGAAAGATTGTGAAGAGCCGCTGCCTGATGAAGGACCGAAGATTGAGTCTCAATGGAAGATGATTTTTGATGGGACTGTCAACTCATATGGTAATGGAATTGGGGTAATCATTACAACCCCAAAGGGTTCTCATATACCTTTCACTGCCCGGTTAGCATTTGTGTGTACCAATAACGAGGCGGAGTATGAAGCATGCATCATGGGGTTAGAATAAGCAATTGATTTGAGAATTAAGAACCTCGATGTCTATGGTGATTCCGCGTTGGTAGTTAATCAAATTACAGAATAATGGGAGACTCGTCAGGCGAATTTGGTGCCTTACAACAACTATGCCAGAAGGTTGTTACCTTTCTTTGATAGGGTGGATTTTCATCATGTGCCCCGAGCTGAGAATCAGATGGCCGATGCATTAGCGACATTAGCATCCATGTATAAGGTGAACCGTTGGAATGAAACACCTTCGACTAGAATCATGCGCCTGGATAGACCAGCTTTTGTGTTTGCAATTGAAGATGTGTCAGATGGCAAACCGTGGTATCATGATATTAAGGTCTTTCTGAAGAGACAGGAGTATCCAGAAGGTGCCTCCACCAAAGATAAAAAGACTCTGAGAAGTTTGGCAGGAAATTTCTTTCTGAATAAGGATGATGTGTTGTATAAGAGGAACTTCGATATGGTGTTGCTTCGTTGTGTTGATGAACACGAGGCAAGTTTGTTGATGGAGGCAGTTCACGAGGGTTCTTTTGGTACTCATTCCAGTGGACACACCATGGCCAGAAAGTTGTTGAGGGCAGGATATTACTGGATGACTATGGAGTCTGATTGTTTCAAGTACGCCCAAAAGTGCCATAAATGCCAGATTTATGCAGATAAGATGCATTTACCGCCTACGCCTCTAAATGTGTTGTCATCTCCTTGGCCTTTTGCAATGTGGGGCATAGATATGATTGGAAAGATTGAGCCCACTGCTTCCAATGGGCATCGTTTCATTTTGGTTGCCATTGACTATTTCACAAAGTGGGTGGAAGCAGCCTCATACACCAATGTCACCAAGCAAGTGGTAGCCCGGTTTATAAAGAAGGATATCATCTGTCATTATGGGGTCCCGGAGAGAATCATTACTGATAATGGCTCGAATTTGAACAACAAGATGATGAAGGAACTATGTCAGAGTTTTAAGATCGAGCATCATAATTCCTCTCCATATCGTCCGAAGATGAATGGGGCTGTTGAGGCAGCAAATAAGAATATCAAGAAGATTGTGCAGAAAATGGTGGTAACATATAAAGACTGACATGAGATGCTACCTTATGCCCTACATGGTTACCGTACTTCGGTGCGTACGTCAAGTGGGGTAACCCCTTTCTCATTGGTGTATGGTATGGAAGCAGTTTTACCCTTAGAGGTCGAGATTCCGTCTTTGAGAGTTCTGGCAGATGTGAAACTTGATGAAGCTGAGTGGGTGCGTTCCAGATTGGATCAGTTAAACCTTATTGAAGAAAAGAGATTGGAAGCCATCGCACATGGTCAGTTGTATTAGAGCAGGATGAAGCACACCTTTGACCAGAAAGTGCGTCCTCGGAGTTTTCAGACAGGTGAATTGGTTTTGAAAAGGATCCTTCCTCCTCAGACAGATCACAGGGGCAAATGGACTCCAAACTACGAGGGGCCATATGTAGTGAGAAATGTTTTTTCTGGCGGAGCCTTACTACTTTCAACTATGGATGGCGAAGATTCTACATCCCTGTGAACGCAGACGTAGTCAAAAAATACTTCGCATAAAAGAGACCTGCTGGACATAAAAAGAAAGTCCAGGAAAAAAAGGGGCATCCCGACGAACCATAAAAAGGAAAAGGTTCAGGCAAAAGTTAGGGATAAAATGTAAAAAGAAACGTGTAAACCCGCAAAGTTGAAAACCTGAAAAGGCGACTTTGGCAAAAATGGGTATCCCGATGGATTGAAAACCCGAAAAGGGCGATCCAGGCAAAAGTTAGGGATATATAAGCGAAAGGCTATGGTCTGCGTTTGATCTGTGAGCACTTTCAATACTTGGAAATATTGAAAGAAAGGAACCAGTACAGTTGGTCTCTTCAAAGGTCAAGACATTTGTGGATAAGCAAGACATATGGGTCATAGCTGAGTCGAATCATGGTGGATATCTGTTCCCACATTGCCGACATGTGTATTTTCTTTTTGCTTTTGCGCAATTACCTCTTTTTAGGAATTGCTTCCTATTGTAAATGCCTATTTACAGGCCACTTTTCTCAATAAAATATTCATTTCACTCAAAGAGCTTTTCGTTGTTTATTTTACTTTTACTGTCTTGTTTGCAAAAAAACGTCCGATATTTTTTATAAACATTGCATATAAAACTTCGAGCTTTGCGGAGCATAACGAAAAGCAGTAGAAATTACTTAGGCATTAACGATGATAGTCAGGTTGTGGCATATTCTATTTGTTGTTATTTGACTTGCAGGGCAACAAGATTGTATTTCCCCAGCAGTTTGCTCTCCCCAGCATTGAGATTGTACTTCCCTCAGCAGAGCAGACCTTCCCCATCAGGAGACTTGGGAAGTATTTTCTCCGGATCAAGACGTTATTTCCCCACAGAATCAGGGTTTTCACTTCCCCCATCCAGTCAGGAAGCGGGCTTTTGCCGACAATGTCATATTCTAGTCCCCAGCAAGGAGGGAGTAAAGTCATTCTCCCCACCAGCAGGCTAAGTTCAGGAGTATCCCCAAGCAGGATGGTATTATGGACTGTTTTCCCCAAGCAGGATGGTATTATGGGCAGGTATCCCCCAGCAGGTTCTGAGCCCAATTGGATATTAGCAATCTTCAGTAACAGACTTCCGGTTCCGTTATTGGCGTTCATTCTCAACTCCCCCAGCAGAGGAGAAATCTCAGGTTTTGGATGTTACCTTCAGTGAAAGACAGGTGTGGCCCCCGGTAGTTCTTTCGGGATTTCATCCCCAGCAGAAGTTGTTGATCCGAAGAGTCGATCAGTATGACCCTTCTCAGCAGAGTTCCTGGATTTAGAGGACAATTTATTTTTGTCATCCCCAGCTGAATTGGTCTTTTCTCTCCATGCATTTATTTTGCTGGAGGGACCCCTTTTGCATATCATAAGCATTGGCATAACATCCTAAAAAACGCGTAGCATTTCCACTTTGTGTGGAGCATTACGGCAAAAATTCAAACATTTGCATTCGAAGCATAAGCCAGGTTTGATGCTTTCCTTGCCAGTTCTCTTTCCCAGCAGAGATGGCACAACTCAGGAGATTTTGGAGGGATACGTTCCTCATACTTGTGCTCCCCGGCAGAGTCTTTTATTTAGACTTCTCCTTTCCCCAGCGGAGTCACCTTATCTATGGATCGTGAGTCCGTTAGAAATTCGCCTTTGTTTGGCCTTTCTCTTTTGTGAAATCCAGCTCTCGCCTGGTAGTCAGTTCTCGCTTGACGTATTTTGTTTGCCAGTTTCCCTTTCCCAATAGGGGTGGTTTAAACCAGAAGTTTTGTTTCACGTTATCCCCGGCGAAGTCCACTTTATGTTGGTTATCCTTTACGGATACAATTGAGGTTGTATTCGTTTTGTGGATGCGTTTGAGGTCGTATTCATGTTTTCTTCGTGGGTAGAGTGATCGAGGTCAGTCTTCCTTTGCGGGTGCAATCGAGGTTGTATTCATTTTTATGGGTGCGATTGAGGTCATATTCATATTTTCTTTGTGGGTAGAGTGATTGAGGTCAGTCTTCCTTTGCGGGTGCAATTGAGGTTGTATTCGTTTTGTGGGTGCGATTGAGGTCGTATTCGTGTTTTCTTTGTGGGTAGAATGATTGAGGTCAGTCTTCCTTTGAGGGTACAATTGAGGTTGTATTCGTTTTGTGGGTGCGATTGAGGTCGTATTCGTATTTTCTTTGTGGGTAAAGTGATTGAGGTCAGTCTTCCTTTGAGGGTACAATTGAGGTTGTATTCGTTTTGTGGGTGCGATTGAGGTCGTATTCGTGTTTTCTTTGTGGGTAGAGTGATTGAGGTCAGTCTTCCTTTGAGGGTACAATTGAGGTTGTATTCGTTTTGTGGGTGCGATTGAGGTCGTATTCGTATTTTCTTTGTGGGTAGAATGATGGAGGTCAGTCTTCCTTTGAGGGTACAATTGAGGTTGTATTCGTTTTGTGGGTGCGATTGAGGTCGTATTCGTATTTTCTTTGTGGGTAGAGTGATTGAGGTCAGTCTTCCTTTGTGGGTGCAATTAAGGTTGTATTTGTTTTGTGGGTGCGATTGAGGTCGTATTCATATTTTCTTTGTGGGTAGAGTGATTGAGGTCAGTCTTCCTTTATGGGTACAATTGAGGTTGTATTCGTTTCGTGGGTATGGTTGAGGTCATACTCCTTATTTTTCAGCACGCTCCTTTTTGTTATCCTCACCGTTAGCAAATTTTTGGGTTCTTTTGGTATTCAATCCCCGTGTATCCTGGAATGTCTGAGAGTCGTCGTTATCATACCTTCAGGACCCAGTTGATTGAATAGGGGCAGCTGTTGCACCCCAAAATTTTCTCTCCTTACTTTAGTACTAACTGGCTTATGTTTCATCTCATTTTGCATTATCATGTGTGCATATCATTAGTTCTTAGCATGGGGTCAAGGTGCTTGAGGCAGTTCAAGAGTAGAAGATGTTCTTCAAAGGGTCAAGCAAGAGTCCTTGTATTGTGGATCACTCTCTCCTAACCAGTGCAGAAATTAGGGTTTTGAGATTCTTGGGTTTGTTGCTCCAATGCGCAAGTTTCTTGGGTTTTTATCAACACCAAATGGCATATCTTATCTTTGTTGGAGAGGATACACATCATATTCAGAGGAATTTGGATTTGGAGACTGTGTTATTTCCTCCTAGACTAAGGGTACCAAAATTAGGGTTTGCTATAAAGTCAGTTTATTGCTGATTTTTTGGGCAAGACTTGATTCCATGGTATTCCTTGGGTCCCTAAGTATCTAGGAATGGAAGATTGTCCATCAGCTTGGTTCAGGAGAAGTTCAATTGGCCAATGGATTGGGAATCAGGAGAATCAGGAGAAAAGTCAGCAGTGAGAGGGGAGTCAACTGTGAAAGCTTGAGGTTCTCTTCAAGGTTTTCAAGGTCTCACATCCTCATATGGTCTTCAAGAGTCAAGTTTCACACCATTTGTCAAGAATCAAGGGTTGGTACAAAAGTTACTAAATATGGAAATGGCCTATAATTTGAAAGTTTCCTTTTTGGGCAAGTTCTTATACTACATTCAACTTGACTTTTCATCATCAAGAAAGCTTCAAATGAATTTTCCTCAAACATGAAAGTTGAAGATATTTTTCTCCCCTTTCGAACAAGTACTATATGGTCTCCATATCATTTGTTAAACTCAAGTTATGATCAAAAGAAGGCAAAGTGGTTTTTTAGGGTTTTCTCATGGTTCCATTTACATTTAGGGACATAGTGACCTATAATTGATTCCATTACTTCATGTCACATTCTAACATCAAAGTACAATCCATAAGGATCATCTTGGGCCTTTTAACCAAGAAATTTCATGACTTATTCATTACTTATTTCACATGGTGCAAAATTGCCAAATTATTGAAAACTCATGAACCAATATGTTTCAAGGCCCAATTTCAATTTAGGTGTGATTAGCAATTGTTAAATAAGTGATCCATAATGAAATATTTGGGTGTACATGCATGGAAGAGGGTGTATCTCACATAATGCAATTTTCCAAAATCATCCAAAACTCATTAAGTGGGGAATTACCAAGGCCCAAATGCTGATAAGTGGAATAACCTAGTCTATTTAAGCTAACTCGTGCTAGGGTTAGAAGGAGAGAACACGGGAATTTGGAGGAGAACCAAGTTTGCAACCCTAAAGCTTTTCCTCATCGAATCTCACAATCCACAAGGGTTTCTCAAAAGATTCTTTCACAACCTTCATCCTTGGCATTTATAGAGCACAAATCGTCCATTACTTGAAGCTAATAGCAAGGGATACAGTCTGCATAATCTCAGGTTAGTGCAATTTGCATGTTCCTAAAACTCCTCTTTTTGATGCACATAATAATCTATGATTGTTGCTGATCATTCTGATGTAGTTTTTTTTGAGTTTGGATGCGTATATAGGTTGTATCGTGTGTTTAAAGTTTTTGAACCCTAACCTTTTTCATTCGAATCTCCTTATGCATTGGTTATTTGTGATTTTTGATTGGATATTTGAGATACTGATGATTTTCTGGTCAAGGTGATGTACTAGCATGAAATTTCTGGGCAAGTTTTGGTTGCACGTCGCCGGAGAAGACGACCGGAGCTAGGGCTCCGGCGTCTGGTTCTCCCTCCGGCCAGATTAGGGTTTTATGAGGTAGGAGACACAATCACGTCCGTCCATTTCTTGATCCAACGTCCCTCATGCTTCCACGTGTTTTATTTATTTTGTTTTTAACTTAAAGCTTGTGTGTATGCCATCCTACCCGTGCTACCATGTGCCTGCATCCCTGACCTTTTGTTTTAATTACTTTTTGAATTGATGATTTAATGTGGTACGTTGATCTGATCGTGTGGTGGAAATCTTGACAGCGCATTAAATGGACCATGTGCCTAGCACGTGGGAGTGTATTGTATGCTGATTGCTTTGGTGCACGCGTGTGTTTTGAATTATGGTGTGCATGTTTATCTGGACCATTGATCTTAAATACTCTTTGATTGTGTTGACTGATTGGTGAACGTTAGATTGATCAGATGGTGTGTATTGAGTCTGCATGATTGACTTTTCCCATGTGTTTCCTTTTTAGTTTCGTTGATTTTTTGGTGGTTTGGGCCTGCTATTTACACACCCACTTTCAGCCCATTTCAATTTTTCAACGTGTTTTTTTTACTTTTCACACCCCCTTGCACATTTTTATTTTATTTAATTTGCATTAATTCATTTTTAATTTTTAAAAATAGATAATTGCATTAAAAAATTCCCAAAAAATTCATGAATCATATTTTTAGTTTTATAAAATTTTACCAAATTTTATTTTATTATTTTATTTTATTTTTAGCATCTGGAATAAATATTTGTTTATTTTCTTTTTGAATTTATTTCATACATGCATACCATGTCTTTTCTATTTTATTTCTCATCATCCATAAAACCTTTTGAACTCATTCTTTTTGCATTGTTTCACCAACACATTGAATTGCATTAAAATATTTTTCTCTCATTTTTAAAAACATTTCATATTGCATTTTAGTCCTCTTCTTTTGCATATTGAGTAATGTTTTTTGTCTGAATTTATATGATTGTTTGAGTGACTTATATTTTGAATTTTGACATGAGTTTTTGATATGTTGTTTGTTTCTGGTTGAGCAATGTTGACAATTAATTTGGCAATTTTATAAGATGTTTTACTTGTTATGTGATTGCTCTTTGTTTGAGATCTTCTTGTGTGCACATCTCTGACCATGTCTGATTACTTGTTTGAAAAGGCACTTGTGCCATTCTTTGAGATTGATTATTTGACTTCATAATCCATGTTTAGGTCATCCACATTCTGTCTTGGTTGAGTTTCCTTTGGTTTTGGTTTATGATTTATTTGAGTTTCATTTGCAATATTGTCACTTATGTCCGTTTGCACTAACCTTTTATGCAGGGGCTGAGGTAAGTTATTTGAGGGTGTGGATAATCATCCATATTCACCCTTTCCCTTTCCTTCTCTCATCTTTTCTCTTCTTTAGGTTTAGGTTGTTGTTAAACCTCACTAACCGTAGGTCACCCATGCATGATAACATTAGGACTCTTAGTTTCCCTTTAGAGTTTCCTTTGTGTCTTCTCTCTTCTCATCTCAAAACTTCTTGAAAACACTTAATAAGGATAAAGTGTTTTGCGCACGAGCCTTAAGCGTGGGGAATGAGAAATGAGGGGCTTCCTCTCATCTTTCTAGAGTGCTTAGCGAGCGTCCTGTCTTGGGACGATTCGTTAAGTATTCGTCCTTGTGCCCTAGACTTTGGTGCAATGCAAGTTATGAACTAACTCAAGTCACTTCTGTCTTAAAAAATACAAACAAACTTCAAACCTTTTTGTCCTTCGGGATTGTCAAACTAAAGGCTATTTTCAAAAAGGGCACGTTACTTTCCGTCTGAGTCGCAAACAGGCATCGACCCTAACTGCCGGACGCGAACTTAACGGCGCTCATAAAAAACACCAAAAGAACTTGGTCCGAACTACGTTGACTCTGAATTTCCCATTGCACAAAGGGAGTACATATGCCTAGGACGTCGATGTCCTACCGAGTCTGTCTTTGTTTTCCCCTTCCTCGTGTCAGTACAACCATAGATTTTAGGATAACTCACCCTTAAAATAGACAACAAGCGTGGATCCCATCGAGTACGATGGACGCGTGGGGTGCTAGCCCCTTCCCCTCGCTTAACCGAATCCCGAACCCAGGCTATCGTTGCGATGACCATTCCTTTCCATCTTCCTCAGGTTTATGCGGTGTTCCCTGTCCCCCTCTTGGGATAAATTTACACGGCTGGCGACTCTGTTTTCCGCGCCACTCTCGCGTTTGTACCTGGATGAAAATCCTGGGAGAGACAACGACTTTCGGGACATCGACAGCAACCCAATGACGATGAACTCCTCTATGAATCACAAAGTCTGGTACCTTCTTCCTTGGTTTGTCTTCAGAAACAATACTGATTTCTGGCAGGGTAGGATCATTGGAGTCTTCCTCCCAAGCAGAATTGTCATAAGCGAACTCTTCTGTTGTATCTTTCCTAGTGTTTTCACTCTCAAGAGGATCTCCCCATCCAGTTGGCTGGATGTCCTCGTATCTGATGCGAGAGCTTTCAGGAGCGGTGTACTTGACTAAAAAGTCATACTTGCCACTCGGCTGTCCTAAGGTGTCCCATACTTCTGTGGGAGTGGATGAGTCATATTCCTCAATGACGTTGAACTCAGGAAAAGCATAGTTGATGAAATCTTGTCCTGCAATCTTTGGAGATTCATCATTGCGGTGTTGGATATCTTTGGAATGTCCTGAGTAATGATCCCTTGACTCGGTGGGGACGTGGGTATTATTTTAAATATTACTCAGCTGATAGGCCACATTCGGCTGACTCTTCTGCCCTAAGTCTTCTATGTACGGCTTCCAGATAGGCAAGTCATCCAGGGGATCATAATATTCATGGTTAAAGTTGTCCTTCATTAGATCATCCTCTAATTAATTAGGTGGAGCACGACATCATTCAAGATCGTAATCTTCATAGATTATCCTCACATTTGACCTCAGTATATATCTCGGGCTCTGCTTTGGAAAACAAAATGGCACGTGCGTTTCTTCCTGAGACATATAACCGTCATCGTTGAGATAAGATTTTCATTCTTCTTCCGTATCGGAGGAGCTACTCTCATTGATGATGTGTACTTCTTGAGACACTGGGTGGAGGAAGCCTCCACTGTGGAAGAAATCTTGAATGGGACGAAGACTTCCGTCCTTCTTTGCAGTCTGGGTACAAGTTGAAGAGAAACCAAAACCTTTCGTTGTCTTGTTATCAGTAGCAATTACAATCTATCCCCATCCTTTTGTGTCCTTACTCTTGGTCACTTTGAGAGCGTCCTTGTATGAGGAAATCGATGTCCCTTTTTCTGGTTGATTCTCATTGCTCTCTGAGAGTGCTTGGAACTGGGTTCCAATAACCTCCTCCGGTTCTACACAGGAGAATGATGATAAGTTGCTCGCGATTAAGGCCTGCTCTCCGTGGAATGTGACTAGCTTGTCATTCTTGACGAACTTCAGCTTTTGGTGAAGTGTCGAAGTGACAGCCCCAACTTCGTGTATCCAAGGTCTTCTTAATAAACAACTGTATGCTTCCCGAATATCCATGACCTGGAAAGTGACTTGGAAAGTGTGAGGACCAATGGTTATGGGAAGATCAACTTCGCCGATAACTGTTTTTCTAGATCCGTCAAAGGCTTTGACAATGATCTCACTGCTACTCATCTGAGCTCCTTGAAATGATAGTCGTATCAGAGTTGATTTTGGCATAACATTCAAAGATGACCCTGTGTCCACCAGTATGCTGGCTAAAGCATCGTCTTGGTAGTTGACTATAATGTTATGTGCCATATTATTGTTCTTGCCTTCTTCTGGCAGTTCTTCATCACTGAATCCCAAGTTGTTGCAGGAAGTGATGTTGGAGATGATGCTGTCAAATTGTCTTACCGTCACGTCTTGTTCTATAAAGGTTTGTTCCAAGACTTTTTGTAGAGCTTCACTGTGAGCTTCTAAACTAAGCAGGAGAGATAGCACAGAGATTCGAGACGGAGTTTACAACAATTGGTCCACAATGTTGTACTCGCCTTTCTGGATGAGCTTCAGCATCTCATTGTTGTTCTTTATAAGTTTTGGATTACTGGATTAACCGACTTGTTGATTTGGAACTTCCGTTTGAGGTTCCTTTTCTTTGGAAGGTTCTCTAACTCCTTTGTTGAAGATCCGGCTGCTCGGAGTGACTCGACTGATGTCGGCAATGTTCACGACAAAGGGTAATGGAGTTTCCTTTCCATTTTTGATGGTCGTTGCACCATACTTGTAAGGGAGAGCCTTATCCGACTTGTACGGTATTTGACCTGGCAGGTATATAACCACAGGAGCTTTTTTATTTCTTTGACCGTTATAGGCAACCTCAATTAGTTCCTGGTTGGGAACTTTTCTATCATCAAGAGGGATTCTTGGTTCATTGAGTAGAGGGATTATGGTACATATATCCTTGGTCATTTCATGATTGGTGGTTACGACAACGCTTTTGTTTTGACCAGGGAGGTAGTCTTGTATCATGTTATTCGACCCAGAACTCGAACATGGTCGAATCTCTTTCCGGTCCAACTGATTTTGGAGGGCTGCTTGTACGAGATAACATCCTTGGTTATTTTCCGAGCATACTCTACAACGCTCATAATTGTATGGTGGTACCTGACCATGTCTGCTTTGTATGCAGTGCATCTTTACTAGATTTGTTACCATGGAGCGGATATCACAACTTTGATGTCTATCAGGATTTCCATCAGTCATGCTAATCCGTTATGTAGCTTCGTCTAGGTAAATTGGAGGTCACCAGTGGTCCAACAAATGTTGAAGCGTTCTTTGTACAAGGGCGTACCCTTGGTTGTCTTGACAGCATTGTTCGCAATCCTGATAATCATGTGAAGCCAGAAAACCGAGCCTAACTTGCTTAACATGTAATTCTACCAGACTGGTATTCATCAAGCGGATATCAAAGATTTGAACCATATTGACTTGATGGTCATTTCTTTCACGGTAGTCTTGGATCCATCCGAGATCCATCTGACGTTGGAGGGCCTCTTGTATAAAAGAGCATCCCTGATTATTTGTAGAGCAGACTGGACAAGTACTGAAATTGTGTCGTGACAGATTATAATATTGACTTTTCCTTGAATGCATCGCCACCAAATTAACGTTCATCGCAAGAATGTTGTGGTTCTGAATAATGTTGGGATGTACATGGGCCATGTTGTGGTTCTGTCTGCAATGCATCCTCACCATATTGGTTCTTAATAGGAGTCCATCGTGAATTTGATAATTGCGACTAGATTCTCCCTCTATTAAATTCACTGCAGTCTTCTCATGTTGCGGCAACGTGTTCATCTGAACATTTGGATTAGTATCTTTGAAAGATAAGACCCCATTCCTGACAAGCTTCTGTACATCAGACTTG
Source organism: Lathyrus tuberosus (assembly GCA_022829125.1). Lineage (NCBI taxonomy): Eukaryota > Viridiplantae > Streptophyta > Magnoliopsida > Fabales > Fabaceae > Lathyrus > Lathyrus tuberosus. The sequence continues at coordinate 3,410,642 of JALAZF010000468.1, read as the reverse complement.
AAGCTGAGACAATTCTCAATGTTGTGCCCCGATTCTCCTTGATGGTAAGGGCAAGTTCGATCGACTTTGAACCAAAAAGGAAGATTTTCCGGTATTGTAAGAGGAGTCCTGGTTTGGACGTGCCCCTTGGCCAGTAGAAGTGGAAATAGTTCTGCGTACAACATTGGTATAGGGTCGAACCCTGATGGTCGTGTCGTACGATTGTTGTTATTATACTATGGACGAGCCTGCTAAAGAGGCTGTTACGCCCTTTGCTGATACTGTTGTTGATTTGGTTGGCTTTGAGCAACCTGAGGTTGATAAGTCGGAGCTGGCGCAGGGCTGATAGCGGGAGTTACCGTCGCTACTGGTTGATACCTTCACCTTTGCTTTCCCAGAGAGGTATTACTGATATCCTGCTCTTTCTTCTTTTGGAAAGCACTACTCTACCTCTTGGCACTGCTAGCTGGCTCTGCATCTTTGACCAATCGTCCTTCTCGGACTGCTTCTTCAAGGCATACTCCCATGTTCACCATCTCAGTGAAGTCACTGGGAGCGCTTGCAACCATTCCGTTGTAATAGAATGAGCTCAAGGTTTTCAGGAAAATCTTTGTCATCTCCTTTTCCTCAAGAGGGGGACAAATCTGAGCGGCAATTTCACGCCATCTCTGAGCATACTCTTTAAAAGTTTCTTTATCATTTTGTTACATTGCTCTGAGCTGATCCCTATCCGGTTCCATGTCCAAATTGTATTTATACTGCTGAACGAAGGCTGCGCCGAGATCTCTGAAGGTACTAATTTTGGTGCGGTTTAAACCCTTGTACCATTTGAGTGCGGCACCGGTTAAACTGTCTTGGAAGTAATGGATCAGTAGCTGTTGATTTTCTGTCGGAGTTGACATTTTTCGAGCGTACATCACCAAATGACTTTGAGGGCAAGAGTTTCCTTTGTATTTTTCAAAGTCAGGCACCTTGAATTTGTGCGGGATCTTTACATTAGGGACCAAACAAAGGTCTGCGGTGTCTTTTCCGAATAAGTCTTGACCGCGAATGGCATGCAGTTCCTTCTGCATTTCAAAGAACTATTCTTGGAACTCGTTCATCCTTTCGTACATGTATTTGTTTCCACTAGAAATCGCTTGCGGAATCTGTTTTCTCGGGACAGTGTGTACCATTGGTTGAGGTATAGACATTATAGCAGTGACTCTTGGCACTTCCATGCCCTGAAGTTTGTAACCTTCAGGATTTGCTGTCGTAACCCTTGTATCTTTACTTTCTTGAAGTTTGTAACCTTCAGGTCCAGCGGTTCCTGCTACAGTTTCTGGGTCTTTAGTGACCGGTGGGATGTAACCTTCAGGTATAAAGTTGAGAGGCATGCCCCAGGGGCGACCTTTAGGCATGTTGTACCGAGGATGATTCTCATGTGTCTCCATTATGGGCGTAGATGTGATCTCTGAGATTACAGACTTTTAATATCGCTGTTCCTGGGCTGCTGCCACGGATTGTATGTCACTATGAGGTTTTTCCAAACTTTCCTTCAGAGCGTCGATTTCTTCTCTCAGCTCTCTGTTCTCTTCCTTGAGATCGTCCATTTTCTTTTGTCGATTGGCCCGAGTATTGTATGAGGGAGACAGTTTGACTCTAGAATTATGGTACAGACGTGAGACTCAAAGATAAGAAAAATGTGTTATGCGAGAATGATGAATGATATGCAATGACATATTTTTTTAGTTTTTGTTTTATTTTATTCAAAAAGAAACTTCAACAAATAGATTGTAAATATCATACAGTGGGGGAGACCCCTTTTATTGAATTTGAAATATTGCAGTATTTTACAAAGAAAAAGTACAGTATTTTACGAAGTGCTGTAAGGAAAATGTCTAAGCTCATGGATCCTGAGTCCTCTCTGAAGAGAGCTCAGATGTCGGTTCCTGTTGTTGCTGCGCGAAAAATGACACAGAGTCACCACCAAATTTTATTTATCCCAAAGAGGGAAAGGGAAATATCGATAAAACCTTTAGGGAAAGAAGGTGGTCATCGCAACCAAGTTAGGGTTCGGAAGTCGGTTATGTGAGGGGAAGGTATTAGCACCCCTCACATCTATCGTACTCGATGGGAACCATCTAAGTTATCTAAGCTTGAATGGGTGTTCTAATCTAAAGTCTACTTGCTTAAGTAAAAGTGGGTTGGTTTTTTATTAGAGTGCTCGCCAAGGATTGGGACACTTGAAAGAAGTGAAGACTCAGAGCGTCCGTAGTTCATGGGACTATGGGTAAGAAAATGGGAAGTTTTCTCGCTAGGATCATTGCAATCCTATGCCTACGTATTCTCATTGGGATGAGAAATCAGAGCAGTCGTAGTTCGGCCTACGGTTGGTTGGTGTTTTTAATGGACGATGCTATATGCGGGTTCTAGAAGTTAGGTGTATTGCAGCTCGCTCGTGGAATCTTAGGCGTTACATGTTTGCGGTAGAACGGACGTAACATGTCTTTTTTGAAAAGTTTTTTGAGTGAATCCCGAAGGAGAAAATGATATAGATTTGTAGGGTGTTTTTGTTTGGTTTTGAAAATGGTTTGAGATGCGTGTGGTACTAAAGTTAATGGGTAGAGGTGAATATTTCGAATGACCAAGCCGAGCGTCTTGTATTCAAAATACTCGGAGTAAGTGTAGAAGGAGCTCCATTCTCACTCCTTCTCCACCACGTACTACACACATCGTATTTATTAAGTGTTTTTGGATTTTTGATTAAGAAAAGTGCCACTTGACATTGAATCAACGGTTTTATTGCTTATTGAGAAAATATTTGAAGTGATGCGGACAAGGTTGATGGCGATGCACGAGGCAATCGACTTACAAGTTGGGTTATGGCTTGATATGTGGATCAAGAATGCTCTTGGGTTCGCTCCTAATTCCTAAGATGTCTAACTAGCGATGCAATGGAAAAATAAAGTACAAAGTATATCAAACTGGGGGAAGGATACATGAAAATATACAGGGGATGATCAATGCGAGAAATAAGGAAGGCCTCGTTGTAAGGTAGCTCAAGAAGAAGTCAAGTGTGTGCAAAGTGTCCTAAGCTATGAAATGGAAATAAAATCGGATGCTTCATGTCTCCCTTTTGCTTAAGGGTAGTGCCACGAACAAGACTCCTGTTGATTAATACCTTGAATCCCTAAGGACACTCCATGATGAGCTAAGGTCAAAATACAGTGTTCCAAAATCGTCTAAGATATTCCAAGTCAAACTTATGGTCAAACACAACGTCCACAAAGGTCAACCTCTTAGGTCACCCACAAAGAATCATGCTTTTGTTTTTTTTTTCAATAAGACAAAGAAGAAATAAAAATGACATAACAAAATATGCATGAGTGATACGATGATGATGACTAATGTACAAATGATGAGAATGTAAATGAAATAGTAAATGATAAAGGTCTCATCTTTGTCGCTCCCAGGATTCTCATCCAGGTACAAACGCGAAAGTGGCACGGAACACAGAGTCGCCAGCAATGTATATTTATCCCAAGAGAGGGAAAGGAAACACCGCATAAACCTGAGGAAGAGGGAAAGGAATGGCCATCGCAACCATAGCATGGGTTCGGGAGTCAGTTACGCGAAGGGAAGGTGCCAGCACCCCACGCGTCCATCGTACTCGATGGGATCCACGCTTGTTGTCTATTCTAAGGGTGAGTTATCCTAAAATCTATGGCTACACTAAAACGGGGAAGGGGAAAACAAAGACAGACTCGGTAGGACGTCGACGTCCTAGGCCTACGTACCCCCTTTGTGCAATGGGGAATTCAGAGTCAACGTAGTCCGGACCAAGTTCTTTTTGTGTTTTTTATGAGCGACATTAAGTTCGCGTCCGACAGTTAGGGTGGAGGCCTGTTTGCGACTCAGACGGAAAGTAACGTGCCCCTTTTAAAAATAGCCTTTAGTTTGACAATCCCGAAGGACAAAAATGTTTGAAATTTGTTTGTATTTTTTAAGACAGAAGTGACTTGAGTTAGTTCATAACTCACCTTGAACCAAAGTCTAGGATACGGGAACGAATACGTCGCATGGTCGTCCCCAATGGGATGTATGCTCAACACTCTAGAAGAGAGAAGGGAGACCCCTCAATCTTCACTTCCTATGTTTAAGGCTCGTGTGCAAGGCAAGTTAACCTTATTAAGTATCTTAGAGATATTATGAGATGAGAAGAGGGACTCAAAAGAAAAGAAAAAAAACACTACGGGGAAAATCTATCCTAATGTTATCATGCAAAGATGGCCTTAAGGGGAGGTTTGGAGGGAGACTATCCTATAGAATTTAGTCCTAATGTTATCATGCAAAGGTGGCCTTAAGGGGAGGTTTGACAATAACCTAAACCTAAATATAAGAAAATATGAGAGAAAGAAAGAGTGAGGGTGGTCATGGATAATTGTCCACACCCTCAAATAACTTACCTCAGCCCCTGCATAAAAGGTTAGTACAAAACAGACATAAGTAACAATAAGACAAATGAAACCCCAAGCAAGTCACAAACCAAAGAGAAATGGTTACAAACCAAATGAAACTCATCCAAGCCAGAATATACACCTTATAGGAGACCCACAATGTTTACCAAACAAAATCAAGCAAATAGAATGCAAACCAGTGGCAAAACAAACAAGAGAGTTATCAAAGAAGGAGTAGAAGAAGGAAGAGGACATGCAAGGTAATCATGCAAGAATGATTCAAATAATATCCAAGTCAGAATGTGGATGACCTAAACATGTGCCTAAACATGCTATACAAATGTCACATGAGGCACACAAACAAGTATCCAAGCATCAAACATCAATAGAAGAAGAAGGAAGCATATAAGTGAAACATGTTCAAGCATGTAAGATGAAGCATGAATGGCATATGACATGAATGAATGCAAAGCTCCAAGGTCAGAAACATACATCCAATGAAGTGAAAATGAATGATAAGGTATGGAATACATAAACCAAGCATAAGTCATGAGTAAGCATAGATGAGATGAGGTGAGAAGATAAGTCAAAGAAAAAGCATGTAAACCAAGCATTGAACATGTGCATAAAGTATGCAACAACCTCACACCAATGACCTATAATGGCAATCAAGTGACCTATAACAATTCAAGCATGGTTTATGAAGTCAAAGAAGCAATTCCAAATGATGGCACAAGTGCCTTCTCAAACAAGTAATCAGACATGATCAAAGATGTGCATACAAGAAGACCTCAAACAAAGAGTAATCAAACAATTAGCAAAAAATCTTCTAAAATTACCTAATTAAAACTTAACACACCTCAACCAGTGACAAACAACATGTCAAAAGCTCATGCCAAAATTCCCAAGATAGGTCACTTAATTTATGCAGAGATCAAGTAGGAAACATGGTTCAATATGCAAAAGAAAAGGACCAAAATGCAATATGAAATGATTTTAAAAATATTAGAAAAATATTTTAATAAACTTATAAATGTTGATGAAACAATGCAAAAAGAATGAATTCAAAACAATTTATGTGCTATGGGAAATAAAATCTACAAGTCATGGTATGCATATATGGAATAAATCCAAAAGAAAATAACCAAATAAATACTTTAGATGCTAAAAATAAAATAAAATAATAAAATAAAATTTGGGAAAATTTTATAAAATGCTAAACATGATTCATGAATTTTTTGGGGTTTTTTGGATGCACAAAACTATTTTTAAAAATTAAAAATGAAATCGTGTAATTAAATAAAATGAATTAGATTGAAATAAGCATGAGGGGGTATGAATAGCAGCTAGAACACGTTGAAAATGGAAATGGACTTAATAAGGGGGGGTTCAAATAGCAAGCCCAACCCAACAAAAAAACAGCGAAAATAAAAAAGGAATACATAGATCCAGTCAACGGTCAGACTCACCATCAACCATTGGATCTATCTAACGCGTACAATCCAGTCAACGAATCAATAAGGTAAACGTGATCAACGATTCAGATCCACACGCACACCATAATAATGATGCACGCACCCACACACAATTGGCCAGAAATTAAAAAAAGGACGCACTTGATCATCATGTGATTTTTTAATGTGTTGTCAAAATAATATCCATCAGATGAATCCTACGCATGAGGAAAAGTCAAACCAAATCAAATTATGCAAAATGGGAGGCCAGGATGAAAGGCACATGATAGTTAACGTGGGATAGCACACACATAACTGAATAAATAAAACAACATTTTAAAAACGTGGCAAAGTATGGACCACACGATCTGTCTGATGGACGATCATGATTTCGTCCCTGACCTTTGAACCCTAATCTCGCCGGTGATCAAGCCAGACGCCGGAGCCCAAGCTCCGGTCGTCACTTCCGGCCACCTGCAACCAAAAACTTCCCAGAAAATGCAAAAGGGTACACTATCTTGACCAGAATTTAATGAGGATCAATAATATCATATTATTTTTCACAAACAACCATCATACAAAGAGATTCGAATGAAAAAAGTTATGGTTCAATCTCAAAATAAAACATACCAGACTCATCAGTGAGTGTCATAGATTATTATACGCATCAAAAAGTTGAGTTTTGAGAGCATGCAAATTATCACTAATCTGAGATCACCAACCTTTACCGTTGCTATTAGCTTCAAACGACGGTTGCTTCGTGCTCTATGGATCCCCATAAAGAATAATGTGAAAGAACCTTTTGAAAAACCCTAGTGGATTGAGAGATTCAAAGGAATAAAGGATTAGGGTTGAAACTTGGTTCTCCTAAAAACCAACGTGCCTCCTCTCCAATGAGTGCATGAGTTAGCTTAAATACATTAGGTTATTCCACTGATTAGCATTTGGGACTTAATAATTCCTTGGTTAATGAGTGTCGCTCCCAGGATTTTCATCCAGGTACAAGCGCGAGAGTGGCGTGGAAAAACAGAGTCGCCAGCCGTGTAAATTTATCCCAAGAGAGGGAAAGGGAACACCGCATAAACCTGAGGAAGAGGGAAAGGAATGGTCATCGCAACCATAACCTGGGTTCGGGAGTCGGTTACGCGAGGGGAAGGTGCTAGCACCCCACGCGTCCATCGTACTCGATGGGATCCACGCTTGTTGTCTATTCTAAAGGTGAGTTATCCTATCATCTAGGGCTGTACTAAACGGGGGAGGAAAGACAAAGACCGACTCGGTAGGACGTCGTCGTCCTAGGCCTACGTACCCCCCTTGTGCAATGGGGAATTCAGAGTCAACGTAGTTCGGACCAAGTTCTTTTTGTGTTTTTTAAGAGCGACTCAGACGGAAGGTAACATGCCCTTTTTGAAAATAGCCTTTAGTTTGACGATCCCGAAGGACAAAAAGGTTTGAAGTTGGTTTGTATTTTTTAGGACAGAAGTGACTTAAGTTAGTTTATAAGTTGCATTGCACCAAAGTCTAGGGCACATGGGCGAATACTTAACGCATTGTCCCAAGACAGGACGCTCGCTAAGCACTCTAGAAAGATGAGAGGAAGCCCCTCATTTCTCATTCCCCACGCTTAAGGCTCGTGCGCAATACACTTTATAATTATTAAGTGTTTTCAGAAAGTTTGAGATGAGAAGAGAGAAGACACAAAGGAAACTCTAAGGGGGACTAAGAGTCCTAAAGTTATCATGCATGGGTGACCTACGGTTAGTGAGGTTTGACGACAACCTAAACCTAAAGGAAAAAGACGAGAGAAGGAAAGAGTAAGGGGGACATGGATATCTATCCACACCCTTAAAGAACTTACCTTAGTCCCTGTATAAACAGTTAGTACAAAACAGACACAAGTAACAGCAAGGCCAATGAAAACCAAACAATGGCATATAATAGTGATAACAATCCAAACATGCATTAAGAAGTCAAATAAACCACCCCAAAGTAATGGTACAAGTGCCTTTTCAAATAGATAACCAGACAAGGTCAAGGACGTGCATACAAGAAAAGTCTCACACAAAGAGCAATTGAACAAATAGTAAAACAACTTATAAAATCACCAAATTAAATATCAAAGTTGCTCAACCAGAGACAAAAAAAATACCAAAAAATCCTGCAAAAATTCAAGGTGTTAGTCATTCAAACAATCATACAAAGTTCAGATGAGGAATATGACTTAATATGCAAAAAGGAGGACCAATCCAGTGGCCTATTGAATCTCTCCTGAATCAAACTGATGGAAAAACTTCCACTCCTAGATGCTTAGGGACCCAAGGAATACCATAGAATCAAGTCTTGCCCAAAAAATAAAAAATAAACTGACTTTATAGCAAACCCTGGTTTTGGTACCATCAGTCTAGGAGGAAATAACACAGTCTCCAAATCCAAATTCCTCTGAATATGATGTGTATCCTCTCCAACAAAGATAAGATATGTCATTTGGTGATGATAAAAACCCAAGGAGCTTGCTCATTGGAGCAATAAACCCAAGAATTTCAAAACCCTAATTTATGCACTGGTTAGGAGAGAGTGATCCACTTGAGCTCTCTTGGACAATACCAGGACTCTTGCTTGACCCTCTGAAGAACTGCCTCAGCCACCTTGACCCCATGCTAAGAACCAATGATATGCATATATGATAATGCAAAAATGCAATGAAACATAAGCCAGTTAGTACTAATGTAAGGAGGGCAAATTTTGGGGTGCAACAATGAGTTTTGGGTAATTTGGAAAATTTACATAATGGGTTATACACCCTCCTCCATGCATTTAAACCCAAGCCTTTTATGATGGATCATTCATTTATCAATTGCTAATCACACCTGAATTGAATTTGGGCCTTGAGATGTCTTGGTTTATGAATTTTCAATGATTTTGCAAAATTGCACAATGTGAAATAAGTGATGAATTTGTCATGGAATCCCTTGGTTCAAAGGCCAAAAATGATCCTTAAGGAATTTAGTTTGATGTTATAATGTGCCTTGAAGCAATGGAACCAAATATAGGTCACCATGTCCCAAAATACAAAAGTTGTGAAAATGGAACCATGAGAAAACCCTAAAAACTACCTTGCCTTCTTTTGGTCATAACTTGAGTTTCACAAATGATATGGAGACCATCTAGTACTTGTTGGAAAGGGGAGAAAAAGATCTTCAACTTTCATGTTTGAGGAAAATTCACTTGAAGCTTCTTTGATGATGAAAAGGTAAGTTGAAAGTAGTGTAAAAACTTGCCCAAAATGAAAACTTTCAAATTATAGGTCATTTGCATATTTAGTAACTTTTGTACCAACCCTTGATTCTTGATAAATGGCATGAAACTTGACCCTTGAAGACCATATGAGGATGTGAGACCTTGAAAACCTTGAAGAAAACCTCAAAATTCCACAGTTGACTTCCCCTCTCACTGTTGACTTTTTCCCAATTCTCCTGATTTGCAATCAATTGACCAATAGGACCTCTTATTCTCTTGGACAATACAAGGACTCCTGCTTGACCCTTTGAAGAACACCTTCTCCTCTTGAACTGTCTCAGGCACCTTGACCCCATGCTAAGAACCAATGATATGCACACATGATAATGCAAAAATGAAATGAAACATAAGCCAGTTAGTACTAAAGGTAGGAGAGCAAATTTTGGGGTGCTACAGCTGCCCCTATTCAATCAACTTGGTCCTGAGGGTATGATAGCGACTGCTCTCAGACATTCCAGGATACACGGGGATTGAATACCGAAATAGCCCTGGTAAATTGCTAACGATGAGAATAACGAAAAAGAGCGTGCTGAAAAATAAGGAGTATGACCTCAACCATACCCACAAAAATAAGACGAATACGACCTCAATCGTACCCGCAAAGGAAGACTGACCTCAATCACTCTACCCACAAAGAAAAGGAAAAATACGTCCTCAATCGTACCCACACAAGAAGACTGACCTCAATCACTCTACCCACAAGGAAAATATGAATACGACCTCAATCGCACCCACAAAATGAATACGACCTCAATCGTACCCGCAAAGGAAGACTGACCTCAATCACTCTACCCACAAAGAAAAGGACGAATTCAATCTCAATCGTACCCACAAAGGAAGACTGACGTCAATCACTCTACCCACGAAGAGAATATGAATACGACCTCAATCGCACCCACAAAACAAATACGACCTCAATCGTACCCGCAAAGGAAGACTGACCTCAATCACTCTACCCACGAAGAAAATATGCATACGACCTCAATCGCACCCACAAAACGAACACAACCTCAATTGTACCCGCAAAGGAAGACTGACCTCAATCACTCTACCCACGAAGAGAATATGAATACGACCTCAATCGCACCCACAAAACGAACATAACCTCAATTGTACCCGCAAAGGAAGACTGGCCTCAATCACTCAACCCACAAAGAAAATATGAATACGACCTCAATCGCACCCACAAAACGAATACAACCTCAATTGTACCCGCAAAGGAAGACTGACCTCAATCACTCTACCCACGAAGAGAATATGAATACGACCTCAATCGCACCCACAAAATGAACAGAACCTCAATTGTACCCGCAAAGGGAGACTGACCTCGATCACTCTACCCACAAAGAAAATATGAATACGACCTCAATCGTACCCACAAAACGAATATAACCTCAATTGTACCCGCAAAGGGAGACTGACCTCAATCACTCTACCCACAAAGAAAAGGCCGAATACGACCTAAATCGCACCCACACAGGAAGACTGACCTCAATCACTCTACCCACAAGGAAAATATGATTACGACCTCAATCGTACCCACACAGGAAGACTGACCTCAATCACTCTACCCACAAGGAAAATATGAATACGACCTCAATCACACCCACAAAACGAATACGACCTCAATCGTACCCGCAAAGGAAGACTGACCTCAATCACTCTACCCACGAAGAAAATATAAATACGACCTCAATTGCACCCACAAAACGAATACGACCTCAATCGTACCCGCAAAGGAAGACTGACCTCAATCACTCTACCCACAAAGAAAAGGACGAATACGACCTCAATCGTACCCACAAAACGAATACAACCTCAATTATACCCGCAAAGGGAGACTGACCTTGATCACTCTACCCACAAAGAAAATATGAATACGACCTCAATCGTACCCACAAAACGAATACAACCTCAATTGTACCAACAAAGGGAGACTGACCTCGATCACTCTACCCACAAAGAAAATATGAATACGACCTCAATCGCACCCACATAACGAATACAACCTCAATTATACCCGCAAAGGATAACCAACAGAAGGTGGACTTCGTTGGGGATAACGTGAAACAAAACTTCTGGTTTATACCACCCCTACTGAGAAAGGGAAACTGGCAAACAAAATATGTCAAGCGAGAACTGACTACCAGGTGAGAACTGGATTTCACAAAAGAGAAAGGCCAAACAAAGGCAAACTTCTAACGGACTCACGATCCACAGATAAGATGACTCCGCTGGGGAAAGGAGAAGTCTAAATAAAAGACTCTGCTGGGGAGCACAAGTATGAGGAACGCATCCCTCCAAAATCTCCTAAGTTATGCCATCTCTGCTGAGAAAGAGAACTGGCAAGGAAAGTATCAAACCTGGCTTATGCTTCAAATGCAAATGTTTGAACTTTGCCGTAATGCTGCACACGAAGTGGAAATGCTACGCCTTTGAGGATGCAATGCAAATGTTTATGATATGCAAAAGGGGTCCCTCCAGCAAAATAAATGCTGGAGAGAAAAGACCAATTCAGCTGGGGATGACAAAAATAAATTGTCCTCTGAATCCAAGAACTCTGCTGAGAAGGATCACGCTCACCGACCCTTTGGATCAACAACTTCTACTGGGGATGAAATCCCAAAAGAACATCCACACTACCGGGGATTACACCCGTCCTTTACTGAAGGTAACATCCAAAACCTGAGATTTCTCCTCTGCTGGGGGAGTTGGGAATGAATGCCAATAACGGAATCGGCGATCTGTTATTGAAAATTGCTAATATCCAATTGGGCTCAGAACCTACTGGGGGATGCCAGCCCATAATACCATTCTGCTTGGGGAGAACAGTCCATAATACCATTCTGCTTGGGGATACTGCTTACTGATCTTAGCCTGCTGATGGAGAGAATGACATTACCCTCGCCTTGCTGGGGGTTAGAACATAACGCTGTCGGTGAGAGTACTCTTCCTGACTGGATGGGGAAAATGGATACCCTGACTCTGTGGGGAAACAACGCCTTGGTCCAGAGAAAATATTCCCCAAGTCTCCTGCTGGGGACACCACGACATCCTCCTTGGAGCACTCCACTACTAACTGCTTGCTGGGGAGTAATAAAACAACCATGATTCTGGCCGGAGAAAATAATCCTCCATGCTCTTGTTGGGGGAGAGCCTGCTCTGCTGAGGAAGGTGCAATCTCAATGCTGGGGAGAGCAACTCTATTGGGGAAGTACAATCCTGTTGCCATCCAACCTGACTTGTCTTTATGGTCACGAACGGCCCTTTGAACTTTCCACTTGCCCCAGACCACCAGGTCTAATGGAAGAAATCATCTCGAGAGGATTTTATAGAAGATCGGGCGTTCGCACTGCCCCAGGGTCTCCAAACTCCTGGAGAGATTTATCAGATCTTGACATGACTGCCCCAGACTTCATAATCCATGAAGTACATTACCTCGAAAAGAATTGTAATGACTCGAAAATACTCTGTCCCAGTATTCTGAACTTTGAAGAGGTGTTTTCAATTAACTATTTTTAGGAGTGGACAATCTCTCATGCTCTAGAGGTGGCCTACCCCAAGTCTTGAAGGAACTTTTCCCCTGACTAATCTTACAGAGATTTGTCAAATCGACCTGATTGCCCCTGTTCGGCTGCTTTAGGGAGAGTTTTCAACGTGACTGCTCCAAATTAGCTGCATCTTATCACCATTTATTAGGAACCCCTAGGCCGCGCACAGTCTCTTGGCCACATACCCCTTGACATGATTGTCTTTCGGAGTTTTCACCATCTCAACTTGGCGTGATCGAGCTTCTCGATGTCGTTCATCGTGTAAGCTTCTTGGATATCAAACACATGCAAGCAGAAAATGTTTATTATGAGAATGACAATTCTAATGCAACACTCATGTTAACCTTGAAGCTTTATTGAAAATGCGTCGCCAAGCCTTGTGAACGAATCACTAGCTGGGATGCGACCTTGATTTTTGAATGGCAAAATATAGCGCACATACAATACCAACAAATCTTATTAGCACAAATCATAGGAGTCAGGAACGCTATCCCGTTGAAGTACACTTTCGGAATAAACCCTGTTTCAATTAGGACTTTTAAGGGTTGTAACGTGGTTTGGTTCACGGTTTCAGAAAAGGATTTATGGCTCAAGATTTATCAGTGCCCACCCACTCATCGTGATGTTCTCCAGTCCTATGTTCAATTAATTTGACACAAACGCTCATCTCTCAAAAGGTTCATGATCTTTAAGGAACCCATGCAACTAATGGTTTGACACCTAAGGAGGTTTTGGAATGACAGTCACCCCCTTTTATCTTTTGTGTCTGTAATCACACGAATTTGTTCTTACTGAGGATTTTCTTTTGTAATGCTTTTCGCTTCTTCTTTCTTTTGCTTTTTTTTAATCCCTAATTTTTGCCTGGACTGACTCTTTTGAGTTTTTCAATTTTTAAGTCCAGCGTGATGCCCTAACTTTTGCCTAAGTCACTTGTTTTCAAGTTTCGACTTAGCGGGCTTTCTTTTTTTATTCCCCTTTTTGAACAAAGCGTGTGACACTGGTTGTCTTACTTGTTTGAAAGGATTGTGACTGCCTCACTCCTTGATTGTTGATGGATAACCATTGTGGTTTCACATCTCTTGACCTCTTGACGGTGGGATAGAAGGTAATGGATCCTCAGATGCACACTCTCCTTGAAATTTGAACGCTCGGTCAAACTAACTGACGCATACCCTGCCCCTGGGTTAAGTATGAGGGTTTTTTCGTATGAAAGAAACTCCTACTTCAAGGCTCAAAGGGGTTAATGAGGGTCTATCTCCCTTATATCTCCAGTGTTTGTGAATTGGAAACAATGCATGTACATCCTTAACAGGGTTTTATCCAAAAGCGCACCATTAGAAATCTGCGCTCTTATTTCGTCATCCTCCCTCGAGAGTTCTAGACAAGAAAATTGGTATTGCAGTGCATATAAACATTTTAGAGTGAACACGAATGGATTACTTCAAGAAAAACATGCTCATTGTATTATGATTGTCATTAAAAACAAACAAGTCTTACATGCATACAATGCTTTAATAAGAAATGAAAAAACTACAAATGAAAATGCAGTAAAGAAGCTGAAGATTGCCATTGCTGAGGAAGCTTGATTCTGTCTGGACGTACTTGCAGACTGAGTGCTCACTTGAGAAAGGAGGCTTCAATTGATGTACATATCATCTTCGGTGAATGCAATGATCTCTGAGTCTACCAGGTCTTGCACCTTGTGCTTGAACACGTTGCAATTTTCAATTGAATGACCCAGTGTGTCTGAGTGATATTCACATCTGGCATCCAGATCATAATCAGGAGGAATAGGGTCGGGAACAGGGTTGGCATCCCTTAGTTGAACCAGAGAACTCTCAAGTAGATGGGCAAGAACATGGCTGTGAGGAACAGGGAGTGGATCAAATATCCTCTTAGGCCTTCTTGGTCTCGGTTGCCCCTGCTGCTGACAATTCTACTGTCGATGCTGATTTGGGCGCCTCACCTGCACTTGCACTTTCCTTTCCACATTTGGCTGAGGCACAAACAAAGGTTGCTGACGTGGAGCTTCTGCAGCAAAAGGATGTGGAGGGGATTCACAAGGAAATCCATGATCTAGAGCAAATCCCACAGAAATGGGAGGATTAAGGACTTCTGTTGCGGAAGCGAGCACATGACTGTTTTCCTTCTTTAACACTATATTCAAAATTCCCATGACCAAACCCATCTGAGTCTTCATCTGATTGACCTCCTCCTTCAGCATCTTCTGCTCCTGGGACATGACCAGCATGTCTTCCCTAAATTACCTCATCTGAACCTTCATTTCAAGCATCTCTGCACGGAATTGTTCCATGGCTATCCTCTGGTTATCGCAGGCTGAGTAGAATACCGATGAACTGGCTGATCAATCTTGTACTGCGGAGGAGAACAAAGTAAGAACACCAGAGATAAACACCTGTTATTCAAAATGATTATGAATATGCAAATGCAAATGAACATGTTGAGAAATTCGCAGGGCGATCCACCCCTTGATTCCAGTTTAACAACAAGATAGAACAGGACTTCTGCTCATGTTATAAGAAAACCAGCGGAAAACCAAATGCCGACAACCACAACTCAAGATAATAAGTCTGAACACAATAATCATGGATCCCAACCAACAAGCCTGGTGGTGATCCAAATACAATAAAAGAGAATAGAAAACTACGGCATGTCATCAAAGTCCACAAGTGCCAATCCCCCCATCCATTATGCTCTTTGCTCCAATCTTGAATTTCCTTGAACAGCTTTTTGGTGTCGGGATGCTTCGGTCTCTGAATTAGCTCTTGAATGAGAACATCTCTCCTATACATGATACCTTTCAAGTATCGACAATGCAACTCCCAAGCGTCTTCTTCAAAAACACCATCCATGCTAGGACCCCCATTTCTAGGTCTCTCCACTTCAGCTTGGATCTTTAGTTCCTCTATGGAGGCTATGGCTTCATTGAGTAGACCCTTGACTGCTTGTCTCTGGAATACCCCTGATAGGATCTCAGCGTCTTTTTCTTGAGCTTCAACTTTAATTGATCAATCTGAGCTAGATAATCGTCTTTCTTTCGCTTATTATCAGCCATTGCAGTGTCTCGGTGAGCATTGAACTTGTGAATTTTCAACAAAGCCTCGGCCAATTCCTCTTTCTTAGACTTGAGAACCTTACTGATACCCTCTAGAGCTTGCTTCATCCTCTGTCTGGCTGTGACCTTGTCAGCTAGCTCCTTTTCTGCCTTAGCGAGAAGCTCTGTCTTCAACTCGGCGATATGAACAGATTCACCCCGCTCATGTTCAACTGGTAAATCTCTCTTTGTAGCTCACTGTTTTCTTCTCACAGCTTTTCCTTTTCAGCCCACAACTTGTTAAACTTCTCTATCTCAACCGTGGTAGGAGGCTCAATCAGCAAGGGGTAAGATGGTGGTTCCTTGGAGAATGGCAAAAGCTCCTTCTCTACCCTTTTCTGAATCCAATCTTCGTACGCAGGAAATGTTCTGTTATTGCTCTTCCCAAAAGAAATCTTCCCCTTCTTATGACGATCTTCCCAAGTATTCGCAGCTTCTTTTAACAGTTCTGGATTGAATTCCCCACTCAGATATAGAGATTCTTGGACATCCTCGTCTTTTGGTGGCTCCTTCAAGGCATACCTGAATTTCCTAATAGCAAGAATAGGGTTGTAGTTAATTCCCCCTTTCCTTCCTATTAGAGGCACATTTGGGAGATCTCCACAACTAATCATGATATCTTGGCCCAACAAGTCACGGTTAACCCAAATTAGATTATCTGCCCTCAAGCCCATCAATCTTTTGGACAACTCCAAAGTTCCTTGAGTATCTACAAATGCCCCAGATTTGGGAAGACGATCAGCAAACCATTTGTAGAAGACTGGCGCACAAAAATAAAGGGGTCCTCCCCTCCTCTTCTCATTCTTATAATGCACTGAATAATACAGATCTCCAAGCAAAGTAGGTACCGGATTCTTCATGGTAAATATCCGGACAGCGTGCATGTCCACAAAATCCTTCATATTTGGAAACAACACCGTTCCATAGACACACATAGCCAAGATGGCGTTGAAAACTGACCAACATCTAGCTTTAGCATACACACCAGCCTGTTCTACCAAAAATTTCAGATGAAATCCTTTACACCCTCCCTTACTGGAAACGTTATTCTTCAACAAAGACAAATCCAAATGAAAAGCCTCGGAGACCTTTCCCAAATCAGGAAGTTCTTTAGAAGGATAGAAAGGAGCCTCTTCTTTAATGGAAACATCCAGAATGAGAGCAAATTCCTCCAATGTCGGAGCCAAAAGATAATCAGTGAATAGAAAACATCGCAGGTGAGGGTTATAGAATTGCACCAGAGTGTGCAAAGCCCTATACTCGTATTCGGTGATGTCGCGAGCAAAATTCAGAATTCTTCCATACTCTCCTCTAAAGTCTGCCAATACCCCAGGTTCTGCCATATACACAATCTTGTGAACAGTATCCAGAATAAGTCATGGGAACTTGTACACTATGATGTTCTTTCTCTTCTCAGTACTCATCCTTAATAGTCTTCAAAAACCAGAATAAAAGTTAGAATGCAACCCTGCAAATGAATAAACATGTTAGGATACAAAATGATGATGCAAATGCACACAGGGGATCAAGGATGCCACACAGACTGGACAATTGCTGCACTGAACAACTGTATAATCTCAAGGATCTGCCCAAATACCCAGAATACCAGAATAACCATAGTACCACACTGATAAATCTGCTGATCAGAAAACCGGGTATGTTGAAGGTTAAGGTTACATGCAAACCTGTAAACACCCTGCCCTCTCACATGTGGGTACTAGAAAACCGAGGATCCTCAATATCACGGGCTCTCAGGTCGAGAAATGATGATATGTTCACCATTTCTGGTTTGGCATCATCACCAATCGAGGAGGCCTCAACTGATTCCCCTCAAAAGAAAACATCCCACGGCAAGTCCTCAGTTTCGGCACTAAGGTCGAGAAGCAATAGTACATTCATCCCTCGGGGTACAGTACTATCGCCAATCGAGGAATGCTTCCACTAATTCTTTTCCAAAAGGAAACCCTAAAGCAAGTTCCCAGCATTGGGTCCTCGGATCGACATGTGTAATTGGTTTGCCATTTCTGGTCTGCCATTATCACGTCTCGGGAGGAGTACCGTTACTGAGTCCTCGGGAATGGCCGCCAGAGTCGACAATTTTCCAAGTTACATTCAATCATCTGCACCAATGCGCAGGATAAAACATTACCAAGGAAAACCTCGTCTGGATGTGGAGTTTTCATGTATACTACGTCTGGCCAAATGCCACACAAGTCACACTACTTTCCACGCTAATCCTACGTGCACGCTCAAGCCTGGGTATTGGGCTTATCTCTCGGAACCCCCAACCCGCCAAACAGAAGAACAGTGCAGCAGATGATAATAATATGCAATGCAGTAAATGTGGTAAAAATAAAATACAACAGATAAAGCAAAACAAAAAACAAAAACACCCAAAGAGAACAAAAACAAACAAGCGCTAGGACATACCCACTTAGGGAACTAGAGTCCCCAGCAGAGTCGCCAGCTGTCGCTCCCAGGATTTACATCCAGGTACAAACGCGAAAGTGGCGCGGAACACAGAGTCGCCAGCAATGTATATTTATCCCAAGAGAGGGAAAGGGAACACCGCATAAACCTGAGGAAGAGGGAAAGGAATGGCCATCATAACCATAGCCTGGGTTCGGGAGTCGGTTACGCGAGGGGAAGGTGCTAGCACCCCACGCGTCCATCGTACTCGATGGGATCCACGCTTGTTGTCTATTCTAAGGGTGAGTTATCCTAAAATCTATGGCTACACTAAAACGGGGAAGGGGAAAACAAATACAGACTCGGTAGGACATCGACGTCCTAGGCCCACGTACCCCCTTTGTGCAATGGGGAATTCAGAGTCAACGTAGTTCGGACCAAGTTCTTTTTGTGTTTTTTACGAGCGACGTTAAGTTCGCGTCCGGCAGTTAGGGTCGAGGCGTGTTTGCGACTCAGACGGAAAGTAACGTGTCCCTTTTGAAAATAGCCTTTTATTTGTATTTTTTTAAGACAGAAGTGACTTGAGTTAGTTCATAACTCACCTTGAACCAAAGTCTAGGACACAGGAACGGATGCGTCGCATGGTCGTGCCCAATGGGACGTATGCTCAACACTCTAGAAGAGAGAAGGGAGACCCCTCAATCTTCACTTCCTATGTTTAAGGCTCGTGTGCAAGGCAAGTTGACCTTATTAAGTATCTTAGAGATGTTATGAGATGAGAAGAGGGACTCAAAAGAAAAGAAAAAAAACACTACGGGGAAAATCTATCCTAATGTTATCATGCAAAGATGGCCCTAAGGGGAGGTTTGGAGGGAGACTATCCTATAGAATTTAGTCCTAATGTTATCATGCAAAGGTGGCCCTAAGGGGAGGTTTGACAACATCCTAAACCTAAAGAAAAGAAAATATGAGAGAAAGAAAGAGTGAGGGTGGTCCTGGATAATTGTCCACACCCTCCAATAACTTACTTCAGCCCCTGCATAAAAGGTTAGTACAAAACAGACATAAGTAACAATAAGACAAATGAATCCCCAAGCAAGTCACAAACCAAAGAGAAATGGTTACAAACCAAATGAAACTCATCCAAGCCAGAATATATACCTTAGAGGAGACCCACAATGTTTACCAAACAAAATCAAGCAAATAGAATGCAAACAAGTGGCAAAACAAACAAGAGAGTTATCAAAGAAGGAGTAGAAGAAGGAAGAGGACATGCAAGGTAATCATGCAAGAATGCTTCAAATAATATCCAAGTCAGAATGTGGATGACCTAAACAAGTGCCTAAACATGCTATACAAATGTCACATGAGGCACACAAACAAGTATCCAAGCATCAAACATCAATAGAAGAAGAAGGAAGCATATAAGTGAAACATGTTCAAGCATGTAAGATGAAGCATGAATGGCATATGACATGAATGAATGCAAAGCTCCAAGGTCAGAAACATACATCCAATGAAGTGCAAATGAATGGTAAGGTATGGCATACATAAACCAAGCATAAGTCATGAGTAAGCATAGATGAGATGAGGTGAGAAGATAAGTCAAAGAAAAAGCATGTAAACCAAGCATTGAACATGGGCACAAAGTATGCAAAAACCTCACACTTATAACAATTCAAACATGGTTTATGAAGTCAAAGAAGCAATTCCAAATGATGGCACAAGTGCCTTCTCAAACAAGTAATCAGACATGATCAAAGATATGCATACAAGAAGACCTCAAACAAAGAGTAATCAAACAATTAGCAAAACATCTTCTAAAATTACCTAATTAAAACTTAACACACCTCAACCAGGGGCAAACAACATGTCAAAAGCTCATGCCAAAATTCCCAAGATAGGTCACTCAATTTATGCAGAGATCAAGTAGGAAACATGGTTCAATATGCAAAAGAAAAGGACCAAAACACAATATGAAATGATTTTTAAAATATGAGAAAAATGTTTTAATGAACTTAAAAATGTTGATGAAACAATCCAAAAAGAATGGATTCAAAACGATTTATATGCTATGAGAAATAAAATCTACAAGTCATGGTATGCATATATGGAATAAATCCAAAAGAAAATAACCAAATAAATACTTTAGATGCTAAAAATAAAATAAAATAATAAAATAAAATTTGGGAAAATTTTATAAAATGCTAAACATGATTCATGAATTTTTTGGGGTTTTTTGGATGCACAAAACTATTTTTAAAAATTAAAAATGAAATCGTGTAATTAAATAAAATGAATTAGATTGAAATAAGCATGGGGGTATGAATAGCAGCTAGAACACGTTGAAAATGGAAATGGACTTAATAAAGGGGGGTTCAAATAGCAAACCCAACCCAACAAAAAAACAGCAAAAATAAAAAAGGAATACATAGATCCAGTCAACGGTCTGACTCGCCATCAAGCATTGGATCTATCTAACGCGTACAATCCAGTCAACGAATCAATAAGGTAAACGTGATCAACGATTCAGATCCACACGCACACCATAATAATGATGCACGCACCCACACACAATTGGTCAGAAATTAAAAAAAGGACGCACGTGATCAGCATGTATTTTTTAATGTGTTGTCAAAATAATATCCATCAGATGAATCCTACGCATGAGGAAAAGTCAAACCAAATCAAATCATGCAAAATGGGAGGCCAGGATGAAAGGCACATGATAGTTAACGTGGGATAGCACACACATAACTGAATAAATAAAACAACATTTTAAAAACGTGGCAAAGTATGGACCTCACGATCTGTCTGTTGGACGCTCATGATTTCGTCCCTGACCTTTGAACCCTAATCTCGCCGGCGATCAAGCCAGACGCCGGAGCCCTAGCTCCAGTCGTCACTTCCGGCCACCTGCAACTAAAAACTTTCCAGAAAATGTAAAAGGGTACACTATCTTGACCAGAATTTAATGAGGATCAATAATATCATATTATTTTTCACAAACAACCATCATACAAAGAGATTCGAATGAAAAAAGTTATGGTTCAAAACTTTAAAACTCGCAATTTGCACACAATACACGTCCAATCTCAAAATAAAACATACCAGACTCATTAGTGAGTGGCATAGATTATTATACGCATCAAAAAGTTGAGTTTTGAGAGCATGCAAATTATCACTAACCTGAGATCACGCAACCTTTACCCTTGCTGTTAGCTTCAAACGACGGTTGCTTCGTGCTCTATGGATCCCCAGGAAGAAGAATTTGAAAGAACCTTTTGAAAAACCCTAGTGAATTGAGAGATTCGAAGGAATCAAGGATTAGGGTTGAAACTTGGTTCTGCTAAAAAACAACGTGTCTCCTCTCCAATGAGTGCAAGAGTTAGCTTAAATACATTAGGTTATTCCACTGATTAGCATTTGGGTCTTAATAATTCGTTGGTTAATGAGTTTTGGGTAATTTGGCAAATTTGCATAATGGGTTATACGCCCTCCTCCATGCATGTACACCCAAGCTTTTTATGATGGATCATTCATTTATCAATTGCTAATCACACCTGAATTGAATTTGGGCCTTGAGATGTCTTGGTTTATGAATTTTCAATGATTTTGCAAAATTGCACAATGTGAAATAAGTGATGAATTTGTCATGGAATCCCTTGGTTCAAAGGCCAAAAATGATCCTTAAGGAATGTACTTTGATGTTATAATGTGCCTTGAAGCAATGGAACCAAATATAGGTCACCATGTCCCAAAATGCAAAAGTTGTGAAAATGGAACCATGAGAAAACCCTAAAAACCACCTTGCCTTCTTTTGGTCATAACTTGAGTTTCACAAATGATATGGATACCATCTAGTATTTGTTGGAAAGGGGAGAAAAAGATATTCAACTTTCATGTTTGAGGAAAATTCACTGGAAGCTTCTTTGATGATGAAAAGTCAAGTTGAGAGTAGTGTAAAAACTTGCCCAAAATGAAAACTTTCAAATTATAGGTCATTTCCATATTTAGTAACTTTTGTACCAACCCTTGATTCTTGATAAATGGTATGAAACTTGACCCTTGAAGACCATATGAGGATGTGAGACCTTGAAAACCTTGAAGAGAACCTCAAAATTCTACAGTTGACTTCCCCTCTCACTGTTGACTTTTTCCCAATTCTCCTGATTTGCAATCAATTGACCAATTGGACCTCTTAATCTCTTGGACAATACAAGGAATCCTGCTTGACCCTTTGAAGAACACCTTCTCCTCTTGAACCGTCTCAGGCACCTTGACCCCATGCTAAGAACCAATGATATGCACACATGATAATGCAAAAATGAAATGAAACATAACCCAGTTAGTACTAAAGGTAGGAGAGCAAATTTGGGGTGCTACAATATTTTAATCAAGATTCTTATCGGTTTGTAAAAACCAACATCTTTTATATTTAGATCTCATTGAGCAAAATGAAATTGAGAGCAAATCCAAAAGGGAAAAGAAAACGGTCTCATCATAATCAAGATTTAAAGTCGACAAATCGACAAATCCATGATCATATTTGATATCATCGACCAAAGATAGAATCGAAAAAAGAAAATCGAAGATGGAAATCAAAGTAAAGAGAAGATAAGTCAAGACATAAGATCTAAATGGAATGATAACCAAAATAAAATTGAAAAAAGGTTTGAGAAAACAAAATAATATTTAACAAAAGTAGTAACACAAATAATTGCAAAAACTATTGAGAATTATTAACAAAATATAATTAACAAAATATTTAATAAAGATATTAACAAAAATTTCAATAAAAGTATTTAACCAAAATATTAATAAAAATATTTACAAAATTAACAATAAATTTGTTAACAAGAAAATTGATAAAATTGGTTAACAAAATAATTAGTAAAGTTATTAACAAACTATTAAACAAAATAATCCACAAAAATTAAAAGGGTGTGAAAGAAATCCAGGGTGTGTGATAGAAAAAAAAATGGAAAGGGCAAAGGGCCCAGGGACGTATTTTTGAAAGGAAAAAAAAAAAGACAAAGGAAAAGCCCATGGAGGCGAATCGGCTAGGCTGAGGCGGAAAAGGCCAAGTGGGTCGGTTCTAAACCCAAGACCCAGTCCTAAATAAGTCAACACAAGACCTAAATTTGCAACGTATCTTTAGAAGAATGGTTGCTACCTACACATCCATTTCCAACTCATCTGTAAAATCGCACGTGAAAAAGCCATGACCAGCAAAAACTAACTGCTATCTCCTTCCTTAATCGATCTCTCTCTCTCAAATTTCTCCTAAATTATCTCGCTTATCTCGCGTCATGTTTCGCCCTGTTTCTTTGTTGTTTTGATTTCGTCTCATAAATCACTCATCTTCTACTTTCTGATTTGGGATTGTGAAAAGCAATTGGGTTTTGTTGAAGTTTGTAGAGGTTGTTAAAGATTTGTGGGTTCAAAGGTTGAATAAAGAGTGTTGGGTTTGTAAGGTTTTATGAAGCAATTCGGAGGGTTGCGGGTTTGACGGAGGAATATTGAACACAGTTTTTGTTGTCGTTGTTTCGATTGAAAAAGGTGATGGTGGGGGTTGAGTTTTTGGATCGGAGAAAATGACAGCGGTTGAAGTTTGGATGGTGAGCTAAAGATGTTTCTGTTTGGATCAGAAGCTTGAAGGTTAATGCGGTCAAGGATGGAGGAAGGAGTATGGAATAGTGAATGGTCTTATCCAAGAAGAAAAATAGAGGAGAGTTTTCGGTTATGATTTTCAATGTTAGGGTTTTGAAGAGGAGATTTGTATGAGAAATGGATGACCCCTAAATTCAAGGTGAGAATTTTCTCCTTGTTTTTTTGGTGGTACGATGGAAACTAGTTGAAGAGCTATAGTTTGTAGATGATTTTTTTTTATTCTCCATTTTTCTTTGTTGTTCTTCTTATATCCTCTTATGATTTCTTCTTTCCCTCCTAAATCAAATTTCAAAACCTTGTTTTTTTCTGTTGGTCATGTCTACTTCATTGCAGTTTTTGCAGGTTATTGCTTGTTGTTGCGTTGATGCAGACAGTACGGTTGTTTTGGTTTACGCAGGGACTTGGCTTTGTTGTGGCAGCAGGCAGGCTTTGGTTTAGTGAAGATAGCATGTAGCATATTGAAACATTGTTGTTGCTTGCTGATGATGCAGAAGTGCAGCAAGCAGTGTACGATTTGTCGTGGCATGGAGTAGGTCTGTTGTAGCATTGGCATGTTATTTTCCTATGGCAGATAGCTTGTCGTGGGGTAGCATGGCTGGTGTGAGTGTGATTTGGAGCAAGATTATTCTTTTTGTCATAACTTGTAATGGCCTTGTGTAAAAATTATATGGCCTTGTGACATTTTTTTAATGATTTTTTTGTAATACAAATGGGCTTGTAGATTTTATTTGTAATGGATTTCTTGAAGAGTAACAATAATAAGAAAACAATGGATCTTGGATTTGTACCTTGGAATAGATATGAAGTAGAAAGAAAGAATGGAAATAAAACTTGAATATGATTGGAATTGAAATGGACATGAGAAATGGGTAATAGTGGATTAAATGAATTTTGGGCAAATGAATTAAGATACGAATGAAATGGATTGGATTTAAAAATGGACAAGTGGATATAAGAGGGTTTAAAATATGGTTTAAAATGAATAGAGAAATGGATCGTAAATTGGTTTAGAAAATGGGTAATAATGGATGTGGACCAATATTTCTAACAACATGGCCACGCAATCTCGACTTTCAGCTCAAACTCAATCTTATCTTCTTCCACAAACCTCTGATTAAATGAAAACAACTACCATGAACAACTCGCAACAACCATTTGAATCAATTTGAAACCTTGCAATGATTATTATATCCACTATGAGGAAAATAATTTCACAGATGAACCACCAATGAACTGATGAGCCATGATGATTCTGATGATTGAACCAGACTCCCCATGAATTAAAATTTGGTGACCTGATGACCTCCACGCCACATAACTCGACCTTGCGTACACACTGGCTGAGAAATAGTCCACTAACACAGATATTTGCAATTAGAGCAAATTCTTTAATAGTTTGACCAAGAGTAGGTCAACCATCCATCTGAACTAGATCATGAATTAACAACCAGACTTGACTTGGAGTTATACCCTTTTCTATGAATGCACACTGATACTCCTCTGAATACGGAAGACTCGAACCATAGGAAAACGCCTTGATCCCATGTCAAAAAAGCTCACGCAAATGGATGAATGCATACTTGTGTTAATGACCTAGTGAAGATGCATATATGATGGAAATGTTATGAAAAGGGTAGGGCGAAAATGAGGGTGTGACAGATGCCCCTATTTAATCTTCTTGAACTTGGAGGTGAGAGTGGCAAAGACTTTCTTACAGTCAAGGTACAAGGGGATTAAATATAAGAATACCCGGAATTTTCAGCCGGAAAAGGACGTGGAATGAAAGTGATGAATCAGTGGGATGGCTTGAAAAGGCATCTATCAGTGAGAAGATGGTTGGTTATGAGGGATACGATGATATGCTTAAAATGCAATGCGAGATGAACATGAATGCTTTGCCAGCCTTGAAAGGGGAGGCATCCCTGTAGCACCCTAGGGACTTAAAAAGGGTGAGATAGGACTCTAGAATAAAAGGATTGTGAGATATTCCTCCTACGAAAGGTAGAGAGGACTCTAGAATAAAGGGATGGGTGGGCAATGTCTACAGGAATACCCTATCCTATACCGAAACTGACTAAATAAGTGGGTAAATAATGCAGAATGTTGGGGATATGAAGACGTGAGAGTCTGGACTTTGCTGGGAATAATGACATATCAACTCGGGGGTTGAGAAAAACAAATATATCATCGACTCAGGGGTCCTGAACAAATTGAAACAACAAGTTAACTCGGGGATTGAAGAAACAAAGAGATAAACTGTCATCAACTCGGGATTGAAAAAAGGTAAAGGTAACAACATCGACTCGGGGGTCAAGAAGATAAAGACAAAATCGACTCAGAGGTCAAGAATATGAAGACAATATTGACTCAGGGGTCAAGAACAAATCAAAATATCAACGCAGGGGTTGAGAAAGTAAAGATAACAATGACTCAGGGGTCATGAAGATAAAGACAATATCGACTCAGAGGTCAAGAAGATAACAAGATATCAACACAGGGGTTGAGGAAAAATAATAACAACGATATCGACTCAGGGGTCAAGAACTAAAACAAGATATCAACTCGAGGGTTGAGAAAGTAGTAATACTGATATCGACTTGAGGGTTAAGAAGATTAAGACAACATTGACCCGGGGGTCAAAAACAAAAACAAGATATCAACTCAGGGGTTGAGGAAGTAATAGCAACAATATTGACTCGGGGGTCAAGAAAATAAAGACAAGATATCAACTCAGGGGTTGAGAAAGGAAATAACAATGATATTAATTCAGAGGTCAAGAAAATAAAGACAACATTGACTCAGGGGTCAAGAACAAATCAAAATATCAACGCAGGGGTTGAGGAAGGAAATGATTATGTATGCATATGGGTCGTGTTAATTGTATGCGATGCATATGTGAATGCAAGCAGGTGATTGGTTTATGAAGGCGCCAACAGGGTGGACTTTTTGGCAGATGCCAAGTAGGGTTGGACTTTAAGTGGTGCTAAGCAGGGTTGAATTCTTGGATTTTGTTTATGAGGACGCTAGCAAGAGTGAGCTTTTAGTGGTTGCCAAGCAAGGTTGGACTTTATTTGGTGAAAAGATTTTACTTCCCGACACTCAGCCTTGGATGATGCCATGATCAGTGGACAAATACGGATGTTCTTGGTGCCCCAAGCTGGATCCTTTGCAGAAGTTGTGTGCTTGTTCCTGAGAGAACTCCACTTCTAGATGATGTGCCATAGTGGCCTGAAAATGATAGTATGAGCGTAGCAACTTAACCAATGCCTGTTGATTGTGTTGTTACTTTGCCGCAAGACTTGTTGAACTCCAAGGATGCTTATTGTCCGACATGGCCAGCTCGACTAACTTAAAAGTATGAAGGGAATTTGATCCTTCACAAATTGTCTGCCCCAGTCCATAGGGTTTTTGAAGGAGATCTCCTGGAAAGGTTTATGCCATGACATAGACTGAGATGATTTGCCCCAACATCTGGATCTTGCAGTGGTCTATCCCTGTTTGAACCTCGGAAGGACTTGCCCTAGATTCACAAGGTCACGAGAAAGTCTTGACTCGTTCCAGCACCAATGGATGTTCAAGTTCCTCTTTGATTGCTCTTGGTTGGAATTTCTATAATGCCAAGTACTGATTTGCAGTTAAAATTGTTTATTCAGAAATGGTAATTTTAATCCGACATTCATGCAAGTTTTGAAATATCATTTATTGGAATGAAGTGAAAGTGTGTGACCAGTGGACCATTAGTCCAAACGCATTGCTGATTTAGCTGGTGTACGAAAGATATGGCAAGAATATGACACCAATTGGTAAGATTAGCAAATATGTAGGGAGTCAGTTTACGCAACCTTGCTGTAGTATGCTTTTCCTCAATTAGGTCTTTTGAGGGTTGTAACGTGGTCTGGTTCACGGTTATTGAAACAAAGGATATAAGGCTCAAATTTGATTTGTACCCACCCTTTCTTCGTGATGATCCTCCAGTCCTACGTTCAGTTAAATTGACACACACATCTAGAGTTTGATGGTGTAAGAGTGAAGATGATGATTCAAGATTTTCTTGAAATGACAGTCACCTTATTTTATTTTTGTGGATGGATATCAGTGACTTTTTTATGATGATCACTGAATTTTATTTTTCTTCGAGGATTTGAGGGCCTCTTTTGCTTTATTCATTTTTGATCCCTAACTTTTGCCTAAGTCGCCTCTTTGGGTGGTGGACTTAGCAGACCTTTTTTTTTTTGAAGGGATGTGACTGCCAAGTCTTTGGTCGTTGAAGAACAACCGCCATAACAGGAGGTTTCATCTTTAAAATATGTGTAATCAGGATAACTAAATACTACCTGAAATTCTGGTATCAGATGTGTGATGTTAAGTGTGATGTCACAACAACACAATCTGCTATATGAACAAGGCAATAACACCAGTAAATAACACAATGAATTATACACCCAGTTCGGTCTAACTACCTACTTCTGGGGGCTACCAAGCCAGGGAGGAAATTCACTATTAGTAGTATTAAATTACAGACTCAACAATCCCAGTTGACATCTACTAATCTTAATCACTACCCAATGACACTTCTACCTAAGAAACTACTTAGGTATGAGAAACCACTCACTCCCCCTAAATCACCTCAGTGATATAATTCAAGGATTACAAATTGAAACCACAACTTGATCTTGCTTACAAGCTTTGATCAAGAACAACTCTCTCTTGCTTAACAACTCTAGAGAAACCAATTACAACTCAAAATAGTAACACCAATTCAAACATGAATGGTTTACAAAAACATACACGAAAACTCAAATTGACTCTTAGTCTATGCTCTTTGTCTTCGTTGTTTTCCATCAAAGGTTGAGGCTGCTTTAAATATAATTCTGACTTGGGCTTGGACCTCTTCCAAATATCTGAATTGATTTGTTTTAAAAACAGAATTTAAAATAGATTTGATCTTCAAATCTTTTTAAATCAAACAGCCCTTAAACATAGCAACAGAATCTGCTCCGAATCTGATTGAAACTGAAAATATCTTCTCCAAAATATTCGCACCCAATCTCTCTAACAGATCTTCTCAAAACAAACTTTCACGCGCAACCCTAAAACATCACAGCCTGATGTTCTGATGTTCTGATAACTGATGTCAAGACATCAAGTTTAACATCAGCATATAAAACTTCAACCCTGCAACAACTAATGCTAGGAACCAATGTTAAGACATCAGACATATGACATCAACATTGTTCAACTTTGTTTTACCAAAATTAAAGCCAATTACAAGAACCAACAATATCCCCCTTTGGCTAATTTTGGCTAAAATAATCTCTGCCAACATCAGAGACACCTGCAGCGAAAAAAACTCCTAACTTCAGCAGCAGCAACACAACCAACCAGCTGCACATAACAACAAATCCAAAAACTGATCAAAGCTAAACTCCCCCTCAAAACAAGAACCAGCATACCAGCTGTTCAAACATGCACACTCCCCCTCAAGCCTAGAACCACAAGTGACAACTAGGCAACACATATGCTAACTCTCCCCCTTTTTAGCCATTGGACAACTACCAACCAGATATACCCTCACACAACTAATACTAACAACAGTTAGTCCTACTAGCTCTCCTTGTCAGTCAAAAGTCAGCACCACATGACAAAACAAATCATAGAACAAAAGCCAGAAAAAACATAAAGGTACTTTTAATCAAGATACACAACATGCACACAATGTGCAGAAACAAAAAAAACTACAAACTACCAAAAACAAGAAACAATAAAAGCAGTAATTCAATCTTCATTAGTATCATCTGCATCAGAGCCATCTGCAGCATCCTCGTCTTCAGTGCTAGAACCACCTTCAGAATTGACATTGACACCCTCATCATCTTCACTCTGTTCCAAGGATTTGATCAACTACTCAATTTTCATCTTCCTAGCAGTGCTAGTACTGATCACCATATCAAGATCCTTGCAGGCCGCCTTCAATTCTTCAATCAACTCAGTTTTAGTACAGGCCTTCTTAACACCAGAACTTGATGTTACAACAATGTCTGGAACATGATTCCCAACAAATAACTTGGGATGCAAGGATAAAGTTGACTCCCTCTTACATGCTATATCTGAACTAGTTAAAATTCCAGGATGTTGCTCTAAGATCATTCCACAGACAAGGGAAGGGAATGCTATAGGCATCTTGATAGCATTAGTTGCAACATGCTTCACAACTTGATCAAATATGTAATTTCCATAGTTGAACTTGACCTATTTCCCAACAGCATAAATAAACCTTCCTAATCCCACAGCTATTGTGGTTTTGTGATTAGTTAGCACCCAATTAGCAGCTCCAATTCTATGCAAAATAGCATACTTGACACTGAGTTTGCTAGCTGTTAACTTGCCCTTTAAAGGCCAAACATTCACTTGACCAGTTGTGATCTCTTTGCATACTTCATTATCAGTCACTTCCAGTTCACCTTCTTCTTGATCATTTCTTCCCAAATACTTATTGATGGTACTTGAAGAGAAATTAATACACCTACCTCTAACAAATACTTTCATAAAGTCCACACTTCGTTTATCAGAAATGTTCACAGGTACGTTAACAACAAACTCCTTAACAAGTCCATCATAGCACTTAGAGAGGTTTGTTACAGTCTTCATCAGGCCAGCAACATGAATTAGCTCCATGATATCTTTGAATTCCAAAGCATCTTTGCCAAGCTCTCTTTCCAGAGCTAATATCCTTTGACACACAAACTTCCACATGTGAGCACTGCTTGCATAGTGAAAGGATATGTTGTCAACAAGCACTTCAGGAACCTTGTCAGAAATTCTCTTCAAAATTGACCTTCTGACTGGAGTGATGTCTTGAACATCATCATCAACATCAAACTCAAATTCTGATTCTTCCCTCAGCTTCCTCTTTTTGGAAGTCACAGCAACCTTGCTCCAAGTCTTAGTAGGACCAACCATAGTTGACTTCTTCTTTTTGTTCTCAGGTCTCTCCTTAGGTGAAAAATCTGTAGACTTCCCTTTTCTAGACCTTATTCTTTTGGCAATACCAGGGACAACTTTACCAATAACTTCATTATTTGATAGGTTAACCACATCCACCACATCAGCATTCTTCTTCCCTCTGGGATTAGGAGTAACATCCCTAGCAGGTGATGTTCCAACATCATGTTCAACATCAACCTCATCTTCAACATGAGTATCTCTTTCTCTTTCAGCTTCAGCTTCAACTTCAACTTCATCTTCAATCTCAGCATCTTCAATGACAGAGACAGCCAATCTGTGAAGATTGGTTTCAGTAGATTGCATGTCACCCTTTTCTCTTTCAGAATGATCAGCAGGCATTTGTCTCAGATGTCTAGATATACCCTTTACAGAAATCCCTTTCTCAAAAGTCTTATTGACAATCTGACCTATACTTTTGTCCACATCTACCCTTTCTTCAACAACTTGAGGAAGAGGGGTGGTAGCCTTAGGAGTAGGTTTGTCTCCAAACAAAACACTAGTGACAAACGCTCTACTTTTGCTATCGTCAAATTTCTTACCCACAGATTGATCAGAAGTGTTACCTTTTGACGGCCTCTTAGGTTGATACTTCGCAGGTCTTTTCTTTTCTGAAACTGGAATCATAGAGAGAGGTGCTATGTCCAAGGCTTTATCCATTGAAACTTCTTTTGTCAAAACCCTAGATGTTGCTTGCGAAGAGCTTTTTGAATCAGACTTCTTGGAGGGAGATGATCCATGTTGAGACATTGTTCTTTTGAAACAGTTGATGTACAAGGATGTGTTGTGTCTTCTGATCTTTGGAGAGAAGATGAACAGACTTGGAGTGTGGAGATTGATGTAGCGTGTGAGAGTTACAATAGGGAATGATAACCTAAGGTAAGGGGGCGGCTATTGTTGATCACTTAAAAGCCAATAAATGTATTTTCCCCACCAAAACAAATTTCCTTTT
The DNA here is from genome assembly GCA_022829125.1 of Lathyrus tuberosus. Classification (NCBI taxonomy): domain Eukaryota; kingdom Viridiplantae; phylum Streptophyta; class Magnoliopsida; order Fabales; family Fabaceae; genus Lathyrus; species Lathyrus tuberosus. The sequence goes on along the minus strand of JALAZF010000468.1, from coordinate 3,378,771 downwards.
AAATTTTTGAATTTTAATAAATTCACAGCATAAGTCACTAACTTCAGTTGACTTTTCCACATGCCCAATTTTCTACTTAAGACTTCACTAATTTTAGCACACATATCTTTAGGGAAATTGTCATTACACTTCATATCTGAACGATCAACCTCTATGGCCTTAGTTTCTTCAAGATTTCCTCTGAATAGATGCATAACACTAGGTTGTTTGGTGATCCTTCTAATGTCACAGTCAGATGTCATAACATCATCCTTGACATTACATGATGAGCTGGACTCTTGAGGAACCCATAAATAATAGTTATCTATGGATCTAACTCCCCTTATAACGACTTCACTCTTCTCATTAGTCACTAAACATTCATCTTTAGTGTAGCTAACCTTGAATCCTTCATCACATAGCTGAATGATGCTAATCAAATTAGCAGTCAATCCTTTGACAAGAAGTACATTTTCAAGATTAGGTCCAGTCTCACAATTCAATTTTCCAATTCCTTAAACTTCCCCTTTTTCTCCATTACCAAAAGTTACATCATTTGTGGAGTAAGTCCTGATATCCACCAAATATTTCTTGAAACCTGTCATATGCTTTGAGCAACCACTGTCAAAGTACCAACCATCCATAGCTGGGATTCTAACAAATGAATGAGCGAATAGACATGTAACAACAGCTATAGGAACCCATTGTTTAACAGCCTGAGTCCTATTCTTCTTCTGTCTAGGTTGAGGAACAAATTTGGGATAACCATGCAATTTAAAGCAAGAAGATTGTATATGGCCAAATCTTCCACAATAGTAACATCTCACTCTTTGAATCTCTTCTCTGAAGTGATTGAAATGTCTGCCACCTTGATGATGATTTCTGTCATACTGCTGAGGCTACCATCTGTCAAAATATTGATGCTGTCTTCTCCCATCATTAGGCTGTCTTCTGTAATGACGAGTCTATCTTTTGTAATGATTAGGCTATCTTCTACCATGATGATGAGGCTTTCTTCTGCCATAATAATGAGGCACACCATTATTAGGTCCAAAACCATACATTTTCCCTTGATGTTGAGACATCTGATGGAACATGTTATGTTTGAAACTAGAAGCCTGCATGCTCCTATGGTATTGAGGAGGCATATACTGCCTAGTTTCAGAAACCTAAGGCTTTCCTTAAGGATGAGGCACAAACTTCTTAGGTACAGGACCATAACCCTTCCCATTATTTTGTGGCACAAGGTGAGGGACAACCTTCTTAATTCCAGAACCATGTCCTTTTTCATGATGATGAGGAATGTTCTGTTTAACCCCAGAAGAACTAGCCTCTTTAGATATTTTCTTCTCACCCTCATATCCTAGACCAGTCTTATCACTTGCCCCTTTTCCAGCTTCAAGTATTTTATCCAGAGTGTCAGTTCCACTATTTAACATTCTGATGGATTTTGATATTTGATCAACCTGGGATTTTAACAACAAAACTTCATTCTCAAGTTCAGATTTATCAGTCTCAAGCTGTATTATAATTTTCTTCTACTTCTCCCCTTCTTGACAGACCTCTTCACTTTTCAGACACAACTCTTGATAAGAAGAAGCCAGCTCTTCAAAGGTCAATTCACCATCACTAGACTCTCCATCAGAGGCACATATTTCAGTCAATGCCTTAACATGCTTGGCATTCTCTTCTTCACTTTCACTATCTGTATCAGACCAGGAAACAGATAACCCCTTTTTCTGCTTTTTGAGATATGTAGGACATTCTTTCTTGACATGACCATAACCTTCACACTCATAGCATTGAACTCCTTTATCATGATTGGACTTTTCTTCATCTCTTGTTTTCTTCACTTGATCACTAGACCTGTTGTTGTCAGATGTGATGTTCTTAACATTAGGTCTATAGTTTCTGTCCATTCTCTTTAACACCTTATTAAACTATCTCCCAAGCATCATAACGGCATTTGACAGTTCCTCCTGAGTTTCAAAATTACACTCCTTCTTACCATCTTCAGTATTAGACACCAAAGCTATGCTTTTGGTCTTCTTTTCAGGCTCCTCATTCAACCCCAACTCAAAAGTTTAAAGAGAACCAATCAACTCATCAACTCTCATCTTGCTGATGTCTTGAGCTTCTTCAATAGCAGTCACCTTCATTTTATATCTCTTGGGAAGGGATCTGAGAATCTTCCTTACCAGCTTCTCTTCAGTCATTCTTTCTCCTAGGGCACTAGAAGCATTTGATAGCTCAAGAATGTTCTTGTGGAAGTCATGAATGGTCTCATCATCTTTCATCATCAGATTTTCAAACTTTGTTGTCTGAAGTTGAAGTCTTGACATCTTAACCTTGGAGGTTCCTTCATGAGTAGTTTTCAAGACATCCCAAGCTTCCTTAGCTACCTCACAAGTGTTGACTAGCCTAAAGATGTTCTTGTCAATACCATTAAAGATGGCATTCAAGGCTTTTGAATTTCCTAGTGCATGCTCATCTTCTTCCTTGGTCCAATCTTCCTCAGGTTTCAGCTTTGTTGTACCATCCTTTTCAACAATAACAGGTGCTTTCCATTCTTTTAAGACAGCCTTCCAAGCCCTGCTATCTAATGACTTCATGAAGGTAACCATCCGTGGTTTCCAATAGTCATAATTAGAGCCATCTAGAATAGGGGGTCTATTCACAAATCCACCACTCTACTTGTCCATAGTACTAAAAAGTAACATCCCTAGATCTCACCCAGATGCAGAGCAGGATGACCTGCCCTGATACCAATTGAAATTCTGGTATCAGATGTGTGATGTTAAGTATGATGTCACAACAACACAATCTGCTACATGAACAAGGCAATAACACCAGTAAATAACACAATGAATTGTTCACCCAGTTCGGTCTAACTACCTACATCTGGGGGCTACCAAGCCAGGGAGGAAATTCACTATTAGTAGTTTTAAATTACAGACTCAACAATCCCAGTTGACATCTACTAACCTTAATCACTACCCAATGACACTTCTACCTAAGAAACTACTTAGGTATGAGAAACCACTCACTCCCCTTAAATCACCTTTGTGATACAATTCAAGGATTACAAATTGAAACCACAACTTGATCTTGCTTACAAGCTTTGATCAAGAACAACTTTCTCTTGCTTAACAGCTCTAGAGAAACCAATTACAACTCAAAATAGTAACACCAATTCAAACATGAATGGTTTACAAAAACACACACGAAAACTCAAATTGACTCTCAGTCTATGCTCTCTGTGTTCGTTGTTTTCCAACAAGGGTTGAGGCTTCTTTAAATATAATTCTGACTTGGGCTTGGACCTCTTCCAAATATCTGATTTGATTTATTTTAAAAAAAGAATTTAAAAAGAATTTGATCTTCAAATCTTTTTAAATCAAACAGCCCTTAAACATAGCAACAGAATCTGCTCCGATTCTGATTGAAATTGAAAATATCTTCTCCATGATATTTGCACCCAATCTCTCTAACAGATCTTCTCAAAACAAACTTTCATGCGCAACCCTAAAACATCACATCCTGATGTTCTGATAACTGATGTCAAGACATCAAGTTTAACATCAGCATATAAAACTCCAACCCTGCAACAACTAATGCTAGGAAACAATGTTAAGACATCAGACATATGAAATCAACATTGTTTAACTTTGTTTTACCAAAATTACAACCAATTACAAGAACCATCACTACCCATACCCCAGGTTAAGCATAAGGGTTTAGAAATCCGAAGGAAACTCCTACTTCTAGGCTCGAAGTGGTTGACTAGGGACTAAATCCTTATCTCTCCAGTGTTTAGGGATTGAAACAATGCCTGTACGTCATCAGCAGGATTTTATCTGAAAACATACCTACAACAATTATGGGTATTTAGTTTTCATCATCCTCCCTCCATTCTTTGCTAAAAAAACAGTTGTAAAAGGTAGTGAAATGTGGAGGAAATTTTTTGTGATTTTTTGCAATATATGAGAAAATATGAGTGGATACGAATGGACTTGTTCAAAAAATGCATGTTCATCACATCAACAATACCATTAGTAAGCAACAATGTTTTAAAACAAGCAGCACTTAACAGGAAAAAAACTACAAATGCATAGATAAGAATGGATCCAATGATCGCCAATTCTGAGGATGTCCTTTGTTTGACCGATTGGCTTTAGGAGATGACCTTTGAAGTCTTTGAACTCAATCAGACGAGAGGTTGACGTGCACAACCAGGCTTCCATCTAGAAAGGGCATGTAATTTTTCTCTGACCAGTCTTTCAAGTCGTCTATGCTCCTCTTATCTCTACTTGATCTCGTTTTAAATGCTTTACAGCTACCATAGGTTCAATGAGTGTCAGGAAATCAACTGCAGGTTAAGGACAGAGGATGGATGAGCTCACTTGTTTAAGGTTGGAGAATGGTATGCAAAATGATGCAAAGATGCTTATGCAAATGCAATGCTATGAATGCAATGGGACATGGGATCAAAGATCGCTAAATCAAGGTTCCACACAACAGGTATCAAGGTCACAGATGGAGGATAAAGGTTGATAGCTCGTAACACAGGATTGTCACCAGGTGTGGTCTAAGGTTTAAATAGGGATCCCAAAGTCATAGGTTCACACGAATGTTTATCACATACGACATGAGCATCTCGGTTGATAACTCCATCTTATGAACCTCTTTTGGGTGAGATCTTCGTATTGAACCTCGCGAGAAGAGCTTCTCGGGGACCCATACTACGAGACTATTGACACTTGGTTCTAGACAAGGGTTTTAGAGTCATGGACTTTCTCAACTGTTTGTTACGTATGTCAGTCATTGCCAGGCAACAACTCCATCAAGAAAGTCTCTTCTGAATGAGATCTTCGTATCGAACCTCGCGAGAAGAGCTTCTCGGGAACCCAAACTACGTGACCATCAGTCTTAGTTGGCCAATGGTTTAGGGTTCTAAAAAGGTCCTTAGAGTCATGGATTCTGAAGAAAACATTGATCAAACACGCCAAGAGCTTGACGGTCGACAACATCCTCAATGGAATCTACTCTAAGCGAGGCTCTAGTATCGACTTTCACGAGATGAGCATCTCGGAAGCCCATACTACTAAACCTCTCCTATCTCAATTTTACACTCTAGACTCGGGTGTAGAGTCTTTCCCTCATAGTTTGCCACCAAGTGTAGCGAGCGATTTTGGACGCGGTTCTTAAGCGTTGGTCGCTCTCTGCGGTTGAGCTTTAAACTACAGGTCGATTCATTTTTTATCCTATTAAAGCTGATGAAGGAAGGGAAATAGATGTCTCCAATTAACACTGCTTTGCATACTAAGTTTAAACAGTGGTCTGTTAGGTTACGAATGCTATCAATGTGGGGGGGGCCTTTGTACTGGTTATTTGTATTTTCGCCAATACGCTTTTCTTTCTTTTTATCTAGACAGAAGGTTTCTGGCGGGGAACAAGGATTAGGATGTTAGGACTGATGCTTTTGATAGATACATGAGAGTATGGGATTTTGGGTTTTTGTTGATTGTGCTCGCTAAGATCTTTTATTTCAATCTTATGCCTACGTATTCCCGTTTACCGAAATAGGGAAATCAGAGCGTTCGTAGTTCCTCCTATTCTATGGGAGGAAATGGTTGTTTTTGGTGTCTTATTCAAAGCCCAAGACGTGAAGCGAAAGGTGGTTTGTATCTTGTTCAAAGCCCAAGATGTGAAGCTAAAGGGTCTATTTGTGTCTTGTTCAAAGCCCAAGACGTGAAGCTGAAGGGCCTCGACTTTAGAGAGAATTTGTCATCTCTAAAGAGGGGCTTGTCTGTTACGACTGTTTTATAAAGGATAATTACTTTAACCGGGATACGCGGATCCTAGTAATGCCATAATTTCCTTTAAAGGGGATTTTAACCTGAAGGAGAAGACTTTAACTCAGTGTAGAGCAATGTTATATTTCCTTAGGAATTTCTCATGCTAAAAGAGGGACAGTGGCATGGATATAGATGATCCAGAGGCTTGCCACTTACAGCGATTAGATGAAGGGGAAAGAGTTGTTGATGTTTGTGTACTGTGAACGAGGCAAAACTTTGATGCTAAAAGGTTAATTGGATTAACCAGTGGTTTTCTTATACAAAGCCTAAGAGGAGGATAATATGTGTCTCGTACAAAGCCTGAGAGAGAGGCTAAAAGGTTTTGACCCGACGATGGAGTCTTTTGGTATCTCGTATAAAGCCCGAGATGGAGGCTATTTGACTCAACAAGAGAGTTCTTTGTATCTCGTACGAAGCCCGAGATGGAGGCTGTTGTTTATTTGGCTCAATAAGAACCTTTTTGTATCTCGTATAAAGCCCGAGATGGAGGCGAAAGGGGGATTGACTCAACGAGGGAGTCTCTTTATGTGTCTCGTACAAAGCCCGAGAGAGAGGCTAAATGTTGTCTCAGTTAAGTGACAGGTCCAGTATACTGATTTTAAAGAGAAAATCAGTTCTTATATGAGTAATGCTGTACTCAAGGATTTGTTTCCAGGATCCGGGATATTTCCTTTTCTTTAAGGAAGCGGGAAATCCGAAGGGTATTGAGACTGTCCGAGTCTACGGGTTTAACGAAGGGGTCACTTGAGAATGTCTTTGAGACTCAAGGAAGTTAGATGGTCCAAGTCTAGAGTTTCATCTTTGGTACTATGCTTTGAGAAACATTAGTAGACTCTATGAAAGGAATGTTCTATGCAGATGATTAAGTTCTATTCCTATACCTCTAGGAGGTCGTCGGGACAATTTGTACGAAGCCCAAGAGGAGGCTGGAAACTTTTAAGAAGCCGACGGGCCTTTGTACTAAGCCCAAGAGGAGGCTATCATTCCCGGAGGAAGAGATCATTATACGAAGCCTAAGAGGAGGCTGTGAATACTTCTAAGAAGCCGTAGGGTCCTTGTACTAAGCCCAAGAGGAGGCGCGGTTGCTTTTAGGATGTCTGTGGGTCCTTGTACGTTGCCCAAGAGGAGGCCGATTACTTTTAAGAAGCCGATGGGTCCCTAAACCCCGAGAAATTCAAGGCAATGCTATTCACCGAGAATAAATCAAAGTCAGGAAAGTTCGAGAATTTGGAAGAAACTCAAAGATGCCATTAATGGAGAATACATTCATCTTGGGGAGTAGAGTTTCTTGACATTTCCTAATGAGGACAGCCGAAGAGAAGACTGTATCTGGTGATCCTATTGGGGATCTAGTTGTCTATTTCTACGAATAAACGGAACGGAGTCACCTAGTTCTAGACATAGTTGCCGGAGAAACTCTAAATATCTATACTATTATTACACAGTTGATATGAGTTTATGAAAGAAGACTTACAGCGAAACAGCCCCACAATACAGTTATATGCATATGAAAGCGGTAAATGAAAGCGTATAAACACTTACTCGGTTGTAGAGCTTCCATGATGTTTGGTTAGTTGTTCAACAAAGAAAGATTGAAAACAACAGTATATTCAAAATCAAAGGATAAAGTGCTTTGAAAAAGAAAGATTTGGGGCTTACAGCTCAAGGAGAGGCCCAAGGTTTTATCAGTGAGCGCACTGTTTGAATTTGTACAAAGGGACTTATACAAGTGACTGTGGCCCAAAATGTTTCCTGTACAAAGGGATGGGTCTTACACTCTCTCAAGAGGCCCAAAAAGTTTTAAAGAAAAAGAGTGGGGCATATAACACGAGGGTAGGCCCAATTGATTTTTTCGTTTAAAATGGCGATCGCGCCAAGATTTTCTCTTAACGCAGAGGGACTTATACAATAAGTGAGGCCCAAATTGGTTTTGGTAAAAAGGGGGTTGGGTATTACACTCTAATAGAGGCCCAAAGTGTTTTGAATGGGTCTTATACCTCAAGGAGAGGCCCAAAAGGTTATTTTTCAAAAGGCGACGATCGCGTCGTTGGTTTTTGACGGTATCGGGACTTATACAATACACTGAAGCCCAAAAAATGATTTGGTCAAAAAGAGATTGGGTCTTACACTCTATTATTAGAGGCCCAAAAGTGTTTTGAAAATGATTTATGAGGGGTTGAATTAATCCAAAAACCCTAATTTGTTTTCAAAAATGTATTTAATTGAATAAAAATTCAATTAAAATGATCAAAATTGTTTAACATATGAAAAACAAATTGTGATCTTGGATTAATGCTTCAAAAATTAAGTATTGACCTACAAAATAATTAGAAAGCATTAAAAGTTTCAAAATCAATGTCGAAAAAATATTTAAAATGTCAAAAACAATTAAAATATTAATTCTTTGCAAAAATATCAATTATACAAAATAAATAATATTTTTGGGATTTTTTGGGAAAATAAAATATTTTAACATTTTTGTGAATTATTAAAAAAAGAATCAACTCAAAATCATTAAAACTCAGAGAGAAATTAATTTTTGAATCAATTAAATAAAATCACAAAATTCAAATATTCAAATTTGGAAAAAAGGCGCCAAGAACAAGCTGAAGAACACGCGCGTGTTCTGAGATTCTCAAATTTGCATTTTCTATCCAATCTCCCTAAATACTTGATTATAACATGCAATCCACATATCATTATGCTCGCCTCAACCTCACGATCATGTATATGTCCATTAATTTCATTTAATTTAAACATATAACAAGAAATCATAAAAAATCCTCAAGAACCCTAATTTCTGCATGAAGGCTAGGATTTTTGATACACGATTCAAACAATGCAATTAATTGAGGGAAAACATTCCATGTATGATTATGAACATATGGCCAAATTATTGTGCAGCAAAAATTGTGTGGATCATAGAGTTAGAAGAGCTCATGCTTACCACTTGCAGCTGGTGATCGTGATTTGTGTTGGAGGTGTTACAGCTAGGTTCCAATGATGTGGATAGCTTCCCTAGGTGCCAAGTGATGTGTCTGAGTGCTTGGAATGAATTGAAATGGTTTGGAGTTGAAGATGGTACCTCAACTGCAAAACTGTCAAGAACTTGAGCAATTGGCTGGTGATTTTGTGAAATCTGTGTTCCAGATGTTCTGTGAGTGTTTGGATCACTTCTATTGATGTATGTGAGGTGTGTGAGTGATTGGTTTGATTGGAAAAGCTCTCAAACTCAAAACCCGATAGCTACCTTGCTAAGAAAGGCATTTTTGCCAAGAGAAAGAGATTTTGAGGAAAGCAACTGTTAGATGGATTTGGTGTAATCAAACTGATCACAATTGAGCTCTATTTATAGTAGAGCAAGTTTGTTTTGCAAGGAATAGTGAATGGCAACTGCTAAGTAGGTTTGGCCAATGTTGGCAAATGAAAATCCAAGTCTCCTCTAGCCATTGACTAGAGATTAGTGCACAGAGCTTTGGTTCCCCATGTCTTGGATAAGTCTTGACTGATTTCAGATGAGAATGGCTCAGTCCATGCCACCTTGATGCTTCCATTGAATGCTTCAATCCAAATTTGGAGTCTTGTCCCTATTTTGGCCATTCTAGGTCCAACATGCTATTTCTTGTTCCATGGACTTTGGAGGCTTGGCTCAGTGATTGTCCCCTATAGATTCAATCCACTGAGGTGTCCAAGTGGATAGGAGCATTTGAATTTGGCTGATTTTGGTAAATCGAGCAAAATTGCAAATTCTGCCTTGCCTTTGACAGATTTCAGCAAGGCAACTTTCCAATGTCATATCTCATGACTCAAATGGAATTTGGCAATGTTCTTGGCCATTTTGGAAAGCACTTACATGATACAACAATTGTTTGAACATGTTTGGTTTTGATCTCTTTTGAATCCAAGTGAAAAATCCCCCTACATTTGGTAAAAAGTAGGGTAAAATCTGACTTAGTGAAATTTTCACCAAGTGTTGGAACAAAGTGACTTTTCTTGATTTTGATCACTCCATAACTCAAAATCCTTAATGAATTGGACTTAGGTCTAGTTGCAGTTTTTGTAGAGGGTAATGGGGGCTACAAATCCATCTTTGGATGAGAAAAAATGGCCTTGTGGTTTAGGAGTTATGATCCTTCAAAGTTGGTACCCTTGTCACTTTATTTTTAACTTCGAAAATTTTCTATGTTTTTATGGTTACCCCTTTTACAAGTTATCCAACTTTTCTTGATTTTTCTTGATGAATGATGATTCAAATCATACATTAACATCATTTTAGGGTTAAAAATCCATTTTGGTGAAAAATCACAAAAAGTCAAAGTTGACTTTTGTGCACAGTTGACTTTTTATCGGATGAATTCCAAGCTGCGCAATTTCTCAGGAAATCATGTCCTTGACCTAAATCAACCTTGATGGACATGTTCCATGGATGTCATAGGGTATATTGAGGCATGTCCTAGGGTTTGGGAGCATGTCCTGGTCAAAAGTCAAAGTTACAGTTGACTTTTTCCTTAAAACCCTAATTGTGGTACAGATGAAATTGAGACTTGTTGCTCAAGCTTCTTGGATTAATCCATTGTTCCAAATGGATCAATATAGTTCATTAGAGACCCTCAAACCCTCTCTTGAGGTCTTGGTTCATGATTTGCACCAAAAGTCAACTTAGGGGTGAATGAGGTCAAGAAACCCTAATTCCTGATTTTTGATGAATGCAGCCCCTGAGGCAAAATGGACTTGATGAATGGGTCCATGAGGTTCCATGGAGTACATTAGGTTGTGTTTTGGATCTTTGGCTTGTGCCCAGATGAAAATTTTCCACCTGGAGGCTCTGGTCGACCAAAACCCTAATTTGGTGACACTGGCGATCTTGAAGCTTGATCCACCTAGAAGGGAGCAACCTTGTGCTTAATCCTTGAAGTGGGAGTCCTCTTGATCCATTGTGAATGTTTTAGAGGTTAGACAAGTTGAATATCATGTCATTCCTTGATTGATCCTTTGTCTAAGCACTCAGAGAGGGCTAGAAACGCTAATTTTGATTGTAGTGGATGCTCACCCATCTTTGGGGAGACTGATGAAGTATGATGGTTCCTCCATATTATGATGCTGATTTGCACAATGATGGGAAATCTTAGTGGTCAAAATTTGGGGTATGACAGATGCCCCTATTTAATCTTCTTGGACACGAAGGTGTGAATGACGAAGGTATTCGGGCATTCGGGGTGCAAGAGGATTAAATATCAGAATACCCAAAATTTTGATGGTGGTTATGAATGGTAGCTTACGCATTCATCTTCTTTAGCTAAGCGAAGATGCTTAGAAAAGGTAAACTTCCCCTCGATCCTGGTCTTCAGCCAAGGAACTGGTCTTAGTTTCCGATTTAAACTTCCCCTCGATCCTGGTTTCCTACCAAGGAACTGGTCCCAGTTTCTAATTTAAACTTCCCCTCGATCCTGGTTTCCTACCAAGGAACTGGTCTTAGTTTCTGATTTAAACTTCCCCTCGATCCTGGTTTCCTACCAAGGAACTGGTCTCAGTTTCTTTTGTCAATAAACTTTCTTGACAAGGAACGCTATGTGTAGCGGTTTTCCTCAAACTTCTCGCCAAATTTTCCTGGGGAGATGCCATTTGACGGAAAAAGTTTTAGGTTAGACTTGCTGGGGGAACCCAGCCATCTGAGTTGTGTACAAACTTCTCAGCTGGAGATGCCATTTGTTGACTTTATCCGGGGAAAGCGAGTCTCTTGAGAGACTGCCTTTGTTTGAGATTACATCATACTTTTCTCGGGATCTTCCTGGAGAAACGCCATATGATGGGGTCCAATTTTGAGGTGTCGATGACCTTTTCATCAGTGATCTTTTCGGAGCGAAACTGGCATGCTGCCGAATTTACGAGGCTTTCTCTGTGGATATTTCTTAATCCGGGAAAACAAGGATATCATCTTCAACAGTGAAGAGTGATGCTGACTGCAGGTTCCTCTGGCTTTTCAGAGGTTCAAGTTATCAAAGTGGTCAAGGACCAACTTCATTCCAGAAATAAACTGGAGGGAGATTATTCAAACACAGCGTTTCCTGACGAGGCAAGAACTGACGACTCGATTGAGAGGACTTTTATCACTTAGGGGACAAGACCGACTAAAGTGATAGTGATGCAATATGAAATGTAAATGCAAATTAATAATGCATGATGCATGTATGTATATGCTGACAAAACTGACGCGACATACAAACTAAAAGATGAACATGACTGGATACTCGACCATCGCGGGGCATGTAGAGATACCGCTGGTTCAAGATAGCAATTCCACCTTGCTTAGGAGAGATAGTCCCTGCGGGGAATACTGTTGATCGGGCTTAGGAGATAAGAACTCGGCCGAGGGGTGTCAGATGAAACAAGGTCTCTGACACAGTTGATCCCTTCATTCAGGCGTACTGGGTTAGAAGGAGTACTTTGATTCTGCACTTTGAAGTTTGCCTACTTCTGGAGAAGCGATTGATGTTCTTTTGATGTTTAACAGTCAAAAGGAATTGCCATCTTTATTTTAAAAGCAGAAAAAGTTTTACCAAGTAAATTCATTTTTGTTTTATTTCAAGAGTCATTAGTCATGTTAACAACGTCGTTCTGTAAAGCTAAAACAAATAAGAATTACAAACAAAAGCACAAGGGCTCAAATTTTATTGATGAGATGGAGATCAGCCAAACGCGTGATTCCAAGGAGTATATACAAAGTTTGAAAATGGTAATTTACAGGGAAAATGGCTACGTTGAAAAATAACGACCACTATCCTTCTACCAACTTTGAATTCGGGGCATCCTGAGCTTCTGTCGAAGATGACCTTGACTGGAGTTTTCCTCTGATGGATGATGTAACTGCTACTACTGAGGGACTTGCCTCTGTTGAACATGGTTACTTGCCATTATCCCTAATTTTTGCCTGGATTGTACTATGAGATTTCCAATCCATCGGGATGATTTTTTCATGTCTCTAACTTTTGCCTGGACCACCCTTTCGGGTTTTCAATCCACCGAGACGTTTTTTTTTTTTTTTTTAGTTTAGGCGAAGTATTTCTTGACTACATCAACATTCGTGGGGTAGGCAAATTCCTCTCCGTCCATGGTTGCAAGTCTCAAGGCGCCGCCTGAGAAAGCTTTCGTGACCACATAAGGGCCATCATAATTCGGGGTCTATTTGCCCCGAGAGTCAGTGAGAAACGATTGTATCTTCTTGAGCACGAGGTCTCCTTTTCCGAAGACACGAGGTCGGACCTTTTTGTCGAACGCCTCCTTCATTCTCTGCTGATACAACTGACCGTGGCATAGTGCCGTGATTCTCTTTTCTTCGATCAGATTCAGCTCGTCGTGTTGGCTTTGAAACCATTCAGCTTCGGCGAGCTTAGCTTCCATCAATACCCGGATTGACGGGATCTCTACTTCTATGGGGAGCACTGCTTTCATGCCATACACTAGAGAGAAAGGGGTTGCCCCTGTTGAAGTGCGGACAGATGTGCGATAACCGTGAAGAGCAAAGGGTAGCATTTCATGGCAGTCTTTGTAGGTTACAACCATCTTCTGAACAATCTTCTTGATGTTCTTGTTAGCCGCTTCTACCGCTCCATTCATCTTGGGTCGGTAGAGAGATGATTTATGGTGTTCGATCTTGAACTCTACGCACAACTCTTTCATCATCTTATTGTTCAAGTTAGATCCATTATCAGTAATGATATCGCTTGGAACACCATAACGGCAGATGATATTGTTTTTGATAAATCAGACCACCACTTGTCGGGTTACATTAGCGAATGACGCTGCTTCGACCCACTTGGTGAAATAGTCAATGGCTACTAGAATGAACTGATGTCCGTTTGAAGCTTTAGGCCCAATCATGCCAATTATGTCGATTCCCCATATGGAAAATGGCCATGGGGAAGAGAGAACTTTGAGATGTGATGACGGTACATGAATTTTGTCGGAGTATATTGACACCTGTGACACCTCCTCATGTACTTGTAGCAGTCGGATTCCATTGTCAACCAATAGTACCCTGCTCTCAGAATTTTTCTCGTCATTGTATGTCCGTTGGCACGAGTGCCAAAGGATCCTTCATGAATTTCTTTCATAAGCATGTCTGCTTCTGGTCTGTCGACGCATCGGAGCGAGACCATGTCAAAATTTCTCTTATAGAGAGTGTTACCGCTCAGGAAGAAGTTTCCAGCCAATCTTCTGAGGGTTTTTCTGTCTTTTCTGAGTGCCCCAGATGGGTACTCTTGTTTCTGAAGGAAGCATTTGATATCGTGATACCTAGGTTTGTCGTCTATGAGTGCTTCAATCGTGAAGATGTAAGCGGGCCGTTCAAGGCGCATTACGTCGATCTTAGGTATGTCATTCCATTGACCTACACTAATCATGGAAGAGAGAGTGGCTAATGCATCATCGATGTGATTCTCCTCACGAGGGATATGATGAAACTCGACTCTGTTAAAGAAGGGTAACAACCTTCTTGCATAGTCTTTGTAAGGAATCAGTCCTGATTGGTATGTGTTCCAATCTCCTTTTATCTGATTGATAACCAAAGCTGAATCGCCGTATACGTCCAAGTTCTTGATCTTTAAATCAATCGCTTCTTCGAGACCCATAATACAAGCTTCATATTCGGCCTCGTTGTTCATACACTTGAACGTAAGTCTGGCGGTGAAAGGAATGTGGGTACCCTGAGGGGTAACAATTATTGCCCCAATTCCGTTTCCATAATGATTAACTGCTCTGTCAAAGATAAGTCCCCATTGGGAACCTGGTTCTGGCCCTTCACTGGGTAGCGGTTCATCGCAGTCTTTCATTTTTAGATACATGACATCTTCGTCTGGGAAGTCAAACCCGATTGATTCTTGATCATCAATCGGTTGATGAGCCAAATGATCGGCTAAAATACTTCCCTTAACGGCTTTCTGAGCGTGGTACTCTATGTCATATTCTGATAACAACATCTGCCAACGGGCAATCCTTCCCGTGAGAGCAGGCTTTTCGAAGACGTACTTGATTGGATCCATTTCGGAGATTAACCAAGTAGTATGACGAATCATGTATTGGCGAAGACGTTTGGCTGCCCAAGCCAAAACACAACAAGTTTTCTCAAGCATCGTGTACCGAGTTTCGCAGCCGGTGAATTTCTTGCTTAGATAGTAAATGGCAGACACTTTCCATTTAGTTTCGTCTTGTTGGCCAAGTACACATCCCATTGAGTCCTCTAGAACTGTGAGGTAAATGATCAGTGGCCTTCCTTCCAGTGGAGGTGATAGAATCGGCGGATTTAACAGGTATTCCTTGATACTGTCGAAGGCGATTTGGCAGTCTTCTAACCAAACGCAATCCTGGTTCTTTTTCAGTAATTTGAAAATCGGCGCACATGTCACAGTCATAAGGAATATGAATCTGGAGATGTAGTTCAAACGTCCTAGGAATCCTCTGACTTGTTTGTCAGTTTTCGGAGAAGGCATTTCTTGAATGGCCTTGACCTTGCCAGGATTAACCTCAATTCCTTTCTGGCTGACGATGAACCCTAATAGTTTCCCTGAATGGACACCGAAGGTGCACTTGTTGGGATTCAAGCGGAGCTTGAACTTTCTTAAATGTTCAAACAATTTTGACAGATGTTCAACGTGCTCACTCTCTGTTTTTGATTTTGCAATCATATCATCGACATATACCTCGATTTCCTTATGTATCATGTCATGAAACAGAGTTATCATGGCCCTTTGATAGGTTGCCCCGACGTTCTTCAAACCGAACGGCATTACCTTGTAACAAAAGGTACCCCATAGGGTAATGAACGAAGTTTTCTCCATGTCTTTCGGCGCCATTTTGATCTGGTTATAGCCCGAGAATCCATCCACGAAGGAGAAAACTTTGAACTTTGTTGTGCTGTCTACCAGCATGTCAATGTGTGGTAAAGGAAAGTCATCCTTTGGACTAGCCTTGTTCAGATCTCTATAATCGACACACATTCTGACTTTTCCGTCCTTTTTGGGAACGGGTACGATGTTGGCTAACCATTGAGGATATTCCGATGTAGCGAGGAAACCCGCGTCAATCTGTTTCTGCACCTCCTCTTTGATTTTGATGGCCATGTCCGGGTGAGTGCGTCTCAACCTTTGCTTTACGGGCGGACATTCCAATCTTAATGGTAAGTGATGTTCCATGATGCTGGTATCCAACCCTGGCATATCTTGACAGGACCAAGCAAATACATCGGGGAATTATTTGAGAAGCTTTATCAAACCCTCTCTGGCAGTTGGACTGAGCAGTGCCCCAATCCTGATTTCTTTTCTCTCTTTCTCTAAACCCAAGTTTACCGTTTCCAACGGTTCTTTGTGAGGTTCAATGGACCTTTCCTCTTGTCTGAGTAGTCGAGAGATCTCTTCTGGAATTTTGCCGTCATTTTCTTCTTCAGCCTCGAATACCGGGAACTCAAAGTTGGGAGAAGGCATCAGATCGTATGTTTCAACGGGGTTTAAAACAAGCAATCTGCATGACGTGATGATTCGTGTTTAGAAGAGATAAAGGAAAATGCAAGTGTGTGCAGTGTATTTGTTTTATTACTGCTTGTTTTTATGAATGAATTGTTTTTTAGGATTACCATTTTCTGAAAAAGCAAAAAGTGAAAACAACAATTAATGCGGAAATTACAGAACGACGTTATTTTATAAATGAACAAGTCGAATCTTGAAACTACAGCCCTATAAAACAAAACTCTGTCGCTTTGGGCGAAGCGAAGAGGGATAATTTATAGAAAGTGAGCCCTATCAAAACATCCGTTTCACCTGGGCAGGGTGAAAGGTTAAAGATGGCAATTACTTTGACTGATGAACGATGTTCGGAACCTTGACGGTAACCCATTGGCGGCAAACTCCTCGGTGAATCACAAAGTCTGGCACCTTCCTTGATTTGTCTTCAGAAATAACGTTGATTTCTGGTGGAGCATGATCATTGGAATGTGTCTCCCAGGCAGAGTTGTCATAGGAGGATTCCTCAATTACATTTGGCATAGCATTTGTGCTCTCAGCTGTATCTCCCCATCCAGTTGACTGGATGTCTTCGAGCCTGATACGAGAGCTTTCGGGAGCGGTGTACTTGACCATATAGTCGTATTTTCCACTTGGTTCTCCCAGAGTGTCCCAAATTTCTTTGGAACTGGAGGAGTCATCCCTCTCGATGACGTTGACCTCAGGAAAAGCATAGTTGATGAATTCAAGTCCTGCAAACATTGCGAATTCATCTTCATGTTGAGTAGTTTCTAAATGACCTGAGTGTTGATCCCATGACATGGTGGGGACACAAGTATTCTGTTCAACGATGGTCAGCTGGGCTTCATTACTCGGCTGACTTTCTTGCCCCAAGTTTCCTGGGTAAGACTGCCACATTGGCAGACCATCCATTGGGCCATAGTAATTGTAGTCAAAGTTGTCTTTCATCTGAGTGTCTTCCTCTAATGAATTTGGCGGAGCGCGGCATCCTTTCGGATCACAATCCCCGTATATCATTTCGACATCTGACCTTGGTATAAATCTCAGACTCTCTGTAGGAAAGCAAAAAGGCATAGACACCTCTTCCTGAGACATATAACCATCCTTGTTAAGATAGGACCTCCATTCTTCATCTGTGTCAGAGGGATCTTCCTCATTAATAGCATGTACTGTCTGAGACACTGGGTGAAGGAAACCTCCACTGTGGAAGAAGTTTTGAAGGGGATGAAAACTTTCATCGTTAGCAGCTGTCTGGGTACAGGTTGCAGAAAAACCAAGACCTTTCTTTGTTTTATTGTCAATAGGAACGACAAGCTGTCCCCATCCGGTTGTATCGGTACTCTCGACTGCTTTAATAGCATCGTTGTATGAGGAAATCGAGGTTCCTCCTCTAAACTGATTGTCCTTGCTCACCGACAGTGCTTGGAACTGCGTCCCAATAACCTCCTCGGGTTCTATACCAGTAGATGATGACAAGTTGCTTACGAGCAAGGCTTGTTCCCCACAAACTGTGACAAGTTGATCGTTCTTGACGAACTTTAGCTTTTGGTGGAGGGTGGAAGTAACCGCCCCAGCCTGATGTATCCAAGGTCTTCCTAATAAACAACTGTACGTTGCCTGGATGTCCATGACCTGGAAAGTGACTTGGAAAGTGTGAGGACCGATAGTTATGGGAAGATCAACTTCGTCGATAACTGTTTTTCTGGATCCGTCGAATGCTTTGATGACAACCTCGCTAACCCTCATCGGAGGGCCTTTGAATGATAATTGCATCAAAGTGGACTTCGGCATAACATTCAGGGCTGACCCTGTGTCTACCAGTACGCTGGCTAAAGCATCGTCCTGGCAGTTAACTGTGATATTGAGCGCCATGTTATGACGGCGAACCTCTTCAGGTAATTCCTCATCACTAAATCCTAAATTATTGCAGGAAGTGATGTTAGAGATAATACTATCGAACTGTCTGATTGTTACATCTTGTTCCACAAAGGCTTGCTCCAAGACTTTCTGTAGAGCCTCCCTGTGGGCTTCTGAACTGAGTAACAGTGATAATACCGAGATCTTTGAAGGAGTCTGTAACAGTTGATCAACAATGTCATATTCACTCCTTTGGATGAGCTTCAGCATCTCATCATTATTTTTCCAAAGGTCGGGATTACTGGATTGACCGACTGGTGGATAAGGAGTTTCCGTCTGAAGTTCCTTTGCCTTGTTAGGTTCCCCAACCCCTCGGTTGAAGATTCTACCACTCCGTGTTACTCGACTGATGTCTAAAATATTCACAACGAAGGGTAACGGAATTTCCTTTCCATTTTCAACTGTTGTTGTACCGTATTTGTAAGGGATAGCCTTAGTTGACTCATACGGTAGTGGTCCCGGTAGAAAGATGACTTTGGGAGCCTTATGATTTTTTTGACCATCATAAGTAATCTCGATCCGTTCCCGGTTGGGAACTTTAGATTCGTCAAGTAGAGGGATGATGGAAAAAACATCCCTGGTCCTGTGATGACCAGGGATCGTGACAACATCCTCAACTTGCTCGGCAAGGTAGTTCGGCGTCCAGTTGATGGGTCCAGAACCCAGATATGGACGAATTTCTCCACGATCGACCTGACCCTGAAGAGCTGCTCTCACAAGGTAACACCCTTGGTTACTTTCCGAACAGACGCTACAACTTTCATAGTTGTGTGGTGGCACCTGGCCACACCCACTTTGAATACAATGTAACCTTACTAGGTTAGCTTTCACTGATCGGACATCCTGACTTTGACGCCGAGTGGGGTTTCTATTACTGATACTAATCTGCTGAGTATCTTCATCCATATAGATTGGCATCCACCAGTGATTTAACTATTGCTGAAGTGCCTCCTGGACAAGGGTACAACCTCGATCATTTTTGCCACCTGCTTTACAACTTTGATAGTCATGTGATATTAAGAATCCGAGTAGGACCTGCTCAGCATGTAACTCTACCAGGTTGGTATTCATCATGTGAATATCGAAGATCTGAACCATGTTGATTTGGTAGGAGTTCCTATCATGGTAGTCTTGGATCCATCCAAGATCCATCTAATGCTAGAGGGCCTCCTGTATGAAAGAGCATCCCTGTTTGTTTACCGAGCAAGTCAGACAGGAACTGTAATCGTGCCGCGGCAGATTATGATACTGGCTTTGCCTTGAGTGCATCGCCACCAAGTTGACATTCATTGCATGGATATCGTGGTTCTGAATGATGTTAGAGTTCGTATAGACCATGTTAACCCCAGGAACTCGGTGCTCTTGGATCCATCCGAGATCCATTTGTTCTTGTAGGGCTGCTTACACCACAGAACATCCCTGGTTATCTTTAGAGTAGATATCACACTGGTGATAGTTATGAGGTGGCACATGGCCATATCCACTCTGTCTACAATGCATCTTGACCAGATTGGTCTTTAACAAGAGTACATCGTGAATTTGATAGACATCGTTAGATTCTCTCTCAATCAGATTGACTGCAGCTTTCTCGTGTTGAGGCAGCGGGTTCGTAAGAACATTGGGATTTGTATCCTTGAAGGATAAGACCCCGCTCCTAACAAGTTTTTGCATGTCAGACTTGAAATTGAGGCAAGTCTCAATGTTATGCCCTGACCTGCTTGACGATAAGGGCATGTCTGATCCACCTTGAACCAAAAAGGCGGATTTTCCGGTACTGTAAGAGGAGACTTAGTCTAGATGTGCCCCTTAGCCAGTAGTAATGGAAACAGCTCTGCGTACGTCACGGGTATAGGATCAAATCCTGGTGGCCGTGTTGTACGGTTGTTGTTATATGGAGGACGAGCCTACTGAAGAGGCTGTTGTGTCCTTTGTTGGTCAAGTTGGCTCTGCGCAACCTGAGGTTGATACGTAGGAATAGACGCAGGGTTGATAGCAGGAGTCACAGCTGCTACCGGTTGATAACGTCGTCTTTGCTTTCCGAGAGAGATATTCCCAATATCTTGCTCTTTTTTCTTATAGAGAGCACTACCGTATTTTTTAGTACCGCTCGTCGATCCAGTGTCTTTTACCAAACGTCCTTCTCGGACGGCTTCCTCAAGACGTACGCCCATGCCGACCATCTCGGTGAAATCACTGGGTGCATTGGCGACCATTCGGTCATAGTAAAATGAGCTTAAGGTCTTTAAGAAGATCTTTGTCATCTCTTTTTCCTCAAGAGGTGGACAAATTTGAGCGGAAATTTCACGCCACCTTTGAGCATACTCCTTAAAGGTTTCCTTGCCCTTTTGCGACATCGATCTGAGTTGATCTCTGTCGGGTGCCATGTCCAAATTGTATTTGTATTGTTGGACGAAGGCAGTACCAAGATCTCTGAATGTACTGATCGTAGTACGGTTTAAACCCATGTACCATTTGAGTGCGGGACCGGTTAAACTATGCTGGAACTAGTGAATCAGTAGGTCCTGATTCTCCATCTGAGCTGACATCTGCCGAGCGTACATCACCAGATGGCTCTGAGGGCAAGAGTTACCCTTATATTTTTCAAAGTCGGGCACTTGAAATTTGTGCGGGACTTTCACATTTGGGACCAAGCAGAGATCTGCGACGTCCTTTCCAAATAGATCCTGACCGCGAATGGCTTACAGTTCCTTCTGCATTTCCAAGAACTGTTCCTGGAATTTGTCCATTCTGTCAAACATAGTCTCCTTCTTACCAGAAGGTGTCTGTGGAATCTGTCCTTCCGAGACAGTGTGCACCACAGGGGGTGGGACCGTGACTACGGCAGTGATTCTTGGCGTCTCCCGAAGTTTGTAACCTTCAGGAGTCTTCAGTATGCCCCTGGCATCTTCGCTTTCCCGAAGTTTGTAACCTTCAGGCCCAGCGGCTTCTGTTGTGATCCCTTGATCTTCAGTGATCGGCGGAACATATCCTTCCGGGATATAGTTAACAGGCATGCCCCAAGGACGATCTTTCGGTATCTGATACCTAGGATCATACCTCTCCACTATGGGCGTTGAGGTGATCTCTGAGATCACAGTTCTTTGTAGCTGAGCTTCTGCCATGGCTTGCATGTCGTTACGAAGCTTTCTCATATCCTCTCTCAAAGCGTCGATCTCTTCTTTCAACTCCCTGTTTTCTTCCACAAGATCATCCATCTTTTTCTGACGATTGGCCCTAGTATTATACGAATGAGACAGTTTGACTCTAGAATCGAGACACAAATGTGAGATTCGTAGGTAAGAAGAATACGCGATGTGAGAATGATGAATGCAATGATTATATTAATTGTTTTTTGGTTTAATCAAAATAAACTTTGACAATTAGATTGCAAATATCAAATGGTGGGGAAACCCCTTTTTATTGAAATTCAAAGGATTACAGAAACGAAAATACAGTAGATTACAAAGTGCAGAAACCGAAACCTAAGCTAATGGGTCCCGAGTCCTCTCTGAAGAGAAATCAGATGCTGATTCTGGTATCTTCCTTTTCTTTGACAGGGGCTCTTGGGCCGTTGTCGGGTTGTCATTCCTTTGCCAAGTGAAAGGAGCGAGCAGATTCCTTTGGTCATCTTGATTATCCACAACATGTTGCTCTAAAATCTCAATCAGAGCATCCTTTTCTTTTAGTAATTGCTGTATTTTGATGCACTCTACGTCGAGGGTGCGGTACTTGTTCTTCCAAGACCTTCTCTCCCGTTGAACTTTGTTGAGAGTAACCTGAAGCTTTTCAGTTTCCGTCATGAAGTACATGACAGATTCCCTCGGCGGAAGAATTGCGTAACGAGGATAAGGCATCTTCAGCTTGAGAGCTCTAGTTTGTACCCAATGGAGATAAGGCTCCGCTGAGACACAGTCCGATTTTCCTAGAGACTCTCGTCCTTTCTTATGAACCTGTTTCCAAGCTTGCACTATTTCCATCTTTAGTGCTCTGTCACTTTCTCCTTCTTTGAAGGAAAGACCTTCTAGATGAACACCCCGTGGGACGTGTCTCATCGGGTATCCAAATTGACGGCGAACCAATACCGGATGGTAGTTGATTCCTCCCTTAGTTCCTATGAGGGGTACGTTGGGGAAGTTTCCACAACGGTCAATGATCCTGATTCCCTCATAAATCCTATTACACCAATCTATATCAGAGTTGGTAAGAGACATGATCTTCTGCGACCAACGTAAGGCACTCTTGCAATCCCAAAAAGAAGCAGACTTGGGCAAGTGAGAGATAAACCATTTGTAAAGAAGAGGTACACAACATGTAATATCCCCTCCGCTGTACAAATTCCCCAAGTGTACAGAATGATACGCATCTGCGAGCAAAGTCGGCACAAGGTTTCCAATGAGAAAAACCTTAATGGAGTTAATATTGATGAAGTTATTGATGTTGGGAAACAAAAATAACCCGTAGGTGAGCAAGACAAAGATGCTTTCAAAAGCAGTCACGTTTCCTATACTGGCAAAATACAGAGCTTTCTTCGTCAAGAACTGGGCTGGCAAACCTTGGATGCCACCCTTAGTAGTTAGGTGAGTCCTAACTTCAGATTCGTCCAAATGAATTGCTCTTGCAATGGTCTGATTCTTTGGAATTTCTTCCAGTCCAGAAAATGGAGCTCGATCTGTAATGTGGAGATCGATCAGGTGAGAATACTCCTCCAGCGTTGGTGCGAGCTGGTAATCCGGGAATGTGAAACAGTGATAAACCGGATCATAAAACTGAATGAGCGCATCCATGATTCCCTCAATCACATGGACTCTTAACAGTGGTAGCAAACCTCCATGCTTGGCTTTGAAAGCCTCTGGGTTAGTGATCATCCTCGCTAACCTTCTCAAATCCTCTAGCTTTGGAACCTTGAAGGTGTACGTATGAGTTCTCCTTCTACCAAAATCCATTAGCGTAATCCTCTTCTTCGGTATTTGCAATCACAGTCTTAGTTTATTTTGAAAAAACTGAGAGACTAGAAGAGAAGATTTTTTGAATGTTTTAATGTTTTTTAAATGAATGCATGAATGCAGCACACAAAAACATAGAAAAAACATGGGGTCAAAGGGTCGTTGTCATGAAGTCAAGGCTCTACCCATCCCCAAAGGTTTATACTAGGGTGATTTTTGTACCTGTACTCATTATCATCAGCTCCTCCCAGGAAAGCAAAACAACAAGCGGATCGCCAGCGAGTTGTAGTGCAATCTTAGAGTAAGTGCCATTCACCGAGAATAGATCACCAGCCTCAAATGAGGGTAGTATCGCGTAACAACTATTTTCGATAGTTTCCGCACTACGAAAGGTTTTGGCTCCTCGGCTTCTCAAACTTAATAATCGGCCCATTGTCTAGGTGAGAGAATGGGTTGCATTGATCAGCCTCCACTGAGGTTGATGGTCGACCCCGTCGCCATCACTTATCTTAAGTGTATACTCTATCTTTCCACATACGGCATCACCCGCATTCCCATTAGAAGAAAAATAAACACGTATAGCAATTAGGAAAAGCAGTATATATATTTGTCCTAATCATCCTAGACCTTTAAAGCTATGAATCATATGTTCCTGACAGAAAATGGGTTCCCCGGCGGAAGCCCCAATCTGTGGTTTCCACATAAGAGGTGAAAAGGTAGTCCGTGCCTAGATCTAACTTTGAATGGGCCTTACGGTGGGCGCCATTTTTCTGTAGCCAGCGGTTCTTAAGCGTTGGTCGCTCTCTGCGGTTGAGCTTTAAACTACAGGTCGATTCATTTTTATCCTATTAAAGCTGATGAAGGAAGGGAAATAAATGTCTCCAATTAACCCTGCTTTGCATACTGAGTTTAAACAGCGGTTTGTTAGGTTACGGATGCTATTAATGTGGGGGGGCCTTTGTACTGGTTATTTGTATTTTCGCCAATACGGTTTTCTTTATTTTTATCTAGACAGAAGGTTTCTGGTGGGGAACAAGGATTACGATGTTAGGACTGATGCTTTTAATAGATACATGAGAGTATGGGATTTTGGGTTTTTGTTGATTGTGCTCGCTAAGATCTTTTCTTTCGATCTTATGCCTACGTATTCCTGTTTACTAAAACAGGGAAATCAGAGCGTTCGTAGTTCCTCCTATTCTATGGGAGGAAATGGTTGTTTTTGGTGTCTTGTTCAAAGCCCAAGACGTGAAGCGAAAGGTGGTTTGTATCTTGTTCAAAGCCCAAGATGTAAAGCTAAAGGGTCTATTTGTGTCTTGTTCAAAGCCCAAGACGTGAAGCTGAAGGGCCTCGACTTTAGAGAGAATTTGTCATCTCTAAAGAGGGGTTTGTCTGTTACGACTGTATTATAAAGGATAATTACTTTAACTGGGATACGCGGATCCTAGTAATGCCATAATTTCCTTTAAAGGGGATTTTAACCTGAAGGAGAAGACTTTATCTTTCCTTAGGAATTTCTCATGCTAAAAGAGGGACAGTGGCATGGATATAGATGATCCAGAGGCTTGCCACTTACAGCGATTAGATGAAGGGGAAAGAGTTGTTGATGTTTGTGTACTGTGAACGAGGCACAACTTTGATGCTAAAAGGTTAATTGGATTAACCAGTGGTTTTCTTATACAAAGCCTAAGAGGAGGCTAATATGTGTCTCATACAAAGCCCGAGAGAGAGGCTAAAAGGTTTTGACCCGACGATGGAGTATTTTGGTATCTCGAATAAAGCCCGAGATGGAGGCTACTTGACTCAACAAGAGAGTTCTTTGTATCTCGTACGAAGCCCGAGATGGAGGCTGTTGTTTATTTGGCTCAATAAGAACCTTTTTGTATCTCGTATAAAGCCCGAGATGGAGGCGAAAGGGGGATTGACTCAACGAGGGAGTCTCTTTATGTGTCTCGTACAAAGCCCGAGAGAGAGGCTAAATGTTGTCTCAGTTAAGTGACAGGTCCAGTATACTGATTTTAAAGAGAAAATCAGTTCTTATATGAGTAATGCTGTACTCAAGGATTTGTTTCGAGGATCTGGGATATTTCCTTTTCTTTAAGGAAGCGGGAAATCCGAAGGGTATTGAGACTGTCCGAGTCTACGGGTTTAACGAAGGGGTCACTTGAGAATGTCTTTGAGACTCAAGGAAGTTAGACTATCCAAGTCTAGAGTTTCATCTTTGGTACTATGCTTTGAGAAACAGTAGTAGACTCTATTAAAGGACTGTTCTATGCAGATGATTAAGTTCTGTTCCTATACCTCTAGGAGGTCGTCGGGACAATTTGTACGAAGCCCAAGAGGAGGCTGGAAACTTTTAAGAAGCCGACGGGCCCTTGTACTAAGCCCAAGAGGAGGCTATCATTCCCGGAGGAAGAGATCATTATACGAAGCCTAAGAGGAGGCTGTGAATACTTCTAAGAAGCCGTAAGGTCCTTGTACTAAGCCCAAGAGGAGGCAGGGCTGCTTTTAGGAAGCCTGTGGGTCCTTGTACGATGCCCAAGAGGAGGCCGATTGCTTTTAAGAAGTCGATGGGTCCCCAAACCCCGAGAAATTCAAGGCAATGCTATTCACCGAGAATAGATCAAAGTCAGGAAAGTTCGAGAATTTGGAAGAAACTCAAAGATGCCATTCACGGAGAATACATTCATCTTGGGGAGTAGAGTTTCTTGACAATTCCTAATGAGGACAACCGAAGAGAAGACTGTATCTGGTGATCCTATTGGGGATCTAGTTGTCTATTTCTACAAATAAACGTAACGGCGTCACCTAGTTCTAGACGTAGTTGCCGGAGAAACTCTAAATATCTATACTATTATTACATAGTTGATATGAGTTTATGAAAGAAGACTTACAACGAAACAGCCCCACAATACAGTTATATGCATATGAAAGCGGTAAATGAAAGCGTATAAACATTTACTCGGTTGTAGAGCTTCCATGCTGTTTGGTTAGTTGTTCAACAAAGAAAGATTGAAAACAACAGTATATTGAAAATCAACGGAGAAAGTGCTTTGAAAAAGAAAGATTTGGGGCTTACAGCTCAAGGAGAGGCCCAGGGTTTTATCAGTGAGCGCACTGTTCGAATTTGTACAGAGGGACTTATACAAGTGACTGTGGCCCAAAATGTTTCCTGTACAAAGGGATGGGTCTTACACTCTCTCAAGAGGCCCAAAAAGTAAAAAAAAAAAGAGTGGGGCTTATAACACGAGGGTAGGCCCAATTGATTTTTTCGTTTAAAATGGCGATCGAGCCGAGATTTTCTTTTAACGCAGAGGGACTTATACAATAAGTGAGGCCCAAATTGGTTTTGGTTAAAATGGGGTTGGGTCTTACACTCTAATAGAGGCCCAAAGTGTTATGAATGGGTCTTATAGCTCAAGGAGAGGCCCAAAAGGTTATTTTTCAAAAGGAGACGATCGCGCCGTTGGTTTTTGACGGTATCGGGACTTATACAATACACTGAGGCCCAAAAAATGATTTGGTCAAAAAGAGATTGGGTCTTACACTCTATTAGAGGCCCAAAAGTGTTTTGAAAATGATTTATGAGGGTTGAATTAATCCAAAAACCCTAATTTGTTTTCAAAAATGTATTTAATTGAATAAAAATTCAATTAAAATGATCAAAATTGTTTAACATATGAAAAAAAAGTTGTGATCTTGGATTAATGCTTCAAAAATTAAGTATTGACCTACAAAATAATTAGAAAGCATTAAAAGTTGCAAAATCGATGTGGAAAAAATATTTAAAATGTCAAAAACAATTAAAATATTAATTCTTTGCAAAAATATAAATTATACAAAATAAATAATATTTTTGGGATTTTTTGGGAAAATAAAATATTTTAACATTTTTTTGAATTATTAAAAAAAGAATCAACTCAAAATCATTAAAACTCAGAGAGAAATTAATTTTTGAATCAATTAAATAAAATCACAAAATTCAAATATTCAAATATGGAAAAAAGGCGCCAAGAACAAGCTGAAGAACACGCGCGTGTTCTGAGATTCTCAGATTTGCATTTTCTATCCAATCTCCCTAAATACTTGATTATAACATGCAATGCACATGTCATTATGCTCGCCTCAACCTCACGATCATGTCTATGTCCATTAATTTCATTTAATTTAAACATATAACAAGAAATCATAAAAAATCCTTAAGAACCCTAATTTCTGCATGAAGGCTAGGATTTTTGATACACGATTAAAACAATGCAATTAATTGAGGGAAAACATTCCATGTATGATTATGAACATATGGCCAAATTATTGTGCAGCAAAAATTGTGTGGATCATAGAGTTAGAAGAGCTCATGCTTACCACTTGCAGCTGGTGATCTTGATTTGTGTTGGAGGTGTTACAGCTAGGTTCCAATGATGTGGATAGCTTCCCAAGGTGCCAAGTGATGTGTCTGAGTGCTTGGAATGGATTGAAATGGTTTGGAGTTGAAGACGGTACCTCAACTGCAAAACTGTCAAGAACTTGAGCAATTGGATGGTGATTTTGTGAAATCTGTGTTCCAGATGTTATGTGAGTGTTTGGATCACTTCTATATGATGTATGTGAGGTGTGTGAGTGATTGGTTTGATTGGAAAAGCTCTCAAACTCAAAACCCGATAGCTACCTTGCTAAGAAAGGCATTTTTGTCAAGAGAAAGAGATTTTGAGGAAAGCATCTGTTAGATGGATTTGGTGTACTCAAACTGATCACAATTGAGCTCTATTTATATTAGAGCAAGTTTGTTTTGCAAGGAATAGTGAATGGCAACTGCTAAGTAGGTTTGGCCAATGTTGGCAAATGAAAATCTAAGTCTCCTCTAGCCATTGACTAGAGGTTAGGGCACAGAGCTTTTGTTCCCTTGGTCTTGGATAAGTCTTGACTGATTTCAGATGAGAATGGCTCAGTCCATGCCACCTTGATGCTTCCATTGAATGCTTCAATCCAAATTTGGAGTCTTGTCCCTATTTTGGCCATTCTAGGTCCAACATGCTATTTCTTGTTCCATGGACTTTGGAGGCTTGGCTCAGTGATTGTCCCCTATAGATTCAATCCACTGAGGTGTCCAAGTGGATAGGAGCATTTGAATTTGGCTGATTTTGGTAAATCGAGCAAAATTGCAAATTCTGCCTTGCCTTTGACAGATTTCAGCAAGGCAACTTTCCAATGTCATATCTCATGACTCAAATGGAATTTGGCAATGTTCTTGGCCATTTTGGAAAGCCCTTACATGATACAACAACTGTTTGAACATGTTTGGTTTTGATCTCTTTTGAATCCAAGTGAAAAATCCCCCTACATTTGGTAAAAAGTAGGGTAAAATCTGACTTAGTGAAATTTTCACTAAGTGTTGGAACAAAGTGACTTTTCTTGATTTTGATCACTCCATAACTCAAAATCCTTAATGAATTGGACTTAGGTCTAGTTGAAGTTTTTGTAGAGGGTAATGGGGGCTACAAATCCATCTTTGGATGAGAAAAAATGGCCTTGTGGTTTAGGAGTTATGATCCTTCAAAGTTGGTACCCTTGTCACTTTATTTTTAACTTAGAAAATTTTCTAAGTTTTTATGGTTACCGCTTTTACAAGTTATCCAACTTTTCTTGATTTTTCTTGATGAATGATGATTCAAATCATACATTAACATCATTTTAGGGTTAAAAATCCATTTTGGTGAAAAATCTCAAAAAAGTCAAAGTTGACTTTTGTGCACAGTTGACTTTTTATCGGATGAATTCCAAACTGTGCAATTTCTCAGGAAATCATGTCCTTGACCTAAATCAACCTTGATGGACATGTTCCATGGATGTCATAGGGTATATTGAGGCATGTCCTAGGGTTTGGGAGCATGTCCTGGTCAAAAGTCAAAGTTACAGTTGACTTTTTCCTTAAAACCCTAATTGTGGTACAGATGAAATTGAGACTTGTTGTTCAAGCTTCTTGGATTAATCCATTGTTCCAAATGGATCAATATAGTTCATTAGAGACCCTCAAACCCTATCTTGAGGTCTTGGTTCAGATTTGCACCAAAAGTCAACTTAGGGGCGAATTAGGTCAAGAAACCCTAATTCCTGATTTTTGATGAATGCAGCCCCTGAGGCAAAATGGACTTGATGAATGGGTCCATGAGGTTCCATGGAGTACATTAGGTTGTGTTTTGGATCTTTGGCTTGTGCCCAGATGAAAAATTTCCACCTGGAGGCCCTGGTCGACCAAAACCCTAATTTGGTGACACTGGCGATCTTGAAGCTTGATCCACCTAGAAGGGAGTAACCTTGTGCTTAATCCTTGAAGTGAGAGTCCTCTTGATCCATTGTGAATGTTTGAGAGGTTAGACAAGTTGAATATCATGTCATTCCTTGATTGATCCTTTGTCTAAGCACTCAGAGAGGGCTAGAAACCCTAATTTTGATTGTAGTGGATGCTCACCCATCTTTGGGGAGACTGATGAAGTATGATGGTTCCTCCATATTGTGATGCTAATTTGCACAATGATGGGAAATCTTAGTGGTCAAAATTTGGGGTATGACACCAAGGTACCCAATCCATACCACAATATTTAAGGTAAGATACAGTTCAATAAACAAAAAAAAAGTAAAGCAAAGTTAAGCAAGGAAAGAATAAAGAAAAACACCCAAACTTGCGAAAACAACCTAAACTAGGCTCGACTTGCCTAGGACTCCCCAGCAGAGTCGCCAGCTTTCGCTACGCGAAAAATGACACAGAGTCGCCACAGAATTTTATTTATCCCAAAGAGGGAAAGGGAAATATCGATAAAACCTTTAGGGAAAGAACGTGGTCATCGCAACCAAGTTAGGGTTCGAAAATCGGTTACGTTAGGGGAAGGTATTAGCACCCCTCACATCCATCATACTCGATGCGAACCATCTAAGTTGTCTAAGCTCAAATGGGTGTTCTAATCTAAAGTCTACTTGCTTAAGTAAAAGAGGGTTGGTTTTTTATTAGAGTGCTCGCCAAGGATTGGGGCCCTTGTGCCTACGTATCTTTCACTTGAAAGAAGTGAAGAATCAGAGTGTCCGTAGTTCGTGGGACTACGGGTAAAAAAATGGGAAGTTTGCTCGCTAGGATCATTGCAATCCTATGCCTACGTATTCTCATTGGGATGAGAAATCAGAGCAGTCATAGTTCGGCCTACGGTTGGTTGGTGTTTTTTATGGACGATGCTATTGTGCGGGTTCTAGAAGTTAGGTGTATTGCAGCTCTCTCGTGGAGTCTTAGGCATTACCCGTTTGCGGTAGAACGGACGTAACATGTCTTTTTTGAAAAGTTTTTGAGTGAATCCCGGAGGAGAAAATGATTTGGACTTGTGGGGTGTTTTTGTTTGATTTTGAAAATGGTTTGAGATACGTGTGGTACTAAATTTAACGGGTAAAGGTGAATATTTTGAATGACCAAGCTGAGCGTCTTGTATTCAAAATACTCGGAGTAAGTGTAGGAGGGGCTCCATTCTCACTCCTTCTCCACCACGTACTACACACATCGTGTTTATTAAGTGTTTTTGGATTTTTGATTAAGA
This sequence comes from Lathyrus tuberosus, assembly GCA_022829125.1. NCBI lineage: Eukaryota > Viridiplantae > Streptophyta > Magnoliopsida > Fabales > Fabaceae > Lathyrus > Lathyrus tuberosus. The sequence goes on along the minus strand of JALAZF010000468.1, from coordinate 3,347,992 downwards.
AAAGTGCCACTTTGTCATACCCTGAATTTTGACCACTAAGATTTCCCATCATTGTGCAAAGCATTACCACAATATGGATGAACTTTCACACTTATCAATCTCCCCAAAGATGGGTGAGCATTCACTACAGTCAAAGAGTTAGGGTTTCAAACCATCTCTGAGCACTTAGACAAAGGATCAATCAAGAAAGGACATGATCTTCAACTTGTCTAAACCTCTAAAACTCCCACAATGGATCAAGAGGACTCCCACATCAAGGATCAAGCACAAGGCTACAGCATTCCAAGTGGATTAAGCCTCAAGATCGCCAGTGTCACCAAACTAGGGTTTTGGTCAACCAAGGCCTCCAGATGAAATATTTCATCGGGTCCAAGAAGATTAAATAGGGGCATCTGTCATACCCCAAATTTTGACCACTAAGATTTCCCATCATTGTGCAAAGCATTACCACAATATGGATGAACTTTCACACTTATTAATCTCCCCAAAGATGGGTGAGCATTCACTACAATCAAAGAGTTAGGGTTTCAAACCCTCTCTGAGCACTTAGACAAAGGATCAATCAAGAAAGGACATGATCTTCAACTTGTCTAAACCTCTAAAACTCCCACAATGGATCAAGTGGACTCCCACATCAAGGATCAAGCACAAGGCTGCTGTATTCCAAGTGGATTACGCCTCAAGATCGCCAGTGTCACCAAATTAGGGTTTTGGTCGACTGGGGCCTCCAGATGAAACTTTTCATCTGAGCTTGAGCCAATACTTCAAAATATAACCCAAGATGTTCCAAGGGACCTCATGGACTCAATCATCAAGTGAATTTAGCCTCAGGGGATGCATACATCAAAAATAAGGAATTAGGGTTTCTTGACCTAATTCACCCCTAAGTTGACTTTTGGGACAAAGCATGAGCCAAAACATCAAGACATGATTTAGGGGTCTCCAATACACTACATTGATCCATTTGTAACAATGGATTGATCCAAGAAGCTTGATTCACAAGTTTCAATTTCACCAGAACCACAACTAGGGTTTTGAGGAAAAAGTCAACTGTACCTTTGACTTTTGACCAAGACATGCTCCTAACCCTTGGGACATGATTCAATACACCCTATAATACCTATGAAATCAATCCATCAAGTTTAATTTAGGTCAAGGATTTGATTTCATAGAGGATCGCACAGTTTGGAATTCATCTGATAAAAAGTCAACTGTGCCCAAAAGTCAAAGTTTGACTTTTTGATTTTTTGGTCAATTATGGTTCCCTAACCCTAAAATGATGTTAATGTGTGATTTGAATCATCATTCATCAAGAAAAATCAAGAAAAGTGGGATAACTTATAAAAGGGGTAACCATAAAAAACTTAGAAATTTTCTAAGTTATGGAACAAAATGGCTAGGGTACTAACTTCCAAGGACCATAACTTGTGATCCAAGCAACCATTTTGGCTGATCCAAAGATGGATTTGTAGCTCTCATGACATACTTTAAAAGTGTCAACTACAGCTCATTCCAATTCCTCATGGATTTTAAGTTATGGAGTGATCAAAATGGCTGAAAACACAAAAGTGGCATTTTTCCAACACTTAGTGAAAATTTCACTAAGTCAGAATCTGTTTCACTTTTTTCAAAATGTAGGGGCGATTTTCACTTGGATCCAAAAAGTGTTAAGACAAACTATGATCACACATATGTTGTATCATATGAGAGCTTTCCAAAATTGCCAAGAACTCCATCTAACTCCACTTGAACCATGAGTTATGACAGCTGCAATATGCCTTGCTGCAACTATCATAACAGGGCAGATTTGTGCATTTTGCTCGATTTGAGCAATTTGTGCAAATGACAAACAAGTCTATCCATCTGAACACCTCAGGGGGAGACCAAGGAGGAACAAACACTGATCCATAAGCCTCCCAAGTCTTTGGAACTAAAAATAGCATGCCAAACCTAAAAACCCTAAAAGGGGGGACAAGACTCCAATTTTGTTTTGGAGCATTCAATGGATGCACCAAGGTGGCATGAACTGAGCCATTTCCAACTGAATGAGTCAAGGATAAGATCTGAACTAGGGAACCAAATGCATGTGCTATAACCTCTAGTCAATGGCTAGAGGAGACTTGGATTCTTATTGATCAACATTTGCCAAACCTCTGCAGCAGTTGCCATTCACTATTACTTGCAAAACAAACTTGCTCTACTATAAATAGAGCTCATTTTTGCTCAGTTTAAGTACACCAAAGGCCTACAACAATTGCTTTCTCAAAATCATCTTCTCACTCTCAAACTTGCCTTCCAAAGCAAGTCATTATCGGGTTTTAAGCTTGGGAACAATTCCAACCAAACCAATCACACACACACCTCATAAACATCATATAGAAGTGATCCAAACACTTAAACCACATTTGGAACACTGATTTCTCAGAATCACCATCCAGTTGCTCAAGGTTTTGACCAAGTTGCAGCTGAGATGCCCTGAAGTGATCCAACCATTTTCAATCAAGTCCAAGCATTCAAACACACTCTATATGGTGTAGGGAAGCTGTTCAGATCATCACTACTCATCTGTAACACCTCCAACTCAAAAATCACTTTGCTCTTGCTGTCACGACCTTCAAGTAAGCCTAAACTTGGTCATCTCTTAATCTATGCATATTTCCTCGCACAATACTTTTGCCAAATGTTCATAATCATGCATAGAATATTTCCCCTCAATTACTTGCTCTGTTTAAATTGTGAATCAAAATTCTCATCCTTTATAAAATTTTTAGGGTTCTTAAGGTTTTGTCTTGAATTCTTATTCCATGCTTAAAATAAATGAAATTAAAGACCATAGACATGATCGTGAGGTGAAAACGAGCAGATTGATATGTGGTGTGTGTGATTTCATCAAGTATTCAGTGAGATTGGATAGAAAACGCAAATCTGAGCCAAAATCCCTTCGCGCGTGTTCTTGGCCCATGTTCTTGGCGCCTTTTTCACAAATTTGAATATTTGAATTTTGTGATTTTATTTAATTGATTCAAAAATTAATTTCTCTCTGAGTTTTACTGATTTTGAGTTGATTCTTTTTTTAATAATTCACAAAAATGTTAAAATATTTTATTTTACCAAAAAATCCCAAAAATATTATTTATTTCATATACTAGACATTTTTGCAAAGAATTAATCTTTTATTTGTTTTTTAACACTTAAAATATTTTCTCCTCCTTGATTTTCCAAATTTAATTGGTTTCCAATCATTTTGTGGATATAAACATGATTTTTAAAACATTGATCCAAGATCACCGCTCATTTTTCACATGTCTTCAATACTTTTTATTAATTTTTTAACAAAATTAATTCCTTTTTGAACAAAATTAGGGTTTTGATTAATTCAACCCTCATCGACCATTTTCAAACACTTTGGGCCTCTAATAGAGTGTAAGACCCATCCCTTGTAAATAAGAAACCTATTTGGGCCTCAGTCATTGTATAAGTCCCAGTACAATTTCCAAAACGACAGTGCGATCACTGTCAATCATTTGGGCCTATCCTTGAATTGTAAGCCCCATCTTTTGTATAAAAACACTTTTGGGCCTCTAATAGAGTGTAAGACCCAACCCCCTTTGTAAATAACTTTTTGGGCCTCACACATTGTATAAGTCCCTCTGTATATTTTCAAAAGTTCGGCGCGATCGTCGTCCTTTTTACAAAACAAATTGGGCCTCTCCTTGAGTTATAAGTCCCATCTCTTGTACAAAAAATAAATCTTTGGGCCTCTAATAGAGTGTAAGACCCAATCCCATTTTAACCAAAGTATTTTGGGCCACACATATTGTATAAGTCCCTCTGTACAGTTTTCAAAATAACGACGCGATCATTGTTAAAACTTGAGCTTCTCCTCGAGCTGTAAGCCCCTACAATCTTTTCAAAACACTTTCTCCTTTGATTTTAAATTCAAATATATATATTGTCTTTAATTTCTTTGTTGAACAACTAACAAAACAGCATGGAAGCTCTACAACGGGTAAGTGGTTATCCGCTTTCATTTACTGCTTTCATATATATATAACTGTATTGTGGGGCTGCTTCACTGTAAGTCTTCTTTCAAATCCTTTTATATACTTGTCATATATCAACTGTGTAATACTAGTATAGTTATTTAGAGTTTTTCCCGGCAACTACATCTAGAACTAGGTAAAGCCCTGTTGGTCACTCTTAAATACAAACGAAATTAGATCCCCCATAGGATTACCAGATACAGTCTTCCCTCCTCTTGGGGTTAAACAATATGGAACAAAGAGAAAGATAGTATTCTTGGTGAACCTTTTCTCAGACTGTCACCCTTAGAAATTGTCAAAGAAACTCTACTCCCCAGAGTTGATCTATTCTCTGTGAATAGCATCTCTTGAGTTTCTTCCAAATTCTCGAACTTTCCTGGAATGATCTCTTCTCTGTGAATTGCATTTCTTGAACTTCTCTTGGTTTGGGGACCCACAGGCTTCCTAAAAACATCCCCGCCTCCTCTTGGGCATTGTACAAGGACCCTTCGGCTTCTTAGAAGTTCTCATACCTTCTCTTGGTCTTAATACAAGGACCTTGAAGACCTCTTACAGGTATAGGACATAACTTAGTCATCCTTCGTTAGAGCTGTCTTTCTAAAATAGGAGTCAACACTCTCAGACCAATTCTAGGGTTGATACTCATCCCTTAAACGAGTCGGCCTCCTCTTGGGCATCATACAAAAGATAAAACTCTTCCAATAGACTTGGACAGTGATGTTGAGTACAATCATTTATAAGTATTTGTTTTTATCGTATCCACATGGATTGGAGCGATATCAAAACCATTCAATATTCTCTATGATTCTAAGTAAAAGTTTCAAGATGTTTGGTTTGTAAATTGCGAAAAGTAAATGCGTATGATAAATGAAGATAGTTTTCAAAGGAATAGACTTGTTGGGAATTGGTGTTCATCCACCGATTCAATATGTATATCAGAAATCAGTTATACACAATTTAAGCATTTGTCAATATTATCACGTATCGCTTACAAACAAAGTTCATGTCTAAACTTTGATGAGAGTTCTACCTTATGGTTTAATCGACGATTTCTCAGCCTATTAAACAATACGGTAGCATTAAGATTCGATACTTTTTGTGAATATTAAACCTAAATATATGTCTAGCATTTAGGATTTAATAGATGTTATCTTAGATCGAGATTAGAACCGTATTTGTCAATATCAATTCAATCCATGAAATAAACGGTGAAACAAAGATAACATCAATAATGATTCATACATAAATTGCATATAACACCATGATTAACGAAAATACATATTGTTTCGATGAACTACGACCGATCCCAACAAGAGAGGGATTTAGCTACTCATGGTAGCTTGATACACAATGGAAGAAGGGAGTTGAACCAACATCAACGACGAGGGTAGTGCCACGAACAAGACTCCTGATGATTAAGACCTTGAATCCCTAAGGACACTCCATGATGAGCTAAGGTCAAAATACAGAGTTCCAAAATTGTCTAAGATATTCCAAGTCAAACTTATGGTCAAACACAAAGTCCACAAAGGTCAACCTCTTAGGTCACCCACAAAGAATCATGCTTTTGTTTTTGTTTTTCAATAAGACAAAGGAGAAATAAAAATGACATAACAAAATATGCATGAGTGATACGATGATGATGACTAATGTACAAAGGATGAGAATGTAAATGAAATAGTAAATGACAAAGGTCTCATCTTTTAATCAAGATTCTTATCGGTTCGTAAAAATCAACATCTTTGATATTTAGATCTCATTGACCAAAATGAAATTGAGAGCAAATCCAAAAGGGAAAAGAAAGCGGTCTCATCATAATCAAGATTTAAAGTTGACAAATCGACAAATCCATGATCATATTTGATAGCATCGACCAAAGATAGAATCGAAAAAAGAAAATCGAAGATGGAAATCAAAGTAAAGAGAAGATAAGTCAAGACATAAGATCTAAATGGAATGATAACCAAAATAAAATTGAAAAAAGGTTTGAGAAAACAAAATAATATTTAACAAAAGTAGTAACACAAATAATTACAAAAACTATTGAGAATTATTAACAAAATATAATTAACAAAATATTTAATAAAGATATTAACAAAAATTTCAATAAAAGTATTTAACCAAAATATTAATAAAAATATTTACAAAATTAACAATAAATTTCTTAACAAGAAAATTGATAAAATTGATTAACAAAATAATTAGTAAAGTTATTAACAAAATATTAAACAAAATAATCCACAAAAATTAAAAGGGTATGAAAGAAATCCAGGGTGTGTGATAGAAAAACAAATGGAAAGGGCAAAGGGCCCATGGATGTATTTTTGAAAGGAAAAAAAAAAAAGACAAAGGAAAAGCCCATGGAGGTGAACCAGCTAGGCTGAGGCAGAAAAGGTCAAGTGGGTCGGTTCTAAAACCCAAGACCAAGTCCTAAATAAGTCAACACAAGACCTAAATTTGTAACGTATCTTTAGAAGAACAGCTGCTACCTACACGTCCATTTCCAACTCATTTGTAAAATCGCACGTGAAAAAGCTATGACCAGCAAAAACTAACTGCTATCTCCTTCCTTAATCGGTCGCTCTCTCTCAAATTTCTCCTAAATTATCTCGCTTATCTCGCGGCATGTTTCGCCCTGTTTATTTCTTGTTTTGATTTCGTCTGATAAATCACTCATCTTCTACTTTCTGATTTGGGGTTGTGAAAACCAATTGGGTTTTGTTGAAGTTTGTAGAGGTTGTTGAAGATTTGTAGGATGTAAGGTTGAATAAAGAGTGTTGGGTTTGTAAGGTTTTATGAAGCAATTCAGAGGGTTGCGGGTTTGACGGAGGAATATTGAACACAATTGTTGTTGTCGTTGTTTCGATTGAAAAAGGTGATGGTGGGGGTTGAGTTTTTGGATTTGAGAAAATGACAGCGGTTGAAGTTTGGATGGTGAGCTAAAGATGTTTCGGTTTGGGTCAGAAGCTTGAAGTTCAACGCGGTCAAGGATGGAGGAAGGAGTATGGAATAGTGAATGGTCTTATCCAAGAAGAAAAATAAAGGAGAGTTTTCGGTTATGATTTTCAATGTGAGGGTTTGAAGAGGAGATTTGTCTGAGAAATGGATGACCCCTAAATTCAAGGTGAGAATTTTCTCCTTGTTTTTTTGTTGGTACGATGGAAACTGGTTGAAGAGCTATAGTTTGCAGATGAATTTTTTTTTTATTCTCCATTTTTCTTTGTTGTTCTTCTTATATCCTCTTATGATTTCTTCTTTCCCTCCTAAATCAAATTTCAAAACCTTGTTTTTTTTTTTCTGTTGGTCATGTCTACTTCATTGCAGTTTTTGCAGGTTGTTGCTTGTTGTTGCGTTGATGCAGACAGTACAGTTGTTTTGGTTTACGCAGGGACTTGGCTTTGTTGTGGCAGCAGGAAGGCTTTGGTTTAGTGAAGATAGCAGGTAGCATAATGAAACGTTGCTGTTGCTTGTTGATGATGCAGAAGTGCAGCATGCAGTGTACGATTTATCGTGGCTTGGAGTAGGTCTGTTGTAGCATTGACATGTTGTTTTCCTATGGCAAATAGCTTGTCGTGGGGTAGCTTGGCTGGTGTGAGTGTGATTTCGAGCAAGATTATTATTATTTTTTGTCATAACTTGTGTAAAAATTATATGGCCTTATGACATTTTTTTTAATGATTTTTTTATAATACAAATGGGCTTGTAGATTTTATTTGTAATGGATTTCTTGAAGAGTAACAATAATAAGAAAACAATGGATCTTGGATTTGTACCTTGGAATAGATATGAAGTAAAAAGAAAGAATGGAAATAAAACTTGAATATGATTGGAATTGATATGGACATGAGAAATGGGTAATAGTGGATTAAATTAATTTTGGGCAAATGAATTAAGATACGAATGAAATGGATTAGGTTTAAAAATGGACAAGTGGATATAAGAGGGTTTAAAATATGGTTTAAAATGAACGGAGAAATGGATCGGTAAATTGGTTTAGAAAATGGGTAATAATGGATGTGGACCAATATTTCCAATAACACGGCCACACAATCTCGACTTTCAGCTCAAACTCAATCTTATCTTCTTCCACAAACCTCTGATTAAATAAACACAACTGCCATGAACAACTCGCAACAAGCATTTGAATCAATTTGAAACCTTGCATTGATTATTGAATCCACTATGAGGAAAATAATTACACAGATGAACCACCAATGAACTGAATAGTCACGATGAACCTGATGATTGAACTAGACTCCCCATGAATTAAAATTTGGTGACCTGATGACCTCCACGCCACATAACTCGACCTTGGGTACACACTGGCTGAGAAATAGTCCACTAACACAGATATTTGCAATTAGAGCAAATTCTTTAATAGTTTGACCAAGAGTAGGTCAACCATCCATCTGAACTGGATCATGAATTAACGACCATACTTGACTTGGAGTTATACCCTTTTCTATAAATGCACACTGATACTCCTCTGAATACGGAAGACTCGAACCATAGGGCGAAAATGAGGGTGTGACACTTGTATTTTCCTTTTCTTTGATCGGGACTCTTCAGCTATTGTCAGGTTGTCAGTCCTTTGCCAAGTGAAAGAAGCGAACAAATTTCTCCGGTCCTCTTGACTTTCTATTGCATGTTGCTCTAATATCTCAATCAGTGCATCCTTCTCCTTTAACAGTTCCTGAATCTTGACACACTCCAAATTGAGGATTCGATATTTGTTTTTCCAAGAGCTCTTTTCACGTTGAACTTTGTTGAGAGCGGCCTGGAGTTTTTCCAAATCAGACATGAAATAAAGGATAGATTTCTTTAATGGAAAAACTTCTTGGCGAGGGTAAGGCATCCTCAGCTTGAGGGCTCTAGTTTGTACCCAGTGGAGATAAGGTTCCATGGAGGTACAGTTTGGTCTTCCCGGAGACTCTCTCCCTTTCCTGTGAATATGTTGCCAGGCATGCACTATTTCTTTCTTTAGTGCCCTGTCATTTTCCCCTTCCTTGAAGAAAAAACCTTCCAAATGAACATTATGTGGAATATTCTTCATCGGGTATCTAAGTTGACGGCGAGCTAAAATTGGATGATAGTTGATTCCTCCTTTAGTTCCAATGAGGGGTACGTTAGGGAAATTTCCACATCTGTCTATGATCTCTATCCCTTCATAAATCCTATTGTACCAATCTATGTCAGAGTGGGTGAGAGACATAATCCATTGTGACCAACGTAGAGTACTCATGTGACCCCAAAAAGCAGCAACCTTGGGCAAATGGGAAATGAACCATTTGTAGAGTAAGGGTACACATCATGTGATTATTTCTCTGCTGTACAAATTCCTTAAGTGCACAGAATGATAAGCATCTACGAGCAGGGTTGGTACGGGGTTTCCTATCAAGAATATCTTAACGACATTAGTTTCGACGAAGTTGTCAATGTTGGGGAAGAGGAATAACCCATATACGAGCAGAAAAAAGACGTCTTCGAAGGTAGTTATGTTTCCTATACTAGCAAAGTATAGAGCTTTCTCCATCAGGAATTTAGCTGGTAAACTCTGGATTCCTCCTTTAGTGGTTATGTGAGTCCTAACTTCTAACTCGTCCAAAGAGATTGCTCTTGTAATGGTTTGTTCTTTTGGAATTTCTTCCAGTCCAAAAAATGGAGCTCGATCAGTGATAGGTAAATCAATCAGGTGGGAGTACTCTTTCAGTGTTGGTGCAAGTTGGTAATCCGGGAAAGTGAAGCAGTGGTAAACCAAATTGTAGAATTGTACTAGCGTAGACATGATTCCTTCAACCACATTAACCCTTAACAGAGACAATAGTCCTCCGTGCTTAGCTCTGAAAGCCTCAGGGTTGGTAATCATCCTTGCCAATTTCCTTAGGTCCTCTAGTTTTGGAGCCTTGAAGGTGTACTTATTCGCATTTCTTTTACTAAAATCCATAACGTAACCTTTGATATTTGCAATTATTGTTTCAGTTTTATTTTTTTTTAAATATTTTTTTTTCTTGTTTGAAAAGAGTTTTTTAGATGAATGCATGAATGCAGCACACAAAAACATTTGAAAACATGGGTTCAAGGGTTCAACGCCACGAGCATGGAGTCATGGCTCTACCCATCCCCAAAGGTTGTACTATTTTGGTCAATTTTTGTACCTGTAGAACGGGTTCTAAGGTTCCCAAAATTATTGACCCCTCCTAGGGATATCAACAACAAGCAGATTCACTCGAGCGAGTTGTAATATCCTAGGATGAATCTCATTTGAGTGTAGTATCGCGTATCAACTATTCTCGATAGTCACTGCACTACCAAATGGTCATATGGTTAATGTCTACTAAATCCTCAGGGTCATGGGTACCGCACTGGGAAAGACAATGCTTTCAAGACAATCGGTCGTTCAACATCGATTCTTTCGCATGGGTACCCCGACTGATTCGGTGGACTGACAAGATAGCTTTTTCAGGGTTCACTCTGTATAAGTGTTTCCTAGATATGCCACCTCTATCTTAATGTTCTGTCAAACTTTCCACATGCGTATCAATCGCATTCCCATTTGACAGAAAAATAAACACGGGTATCAAGTAGTAATAATAGTAAATGATATATATATATATATATATATATAAAATAAGTAATAGCAAGACCTAGACCTCTTAGGAACTCTAATCCTAGACTCCCCAGCAGAGTCGCCATTTTTCTGTAGCGTGCGATTTTTGTCGGTGACGCGACCACCTTACCGCATTGGTTGGAATTCGGTGCTACTTTCTGATTTCTTATTTATCCATTAAGGAAAGCACTTTTAACAACCACCTGAAACAATTTGAAATTTTTAGTGCAAGCATAAGCAAGTAAAAGGCGTATTGCCTTGAGTCGGGCAACCGGCGCATAACTTTCCTCATAGTTGATTCCTTCCTCTTGGTTATACCCTTGCGCTACAAGTTGCGCTTTCTTTCAAGTTATAACCCCATTTTCATCAAGTTTATTCCTAAACACCCATCGGGTGTCGATCACTCGATGACCTTGCGGAGGGGGTGTCGCTCCCGGGATTTTCATCCAAGTACAAACGCGAAAGTGGCACCGAACAGACTCGCCAGCAATGTGTATTTATCCCAAGAGAGGGAAAGGAAACACTGCATAAACCTGAAGGAAAGGAAAGAGCATGGTCTCGCGACCAAGAGATCTGGGTTCGGGAGTCAGTTACGCGAGAGGAAGGTATTAGCACCCCCACGCGTCCATCGTACCCGATGGGATCCACGCTTGCTTGTCTCGATCAAAGGGTGTAAGGAAAGGATGCTGGAAAAAGATCTGGAAGGGGAATGGAAAAGGAAAGGAGAGAGAAAGAGAAACAAATGTAGGGAAAATAAAAGAAGTGCTCGCATGGGCCCTACCCCACTGCTTACGTATCTCATCGGGAGCATGAGAATCAGAGCGACGTAGTTCCCCTCACCTAAGGGAAAGTTGTTTGTGTTTTTTAGTGGAATACGTCAACGTTCGCGTCCTAGCAGTTTAGGTGTTGCAGCTCGCTGTAGGGAGACTTAGGCGTTACCTGTTTGAGGTAGAACGAAAATGACGCATCCTTAAGGAATGATTGAATGAGATGAGGAAAGAATTCCTGAAGGAAAGACGTTATTGTTTGTTTTTTTGTCTTTTAAGAAAGAAGTGTTTTTTGATTGTTTTGTGTTTTGTAACACGTATTGCATTCAAGTCTATCGTATAAGATCGAATGCATCGCATGGTCGTCGTAACAGGCCGTATGCTAAACACTCTAGGAAGGTGGAGAGAATCTCCCCTCCTTCCATTTCCCACACTTTAGGTTCAAGTGCAATACATGTTATGCCATTATTAAGTGTTTTTTACTTTTATTATGAGATGGGAGAGAGAAGACTCAAGAGAGAGGTAAAGGTAAAACTAAGGGGGGACTAAGACTCAATCCTAAGTTTTAGCATGCTTGGAGGTCCTAAGGTTTAGTGTGGTATGAGAACCTAAACCTAAAAGAGAAAGAGGGACAGCACTACCTAATGCATATCCTACCTCACTTTAATCAAAGATTAAAGTTGAGCTAGGATCCCAAGGGGTGTGAGAAAATTCTACACAAAGCATTATATCATGCTATTCATAAAAGAAAAAGACAAGTAAAAGAGACATCTGAAATATTAATCAAAATGAATATCAAAATCAAGCTTTAAAAACAAACAAGAATATCCACAAAAATTAAAATGCTAATTAAGCAAAATTAGATTCTAAGTAAAAGTTAGTCTAAAATTAGTACTAGGATTAATCCTAAAATTAATATCCAAATCTATTGCTTATTCAAGTTAATTCCTAAAAAATCTAATTCTAAAATTAGACCTAGAGTTAATTCAAGTCTAAAGAAAATTCCACTTAATTTTTAATTAAAGATACTTCTAATGTTAATCTAGTTAATTTCTAGAAAAAACTAATTCTAATATTAAAATCTAATATTCTAATGAAAATTAATTCTAAAATTAAAATCTAATATTCTAATTAATTCCAATTAGCAAAACAAATAAAACCAAAAAACCAACAAGGGGTGCAAATAAAATTTGGAGTGGTGAGGAATAAGGCGCTGGGCTTATGTTGTTGGCCCAAAAACTGTGGTTTTTACTGCCAGGGGGATCGCGAGTGAAAACGGGGTATGTTTGGAATCAGAAATTAGTGTGGAAGATAAGTGGGCCTAGGCCCGTTTGCCTTCATGAAGTCACAGGCGGGGGTGTGCTGAGAAAACGAGTGTGTAGAAAGAAAAAGAAAACAACGTATGGGCTTACAAAAGAAACCCGGTCCAATTTCACAATGTTAATGACTTAACCCTAAAAAAACCAAGACCTCCTCTTCTTGCAACAGATCCCTCATCCACCGTTCCCCATCACTTTCCCTTCCAATCCGTTCAACCTCCTCCAAAAACTTCTCCTTCGTCCGACAATGAAACTTCGTCGAAGCAAGCCGTCTCATCTCCTCTCTCCGACCTACCTCGCACGAGCATCTCACTACAACGGCACCACAAACCTCATCGTCACGAATCGATTGGCAACTCACCTTCCGCCACCGCGAAACTCCGTCCGTCCGTCACCATCCTCTTCGTCCAACCTCACTCCTTTTCACCGACGTGACATCATCATCTTATCATCACTCTTCACCACACTCTTCACCGCACATCGTAAGTGACTCTGTCTCCACCTCCCTCATCTTCGCCGTGACATCAAGCTCACTCAAGCGTTTGTAACAGAGACAAACCAACCAAAATTCAAACTACGCGAAATTATTCGTATCGCTCTCACGTTCAGCGTTCCGCTCAAACACGGCTCCGGTTCCCTCTCAAACTTTCCTTGCCGCTATCATCATCTCCACTCAACCTTTAACAGATCGCCGCCGTCTTCTCAGAGATTACAACGAAGGGAGCTCTAATCTAACAAACACGGAATCAGAAAAGAAATAACGGCGAAACAAATCAGCGACGCTTACCTATCAGAGACCGTCCGATGCGTCTTTAATTTACGAATCTGAATCAGGTAAGCTTGCCTTTGATTTTCTCCGCCTCCTTCTTCTCAATATTCTTCTTCCACTTTTTGCAATCGCATTGTTGTTGCCTTCTGTTTCTGCTATTGGCGTTCTGACATTGTTGTGATTTGTTGCAGAATAGTTGATGTTGAAGAACGGAATTAGGAGCGAGGGAACTTCCGATTATGTTACATCTTTTCTTTTTCCCTGGTTTTTGTTGAAGCTTGTTGATGAAGATGAATTCCAGAAGAAATTTGTTCTACATTGAAGTGGACGAACTGAAAAGCTGCGGGATCGATGAAGTTTTGTTTGCAAGTTGATCGAAGATGGTGAAAAAGTTGCAGAGAATTTGAGAAGGAGATTGAAGATTAGAGGAATGAGAATTGAGAAAAAAGTGCCGAATGAAGAAGTTGAAGTGTGGAAGAAGAAGAGAAGACTGAAGAATGAAGGTAATGTCGGTTTTATAGCAGAAATCGGATGAGGGTAAAATAGTATTTACAGGTGAATTCGGTTAGAGTTTGTTAGAATTCTGTTAGAGAAGTTAGAGTGTTTGGTTAGTGAAAAATTAGTTTCGGTTTGGAGTTGGTATTTTGATAGTTGAGATTGTTATTTTGCCATGAATAATTGAGGAGCTTCGGTTATGAAATGTGTTTCTGGTTATCAGTTTTGGATTGAAAAAAATGTCATGAGTTTTTACTGCTGTAGCTGGATTTTCTCATATGAACCTCCTTTCCAAACGCTATGTATTTTTTTTATTTTCATGTTAATGCTCTTTTTTGTTGCTACACATTTATTTTGCCACCGCCCATCAGAACAAGCAGGCCTAGTTCAGAGACTTGAAATCTTCTGGATTTCCAAACCGACTGCCAGATGCAAAGAAATTAACATGGTACCCCAAAACTAGCATAGTACAAAAAGTTCTTGGATATCCGTATTATAGCCACGTCCTTTAATGCGATACATCATCTCTAAAATTAGCACAGGCGTTGATCTTTGGATGTCTTGGCTTTTGAAATTGGATTAAAAGGGATGTGGGGTGGATATGAAATATGGATTGTGGTTTATGAAAATGGACTTAGAAATTGGTGTAAAATTTGGATAATGTTTGAATTAGAAATGGTATAGATATTTGAAATTAAAAGGATAAAAAGGAAAATGGATATGAAAATTGGATAATTGGAAGTGATTTGGATAAAAATAAAAAAATGGATTAAAGAGTGGATAATTGAATAGAAATGAACTAAAATTGGATAAAATGGATTTTAGGATATTTGGATATTTGGATAATTGAAAAATGTATTAAATGAACATGAGTTAGAAAAAAGGAGTTCTGTCTCAAATTCCAAAGTGACTAGGAAAACCTCAGATCAGGAAGATTACAACGAGGAGAATTCAACCTCTTGCTCCAACTTAATCGGGAATAGAAACCGACTGAATCCCTTATGAATAAGGCCAAGAAAATCTTTTGATCCCATGTCTTCGAAAACTAATGCACTGATATGATTATGAGTTATGACCTAAAAATGTAGATGAGCGTGAAGCAAAAGCCAGAAAAAGGTAGGGCAAATTTTGGGGTGCTACAGCTGCCCCTATTCAATCAACTTGGGCTTGAAAGGATGATAGCGACGACTTTCAGATGTTGAAGGTACAAGGTGATTGAATACAAAATGAACCACAAAATTTGCACTCTGTGGAGAATAAGGGATATAAACCCAACCAAACGAACTCTGCTCTGATGATAACCATAACACTGGAGAGATGTCTTTTGTATGACACCAGGCGACTACTGGCTTGCCACATTGCGGGTGGACTTTAAGAACGTCTTTTGTACGACGCCAGACGACTACTGGCTTGCCATACTGTGGATGGACTTTCAACAATGTCTTTTGAACGAAGCCAGACGACTACTGGCTGGCCACACTGTGGGTGGACTTTGCTGATTTGCCACCCTAAGATGGACTTTTGCCAATCTGTCATTGGACTTTGCTGATTTGCCACCCTAAGATGGACTTTTGCCAATCTGTCGTTGGACTTTACTGAGAATATAGTTGTTTATCATCATCCCACCTGCTGGAACAATATAAACTACTGTTTGTATGACCATTCCACCTGCTGGAACAACCATCCACCATACTATCCCACCTGCTGGAATAATATGAACAACTGTATATATCGATCACTCCACCTGCTGGAATAACCATCTGCCGTACTATCCCACCTGCTGGAATAATATGAACAAACCGTATATAATGATCATCCCACCTGTTGGAACAACCATCTGCCATACTATCCCACCTGCTGGAATAATATGAACAAACTATATGTAATGATCATCCCACCTGCTGGAACAACCATCTGTCATACTATCCCACCTGCTGGAATAATATGCATAAACTGTCTGTACGCCAAAATAAATTGGACTTTGAGTTGTAAATAAGCAATACTGAGAGTTACACCACCTGCTGGGTAATATCATATGCTGACACTTTGCTGAAGAAGAGATTCCCTTGATCTATTTAGACCCTGCTGGGGAAAAGAGAGATCTAAGAAGACAACGCTATAAGGGAGACAGCCAAACATTGTCAAGGAATGGACGAAGATAACACATTGTCATAGGGATGACAGAAAGAAAATTCCACCACAGGAATACATCGTCATGGGGATGACGGAAAGAAAATCTGAAAAGATAACACATTGTCATAGGGATGACAGAAAGAAAATTCCACCGTAGGAATACATCGTCATGGGGATGACAGAAAGAAAACTTGAAAGAGAACACGTTGTCAAAGGGTTGACGGAAAGAAGACCTGACTGAAGGAAACACATTGTCATAGGGATGACAGAAAGAAAACCTGAACACCCAACCGAAGGGACACATCGTCATAGGGATGACAGAAAGACGACCCAACTGAAGGAACACATTGTCATAGGGATGACAGAAAGAAAACTCGGCCACAGTTAACACATTGTCATAGGGATGACAGAAAGCAGACTCGACCAAAGGAATCACATCATCAAAGGGTTGACGGAAAGAAGACGCCTGACCGAGGAAACACGTCATCAATGGGGTTTGACTGAAAGAAGACCTGGCTGAAAGAACACTTCGTCAAAGGGTTGACGGGAAGAAATTCTATACGAAGAAACACATCATCAAAAGGGTTTGATGGAAAGAAGTGCTATAAGAAGACCTGAAAAGGAAGAAGCACGTCGTCAATGGGTTGACGGAAAGAAAAACTGACTGAAGGAATCACGTTGTCATAGGGATGACAGAAAGAGAAATCCACCGTAGGAACACATTGTCATGGGGATGACAGAAAGGAAACATGTCCGAAGAAACACATCGTCATAGAAATGACGGAAAGGAAACTTGTTTTTGGAATGTCGTCATCAAGGGTTGATGGACAAGGACTGATCGAGGGTAAGATCGACGTATGACCTACGAACCTGAATAAAGGTAAGCAGAGGGACTGGTTGTAATGTCTACTGGGGATATGTCATCGTCTTGACTGAACATTGATTTGGGTTTTTGCGCAAGATATCAAATTTGGCTTATGCTTCGCGTGCATATGCTTGAATTTTCTTTCTATGGCGTAATGCTCCATATCAAATGGAAATGCTACGCGATTTGAGGATGCAATGATTGTTATATGCTAAAATGCCGACGCATGCTCGGGCTACCGGGAAAAGAAGGATGTGCCAAGTACAATTGGCTTTGCTGGCAAGAACAGGTGAAACCTGATGGTGATTATTTTTCAAAGGCGAAATCTTTATGGGTACCAATAGGGATTGGATTTTGCATGAAGTGCCAATAAGGATTGGACTTCAAGTTCAAAGGATGCCAAAAGGGATAGGATTTCAGGTTTTTGAAATATACCAGCAAAGTGGGCTGTGGAATGTGCCGGGCAATGTTGGGCTCTAGATTTTCTGTTTGGTTTTACAAGGCTCCATGAAATGCTATGCTAATGATATGCGATGATGCCTATGCAATGATGCTTATGATATGCAACATGGGCACTCCAGCAAAATAAATGCTGAAGAGACGAGGCTAGCTCCGTTGGGGGATAATAAACTGAATCGCCTTCAGTGTCATAACTGGTCGAGATCCCGACTAAACCTCCATTCTGCAGGAAAGCATGAATAGCAAACCTCTGCTGGAGGAAACATCCCAGGAATCTTGCAGAAGAAAAGTGCCAATGACAATCGACCTTTGACTTGCTGGGGAAAGCTAACCGCCACCCAAAAAAATGTTTGGGGGACAATGGTTGATGATATCAGCTCTGCTAGGGGACAAGATCAGACTTACTCCTTTGTTTGATGCTTGTCTCTTACCCTTACTCTGTTGGGGAGATGGAAGCAACTTTGCTGCAGACTGGGGAAGCACAAACCCTACACTCTTATCCTGTACCGACATATGAACTCTTGCTGAAGAGCAACAACCTAACCTGCCTGGCTAGGGGAGAACGAACTCCTGAACCCTTGCTGGGGAGAACAATCACAGTCTTCATAATGCTCTGCTGAATGTGACAGAAACTTCAGCTATCTCTGCTAGGGAGAGAGACTCTACTGGGGTAATCACGTGTCAGCTATCAACATGGGCCTTGTAGACGTGTTATGACAGAAGAGGTGTCTGGATGAAGTATAACCCATAAAGGAACCTGTGAATGGACATGTCTTCAGGATGTCTCGTAACGATCCAACATATATTGCCCCAGACTATGATTTACCGTTCTCCGGAGAGATTAACTTTTGTGCTTTTGGAGTGGCCTGCCCCAACCTTGAAATGATTTATGCCCCTGACTGATTGATCTGTGGAGGGATACCTTTAACTGACCTTCGAGAGATTTGTTGAATCTCGACTTGATTGCCCCAGATTCTCAACATAATTGGCCCAGATTAGCTGAATCTTAGAATGGATTGCCTATTTGATATGACTTGCCCCTGCTCAACGGAATACTCGGGAACTTTGCACCTTAGATTAATCAATCTTTCCATTGTAGAGACTCTCCTGATCGAGCACTTACTCGCAAGTAAAACTGTTTGTTTTGAAAAGATAACTTTGATGCAATGCATATGACAGTTTTGAAATCCAAGTGTGTTCACTAGAAAAATGTTATGACATGTGGTGAACAAATCACTTAGCAGAATGTCACATCGATACCAACATGAATGGTAAGAAGATCCTTTTAGGAGTCAGGTTCGACGCGATCATTACCGAAGTATGCTTTCAAAACAACCCTGCTTCAATTAGGTCTTTTGAAGGTTGTAACGTGGTCTGGTTCACGGTTTATGAAAGAAGGATTTATGGCTCAAAATTTTGTTTTAACCCACCCATTCTCCTTGATGTTCTCCAGTTCTACGTTCAGCTAACTTGACACAAGCGTTCATCTTTCACAAAGGTTAATGAAAGATAGGAGGATAGAAGGAACCCACACGGTTTTCGGAGTGACAGTCACCCCTTTTGTCTTTGGTGTCTGTATTCACACGATTTGTTCTTTATTCGAGGATTTTTCTTTTTGTTTCTCTCATTTTTTCTCTTTTCGTTCTTTTTTTTTTATTTCCCTGATTTTTGCCTTGACTGATTCTTTTTTTTTTGAATTTTTCGATTTTGAAGTCCAGCGGGATGCCCTATCTTTTGCCTAAGTCACTTGTTTTCAAGTTTCGACTTAGCGGGCTTTTTCCTTTTTCTTTTGATTCCTTTTTTCTCTTCTTTTTTTGAACTAATCGTGTGACACAGGTTTGTCTTGACTTGTAAAGGGTTGTGACTGCCTCACTCTCCGGTTGGTGAGGGATAACCTCTGTGATTTGATCCTCGAATGAGACACTCCTTTCGAAATTTGAACGCTTGGTCAAATTAACTGACACCTACCCTGCCCCAGGTTAAGATTGAGGGTTTTTTTCATTTTCAGAAATAAACTCCTGCTTCTAGGCTCAACGGGGTTGACAAGGGATTATCTTCCTTATATCTCCGGTGTTTGGGAAGTTGAAACAATGCATGTACATCATCAGCAGGGTTTTGTCCCAAAAGCATACAATTGGAAGTTCTGCGTCTTTGACTTTCATCATCCTCCCTAGGATCCTGCTTAAACCAGCATATGATATCGATAAAAAGTATGAGTGAACACGACTGGATTTAATCAAAACATGCATATTCATTCCATTATCATTATTAATCGAAAACAACAACTTTTACAAATGAGTTTGTACATTTTAACAAAAAAGAAACTACTAATGCAAAGAAATGACATGATCTAAATGGTTGCCAGCTTTGAGGAACTGGGCTTTCCAAGCTTGATTTGCTAATGAGCTAGCCATCTTCAGTATTGCTCGTCGAAGTCAGTCTGATGATCATCTGCACTACCGCTCTCGGTGACTTCTTCCATAACCTGAACTGATGAACCCACTTGACTGGATGAAGAAGAATTATTGATCTGAATACCCTGAGGTGTGAATGAGAACCTATTAGAGTCAAGAAGTGTCTGGACCTTACTCCTGAGCACCTTATAGTCTTCAGTTGAATGCCCGTGTGCCCCAGCATGATAATCACAATGGGCGTTGACATCAAAACCTGGTGGGTACGGAGGAATTACCAGATCTATCTTCTTCGGAACTATCAGTCCACCCTGGATTAAATCAGGCAACATCTGACTGTATGACATTGGCAACTGATTGAAATGCCTCTCGGGCTTTCTT
Source organism: Lathyrus tuberosus (assembly GCA_022829125.1). Lineage (NCBI taxonomy): Eukaryota > Viridiplantae > Streptophyta > Magnoliopsida > Fabales > Fabaceae > Lathyrus > Lathyrus tuberosus. The sequence goes on along the minus strand of JALAZF010000468.1, from coordinate 3,327,743 downwards.
GGTCTTTGTCGGGCATGTTGACGCGACTGGCGGCGATATGATCGTTGATTCTGAGAAGGTCTCTGATTTGCAGAAGAATATTGTCCCTGATATGAAGACCCATAAGATTGTTGACTCTGAACAGTTGATATGTCTGAACACTAAGAACGAGGTGGTAGAGATTCCTGAACGGAACTATTTTCTTCCTCGAATTCTTCCTGAGAACTGACAACTGATTCGTTTTCATTAGCTTGGAAGTTCGAGATGCCTTGGAGCTTTCCACAATTGAGCAATCTCTCAATACGTTCTCCCACCATCACCAGGTCAGAAATTTTGTTGCCCCATTGGCAATCATCTTTTCCAAGTACAACCCTTGCAAGGTGTCCATGAACAAATCAACCAATTCTCTATCCGAAAGTGGCGGTTGAACACGAGCGGCTAACTCTCTCCATCTCTGAGTATACTCTCGGAATGATTCATTATCTACTTGAGATAAGTATTGTAGGTGCATTCGGCTGGGAGCCATGTCAAGATTATAATCGTACTGCTTCACAAAGGCGTTGGCTAGATTTGACCATGATTTGATGCTACCACTTTGCAATTGCATATACCAATACAATGATGCCCCACTCAGACTGTCTTGGAAACAATGAATCATGAGTTTATCTTTGTCGACATGTGAGGTCATTCTTCTGCAAAACATCACCAAATGTAGTTTCGGACAGCTATCCCCTTTGTACTTTTCAAATTTTGGCATCTTAAACTTTGGAGGCATTACCAGGCCGGGTACCAGACACATGCTCGAAGCATTCAAATCAAGAGTATCACGCCTCTCCAGGGCTTTAATTTTCTCGTCCAACACACGGTATCTTTCATCATCAACAGATCGTGGATCCTTAGGCTTCATCTTTGAAACTACCCCCTGGACATCTGGCATAGAGAAGGCAAAACTCTGATAATCTGTGGCATTAAGAGAAGAAGAATGTCCATCTCGGAAAATGGTCCGCTCGTGTATAGCATGATTCTCAACCGGGATCTGCACAGGCTGAGCTTGAGCAACATTGTTCGCCGGAGGTGGAATAACATTCTCATTTCTTTGAATATTGGCCTCTCCCCTTGTCATGGCGGCCATAGCTTCCATAAGTTGGTCTAACTGATTCTTTATCAATTCAACATCGGCCTTAGTCACAAATTGATTCTGTTCCCCAGAGTTCATGATTCTTCCAGAAGCTGATTCAAGTCCAATACGAAAGTCGGGAAATCAAACTGCAGTTCAGATAAAAGATGGATGAGCTCACTGGTCTGGCCTGAAAAAGGATATGCAAAATGATGCAAGATGCAAATGCCAATGCAATATGAATGCAATAAGACATGAGATCAAAGCTTCCATAATTTTGAATAACTGCTGTGTTGTGCTGATGACTCAATAAATTCATGAGTCTGTTCTGAAGAGAATACCGAAATACCAGAATACTGGATGATCAGAATACCAGAATATCAGGCCGATAAGTCCAAACTGATAGGAAATCCAAAATACCGGGTATGTTGAAGGTCAAGGTTACCTGCAAACCTGTAAACAACCCGCCCCTCTCACATGTGGGTACTAGGATGTTCAGTATCCCGGGCCCTCAGGTCGAGAAATGATGATATGTTCACCATTTCTGGTTTGGTATCATCATCAATCGAGGAGGCCTCAACTGATTCTCCAAAACGAAAGGTCCTCAGATTTAGGCACTGAGGTCGAGAAGCAATAGTACATTCATCCCTCGGGGTACAGTACTATCGCCAATCGAGGAGTGCCTCCACTGATTCTCTTTCAAAAGGGATGTCCTATAGCAAGTTCCCAGCATTGGGTCCTCGGATCGAGAATGTGCAATGGGTTTGCCACAAAACGTGGTCTGCCACTGTCACATCTCGGGAGGAGTGCCGTAACTGAGTCCTCGGGAATGGTCACCAGAGTCGACAGTTCCTCAGGAGAATAACTACTGGCCTGCATAACATGCAGTAGCAGAAAGCTCCTGATAGAACCTCGTCTGGTTGTGGGTCTCATGAACAACAATACGTGGTCACCACCACGCAAGCGTCATGACTATCCACTCTAATACCTATGTGTGTACTCAAGCCTGGGTAGTGGCTTATCTCTCAGAACACCCATCCCGCCAAACAGACAGAACAGTGCAACACAGTATACTATATGAAATGTAAATGCTAACATGCTGTAAATATGGTACAAGTAATAAAACACAGTAAACAGCAAATACAATACAACAGTAAACACCCAATGAAAGAAAGGCAAACAAGCGCTAGGATTGACTCGCTTAGGATGGACCAGCAATAGGTCAACCTATCCCCAGCAGAGTCGCCAGCTGTCGCTCCCGGGATTTTCATCCAAGTACAAACGCGAAAGTGGCACCGAACAGAGTCGCCAGCAATGTGTATTTATCCCAAGAGAGGGAAAGGAAACACTGCATAAACCTGAAGGAAAGGAAAGAGCATGGTCTCGCGACCAAAAGATCTGGGTTCGGGAGTCGGTTACGCGAGAGGAAGGTATTAGCACCCCCACGCGTCCATCGTACCCGATGGGATCCACGCTTGCTTATCTCGATCAAAGGGTGTAAGGAAAGGATGCTGGAAAAAGATCTGGAAGGGGAATGGAAAAGGAAAGGAGAGAGAAAGAGAAACAAATGTAGGGAAAATAAAAGAAGTGCTCGCATGGGCCCTACCCCACTGCCTACGTATCTCATCGGGAGCATGAGAATCAGAGCGACGCAGTTCCCCTCACCTAAGGGAAAGTTGTCTGTGTTTTTTAGTGGAATACGTCAACGTTCGCGTCCTAGCAGTTTAGGTGTTGCAGCTCGCTGTAGGGAGACTTAGGCGTTACCTGTTTGAGGTAGAACGAAAATGACGCATCCTTAAGGAATGATTGAATGAGATGAGGAAAGAATTCCCGAAGGAAAGACGTTATTGTTTGTTTTTTTGTCTTTTAAGAAAGAAGTGTTTTTTGATTGTTTTGTGTTTTGTAACACGTATTGCATTCAAGTCTATCGTATAAGATCGAATGCATCGCATGGTCGTCCTAACAGGCCGTATGCTAAACACTCTAGGAAGGTGGAGAGAATCTCCCCTCCTTCCATTTCCCACACTTTAGGTTCAAGTGCAATACATGTTATGCCATTATTAAGTGTTTTTTACTTTTATTATGAGATGGGAGAGAGAAGACTCAAGAGAGAGGTAAAGGTAAAACTAAGGGGGGACTAAGACTCAATCCTAAGTTTTAGCATGCTTGGAGGTCCTAAGGTTTAGTGTGGTATGAGAACCTAAACCTAAAAGAGAAAGAGGGATAGCACTACCTAATGCATATCCTACCTCACTTTAATCAAAGATTAAAGTTGAGCTAGGATCCCAAGGGGTGTGAGAAAATTCTACACAAAGCATTATATCATGCTATTCATAAAAGAAAAAGACAAGTAAAAGAGACATCTCAAATATTAATCAAAATGAATATCAAAATCAAGCTTTAAAAACAAACAAGAATATCCACAAAAATTAAAATGCTAATTAAGCAAAATTAGATTCTAAGTAAAAGTTAGTCTAAAATTAGTACTAGGATTAATCCTAAAATTAATATCCAAATCTATTGCTTATTCAAGTTAATTCCTAAAAAATCTAATTCTAAAATTAGACCTAGAGTTAATTCAAGTCTAAAGAAAATTCCACTTAATTTCTAATTAAAGATACTTCTAATGTTAATCTAGTTAATTTCTAGAAAAAACTAATTCTAATATTAAAATCTAATAGTCTAATGAAAATTAATTCTAAAATTAAAATCTAATATTCTAATTAATTCCAATTAGCAAAACAAATAAAACCAAAAAACCAACAAGGGGTGCAAATAAAATTTGGAGTGGTGAGGAATAAGGCGCTGGGCTTATGTTGTTGGCCCAAAAACTGTGGTTTTTACTGCCAGGGGGGATCGCGAGTGAAAACGGGGTATGTTTGGAATTAGAAATTAGTGTGGAAGATAAGTGGGCCTAGGCCCGTTTGCCTTCATGAAGTCACAGGCGGGGGTGTGCTGAGAAAACGAGTGTGTAGAAAGAAAAAGAAAACAACGTATGGGCTTACAAAAGAAACCCGGTCCAATTTCACAATGTTAATGACTTAACCCTAAAAAAACCAAGACCTCCTCTTCTTGCAACAGATCCCTCATCCACCGTTCCCCATCACTTTCCCTTCCAATCCGTTCAACCTCCTCCAAAAACTTCTCCTTCGTCCGACAATGAAACTTCGTCGAAGCAAGCCGTCTCATCTCCTCTCTCCGACCTGCCTCGCACGAGCATCTCACTACAACGGCACCACAAACCTCATCGTCACGAATCCGATTGGCAACTCACCTTCCGCCACCGCGAAACTCCGTCCGTCCGTCACCATCCTCTTCGTCCAACCTCACTCCTTTTCACCGACGTGACATCATCATCTTATCATCACTCTTCACCACACTCTTCACCGCACATCGTAAGTGACTCCGTCTCCACCTCCCTCATCTTCGCCGTGACATCAAGCTCACTCAAGAGTTTGTAACAGAGACAAACCAACCAAAATTCAAACTACGCGAAATTATTCGTATCGCTCTCACGTTCAGCGTTCCGCTCAAACATGGCTCCGGTTCCCTCTCAAACTTTCCTTGCCGCTATCATCATCTCCACTCAACCTTTAACAGATCGCCGCCGTCTTCTCAGAGATTACAACGAAGGGAGCTCTAATCTAACAAACACGGAATCGGAAAAGAAATAACAGCGAAACAAATCAGCGACGCTTACCTATCGGAGACCGTCCGATGCGTCTTCAATTTACGAATCTGAATCAGGTAAGCTTGCCTTTGATTTTCTCCGCCTCCTTCTTCTCAATATTCTTCTTCCACTTTTTGCAATCACATTGTTGTTGCCTTCTGTTTCTGCTGTTGGCGTTCTGACATTGTTGTGATTTGTTGCAGAATTGTTGATGTTGAAGAACGGAATTAGGAGCGAGGGAACTTCCGATTATGTTACATCTTTTCTTTTTCCCTGGTTTTTGTTGAAGCTTGTTGATGAAGATGAATTCTAGAAGAAATTTGTTCTACATTGAAGTGGACGAACTGAAAAGCTGCGGGATCGATGAAGTTTTGTTTGCAAGTTGATCGAAGATGGTGAAAAAGTTGCAGAGAATTTGAGAAGGAGATTGAAGATTAGAGGAATGAGAATTGAGAAAAAAAGTGCCGAATGAAGAAGTTGAAGTGTGGAAGAAGAAGAGAAGACTGAAGAATGAAGGTAATGTCGGTTTTATAGCAGAAATCGGATGAGGGTAAAATAGTATTTACAGGTGAATTCGGTTAGAGTTTGTTAGAATTCTGTTAGAGAAGTTAGAGTGTTTGGTTAGTGAAAAATTAGTTTCGGTTAGGAGTTGGTATTTTGATAGTTGAGATTGTTATTTTGCCATGAATAATTGAGGAGCTTCGGTTATGAAATGTGTTTCTGGTTATCAGTTTTAAATTGAAAAAAATGTCATGAGTTTTTACTGCTGTAGCTGGATTTTCTCATATGAACCTCCTTTCCAAACGCTATGTATTTTTTTTATTTTCATGTTAATGCTCTTTTTTGTTGCTACACATTTATTTTGCCACCGCCCATCAGAACAAGCAGGCCTAGTTCAGAGACTTGAAATCTTCTGGATTTCCAAACCGACTGCCAGATGCAAAGAAATTAACATGGTACCCCAAAACTAGCATAGTACGAAAAGTTCTTGGATATCCGTATTATAGCCACGTCCTTTAATGCGATACATCATCTCTAAAATTAGCACAGGCGTTGATCTTTGGATGTCTTGGCTTTTGAAATTGGATTAAAAGGGATGTGGGGTGAATATGAAATATGGATTGTGGTTTATGAAAATGGACTTAGAAATTGGTGTAAAATTTGGATAATGTTTGAATTAGAAATGGTATGGATATTTGAAATTAAAAGGATAAAAAGGAAAATGGATTAAAAACAAATGGATATGAAAATTGGATAATTGGAAGTGATTTGGATAAAAATAAAAAAATGGATTAAAGAGTGGATAATTGAATAGAAATGAACTAAAATTGGATAAAATGGATTTTAGGATATTTGGATATTTGGATAATTGAAAAATGTATTAAATGAACATGAGTTAGAAAAAAGGAGTTCTGTCTCAAATTCCAAGCAAGTCACATGATTACATTCAATCCACATCCCACTTCAGATCCAAAGTGACTAGGAAAACCTCAGATCTGGAAGATTACAACGAGGAGAATTCAACCTCTTGCTCCAACTTAATCGGGAATAGAAACCGACTGAATCCCTTATGAATAAGGCTAAGAAAATCTTTTGATCCCATGTCTTCGAAAACCAATGCATTGATATGATTATGAGTTATGACCTAAAAATACAGATGAGCGTGAAGCAAAAGCCAGAAAAAGGTAGGGCAAATTTTGGGGTGCTACAGCTGCCCCTATTCAATCAACTTGGACTTGAAAGGATGATAGCGACGACTTTTAGACGTTGAAGGTACAAGGTGATTGAATACAAAATGAACCGCAAAATTTGCACTCTGTGGAGAATAAGGGATATAAACCCAACCAAACGAACTCTGCTCTGATGATAACCATAACACTGGCGAGATGTCTTTTGTATGACGCCAGGCGACTACTGGCTTGCCACATTGCGGGTGGACTTTAAGAACGTCTTTTGTACGACGCCAGACGACTACTGGCTTGCCATACTGTGGATGGACTTTCAACAATGTCTTTTGAACGAAGCCAGACGACTACTGGTTGGCCACACTGTGGGTGGACTTTGCTGATTTGCCTCCCTAAGATGGACTTTTGCCAATCTGTCGTTGGACTTTGCTGATTTGCCACCCTAAGATGGACTTTTGCCAATCTGTCATTGGACTTTACTGAGAATATAGTTGTTTATCATCATCCCACCTGCTGGAACAATATAAACTACTGTTTGTATGACCATTCCACCTGCTGGAACAACCATCCACCATACTATCCCACCTGCTGGAATAATATGAACAAATGTATATATCGATCACTCCACCTGCTGGAATAACCATCTGCCGTACTATCCCACCTGCTGGAATAATATGAACAAACCGTATATAATGATCATCCCACCTGTTGGAACAACCATCTGCCATACTATCCCACCTGCTGGAATAATATGAACAAACTATATGTAATGATCATCCCACCTGCTAGAACAACCATCTGTCATACTATCCCACCTGCTGGAATAATATGCACAAACTGTCTGTACGCCAAAATAAATTGGACTTTGAGTTGTAAATAAGCAATACTGAGAGTTACACCACCTGCTGGGTAATATCATATGCTGACACTTTGCTGAAGAAGAGATTCCCTTGATCTATTTAGACCCTGCTGGGGAAAAGAGAGATCTAAGAAGACAGCGCTATAAGGGAGACAGCCAAACATTGTCAAGGAATGGACGAAGATAACACATTGTCATAGGGATGACAGAAAGAAAATTCCACCATAGGAATACATCGTCATGGGGATGACGGAAAGAAAATCTGAAAAGATAACACATTGTCATAGGGATGACAGAAAGAAAATTCCACCGTAGGAATACATCGTCATGGGGATGACAGAAAGAAAACTTGAAAGAGAACACGTCGTCAAAGGGTTGACGGAAAGAAGACCTGACTGAAGGAAACACATTGTCATAGGGATGACAGAAAGAAAACCCGAACACCCAACCGAAGGGACACATTGTCATAGGGATGACAGAAAGACGACCCAACTGAAGGAACACATTGTCATAGGGATGACAGAAAGAAAACCCGGCCTCAGTTAACACATTGTCATAGGGATGACAGAAAGCAGACTCGACCAAAGGAATCACATCATCAAAGGGTTGACGGAAAGAAGACGCCTGACCGAGGAAACACGTCATCAAAGGGGTTTGACGGAAAGAAGACCTGACTGAAAGAACACTTCGTCAAAGGGTTGACGGGAAGAAATTCTATACGAAGAAACACATCATCAAAAGGGTTTGATGGAAAGAAGTGCTATAAGAAGACCTGAAAAGGAAGAAGCACGTCGTCAATGGGTTGACGGAAAGAAAAACTGACTGAAGGAATCACGTTGTCATAGGGATGACAGAAAGAGAAATCCACCGTAGGAACACATTGTCATGGGGATGACAGAAAGGAAACATGTCCGAAGAAACACATCGTCATAGAAATGACGGAAAGGAAACTTGTTTTTGGAATGTCGTCATCAAGGGTTGATGGACAAGGACTGATCGAGGGTAAGATCGACGTATGACCTACGAACCTGAATAAAGGTAAGCAGAGGGACTGGTTGTAATGTCTACTGGGGATATGTCATCGTCTTGACTGGACATTGATTTGGGTTTCTGCGCAAGATATCAAATCTGGCTTATGCTTCGCGTGCATATGCTTGAATTTTCTTTCTATGGCGTAATGCTCCATATCAAATGGAAATGCTACGCGATTTGAGGATGCAATGATTGCTATATGCTAAAATGCCGATGCATGCTCGGGCTACCGGGAAAAGAAGGAAGTGCCAAGTACAATAGACTTTGCTGGCAAGAACAGGTGAAACCTGATGGTGATTATTTTTCAAAGGCGAAATCTTTCTGGGTACCAATAGGGATTGGATTTTGCATGAAGTACCAATAGGGATTGGACTTCAAGTTCAAAGGATGCCAAAAGGGATAGGATTTCAGGTTTTTGAAATATACCAGCAAAGTGGGCTGTGGAATGTGCCGGGCAATGTTGGGCTCTAGATTTTCTGTTTGGTTTTACAAGGCTCCATGAAATGCTATGCTAATGATATGCGATGATGCCTATGCAATGATGCTTATGATATGCAACAGGGGCACTCCAGCAAAATAAATGCTGAAGAGACGAGGCTAGCTCCGTTGGGGGATAACAAACTGAATCGCCTTCAGTGTCATAACTGCTCGAGATCCCGACTAAACCTCCATTCTGCAGGAAAGCATGAATAACAAACCTCTGCTGGAGGAATCATCGCAGGAATCTTGCTGAAGAAAAGTGCCAATGACAATAGACCTTTGACTTGCTGGGGAAAGCTAACCGGCACCCAAAAATATGCTTGGGGGACAATGGTTGATGATATCAGCTCTGCTAGGGGACAAGATCAGACTTACTCCTTTGTTTGATGCTTGTCTCTTACCCTTACTCTGTTGGGGAGATGGAAGCAACTTTGCTGCAGACTGGGGAAGCACAAACCCTACACTCTTATCCTGTACCGACATATGAACTCTTGTTGAAGAGCAACAACCTAACCCACCTGGCTAGGGGAGAACGAACTCCTGAACCCTTGCTGGGGAGAACAATCACAGTCTTCATAATGCTCTGCTGAATGTGACAGAAACTTCAGCTATCTCTGCTAGGGAGAGAGACTCTACTGGGGTCGTCACGTGTCAGCTATCAACATGGGCCTTGTAGACGTGTTATGACAGAAGAGGTGTCTGGATGAAGTATAACCCATAAAGGAACCTGTGAATGGACATGTCTTTAGGATGTCTCGTAACGATCCAACATATATTGCCCCAGACTGTGATTTACCGTTCTCCGGAGAGAATAACTTTTGTGCTTTTGGAGTGGCCTGCCCCAGCCTTGAAATGATTTATGCCCCTGACTGATTGATCTGTGGAGGGATACCTTTAACTGACCTTCGAGAGATTTGTTGAATCTCGACTTGATTGCCCCAGATTCTCAACATAGTTGCCCCAGATTAGCTGAATCTTAGAATGGATTGCCCATTTGATATGACTTGCCCCTGCTCAATGGAATACTCGGGCACTTTGCACCTTAGATTAGTCAATCTTTCCATTGTAGAGACTCTCCTGATCGAGCACTTACTCGCAAGTAAAACTGTTTGTTTTGAAAAGATAACTTTGATGCAATGCATATGACAGTTTTGAAATCCAAGTGTGTTCACTAGAAAAATGTTATGACATGTGGTGAACAAATCACTTAGCAGAATGTCACATCGATACCAACATGAATGGTAAGAAGATCCTTTTAGGAGTCAGGTTCGATGCGATCATTACCGAAGTATGCTTTCAAAACAACTCTGCTTCAATTAGGTCTTTTGAAGGTTGTAACGTGGTCTGGTTCACGGTTTAAGAAAGAAGGATTTATGGCTCAAATTTTTGTTTTAACCCACCCATTCTCCTTGATGTTCTCCAGTTCTACGTTCAGCTAACTTGACACAAGCGTTCATCTTTCACAAAGGTTAATGAAAGATAGGAGGATAGAAGGAACCCACACGGTTTTCGGAGTGACAGTCACCCCTTTTGTCTTTGGTGTCTGTATTCACACGATTTGTTCTTTATTCGAGGATTTTTCTTTTTGTTTCTCTCATTTTTTCTCTTTTCGTTCTTTTTTTTTTATTTCCCTGATTTTTTCCTGGACTGAATCTTTTTTTTTTGAATTTTTCGATTTTGAAGTCCAGCGGGATGCCCTATCTTTTGCCTAAGTCACTTGTTTTCAAGTTTCGACTTAGCGGGCTTTTTCCTTTTTCTTTTGATTCCTTTTTTCTCTTCTTTTTTTGAACTAATCGTGTGACACAGGTTTGTCTTGACTTGTAAAGGGTTGTGACTGCCTCACTCTCCGGTTGGTGAGGGATAACCTCTGTGATTTGATCCTCGAATGAGACACTCCTTTCGAAATTTGAACGCTTGGTCAAATTAACTGACACCTACCCTGCCCCAGGTTAAGATTGAGGGTTTTTTTCATTTTCAGAAATAAACTCCTGCTTCTAGGCTCAACGGGGTTGACAAGGGATTATCTTCCTTATATCTCCGGTGTTTGGGAAGTTGAAACAATGCCTGTACATCATCAGCAGGGTTTTGTCCCAAAAGCATACAATTGGAAGTTCTGCGTCTTTGACTTTCATCATCCTCCCTAGGATCCTGCTTAAACCATCATATGATATCGATAAAAAGTATAAGTGAACACGACTGGATTTAATCAAAACATGCATATTCATTCCATTATCATCATTAATCGAAAACAACAACTTTTACAAATGAGTTTATACATTTTACCAAAAAAGAAACTACTAATGCAAAGAAATGACATGATCTAAATGGTTGCCAGCTTTGAGGAACTGGGCTTTCCAAGCTTGATTTGCTAATGAGCTAGCCATCTTCAGTATTGCTCGTCGAAGTCAGTCTGATGATCAACTGCACTACCGCTCTCGGTGACTTCTTCCATAACCTGAACTGATGAACCCACTTGACTGGATGAAGAAGAATTATTGATATGAATACCCTGAGGTGTGAATGAGAACCTGTTAGAGTCAAGAAGTGTCTGGACCTTACTCCTGAGCACCTTATAGTCTTCAGTTGAATGCCCCTGTTCCCCAACATGATAATCACAATGGGCGTTGACATCAAAACCTGGTGGGTACGGAGGAATTACCAGATCTATCTTCTTCGGAACTATCAGTCCACCCTGGATTAAATCAGGCAACATCTGACTGTATGACATTGGCAACTGAGTGAAATGCCTCTCTGGCTTTCTTGGTCTTTGTCGGGCGTGTTGACGCGACTGGCGGCGATATGACCGTTGATTCTGAGAAGGTCTCTGATTTGCAGAAGAATATTGTCCCTGATATGAAGACCCATAAGATTGTTGACTCTGAACAGTTGATATGTCTGAACACTGAGAACGAGGTGGTAGAGATTCCTGAACGGAACTATTTTCTTCCTCGAATTCTTCCTGAGAACTGACAACTGATTCGTTTTCATTAGCTTGGAAGTTCGAGATGCCTTGGAGCTTTCCACAATTGAGCAATCTCTCAATACGTTCTCCCACCATCACCAGGTCAGAAAATTTTGTTACCCCATTGGCAATCATCTTTTCCAAGTACAACCCTTGCAAGGTGTCCATGAACAAATCAACCAATTCTCTATCCGAAAGTGGCGGTTGAACACGAGCGGCTAACTCTCTCCATCTCTGAGTATACTCTCGGAATGATTCATTATCTGCTTGAGATAAGTATTGCAGGTGCATTCGGCTGGGAGCCATGTCAAGATTATAATCATACTGCTTCACAAAGGCGTTGGCTAGATTTGACCATGATTTGATGCTACCACTTTGCAATTGCATATACCAATACAATGATGCCCCACTCAGACTGTCTTGGAAACAATGAATCATGAGTTTGTCGTTGTCGACATGTGAGGTCATTCTTCTGCAAAACATCACCAAATGTAGTTTCGGACAGCTATCCCCTTTGTACTTTTCAAATTTTGGCATCTTAAACTTTGGAGGCATTACCAGGCCGGGTACCAGACACATGCTCGAAGCATTCAAATCAAGAGTATCATGCCTCTCCAGGGCTTTAATTTTCTCGTCCAACACACGGTATCTTTCATCATCAACAGATCGTGGATCCTTAGGCTTCATCTTTGAAACTACCCCCTGGACATCTGGCATAGAGAAGGCAAAACTCTGATAATCTGTGGCATTAAGAGAAGAAGAATGTCCATCTCGGAAAATGGTCCGCTCGTGTATAGCATGATTCTCAACCGGGATCTGCACAGGCTGAGCTTGAGCAACATTGTTCGCCGGAGGTGGAATAACATTCTCATTTCTTTGAATATTGGCCTCTCCCCTTGTCATGGCGGCCATAACTTCCATAAGTTGGTCTAACTGATTCTTTATCAATTCAACATCGACCTTAGTCACAAACTGATTCTGTTCCCCAGAGTTCATGATTCTTCCAGAAGCTGATTCAAGTCCAATACGAAAGTCGGGAAATCAAACTGCAGTTCAGATAAAAGATGGATGAGCTCACTGGTCTGGCCTGAAAAAGGATATGCAAAATGATGCAAGATGCAAATGCCAATGCAATATGAATGCAATAAGACATGAGATCAAAGCTTCCATAATTCTGAATAACTGCTGTGTTGTGCTGATGACTGAATAAATTCATGAGTCTGTTCTGAAGAGAATACCGAAATACCAGAATACCGGATGATCAAAATACCAGAATATCAGGCCGATAAGTCCACACTGATAGGAAATCCAAAATATCGGGTATGTTGAAGGTCAAGGTTACCTGCAAACCTGTAAACAACCCGCCCCTCTCACATGTGGGTACTAGGATGTTCAGTATCCCGGGCTCTCAGGTCGAGAAATGATGATATGTTCACCATTTCTGGTTTGGCATCATCATCAATCGAGGAGGCCTCAACTGATTCTCCAAAATGAAAGGTCCTCAGCTTCAGGCACTGAGGTCGAGAAGCAATAGTACATTCATCCCTCGGGGTACAGTACTATCGCCAATCGAGGAGTGCCTCCACTGATTCTCTTTCAAAAGGGATGTCCTATAGCAAGTTCCCAGCATTGGGTCCTCGGATCGAGAATGTGCAATGGGTTTGCCACAAAACGTGGTCTGCCACTGTCACATCTCGGGAGGAGTGCCGTAACTGAGTCCTCGGGAATGGTCACCAGAGTCGACAGTTCCTCAGGAGAATAACTACTGGCATGCATAACATGCAGTAGCAGAAAGCTCCTGATAGAACCTCGTCTGGTTGTGGGTCTCATGAACAACAATACGTGGTCACCACTACGCAAGCGTCATGACTATCCACTCTAATACCTATGTGTGTACTCAAGCCTGGGTAGTGGCTTATCTCTCAGAACACCCATCCCGCCAAACAGACAGAACAGTGCAACACAGTATACTATATGAAATGTAAATGCTAACATGCTGTAAATATGGTACAAGTAATAAAACACAGTAAACAGCAAATACAATACAACAGTAAACACCCAATGAAAGAAAGGCAAACAAGCGCTAGGATTGACTCGCTTAGGATGGACCAGCAATAGGTCAACCTGTCCCCAGCAGAGTCGCCAGCTGTCGCTCCCGGGATTTTCATCCAAGTACAAACGCGAAAGTGGCACCGAACAGAGTCGCCAGCAATGTGTATTTATCCCAAGAGAGGGAAAGGAAACACTGCATAAACCTGAAGGAAAGGAAAGAGCATGGTCTCGCGACCAAGAGATCTGGGTTCGGGAGTCGGTTACGCGAGAGGAAGGTATTAGCACCCCCACGCGTCCATCGTACCCGATGGGATCCACGCTTGCTTGTCTCGATCAAAGGGTGTAAGGAAAGGATGCTGGAAAAAGATCTGGAAGGGGAATGGAAAAGGAAAGGAGAGAGAAAGAGAAACAAATGTAGGGAAAATAAAAGAAGTGCTTGCATGGGCCCTACCCCACTGCCTACGTATCTCATCGGGAGCATGAGAATCAGAGCGACGTAGTTCCCCTCACCTAAGGGAAAGTTGTTTGTGTTTTTTAGTGGAATACGTCAACGTTTGCGTCCTAGCAGTTTAGGTGTTGCAGCTCGCTGTAGGGAGACTTAGGCGTTACCTGTTTGAGGTAGAACGAAAATGACGCATCCTTAAGGAATGATTGAATGAGATGAGGAAAGAATTCCCGAAGAAAATACGTTATTGTTTGTTTTTTTGTCTTTTAAGAAAGAAGTGTTTTTTGATTGTTTTGTGTTTTGTAACACGTATTGCATTCAAGTCTATCGTATAAGATCGAATGCATCGCATGGTCGTCGTAACATGCCGTATGCTAAACACTCTAGGAAGGTGGAGAGAATCTCCCCTCCTTCCATTTCCCACACTTTAGGTTCAAGTGCAATACATGTTATGCCATTATTAAGTGTTTTTTACTTTTATTATGAGATGGGAGAGAGAAGACTCAAGAGAGAGGTAAAGGTAAAACTAAGGGGGGACTAAGACTCAATCCTAAGTTTTAGCATGCTTGGAGGTCCTAAGGTTTAGTGTGGTATGAGAACCTAAACCTAAAAGAGAAAGAGGGACAGCACTACCTAATGCATATCCTACCTCACTTTAATCAAAGATTAAAGTTGAGCTAGGATCCCAAGGGGTGTGAGAAAATTCTACACAAAGCATTATATCATGCTATTCATAAAAGAAAAAGACAAGTAAAAGAGACATCTTAAATATTAATCAAAATGAATATCAAAATCAAGCTTTAAAAACAAACAAGAATATCCACAAAAATTAAAATGCTAATTAAGCAAAATTAGATTCTAAGTAAAAGTTAGTCTAAAATTAGTACTAGGATTAATCCTAAAATTAATATCCAAATCTATTGCTTATTCAAGTTAATTCCTAAAAAATCTAATTCTAAAATTAGACCTAGAGTTAATTCAAGTCTAAAGAAAATTCCACTTAATTTCTAATTAAAGATACTTCTAATGTTAATCTAGTTAATTTCTAGAAAAAACTAATTCTAATATTAAAATCTAATATTCTAATGAAAATTAATTCTAAAATTAAAATCTAATATTCTAATTAATTCCAATTAGCAAAACAAATAAAACCAAAAAACCAACAAGGGTTGCAAATAAAATTTGGAGTGGTGAGGAATAAGGCGCTGGGCTTATGTTGTTGGCCCAAAAACTGTGGTTTTTACTGCCAGGGGGGTTCGCGAGTTAAAACGGGGTATGTTTGGAATCAGAAACTAGTGTGGAAGATAAGTGGGCCTAGGCCCGTTTGCCTTCATGAAGTCACAGGCGGGGGTGTGCTGAGAAAACGAGTGTGTAGAAAGAAAAAGAAAACAACGTATGGGCTTACAAAAGAAACCCGGTCCAATTTCACAATGTTAATGACTTAACCCTAAAAAAACCAAGACCTCCTCTTCTTGCAACAGATCCCTCAGCCACCGTTCCCCATCACTTTCCCTTCCAATCCGTTCAACCTCCTTCAACAACTTCTCCTTCGTCCGACAATGAAACTT
This sequence comes from Lathyrus tuberosus, assembly GCA_022829125.1. NCBI lineage: Eukaryota > Viridiplantae > Streptophyta > Magnoliopsida > Fabales > Fabaceae > Lathyrus > Lathyrus tuberosus. Next base: position 3,311,894 of record JALAZF010000468.1, on the reverse strand, counting down.
CGTCGAAGCAAGCCGTCTCATCTCCTCTCTCCGACCTACCTCGCACGAGCATCTCACTACAACGGCACCACAAACCTCATCGTCACGAATCCGATTGGCAACTCACCTTCCGCCACCGCGAAACTCCGTCCGTCCGTCACCATCCTCTTCGTCCAACCTCACTCCTTTTCACCGACGTGACATCATCATCTTATCATCACTCTTCACCACACTCTTCACCGCACATCGTAAGTGACTCCGTCTCCGCCTCCCTCATCTTCGCCGTGACATCAAGCTCACTCAAGAGTTTGTAACAGAGACAAACCAACCAAAATTCAAACTACGCGAAATTATTCGTATCGCTCTCACGTTCAGCGTTCCGCTCAAACACGGCTCCGGTTCCCTCTCAAGCTTTCCTCGCCGCTATCATCATCTCCACTCAACCTTTAACAGATCGCCGCCGTCTTCTCAGAGATTACAACGAAGGGAGCTCTAATCTAACAAACACGGAATCCGAAAAGAAATAACGGCGAAACAAATCAGCGACGCTTACCTATCGGAGACCGTCCGATGCGTCTTCAATTTACGAATCCGAATCAGGTAAGCTTGCCTTTGATTTTCTCCGCCTCCTTCTTCTCAATATTCTTCTTCCACTTTTTACAATCGCATTGTTGTTGCCTTCTGTTTCTGCTGTTGGCGTTCTGACATTGTTGTGATTTGTTGCAGAATTGTTGATGTTGAAGAACGGAATTAGGAGCGAGGGAACTTCCGATTATGTTACATCTTTTCTTTTTCCCTGGTTTTTGTTGAAGCTTGTTGATGAAGATGAATTCCAGAATAAATTTGTTCTACATTGAAGTGGACGAACTGAAAAGCTGCGGGATCGATGAAGTTTTGTTTGCAAGTTGATCGAAGATGGTGAAAAAGTTGCAGAGAATTTGAGAAGGAGATTGAAGATTAGAGGAATGAGAATTGAGAAAAAAAGTGCTGAATGAAGAAGTTGAAGTTTGGAAGAAGAAGAGAAGACTGAAGAATGAAGGTAATGTCGGTTTTATAGCAGAAATCGGATGAGGGTAAAATAGTATTTACAGGTGAATTCGGTTAGAGTTTGTTAGAATTCTGTTAGAGAAGTTAGAGTGTTTGGTTAGTGAAAAATTAGTTTCGGTTAGGAGTTGGTATTTTGATAGTTGAGATTGTTATTTTGCCATGAATAATTGAGGAGCTTTGGTTATGAAATGTGTTTCTGGTTATCAGTTTTGGATTGAAAAAATGTCATGCGTTTTTACTACTGTAGCTGGATTTTCTCATATGAACCTCCTTTCCAAACACTATGTATTTTTTTATTTTCATGTTAATGCTCTTTTTTGTTGCTACACATTTATTTTGCCACCGCCCATCAGAACAAGCAGGCCTAGTTCAGAGACTTGAAATCTTCTGGATTTCCAAACCGACTGCCAGATGCAAAGAAATTAACATGGTACCCCAAAACTAGCATAGTACGAAAAGTTCTTGGATATCCGTATTATAGCCACGTCCTTTAATGCGATACATCATCTCTAAAATTAGCACAGGCGTTGATCTTTGGATGTCTTGGCTTTTGAAATTGGATTAAAAGGGATGTGGGGTGGATATGAAATATGGATTGTGGTTTATGAAAATGGACTTAGAAATTGGTGTAAAATTTGGATAATGTTTGAATTAGAAATGGTATGGATATTGGAAATTAAAAGGATAAAAAGGAAAATGGATTAAAAACAAATGGATATGAAAATTGGATAATTGGAAGTGATTTGGATAAAAATAAAAAAATGGATTAAAGAGTGGATAATTGAATAGAAATGAACTAAAATTGGATAAAATGGATTTTAGGGTATTTGGATATTTGGATAATTGAAAAATGTATTAAATGAACATGAGTTAGAAAAAAGGAGTTCTGTCTCAAATTCCAAGCAAGTCACATGATTACATTCAATCCACATCCCACTTCAGATCCAAAGTGACTAGGAAAACCTCAGATCAGGAAGATTACAACAAGGAGAATTCAACCTCTTGCTCCAACTTAACCGGGAATAGAAACCGACTGAATCCCTTATTAATAAGGCCAAGAAAATCTTTTGATCCCATGTCTTTGAAAACCAATGCACTGATATGATTATGAGTTATGACCAAAAAATGCAGATGAGCGCGAAGCAAAAGCCAGAAAAAGGTAGGGCAAATTTTGGGGTGCTACAGGGGGGGACAAGGTCCCAAACCTCATTTCTCCTGAATTGATTTAGTTCATCTTGCATCGATAAAAACCAATGCTCATCGAGTAATGCCTCCTTAGAGCTTTTAGGTTCAACTTGTGACACAAAAGTGGAGTAATAACAGAAGTTACTAAGTTTAGAGCGAGTTGTTACTCCCTTAGAGATGTCACCGAGAATATTGTCGATGGGATGGTCTTTGGAAGACTTCCAAGCTGGAGGAAGGTCATCTTTATTAGACGGATGATCCTCCTCACTCTTTATAGGTTGATGATCCTTTTCCTCCTTAATACGCACTACTTCAAGTTAATCAATTCCTTTATTAGTGTCCTTGAGTATGTCTTCTGAAGATACACCTGCACCATGAAAAGAACTACCTTCTCCGACATTTTTCGGATAAGACTCATCAAAAGTAACGTGTACCGACTCTTCAATAATATGTAACCTCTTATTATAAATCCTATATGCTTTACTTGACTGAGAGTATCCAAGAAAAATATCCTCATCGGCCTTGGCATCAAACTTATCAAGTGTCTCTTTACCATTGTTGAACACGAAACACATGCAACCAAAAACGTGAAGGTGAGAGATATTGGGCTTTCTCCCTTTTAAAAGCTCATACGGTTGTCATACCCCAAATTTTGACTACCAAGATTTCCCCTCATCGGTGTAGCGAGCGATTTTTGTCGGTGACGCGACCACCTTATCGCTGGGTTTTCCTCACTGCAATGGTAGGAGGGGGTGCTACTTTCTGATTTCTTATTTATCCCGTGAAGCTGGAAGGGAAAGGGAAGATATCTAAAACTAACCTTGCACGCGAATGTCTAACAGGACAAACGCTTAAAGAGATTGGGGGTCCGGGGTCAGGTTATACAATGGATAGTTGTCAGTTACCCATCCTATATGTGGTTATCCACAGGATATTAGCTTTAGGTTTTGCTTTGTACTTGATGGTGTTTATCCGTTAATGGGTTGGGAAATTTTCTTGGGAAATGAGAGAGAGCGAGTGAGTTTTTGTTTGATGTTTGTGTTTTTTTGGTAAGGTACTAGACCTAAGTTTTGATTGGTATGAAGGTACTGGACCTAGAGTTTTTAATTAGTATGCTCGCTAAGATTTTGCAATCTTATGCCTACGTATTCCCGTTTAAACGAAACAGGGAAATTAGAGCAATCGTAGTTCCTCCTATTCTAAGGGAGGAAAAAGATGTTTTGGTGTCTCGTTCAAAGCCCAAGACAGAGGCTAAAAAGAGTATTTGTATCTTGTTCAAAGCCCAAGATTGAAACTAAAAGGTTGACTAAAAGAGAATTTGTCATCTCTAAAGAGGGATTGTTGATTTTTTGTGTGCCTTGATCGAAGCCCAAGGTTGAAGCTAAGAGGTTGATTGACTCCACTAGGGAAGTCCTTATACAAAGCCTAAGAGGAGGCTGTATGAGACCGACTCAACAAGAGAGTGGATATATTGGTGTCTTGTACAAAGCCCAAGACGGAGGCTAAAAGGGACTGACTCCTTGGGGATATTGTCATACCCCAAATTTTGACCACTAAGATCTCCCATCATTGTGAAAATCATCACCACAATATGGATGTACCTTTGTGCCTCATCAATCTCCTCAAGGAATTGTTGAGCATTCACTACTATCAAAATTAGGGTTTCAAGCCCTCTCAGAGCCTTAGACAAATGATATGTCAAGGAATGATTTGATCTTCAACTTGTATAACCTCTCAAACATACACAAAGTATCAAAAAGGACTCCCACTTCAAGGATTAAGCACAAGGCTACTACCTTCTAGGTGGATCAAGCCTCAAGATCGCCAGTGTCACCAAATTAGGGTTTTGGTCGACCAGGGCCTCCAGATGAAAAATTCCATCTGGGCACAAGCCAATTATCCAAAACATAACCTAATATACTCCATGTAACCTCATGGACCCATTCATCAAGTCAATTTTGCCTCAGGGGATGCATACATAAAAAATCAGGAATTAGGGTTTCTTGACCTAATTCACCCCTAAGTTGACTTTTAGGGCAAATCATGAGCCAAGACCTCAAGAGAGGGTTTGAGGGTCTCTAATGAACTATATTTATCCATTTGGAACAATGGATTAATCCAAGAAGCTTGAGCAACAAGTCTCAATTTCATCTGCACCACAATTAGGGTTTTAAGGAAAAAGTCAACTGTAACTTTGACTTTTAACCAGGACATGCTCCCAAGCCCTAGGACATGCCCCAATATACCCTATGACACCCATGGAACATGTCCATCAAGTTTGATTTAGGTCAAGGACATGATTTCCGGAACAATTGCACAGTTTGGAATTCATCTGATAAAAAGTCAACTGTGCACAAAAGTCAACTTTGACTTTTTGAGATTTTTCACCAAAATGGATTTTTGACCCTAAAATGATGTTAATGTATGATTTGAATCATCATTCATCAAGAAAAATCAAGAAAAGTGGGATAACTTGTAAAAGGGGTAACCATAAAAACTTAGAAAATTTTCTAAGTTAAAAATAAAGTGACAAGGGTACCAACTTTGAAGGATCATAACTCCTAAACCACAAAGCCATTTTTTCTCATCCAAAGATGGATTTGTAGCCCTCATTACCCTCTACAAAACTTCAACTAGACCTAAGTCCAATTCATTAAGGATTTTGAGTTATGGAGTGATCAAAATGGCTGAAAAGTGAAAATGTCACTTTTTTCCAACACTTAGTGAAATTTTCACTAAGTCCAAATCTGTCTTCACTTTTTGCCAAATGTAGGGGGATTTTTCACTTGGATTCAAAAGAGATCAAAACCAAACATGTTCAAACAGTTGTTGTATCATGTAAAGGCTTTCCAAAATGGCCAAGAGCATTACCAAATTCAACTTACACCATGAGATATGACATTGGCAAGTTGCCTTGCTGAAATCTCTCAAGGCAAGGCAGAATTTGCAATTTTGCTCGATTTGCCAAAATCAGCCAAATTCAAATGCTCCTATCCACTTGGACACATCTGAGGATTGAATCTAAAGGGGACAATCACTGAGCCAAGCCTCCAAAGTCCATGGAACAAGAAATAGCATGTTGAACCTAGAATGGCCAAAATAGGGACAAGACTCCAAATTTGGATTGAAGAATTCAATGGAAGCATCAAGGTGGCATGGACTGAGCCATTCTCATCTGAAATTAGTCAAGACTTATCCAAGACCAAGGGAACCATAGCCCTGTGCCCTAACCTCTAGTCAATGGCTAGAGGAGACTTGCATTTCCATTGGCCAACATTGAACAAACACCTGCTGCAGTTGCCATTCACTGTGGATCCCAAAACAAACTTACTCTACTATAAATAGAGCTCAATTATGTTCAGTTTGAGTACACCAAAGCCATCTAACAGATGCTTTCCTCAAAATCTCTTACTCTTGGCAAAAATGCCTTTCTTAGCAAGGTAGCTATCGGGTTTTGAGTTTGAGAGCTTTTCCAATCAAACCAATCACACACACACCTCATATACATCACATATGAGCTGATCAAACACTTAGATCACTTCTGAAACACCAATTTCACAAAATCACCAGCTGGTTGCTCAAATTTTCAATCAAGTTGCAGCTGAGATGCCATGAATTGATCCAGCCAATTTCAATCAAGTCCAAGCATTCAAACACACTCCATAGGGTGTAGGGAAGCTGTTCAGATCATCACCACTCATCTGTAACACCTCCAAATCAAAAATCACATTGCACTTGCTGTCATGGCTTAGAGGTAAGCATATACTTGGTCATCTCTCAATCTATGCATATTTCCTCGCACAATAATTTGGCCATATGTTGATAATCATGCATGGAATGTTTTCCCTCAATTAATTGCATTGTTTGAATCGTGTATAAAAAATCCTAGCCTTCATGCAGAAATTAGGGTTCTTGAGGTTTCTTCGTGATTTCATGTTTTATGTTTAATTTAAATGAAATTAAGTGTTATAGACATGATCGTGAGGTTGAGACGAGCATAATGATATGTGGATTGCATGATATGGTTACGTATTCAATGAGATTGGATGGAAAACGCAAATCAGCCAAACCCAGAAAAACGCGCATGTTCTTGCTTGTGTTCTTGGCGCCTTTTTCACAAATTCAAATATTTGAATTTTGTAATTTTGTTTAATTGATTCAAAAATTAATTTCTCTCTGAGTTTTAATGATTTTGAGTTGATTCTTTTTTTAATAATTCACAAAAATGTTAAAATATTTTATTTTATCAAAAAATCCCAAAAATATTATTTATTTCATATAATTGATATTTTTGCAAAGAATTAATATTTTAATTGTTTTTGACATTTTAAATATTTTTTTCTACATTGATTTTACAACATTTAATGCTTTCTAATTATTTTGTAGGTTAATACTTAATTTTTGAAGCATTAATCCAAAGTCACAATTTGTTTTTCATATGTTAACAATTTTGATCATTTTTAATTGAATTTTTATTCAATTAAATACATTTTTGAAAACAAATTAGGGTTTTTGGATTAATTCAACCCTCATAAATCATTTTCAAAACCTCTTGGGCCTCTTGAGAGAGTGTAAGACCCAACCCACTTGTACAGAAATATTTTGGGCCTCATTCGTTGTATAAGTCCCTCTGTACATTTTCAAATAAACGGCACGATCACCGCCTTTTGAAAAATAACCTTGGGCCTCTCCTTGAGCTATAAGACCCATTAAAAAACACTTTGGGCCTCTAATAGAGTGTAAGACCCAATCCCCTTTTAGCCAAAACATTTTGGGCCTCACTTATTGTATAAGTCCCTCCGCATTAAAAGAAAACCTCGGCGCGATCGCCATTTCAAACGGAAAAATCAACTGGGCCTACCCTCGTGTTATAAGCCCCATTCTTTTTCTTTAAACTCTTTGGGCCTCTTGAAAGAGTGTAAGACCCATTCCTTTGTACAGAAAACCTTTTTGGGCCTCAGTCACTTGTATAAGTCCCTCTGTACAAATTCAACAGTGCACTCACTGATAAAACCCTGGGCCTCTCCTTGAGCTGTAAGCCCCAAATCATTCTTTTTCAAAGCACTTTCTCCTTTGATTTTGAATATACTATTGTTTTCAATCTTTCTTTGTTGAACAACTAACCAAACAGCATGGAAGCTCTACAACCGAGTAAGTGGTTATTGCTTTCATTTACCGCTTTCATATACATATAACTGTATTGTGGGGCTATTTCGCTGTAAGTCTTCTTTCACAAACTCATATCAACTGTGTAATAATAGTATATATATTTAGAGTTTCCCCGGCAACTACGTCTAGCACTAGGTTAAGCCCGTTGATCGCTCTTAGAAATAGTCTAAACTAGATCCCCATAGGATTACCAGACACAGTCTTCCCTCCTCTTGGGGTTAAACAATATGGAGATATGAAAGGCATCATTCCCTGTGAACCCTTTCATAGACTGTCACTCATAGAAGTTGTCAAAGAAACTCTATTCCCCAGAGATGATCTCTTCTCCGTGAATTGCATCTCTTGAGTTTCTTCCAAATTCTCGAACTTTCCTGACTTTGATCTATTCTCGGTGAATAGCATTGCCTTGAATTTCTCGGGGTTTGGGGACCCACAGGCTTCTTAAAAGCACTTGTCAAGAAACTCTACTCCCCAGAGATGATCTTTTCTTCGTGAATGGCATCTCTTGAGTTTCTTCCAAATTCTCGGACTTTCCAGACTTTGATCTATTCTCGGTGAATAGCATTGCCTTGAATTTCTCGGGGTTTAGGGACCCATCGGCTTCCTAAAAGCAATCGGCCTCCTCTTGGGCATCGTACAAGGACCCACAGGCTTCCTAAAAGTAACCCCGCCTCCTATTGGGCTTAGTACAAGGACCCTACGACTTCTTAGAAGTATCCCTAGCCTCCTCTTAGGCTTCGTATAATGATCTCTTCCTCTGGGAATAATAGCCTCCTCTTGGGCTTCGTACAAGGACCCGTCGGCTTCTTAAAAGATTCCAGCCTCCTCTTGGGCTTCGTACAAATTGTCCCGACGACCTCCTAGAGGTATAGGAATAGAACTTAGTCTTCTGCATAGAACGGTCCTTTCAAAGAGTCTACTACTGTTTCTCAAAACATAGTACAAATGGCGAAACTCTAGACTTGGACAGTCTAACTTCCTTGAGTCTCAAAGACATTCTCAAGTGACCCATTCGTTAAATAGGAAGGAAACCCGTTGACTCGGACAGTCTCAATACCCTTCGGATTTCCCGCTTCCTTAAAGAACAGGAATAACCCGGATCCCTGAATCAAATCCTTGAGTACAGTGTTGCTCATATAAGAACTGATTTTCTCTTTAAAATCAGTATACTGGACCTGTCACTTAACTGAACAGTCACCTTAGCCTCTCTCTTGGGCTTTGTACAATGATTCTCCCTAGCGGAGTCAAACAACATTTAGCCTCTCTCTCGGGCTTTGTACGAGACACATAAGAGACTCCCTCGTTGAGTCAATCACCCCTTTCGCCTCTATCTCGGGCTTCGTACGAGATACAAAAAACTCTCTTGTTGAGTCAAATAGCCTCCATCTCGGGCTTTATACGAGATACCAAAAGACTCAATTGTCGTGTCAAAACCTTTTAGCCTCTCTCTCGGGCTTTGTACGAGACACATAATAGCCTCCTCTTAGGCTTTGTATAAGAAAACCACTGGTTAATCCAATTAACCTTTTAGCATCAAAGTTGTGCCTCGTTCACAGTACACAAACATCAACAACTCCTTCCCCTTTCATCTAATCGCTGTAAGCGGCAAGCCTCTGGATCATCTATATCCATGCCACTGTCCCTCTTTTAGCATGAGAAATTCCTAAGGAAAGATAGCATTGCTCTATACTGAGTTAAAGTCTTCTCCTTCAGGTTAAAATCCCCTTTAAAGGAAATTATGGCATTGCTAGGATCCGCGTATCCTAGTTAAAGTAATTTTCCTTTATAAACAGTTGTGACATACAACCCCCTCTTTAGAGATGACAAATTCTCTCTAAAGACAACACCCTTTTAGCTTCATATTTTGGGCTTTGAACAAGATACAAATCACCTTTCGCTTCACGCCTTGGGCTTTGAACAAGACACCAAAAACACCCATTTCCTCCCATAGAATAGGAGGAACTACGAACGCTCTGATTTCCCTGTTTCGGTAAACGGGAATACGTAGGCATAAGATCGAAAGAAAAGATCTTAGCGAGCACAATCAACAAAAAAACCAAATCCCATATCTCCATCAATCAAAAGCAGTAATTCAAAAAGCATCAGTCCTAACATCCTAATCCTTGTTCCCCGCCAGAAACCTTCTGTCTAGATGAAAAGAAAGAAACCGTATTGGCGAAAATACAAATAACCAGTACAAAGGCCCCCCCACATTGATAGCATTCGTAACCTAACAGACCGCTGTTTAAACTCAGTATGCAAAGCAGGGTTAATTGGAGACATCTATTTCCCTTCCTTATTCAGCTCACAATAGGATAAAAAATGAATCGACCTGTAGTTTTAAGCTCAACCGCAGAGAGCGACCAACGCTTAAGAACCACGTCCAAAATCGCTCGCTACAGAAAAATGGCGCCCACCGTGGGGCCGGTCTCGGTTTTTTCTTCCTTTTTACCTCTTGTGTGAATACCACAGATTGGGGCTTTCGTCGGGGAACCCATTTTCTGTCAGGAACTTAGGATTCATAGCTTTAAAGGTCTAGGATGTTTAGGACAAATATATATACTGCTTTTCCTAATTGCTATACATGTTTATTTTTCTGCTAATGGGAATACGGGTGATGCCGTATGTGGAAAGATTGAGTATACACTTAAGATAAGTGATGGCGACAGGGTCGACCATCAACCTCAGTGGAGGCTGACCAACGCAACCCATTCTCTCACCTAGACAATGGGCCGGTTGGTAAGTCTGAGAAGCTGAGGAGCCAAACCCTTTCGTAGTGCGGAAACTATCGGAAATAGTTGTTACGCGATACTACCCTCATTTGAGGCTGGTGATCTATTCTCGGTGAATGGCACTTACTCTAAGATTGCTTTACAACTCGCTGACGATCCGCTTGCTGTTTTGCTTTCCTGGGAGGAGCTGATGATAATGAGTACAGGTACAAAAATTACCCTAGTATAAACCTTTGGGGATGGGTAGAGCCTTGACTTCATGACAACGACCCTTTGACCCCATGTTTTTTCTATGTTTTTGTGTGCTGCATTCATGCATTCATTAAAAAAAAACATTAAAACATTCAAAAAAAATCTTCTCTTCTAGTCTCTCTGTTTTTTCAAATTAAACTAAGACTGTGATTGCAAATATCAGAGAAAAGGATTACGCTAATGGATTTCGGTAGAAGGAGAACTCATACGTACACCTTCAAGGTTCCAAAACTAGAGGATTTGAGAAGGTTAGCAAGGATGATCACTAACCCTGAGGCTTTTAGGGCCAAGCACGGAGGTTTACTACCACTGTTAAGAATCCATGTGATTAAGGGAATCATGGATGCGCTCATTCAGTTTTACGATCCGGTTTATCACTGTTTCACATTTCCGGATTACCAGCTAGCACCAACGCTGGAGGAGTATTCTCATCTGATCGATCTACACATTACGGATCGAGCTCCATTTTCTGGACTGGAAGAAATTCCAAAGAATCAGACCATTGCCAGAGCAATTTATTTGGACTAGTCTGAGGTCAGGACTCACCTAACCACTAAGGGTGGCATCCAAGGTTCGCCAGCCCAGTTCTTGACAAAGAAGGCCCTGTATTTTGCTAGTATAGGAAACGTGACTGCTTTTGAAAGCATCTTTGTCTTGCTCACCTACGGGTTATTTTTGTTTCCTAACATCAATAACTTCGTAAATATTAATTCTATTAAGGTTTTTCTCATTGGAAATCCTGTGCCGACTTTGCTCGCAGATGCGTATCATTCGGTACACTTGGGGAATTTGTACAGCGGAGGGGAGATCACATGTTGTGTACCTCTACTTTACAAATGGTTTATCTCTCACTTGCCCAAGTCTGCTGCTTTTTGGGATTGTAAGAGTGCCCTACGCTGGTCGCAGAAGATCATGTCTCTTACCAACTCTGATATAGATTGGTGTAATAGGATTTATGATGGAATCAGAATCATTGACTGTTGTGGAAACTTCCCCAACGTACCCCTCATAGGAACTAAAGGAGGAATCAACTACCATCCGGTATTGGTTCGCCGTCAATTTGGATACCCGATGAGACACATCCCACTGGGTGTTCATCTGGAAGGTCTTTTCTTCAAGGAAGGAGAAAATGACAGAGCACTAAAGATGGAAATAGTGCACACTTAGAAACACGTTCATAAGAAAGGACGAGAGTCTCTGGGAAAACCAGACTGTGTCTCGGTGGAGCCTTATCTCCATTGGGTACAAACTAGAGCTCTCAAGCTAAAGATGCCTTATCCTCGTTACGGAATTCTTCCGCCAAAGGAGTCAGTCATGTACTTCATGACTGAGACTGAAAAGCTTCACGTTACACTCAACAAAGTTCAAAAGGAGAGAAGGTCTTGGAAGAACAAGTACCGCACCCTCGACGTAGAGTGCATCAAAATACATCAATTACTGAAAGAGAAAGACGCTCTGATTGAGATTTTGGAGCAACATGCTGTAGAGAATCAAGAGGACCAAAGGAATTTGCTCGCTCCTTTCACCTGGCAAAGGAATGACAACCCGACAATGGCCCAAGAGCCCCAGTCAAAGAAAAGGAAGATACCAAAATCAGCACCCGACTTCTCTTCAGAGAGGACTCGGGACCCATTAATTTAGGTTTCTGTTTCCGTACCTTATAATCTACTGTATTTCCATTTCTGTAATCCTTTGGAATTCAATAAAAAGGGGTTTCCCCAATGTTTGATATTTGCAATCTAATTGTCGAAGTTTATTTTGATTAAACCAAAAAAACAATTAATATAATCATTGCATTCATCATTCTCACATCACGTTTTCTTCTTCCCTACGAATCTCACGTTTGTGTCTCGATTCTAGAGTCAAACTGTCTCATTCGTATAATACTCGGGCCAATCGTCAAAAAAGGATGGATGATCTTGAGGAAGAAAACCGAGAGTTGAAAGAAGAGATCGACGCTCTAAGAGAGGATATGAGAAAGCTTCGTAACGACATGCAAGCCATGACAGAAGCTCAATTATAAAGAACTGTGATCTCAGAGATCACCTCAACGCCCATAGTGGAGAAGTATGATCCTAGGTATCAGATGCCGAAAGATCGTCCTTGGAGCATGCCTGTTAACTATATCCCGGGAGGATATGTTCCGCCGATCACTGAAGATCAGGGAATCGCAACAAAAGCCGCTGGGCCTGAAGGTTACAAACTTCGGGAAAGCAAAGATGCCAGGGGCATACTGAAGACTCCTGAAGGTTACAAACTTTGGGAAACGCCAAGACTCACTGCCATAGTCACGGTACCACCCCCTGTGGTGCACATTGTCCCGGAAGGACAGATTCCACAGACACCTTCTGGTAAGAAGGAAACCATGTTTGACAAAATGAAGGAATTCCAGGAGCAGTTATTAGAAATGCAGAAGGAACAACAAGCCATTCGCGGTCAGGATCTATTTGGAAAGGATGCCGCAGATCTCTGCTTGGTCCCAAATGTGAAAGTCTCGCACAAATTTCAAGTGCCCGACTTTGAAAAGTACAAGGGTAACTCTTGCCCTCAAAGCCATCTGGTGATGTACGCTTGGCGGATGTAAGCTCAGAAGGAGAATCAGGACCTACTGATTCACTACTTTCAGGATAGTTTAACCGGTGCCGCATTAAAATGGTACATGGGTTTGAACCGTGCCATGATCAACACATTCAGAGATCTTGGTACTGCCTTCGTCCAACAATACAAATACAATTTGGACATGGCACTCGACAGAGATCAACTCAGATCGATGTCGCAAAAGGACAAGGAAACCTTTAAGGAGTATGCTCAAAGGTGGCGTGAAATTGCCGCTCAAATTTGTCCACCTCTTGAGGAAAAAGAGATGACAAAGATCTTCTTAAAGACCTTAGGCTCATTTTACTATGACCGAATGGTTGCCAGTGCGCCTAGTGATTTCACCGAGATGGTCGGCATGGGCGTACGTCTTGAGGAAGCCGTCCGAGAAGGACGTTTGGTAAAAGACACTGGATCGACGAGCGGTACTAAAAAATACGGTGGTGCTCTCCCTAAGAAAAAAGAGCAAGATATTAGGAATATCTCTCTCAGAAAGCAAAGACGACGTTATCAACCGGTAGCAGCTGTGACTCCTGCTATCAACCCTGCGTCTATTCCTTCGTATCAACCTCAGGTTGCGTAGAGCCAACCTGATCAGCAAAGGACACAACAACCTCTTCAGTAGGCTCGTCCTCCATATAACAACAACCGTACAACACAGCCACCAGGATTTGATCCTATACCCGTGACGTACGCAAAACTGTTTCCATTACTACTGGCTAAGTGGCACATTCAGACTAAATCTCCTCTTACAGTACCGGAAAATCTGACTTTTTGGTTTAAGGTGGATCAAACATGCCCTTATCATCAAGGAAGTTCAGGGCATAACATAGAGACTTGTCTCAATTTCAAGTCCGACGTACAAAAGCTTGTTAGGAGCGGGGTCTTATCCTTCAAGGATACGAATCCTAATGTTCTCACGAACCCGCTGCCTCAACACGAGAAAGCTGTAGTCAATTTGATAGAAGGAGAATTTAATAATGTCTATCAAATTCACGATGTACTCTTGTTAAAAACCAATCTGGTAAAGATGCATTGTAGACAGAGTGGATATGGCCATGTGCCACCTCATAATTATCATCAGTGTGATATCTGCTCTAAAGACAATCAAGGATGTTCTGTAGTGCAAGTAGCTCTGCAGGAACAGATGGATCTCGGATGGATCCAAGAGCACCGAGTTCGTGGAGTTAACATGGTCTACACGGACTCTAACGTCATTCAGAACCACGACATCTGTGCAATGAATGTCAACTTGGTGGCGATGCACTCAAGGCAAAGCTAACATCATAATCTGCCGCGACACGATTACAGTTCCTGTCTGATTTGCTCAGTAAACAAATAGGGATGCTCTTTCATACAGGAGGCCCTCCAGCGTCAGATGGATCTTGGGTGGATCCAAGACTACCATGATAGGAACTCCTATCAAATCAACATGGTTCAGATCTTCGATATTCGCGTGATGAGTACCAACCTGGTAGAGTTACATGCTGAGCAGGTCCGACTCGGATTCTTAATATCACATGACTATCAAAGCTGTAAAGCAGGTTGCGAAAATGATCGAGGTTGTACCCTTGTCCAGGAGGCACTTCAGCACTTGTTAAATCATTGGTGGATGCCAATTTATATAGATGAAGATACTCAGCAGATTAGTATCAGTAACAGGAATCCTACCCGGCGTCAAAGTCAGGATGTCCGATCAGGGGAAGCTAACCTAGTGAGGTTACATTGTATTCAAAGTGGGCGTGGCCAGGTGCCACCACACAACTATGACAGTTGTAGCGTCTGTTCAAAAAGTAACCAAGGGTGTTACCTTGTGAGAGCAGCTCTTCAGGGTCAGGTCGATCGTGGAGAAATTCGTCTATATCCGGGTTCTGGACCCATCGACAGGACGCCGAACTAACTTGCCGAGCAGGTTGAGGATGTTGTCACCATCTCTGGTCATCACAGGACCAGGGATGTTTTTACCATTATCCCTCTACTTGACGAATCTAAAGTTCCCAACCAGGAACGGATCGAGATTATTTATGATGGTCAGAAAAATCAGAGGGCTCCTGTAGTCATCTATCTACCAGGACCGCTACTGTATGAATCGGATAAGGCGATCCCTTACAAATACGGTGCAACGACGGTTGAAAATGGAAAGGAAATTCCATTACCCTCCATCGTGAATATTGCAGACATCAGTCGTGTAACAAGGAGCGGTCGAATCTTCAACCGAGGAGTTGGAGAACTTAACAAAGAAAAGGAACTTCAGACAGAAGCTCCCGATCCACCAGTCGGTCAATCCAGTAATCCTGACCTTTCGAAAAATGACGATGAGATGCTGAGGCTCATCCAAAGGAGTGAATACAACATTGTCGATCAACTGTTACCGACTCCTTCAAAGATCTCAGTATTATCACTGTTACTCAGTTCAGAAGCCCACAGGGAGGCTCTACAGAAAGTCTTGGAGCAAGCCTTTGTGGAACAGGATGTAACAATCAGACAGTTCGATAGCATTGTCTCTAATATCACTTCCTACAATAATTTGGGATTTAGTGATGAGGAATTACCCGAAGAGGGTCTCCGTCATAACATGGCGCTCAACATTACAGTTAACTGCCAGGATGATGCTTTTGCTAATGTACTGGTAGACACAGGGTCAGCCCTGAATGTTATGCCGAAGTCCACTTTGATGCAATTATCATTCAAATGCCCTCCGATGAGAATCAGCGAGGTTGTCGTCAAAGCATTCGACGGATCCAGAAAAACAGTTATCGGCAAAGTTGATCTTCCCATAACTATCGGTCCTCACACTTTCCAAGTCAATTTCTAGGTCATGGATATCCGGGCAACATACAGTTGTTTATTAGGAAGACCTTGGATACATCAGGCTGGAGCGGTCACTTCGACCCTCCACCAAAAGCTAAAGTTCGTCAAGAACGATCAACTTGTCACGGTTTGTGGGGAACAAGCCTTGCTTGTAAGCAACTTGTCATCATCTATTGGTATAAAACCCAAGGAGGTTATTGGAACTCAGTTCCAAGCATTGTCGGTGAGCAAGGATAATCAATCCCAAGGAGGAACCTCGATTTCCTCATACAAAGATGCTATCAAAGCGGTCGAGAGTACCGATACGATAGGATAGGGACAACTTGTCATTCCTGTTGGCAATAAAACAAAGGAGGGTCTTGGTTTTTCTGCAACCTGTACCCAGACAGCTGCCAGCGATGAAAGTCTTCATCCCCTTCAAAACTTATTCCACAGTGGAGGTTTCCTTCACCCAGTGTCTCAGACAGTTCATGCTATCAATGAGGAAGATCCCTCTGACACGGATGAAGAATTGAAGTCCTACCTTAACAGGGACGGTTATATGTCTCAGGAAGAGGTGCCTATGCCTTTTTGCTTTCCTACAGAAAGTCCAAGATTTATACCAAGATCAGATGTCGAAATGATCTACGGGGATTGTGATCCGGAAGGATGTCGGGCTCTGCCAAATTCATTAGAGGAAGACACTCTGATGAAAGACAACCTTGAACACAACTATTATGGCCCAATGGATGGTCTGCCAATGTGGCAACCTTACCCAGGAAACTTGGGGCAAGAAAGTCAGCCGAGTAATGAAGCTCAGATGACCGTCATTGAACGGAATACCTATGTCCCCACCATGTCATGGGAGCAACACTCGGGTCACTCTGAAATTGCTCAACATGAAGATGAATTCGCAACGTTTGCAGGACTTGAATTCATCAACTATGCTTTTCCCGAGGTCAACGTCATCGAGAGAAATGACTCCTCTAGTTCGAAAGAAGTGCGGGACACCTTGGGACAATCGAGTGGAAAATTCGACTTTATGGTCAAGTACACCGCTCCCGAAAGCTCTCGTATCAGGCTCGAAGACATCCAGCCAACTGGATGGGGGGATACAGCTGAGAGCACAAATACTCTGCAAAATACAACTGAGGAATTCTCCTACGACAATTCTGCCTGGGAGACAGATTCCAATGATCCCGCTCCACCAGAAATCAGCGTTATTTCTGAAGACAAATCAAGGAATGTACCAGACTTTGAGATTCACCGAGGAGTTCGCCGCCAATTGGTTGCCGTCGAGGTTCTGAAGGTCGTCCTTCAGTCAAAGTAATTGTCGTCTTTTAACCTTTCACCCTGCCCAGGTGAAACGGATGTTTTGATAGGGCTCGCTTTCTATAAATATCCCTCTTCGCTTCGCCCAAAGCGACAGAGTTTTGTTTTATAGGGCTGTAGTTTCAAGATTCGACTTGTTCATTAATAAAATAACGTCGTTCTGTAATTTCCGCATTAATTGCTGTTTTCTCTTTTTGCTTTTTCAGAAAATGGTAATCCTAAAAAACAATTAAAAATAAAAACAAGCAGTAAAAAAAAATACACTGCACACACTTTTGCATTTTCTCTATCTCTTCTAAACACGAATCATCACGTCATGCAGATTGCTTGTTTTAAACCCAGTTGAAATATACGATCCAATGCCTTCTCCCGACTTTGAGTTCCCGGTATTTGGGGCTGAAGAAGAGAATGACAACAAAATTCCAGAAGAGATATCTCGACTACTCAGACAAGAGGAAAGGTCCATTGAACCTCACAAAGAGCCGTTGGAAACGGTAAACTTGGATTCGGAGCAAGAGAGAAAAGAAATCAGGATTGGGGCACTGCTCAGTCCAACTGCCAGAAAGGGTTTGAAAAAGCTTCTCAAAGAATTTCCCGATGTATTCGCTTGGTCCTATCAGGATATGCCAGGGTTGGATACCAGCATCGTGGAACATCACTTACCGTTGAGATCGGAATGTCCGCCAGTAAAGCAAAGGTTGAGACGCACTCACCCGGACATGGCCATCAAAATCAAAGAGGAGGTACAGAAACAGATTGACACGGGTTTCCTCGCTACATCTGAATATCCTCAATGGTTAGCCAACATCGTACCTGTTCCGAAAAAGGACGGAAAGGTCAGAATGTGTGTCGATTACCGAGATCTGAACAAGGCTAGTCCAAAGGACGACTTTCCTTTACCACACATTGACATGTTGGTTGACAGTACAGCAAAGTTCAAAGTATTCTCCTTCATGGATGGATCTCGGGCTATAACCAGATCAAAATGGCGGCGAAAGACATGGAGAAAACTTCGTTCATTACCCCAAGGGGCACCTTTTATTATAAGGTAATGTCGTTCGGTTTGAAGAACGTCGGGGCAACTTATCAAAGGGCCATGACTACTCTGTTTCATGACATGATACATAAAGAAATCGAGGTATATGTCAATGATATGATTGCAAAATCAAAAACAGAGAGTGAGCACGTTGAACATCTGTCAAAATTGTTCAAACGTCTAAGAAAATTCAAGCTCCGCTTGAATCCCAACAAGTGCACCTTCGATGTTCGTTCAGGGAAACTATTAGGGTTCATCGTCAGCCAGAAAGGAATTGAGGTTGATCCTGAAAAGGTCAAGGCCATTCAAGAAATGCCTTCTCCGAAAACTGAAAAACAAGTCA
This sequence comes from Lathyrus tuberosus, assembly GCA_022829125.1. Taxonomy (NCBI): domain Eukaryota; kingdom Viridiplantae; phylum Streptophyta; class Magnoliopsida; order Fabales; family Fabaceae; genus Lathyrus; species Lathyrus tuberosus. Next base: position 3,293,434 of record JALAZF010000468.1, on the reverse strand, counting down.
GAGGATTCCTGGGACGTTTGAACTACATCTCCAGATTCATATTCCTTATGACCGCCACTTGTGCGCCGATCTTCAAATTACTCAAAAAGAACCAGGATTGCATTTGGTCTGAAGATTGCCAAACCGCCTTCGACAGTATTAAGGAATACCTGTTGAATCCTCCGATTCTATCACCTCCAGTGGAAGGAAGACCACTGATCATTTACCTCGCAGTCCTAGAGGACTCAATGGGGTGTGTACTTGGCCAACAAGACGAAACTAAACGGAAAGAGTCTGCCATCTACTTTCTAAGCAAGAAATTCACCGACTGTGAAACTCGGTACACGATGCTCGAGAAAACTTGCTGTGCTTTGGCTTGGGCAACCAAACGTCTTCGCCAGTACATGATTCGTCATACTACTTGGTTGGTCTCCAAAATGGATCCAATCAAGTACGTATTTGAAAAACCTGCTCTCACGGGAAGAATTGCCCGTTGGCAGATGCTGTTATCAGAATATGACATAGAGTACCATACTCAGAAAGCCGTTAAGGGAAGTATTTTAGCCGATCATTTGGCTCATCAACCGATTGACAATCAAGAATCAATCGGGTTTGACTTCCCAGACGAAGATGTCATGTATCTAAAAATGAAAGATTGCGATGAACCGTTACCCAGTGAAGGGCCAGAACCAGGTTCCCAATGGGGACTTATCTTTGACAGAGCAGTTAATCATTATGGAAACGGAATTGGGGCAATCATTGTTACTCCTCAGGGTACCCACATTCCTTTCACTGCCAGACTTATGTTCAAATGTACGAACAATGAGGCCGAATACGAAGCTTGTATCATGGGTCTCGAAGAAGCAATTGATTTAAGGATCAAAAACTTGGACGTATACGGCGACTCAGCCTTGGTTATCAATCAGATCACAGGAGATTAGAACACATACCAATCAGGATTGATTCCTTACAAAGACTATGCGAGAAGGTTGTTACCCTTCTTCAACAGAGTTGAGTTTCATCACATCCCTCGTGAAGAGAATCACATGGCTGATGCATTAGCCACTCTCTCTTCCATGATTAGTGTAGGTCAATGGAATGACATACCTAAGATCGACATCATGCGCCTTGAACGGCCCGCTTACATCTTCACGATTGAAGCAGTCATAGACGACAAACCTTGGTATCACGATATCAAATGCTTCCTTCAGAAACAAGGATACCCATCTGGGGCATCTAAAAAAGACAGAAAAACCCTCAGAAGACTGGCTGGAAACTTCTTCCTGAGCGGTGATACACTCTATAAGAGAAATTTTGACATGGTCTTGCTCCGATGCGTAGACAGACCAGAAGCAGACATGCTTATGAAAGAAATTCATGAAGGATCCTTTGGCACTCATGCCAACGGACACACAATGGCGAGAAAAATTCTGAGAGCAGGGTACTATTGGTTGACCATGGAATCCGACTGCTACAAGTACATGATGAGGTGTCACAAGTGTCAGATATACTCCGACAAAATTCATGTACCGCCATCACATCTCAAAGTTCTTTCTTCCCCGTGGCCTTTTTCTATATGGGGAATCGACATGATTGGCTTGATCAAACCTAAGGCTTCAAACGGACATCGGTTCATCCTGGTAGCCATTGACTATTTCACCAAGTGGGTCGAAGTAGCGTCGTACGCTAATGTAACCCGACAAGTGGTAGTCCGATTTATCAAAAACAATATCATCTGCCGTTATGGTGTTCCAAGTGAGATCATTACTGATAATGGATCTAACTTGAACAATAAGATGATGAAAGAGTTGTGCGCTGAGTTCAAGATCGAACACCATAACTCATCTCCCTACCGACCCAAGATGAACGGAGCGGTAAAAGCGGCTAATAAGAACATCAAGAGGATCGTTCAAAAGATGGTTGTAACCTACAAAGACTGGCACGAGATGCTACCCTTTGCTCTTCATGGTTATCGTACATCTGTCCGCACTTCGACAGGGGCAACCCCTTTCTCTCTAGTGTATGGCATGGAGGCAGTGCTCCCCATGGAAGTAGAGATCCCATCAATCAGGGTATTGATGGAAGCTAAGCTCACCGAAGCTGAATGGTGTCAAAATCGACACGATGAACTGAATCTGATCGAAGAAAAGAGAATAACGGCACTATGCCATGGTCAGTTGTATCAACAGAGAATGAAGAAGGCGTTCGACAAAAAGGTCCGACCTCGTGTCTTCAGGAAAGGAGACCTCGTGCTCAAAAAGATACAATCATTTCTCACTGATTCATGAGGTAAATGGACTCCGAATTATGATGGCCCCTATGTGGTCACGAAAGCTTTCTCAGGCGGCGCCTTGAGACTTGCAACCATGGACGGAGAGGAATTTTCCTACCCCACGAATGTTGATGTAGTCAAGAAATACTTCGCCTAAACTAAAAAAAAAAAAACCGTCTCGGTGGATTGAAAACCCGAAAGGGCGGTCCAGGCAAAAGTTAGAGACATGAAAAAAAATCATCCCGATGGATTGGAAACATCAAAGTACAATCCAGGCAAAAATTAGGGATAATGGCAAGTAACTATGTTCAACAGAGGCAAGACCCTCAGCAGCAGCAGTTACATCATCTGTCAGAAAACTCCAGTCAAGGTCATCTTCGACAGAAGCTCAGGATGTCCCGAATTCAAAGTTAGTAGAAGGATAGTGGTCGTTATGTTTTAACGTAGCCCTTTTCCCTGTAAATTACCATTTTCAAACTTTGTAAATACTCTTTGGAATCATGCGTTTGGCTGATTTCCATCTTATCAATAAAAATTTGAGCCCTTGTGCTTTTGTTTATAATTCTTACTTGTTTTAGCTTTACAGAACGACATTTTAACATGATTAGCGATTCTTGAAATGAAACAAAAATGAATTTACTTGTTAAAAATTTTTCTGCTTTTAAATTAAAGATGGCAATTTCTTTTGACTGTTAAACATCAGAAGAACATCGACCGCTTCTCCAGAAGTAAGCAAACTTCAAAGTGCAGAATCAAAGTACTCCTTCTAACCCAGTACACCTGAATGAAGGGATCAACTGTGTCAGAGACCTTGTTTCGTCTGACACCCCTCGGCCGAGTTCTTATCTCCTAAGCCCGATCAACGGTATTCCCCCACAGGGACTATCTCTCTTAAGTAAGGTGGAATTACTATTCTGAACCAACGGTACTTCTTCGCCCCGCGATGGCCGAGTATCTAGTCGTGTTCACCTATCAGTTTGTATGTCGCGTCAGTTTTGTCAGCATAAACATACATACATCATGCATTATTGATTTGCATTCACATTTCATTTTGCATCACTATCACTCTAGTCGGTCTTGTCCCCTAGTGATAGAAGTTCTCTCAATCGAGTCGTCAGTTCTTGCCTCGTCAGGAAACACTGCGTCTGAACATTCTCTCTCCTCCTGTTTATTTCTGGATTGAAGTTGGGTCCTCGACCACTTTGATAACTTAAACCTCTGAAAGACCAGAGAGCCCTCAGTTAACATCACTCTTCGCCGTTGAAGATGATATCCTTGCTTTCCCGGATTAAAGAAAAATCCCCCAGAGAAAGCCTCCTAAGCAGAGATTTGGCAGTACAGCTGCCATTCTCCAAAAAGATCGCTGATGAAAAGGTCATCGGCACCTCAAAATTGGACCCCATCACATGGCGTTTCTCCGGGAAGATCCCGAGAAAAGTATGATGTAAGATCCTCAAGTCGAAACAGTCTCTCAAGAGACTCGCTTTCCCCCAGTAGAAATAAATGGCGTCTCCAAACAGAGAAGTGTGTGTACCTCTACAATTCAGACGAATGGGTTCCCCAGCAAGTTTGGCATCGGAACTTTTTCCATCAAATGGCATCTCACCAGGAAAATTCGGCGAGAAGTTTGAGGGATATCGCTACGAATAGCGTCCCTTGTCAAAAAGTTTATTGACAAAAGAAACTAAGACCAGTCCCTTGGTAGGAAACCAGGATCGAGGGGAAGTTTGCCTTTTCTAAGCATCATTGCTTAGCAAAAGAAGATGAATGCGCAAGCTACCATTCATAACCACCATCAAAATTTCGGGTATTCCGATATTTAATCCTCTTGCACCCCGAATGCCCGAATACCTTCGTCATTCACACCTTCGGGTCCAAGAAGATTAAATAGGGGCATCTGTCATACCCCAAATTTTGACCACTAAGATTTCCCATCATTGTGAAAATCATCACCACAATATGGATGTACTTTTGTGCCTCATCAATCTCCTCAAGGAATTGTTGAGCATTCACTACTATCAAAATTAGGGTTTCAAGCCCTCTCAGAGCCTTAGACAAATGATCTGTCAAGGAATGATTTGATCTTCAACTTGTCTAACCTCTCAAACATACACAAAGGATCAAAAAGGACTCCCACTTCAAGGATTAAGCACAAGGCTGCTCCTTTCTAGGTGGATCAAGCCTCAAGATCGCCAGTGTCACCAAATTAGGGTTTTGGTCGACCAGGGCCTCCAGATGAAAAATTTCATCTGGGCACAAGCCAATGATCCAAAACATAACCTAATATACTCCATGGAACCTTATGGACCCATTCATCAAGTCAATTTTGCCTCAGGGGATGCATACATCAAAAATCAGGAATTAGGGTTTCTTGACCTAATTCACCCCTAAGTTGACTTTTAGGGCAAATCATGAGCCAAGATCTCAAGAGAGGGTTTGAGGGTCTCTAATGAACTATATTTATCCATTTGGAACAATGGATTAATCCAAGAAGCTTGAGCAACAAGTCTCAATTTCATCTGCACCACAATTAGGGTTTTAAGGAAAAAGTCAACTGTAACTTTGACTTTTGACCAGGACATGCTCCCAAGCCCTAGGACATGCCCCAATATACCCTATGACACCCATGGAACATGTCCATCAAGTTTGATTTAGGTCAAGGACATGATTTCCTGAAGAATTGCACAGTTTGGAATTCATCTGATAAAAAGTCAACTGTGCACAAAAGTCAACTTTGACTTTTTGAGATTTTTCACCAAAATGGATTTTTAACCCTAAAATGATGTTAATGTATGATTTGAATCATCATTCATCAAGAAAAATCAAGAAAAGTGGGATAACTTGTAAAAGGGGTAACCATAAAAACTTAGAAAATTTTCTAAGTTAAAAATAAAGTGACAAGGGTACCAACTTTGAAGGATCATAATTCCTAAACCACAAAGCCATTTTTTCTCATCCAAAGATGGATTTGTAGCCCTCATTACCCTCTACAAAAACTTCAACTAGACCTAAGTCCAATTCATTAAGGATTTTGAGTTATGGAGTGATCAAAATGGCTGAAAAGTGAAAATGTCACTTTTTTCCAACACTTAGTGAAATTTTCACTAAGTCCAAATCTGTCTTCACTTTTTGCCAAATGTAGGGGGATTTTTCACTTGGATTCAAAAGAGATCAAAACCAAACATGTTCAAACAGTTGTTGTATCATGTAAGGGCTTTCCAAAATGGCCAAGAGCATTACCAAATTCAACTTACACCATGAGATATGACATTGGCAAGTTGCCTTGCTGAAATTTGTCAAGGCAAGGCAGAATTTGCAATTTTGCTCGATTTGCCAAAATCATCCAAATTCAAATGCTCCTACTCACTTGGACACATCTGAGGATTGAATCTAAAGGGGACAATCACTGAGCCAAGCCTCCAAAGTCCATGGAACAAGAAATAGCATGTTGAACCTAGAATGGCCAAAATAGGGACAAGACTCCAAATTTGGATTGAAGCATTCAATGGAACCATCAAGGTGGCATGGACTGAGCCATTCTCATATGAAATTAGTCAAGACTTATCCAAGACCAAGGGAACCACAGCCATGTGCCCTAACCTCTAGTCAATGGCTAGAGGAGACTTGCATTTCCATTGGCCAACATTGAACAAACACCTGCTGCAGTTGCCATTTACTGTGGATCCCAAAACAAACTTGCTCTACTATAAATTGAGCTCAATTGTGTTCAATTTGAGTACACCAAAGCCATCTAACAAATGCTTTCCTCAAAATCTCTTTCTCTTGGCAAAAATGCCTTTCTTAGCAAGGTAGCTATCGGGTTTTGAGTTTGAGAGCTTTTCCAATCAAACCAATCACACACACACCTCATATACATCACATATGAGCTGATCAAACACTTAGATCACTTCGAAAACACCAATTTCACAAAATCACCAGCTGGTTGCTCAAATTTTCAATCAAGTTGCAGCTGAGATGCCATGAATTGATCCAACTAATTTCAATCAAGTCCAAGCATTCAAACACACTCCATAGGGTGTAGGGAAGCTGTTCAGATCATCACCACTAATCTGTAACACTTCCAAATCAAAACTCACATTGCACTTGCTGTCACGGCTTAGAGGTAAGCATATACTTGGTCATCTCTCAATCTATGCATATTTCCTCGCACAATAATTTGGCCATATGTTCATAATCATGCATGGAATGTTTTCCCTCAATTAATTGCATTGTTTGAATCGTGTATCAAAAATCCTAGCCTTCATGCAGAAATTAGGGTTCTTGAGGTTTCTTCGTGATTTCATGTTTTATGTTTAATTTAAATGAAATTAAGTGTTATAGACATGATCGTGAGGTTGAGACGAGCATAATGATATGTGGATTGCATGATATGGTTACGTATTCAGTGAGATTGGATGGAAAACGCAAATCAGCCAAACCCATAAAAACGCGCGTGTTCTTGCTTGTGTTCTTGGCGCCTTTTTCACAAATTCAATATTTGAATTTTGTGATTTTGTTTAATTGATTCAAAAATTAATTTCTCTCTGAGTTTTAATGATTTTAAGTTGATTCTTTTTTTAATAATTCACAAAAATGTTAAAATATTTTATTTTATCAAAAAATCCCAAAAATATTATTTATTTCATATAATTGATATTTTTGCAAAGAATTAATATTTTAATTGTTTTTGACATTTTAAATATTTTTTTCTACATTGATTTTACAACTTTTAATGCTTTCTAATTATTTTGTAGGTCAATACTTAATTTTTGAAGCATTAATCCAAAGTCACAATTTGTTTTTCATATGTTAAACAATTTTGATCATTTTTAATTGAATTTTTATTCAATTAAATACATTTTTGAAAACAAATTAGGGTTTTTGGATTAATTCAACCCTCATAAATCATTTTCAAAACCTCTTGGGCCTCTTGAGAGAGTGTAAGACCCAACCCACTTGTACAGAAATATTTTGGGCCTCATTCGTTGTATAAGTCCCTATGTACATTTTCAAATAAACGGCACGATCATCGCCTTTTGAAAAATAACCTTGGGCCTCTCCTTGAGCTATAAGACCCATTCAAAAACACTTTGGGCCTCTAATAGAGTGTAAGACCCAATCCCCTTTTAGCCAAAACATTTTGGGCCTCACTTATTATATAAGTCCCTCCGCGTTAAAAGAAAACCTCGGCGCGATCGCCATTTCAAACGGAAAAATCAACTGGGCCTACCCTCGTGTTATAAGCCCCACTCTTTTTCTTTAAACTCTTTGGGCCTCTTGAAAGAGTGTAAGACCCATCCCTTTGTACAGAAAACCTTTTTGGGCCTCAGTCACTTGTATATGTCCCTCTGTACAAATTCAACAGTGCACTCACTGATAAAACCCTGGGCCTCTCCTTAAGCTATAAGCCCCAAATCATTCTTTTTCAAAGCACTTTCTCCTTTGATTTTGAATATACTATTGTTTTCAATCTTTCTTTGTTGAACAACTAACCAAACAGCATGGAAGCTCTACAACCGAGTAAGTGGCTATTGCTTTCATTTACCACTTTCATATACATATAACTGTATTATGGGGCTGTTTCGCTGTAAGTCTTCTTTCACAAACTCATATCAACTGTGTAATAATAGTATAGATATTTAGAGTTTCCCCGGCAACTACGTCTAGCACTAGGTTAAGCCCGTTGATCGCTCTTAGAAATAGTCTAAACTAGATCCCCATAGGATTACCAGACACAGTCTTCCCTCCTCTTGGGGTTAAACAATATGGAGATATGAAAGGCAACATTCCCTGTGAACCTTTCATAGACTGTTACTCATAGAAGTTGTCAAAGAAACTCTATTCCCCAGACATGATCTCTTCTCCGTGAATTGCATCTCTTGAGTTTCTTCCAAATTCTCGAACTTTCCTGACTTTGATCTATTCTCGGTGAATAGCATTGCCTTGAATTTCTCGGGGTTTGGGGACCCACAGGCTTCTTAAAAGCACTTGTCAAGAAACTCTACTCCCCAGAGATGATCTTTTCTCCGTGAATGGCATCTCTTGAGTTTCTTCCAAATTCTCAGACTTTCCTGACTTTGATTTATTCTCGGTGAATAGCATTGCCTTGAATTTCTCGGGGTTTGGGGACCCATCGGCTTCCTAAAAGCAATCGGCCTCCTCTTGGGCATCGTACAAGGACTCACAGGCTTCCTAAAAGCAACCCCGCCTCCTCTTGGGCTTAGTACAAGGACCATACGACTTCTTAGAAGTATCCCCAGCCTCTTCTTAGGCTTCGTATAATGATCTCTTCCTCCGGGAATGATAGCCTCCTCTTGGGCTTCGTACAAGGACCCGTCGGCTTCTTAAAAGATTCCAGCCTCCTCTTGGGCTTCGTATAAATTATCCCGACGACCTCCTAGAGGCATAGGAACAGAACTTAGTCATCTGCATAGAACGGTCCTTTCAAAGAGTCTACTACTGTTTCTCAAAACATAGTACAAAAGGCGAAACTCTAGACTTGGACAGTCTAACTTCCTTGAGTCTCAAAGACATTCTCAAGTGACCCCTTCGTTAAATAGGAAGGAAACCCGTAGACTCGAACAGTCTCAATACCCTTCGAATTTCCCGCTTCCTTAAAGAACAGGAATAACCCGGATCCCTGAATCAAATCCGTGAGTACAGTGTTGCTCATATAAGAACTGATTTTCTCTTTAAAATCTGTATACTGGACCTGTCACTTAACTGAACAGTCACCTTAGCCTCTCTCTTGGGCTTTGTACAATGATTCTCCCCAGCGGAGTCAAACAACATTTAGCCTCTCTCTCGGGCTTCGTACGAGACACATAAGAGACTCCCTCGTTGAGTCAATCACCCCTTTCGCCTCCATCTCGGGCTTCGTACGAGATACAAAAAACTCTCTTATTGAGTCAAATAGCCTCCATCTCGGGCTTTATACGAGATACCAAAAGACTCCATTGTCGGGTCAAAACCTTTTAGCCTCTCTCTCGGGCTTTGTACGAGACACATAATAGCCTCCTTTTAGGCTTTGAATAAGAAAACCACTGGTTAATCCAATTAACCTTTTAGCATCAAAGTTGTGCCTCGTTCACAGTACACAAACATCAACAACTCCTTCCCCTTTCATCTAATCGCTGTAAGCAGCAAGCCTCTGGATCATCTATATCCATGCCACTGTCCCTCTTTTAGCATGAGAAATTCCTAAGGAAAGATAGCATTGCTCTATACTGAGTTAAAGTCTTCTCCTTCAGGTTAAAATCCCCTTTAAAGGAAATTATGGCATTGCTAGGATCCGCGTATCCCGGTTAAAGTAATTCTCCTTTATAAACAGTTGTGACATACAACCCCCTCTTTAGAGATGACAAATTCTCTCTAAAGACAACACCCTTTTAGCTTCATATCTTGGGCTTTGAACAAGATACAAATCACCTTTCACTTCACGCCTTGGGCTTTGAACAAGACACCAAAAACACCCATTTCCTCCCATAGAATAAGAGGAACTACGAATGCTCTGATTTCCCTCTTTCGGTAAACGGGAATACGTAGGCATAAGATCGAAAGAAAAGATCTTAGCGTGCACAATCAACAAAAAAACCAAATCCCATATCTCCATCAATCAAAAGCAGTAATTCAAAAAGCATCAGTCCTAACATCCTAATCCTTGTTCCCCGCCAGAAACCTTCTGTCTAGATGAAAAGAAAGAAACCGTATTGGCAAAAATACAAATAACCAGTACAAAGGCCCCCCCACATTGATAGCATTCGTAACCTAACAGACCGTTGCTTAAACTCAGTATGCAAAGCAGGGTTAATTTGAGACATCTATTTCCCTTCCTTATTCAGCTCACAATAGGATAAAAAATGAATCGACCTGTAGTTTTAAGCTCAGCCGCAGAGAGCGACCAACGCTTAAGAACCACGTCCAAAATCGCTTGCTACAGATATCCTTATATGAAGCCTAAGAGGAGGCTATCAGTTTGACTTTTCTAGGGAAAGTGTTCTATCTGTCTTGTACAAACCCCAAGATTGAGGCTAAAAAGAGATTGACTCGACTGGGGATATTATTTCTCAAAGCTTAAAAGTAGGCTGAGAGGAATTGACTCCGTTGGGGAATATATTTGTCTTGTATAAAGCCCAAGATTGAGGCAAAAATGGGTTTAACTCGATAAGAGAGTGTTTTTATCTGTCTCGTACGAAGCCCGAGATTGAGGCTAAAAAATGTTGACTCAACAAGAGAGTGCAAAGAGGTGATGGACTCATCAAGAGAGTCTATGAGAGCGGTTGGCTCAATAAGAGAGTCTGGGAAGTAATTGATTGACTCAACAAGAGATTCTGAAAAGTGGTTGACTCAATAAGAGAGTATGAAAAGGTTAGCTCTGCTGGGGAGAATCATTATACAAAGCCCAAGAGGAGGCTGACTATGCTGAGGAAATATCATTATACAAAGCCTAAGAGGAGGTTATCTTCTGCTGGGAATTATTGAGATCCCGAGGCAAGTCCAAGTGAGGAATCAACTCTTGCAGGGGAATCCAGAAGAGGTGATGGATCAGACACCTTGAGGTTCTGATTTGGGATAATGTTATATGATGATAAACAGACCCTAGCCTGGGGATTTTAGGAGAGAGACTAGGGTTTAGAACCCACAAGTTTTAAATCTTGCTGGAGATTAATCCAGAATTCGGGGTTTCTTCCTATATTTGTAGGGAACATGAGAATGTCTTTGAGACTCAAGGAGATTTAGACTGTCCAAGTCTATCAGTGTGGTTTATCTTTGTACAATGCCCAAGAGGAGGCCGACTCGTTTAAGGGATGAGTATCAACCCTTAAATTGGTCTGAGGGCTTTTGTGACTCTTTTAAGAAAGACAACTCTAGCAAAGGATGACTAAGCTCTGTCCTATACCTCTAAGTGGCCGTGAGGGTCCTTGTACAAAGCCCAAGAGGAGGCAGGGGTGCTTTTAAGAAGCCTGTGGGTCCCTAAACCAAGAGAAGTTCAAGAAATACAATTCACAGAGAAGAGATCATTCCAGGAAAGTTTGAGTATTTGGAAGAAACTCAAGAGATACTATTCAAGGAGAATAGATCAACTCTGGGGAGTAGAGGTTCTTTGACAATTTCTAAGAGTGACAGTCTGAGAAAAGGTTCACCGAGAATACTGCCTTTCTCTTTGTTCCATATTAATTAACCCTGAGAGAAGGGAAGACTGTATCTGGAAATCCTATGGGGATCTAGTTTTGTTTGTATTTAAGAGTGACCAACATAGCTTTACCTAGTTCTAGAGCTAGTTGTCGGGGAGAACTCTAAATAACTATACTAGTATATATACAGTTGATATATGACAAGTATTTAAAGGAGTATGAAAGAAGACTAACCATGCACAGCTTCCCACAATACAGTTATATATATTGGACATGTATTTCAAAGAATGAAAGATGACTAACCATGCGCAGCTTCCCACAATACAATTATATATATTAAAGCGAGTAAATGAAAGCAGATAAAAACTTACTGGTGAGCAAGCTTCCATGCTGTTTTGTTAGTTGTTCAAAGAAATTAAAGAAAGTTTTGATAACAATTGTATATTTGAATCTAAATCAAAAGGGAAATTATTTTGAAAAGATTGTTGGGGCTTATACTCAAAGAGAGGCCCAAGGTTTAACAGTGATCGCACCGTTGTTTTGAATATCGTCTCGGGACTTATACAACGACTGAGGCCCAAAGAGGTTTTCTGTACAAAGGTGTGGGTCTTACAACTCAAGGAGAGGCCCAAAGATTATTTTGGAAAAGAAATATGAGACTTACAACACGAGGGCTGTCCCAGATGGTTTGTTTGAAAACGGCGATCGCGCCGAGGTTTTTGAAAACATAGTGGGTCTTTATACAATGTTTGAGGCCCAAAATAATTTTGGTTAAAGGGGATTGGGTCTTACGCTCTATTTGAGGGCCAAAAAGTTATTTTTGTACAGGAGATGGGGTTTCCAACTTAAGGAGAGGCCCAAATGATTTTGAAAAGGCGACGATTGTACCGGGATTTCAAAAAGTACAGAGGGACTTATACAATGACTAAGGCCCGACACTATTTATGTACAAAGGATTGAGTCTTACACTCTATTAGAGGCCCATGAGCGTTTGAAAAAGATTGATGAAGGTTGAAATAATCAAAACCCTAATTTTGTTAAAAATATAATTAATTTTGTTTAAAAATTAATAAAAATTATTGAAAACATGTGAAAAATGAGTGGTGATCTTGGATCAATGCTTCAAAAATCATGTTTTTATGCACAAAATGATTGAAAATCAATTAAGTTTGGAAAATCAAGAAAGAAAAAATATTTTAAATGTTAAAAATAAATAAAAATTAATTCTTTTGCAAAAATATCAAATATATGAAATAAATAATATTTTTGGGAATTTTTGGCAAAATAAAATATTTTAACGTTTTTTGTGAATTATTAAAAAAAGAATCAACTCAAAATCATTAAAATTCAGAGAGAAATTAATTTTTGAATCAATTAAATAAAATCACAAAAATTCAAATATTAAATATTTGAAAAAGGCGCCAAGAACACCTTGGTCTTGCCCGCGTGCTCTGTTCTTGGCTTATTTGTGTTTTCTCGTCAATCTCACTGAATACTTGATGAAATCACACAAACCATATATCAATCTACTCGTTTTCCCTCACGATCATGTCTATAGTCTTTAATTTCATTTATTTTAAGCATGGAATAAGAAATCAAAGGGAAAACTCAAGAACCCTAAATTCTGCATGAAGGCTCAAAAATTCCATACACGATTCATACAAAGCAATTAATTGAGGGGAAACATTCTATGCGTGATTATGAACATATGGAAAAATTATTGTGCGAGGAAATATGCATGAATCATGAGATGACCAAGTTGAGGCTTACCTCTTGCAGCTAGTGATCGTGTTTTATGTTGAAGGTGTTACAGATTGGTTCAAATGATGTGGACAGCTTCCCTAGGTGCAATGGAGTGTGTCTGAATGCTTGGAGTGGATTGGATTGAGCTGGAACTTGATTTGGCACCTCAACTGCAAATCTGTCAAAGGCTTGTGCAGATGGCTGGTGATTTTGAGAATCTGGTGTTCCAGATGTTGTTTAAGTGTTTGGATCACTTCTATATGATGTTTATGAGGTGTGTGTGTGATTGGTTTGGTAGGAATTGTTCTCAACCTCAAAACCCGATAGTGACTTGCTTTAGAAGACAAATTTGGAAGTGAAGGAGTGATTTTGAGAAAGTCAAGTGTTGTAGGCCTTTGGTGTACTTAAACTGATCAGAAATGAGGTCTATTTATAGTGTGTCAAGTTCGTTTTGCAAGGAATAGGGAATGACACATGCAGCAGGCCTTTGGCCAATGTGGATCAAATGGAATCTCAAGTCTCCTATAGCCATTGACTTGAGACTAGAGCATAGGCCTATGGTTCTTTGATTTAAGGATAAGGCTTGACTGAAGCATTCATTCTTGCTCTGTTAGATGCCACCTCTAAGCATCCATTGAATGCCTCAAAAAAAAATTTGAGTCTTGAGGCATCTTTGGCTTTTTAGGTTTGGCATGCTACTTGTAGTTCCAAAGACTTGGGAGGTTTATGGATCAGTATTTGTCCCTCCTTGGTCTCCCCTTGAGGTGTTCAAATGGATAAAATTGTTTGTCATTTGCACAAATTGATCAAATCGAGCCATAATGCACAAATCTGCCTTATCATGACAGTTGCCGCAAGGCATGTTGCAGCTGTCATAGTTCTTAGCTCAGATTGAATTTGATGGAGTTCTTGGCCATTTTGGAAAGCTATCATATGATACAACATATGTGTGATTATAGTTTGTCTTGAAAATTTTTGGACCCAAGTGAAAAATGCCCCTACATTTTGAAAAAGGTGAAACAGATTCTGACTTAGTGAAAATTTCACTAAGTGTTGGAAAAAGTGGCATTTTCATGTTTTTGTCATTTTGGTCACTCCATACTAAAAATCCATGAGGAATTGGAATGAGGTGTAGTTGACACTTTTAAAGTATTCCATGAGAGCTACAAATCCATCTTTGGACCATCCAAAATGGTTGCTTGGATCTCAAGTTATGATCCTTGGAAGTTGGTACCCTAGCCACTTTGTTTCATAACTTAGAAAAATTCTAAGTTTTTATGGTTACCCCTTTTTCAAGTTATCCCACTTTCTTTGATTTTTCTTGATGAATGATGATTCAAATCACACATTAACATCATTTTAGGGTTAAGGTACCATAATTGTGAAAAATCTCAAAAAGTCAAACTTTGACTTTTGTGCACAATTGACTTTTTATCAGATGAATTCTAAACTGTGCGATCCTCTATGAAATCAAGTCCTTGACCTAAATAAAACTTAATAGATGGATTCCATAGTTGATATAGGGTGTATTGAATCATGTCCCAAGGTTTGGGAGCATGTCTGGGTCAAAAGTCAAAGGTACAGTTGACTTTTTCTTCAAAACCCTAGTTGTGGTCCAGATGAAATTGAAACTTGTGGATCAAGCTTCTTGGATCAATCCATTGTTGTAAATGGATAAATGTAATGTATTGGAGACCCTAAAATCATGTCTTGAGGTCTTGGCTCATGTTTTGTCCCAAAAGTCAACTTTGGGGTGAATTAGGTCAAGAAACCCTAATTCCTGATTTTTTGATAAATGCATCCCATGAGGCTAAATTGACTTTATGATTGGGTCCATGAGGTCCCATGGAGTATTTTGGGTTATTATTTGAAGCATTGGCTCATGCTCAGAGGAAAATTTACACTTGGAGGCCCTGGTCGACCAAAACCCTAATTTAGTGACACTGGCGATCTTGAGGCTTAATCCACTTGGAAAGTTGCAACCTTGTGCTTAATCCTTGATGTGGGAGTCCTCTTGATTCTTTATGGAGGTTGGAGAGGTTAGACAAGTTGAAGACCATGTCATTTCTTGATTGATCCTTTGTATAAGGCTCAGAGAGGGCTTGAAACCCTAATTCCTGTTTGTGGTGAATGCTCACCCATCTTTGGGGAGATTGATGAGGCATGATGATACATCCATATTGTGGTGATGATTTGAACAATGATGGGAAATTTTAGTGGTCATAATTTGGGGTATGACAGATGCCCCTATTTAATATTCTTTGACCCGAAGGTGTGAATGGCGAAGGTATTCGGGCATTCGGGGTGCAAGATGATTAAATATCGGAATACGTGAAATTTTGACGGTGGTTATGAATAGAAGTTTGCTCACCCATCTTATTTTACTAAGCAGTGTTGCTTAGAAAAAGTAAACTTCCCCTCGATCCTAGTCTTCAGCCAAGGAACTCGTCTAAGTTTTCTTTTGAAATAAACTTCCCCTCGATCCTGGTTTCCTACCAAGGAACTGGTCTCAGTTTCTGATATAAACTTCCCCTCGATCCTGGTTTCCTACCAAGGAACTGGTCTCAGTTTCTGAAAAAAACTTCCCCTCGATCCTGGTTTCCTACCAAGGAACTGGTCTCAGTTTCTGATATAAACTTCCCCTCAATCCTGGTTTCCTACCAAGGAACTGGTCTCAGTTTATTTTATCAATAAACTTTCTTGACAAGGGACATTATTCGTAGCGGTTTTCCTCAAACTTCTCACCGAATTTTCATGGGGAGATGCCATTTGATGGAAAAAGCTTTGATATCAGACTTGTTGGGGAACCTCTCTGTCTGAGCTGTAGAGGTACACAAATTTCTCTGTTGGAGAGGCCATTTGTTGACTCTACTGGGGAAAACGAGTCTCCTGAGAGACTTCTTTCGGCCCGGGGGTATTACATCCTACTTTTCTTCGAGATCTTCTCGGAGAAATGCCATACAATGTACCCCAATTTTGAGGTGCTGATGACTTCATTAATATTGACTCTCTTGGAGAGCAAAATCAATGTGCTGCTGAGAGTCCTTTAGCTGTGAGGCTTTCTCTAGGGATTTTCCTTAACCCGGGAAAGCGAAGATATTATCTTCAATGATGAAGAGTGACGTTTGTCGAAGGTTTTCTTGTCTTTCAGAGGTTCAAGTTATCAAAGTGATCAAGGACCAACTTCATCCCAGAAATAAACTGGAGGAGAGAGATTGTTCAGACGCAACATTTCTTGACGAGGAAAGAACTGACAACTCGATTGACAAGAGGGCTTTTATCACTTAGGGGATGAGACCGACTAGAGTGATAGTGATGCAATATGAGTGTGAATGCAAATCAATAATGCATGATGTATGTATGTTTATGCTGACAAATTAGACATGACATACAGACTAATAGATGAACACGTTTGGATACTCGGCCACTACAGGGGACGAAGAAGTATCGTTCGGTCCAAGATAGCAATTCTGCCTTGCTTAGGAGAGATAGTCCCTGTGGGGACCACGTTGGTCGGGCTTAGGAGATAAGAACTCTGCCGGGGATATCAGATGGGAAAATCACATCTGATCCAGTTAATCCTTCGTTTAGGCGTACTGGTTTAGAAGGAGTACTTTGATTCTGCACTTTGAAGCTCGAACACCTTTGGAGAAGCAATTGATGTTCTTTCGATGTCCAACAGTCAAAAGAATTGCCATCTTTATTTACAAAGCAGAAAATTTTTGACAAGTAAATTTATTTTTGTTTTATTTCAAGAATCGTTGATCATGTTAAAACGTCGTTCTGCAAAGCTAAAACAAATAAGAATTGCAAACAAAAGCGCAAGGGCTCAAATTTTATTGATAGGATAGACATCAGCCAAACGCGTGATTCCATAGAGTATTTACAAAGTTTAGAAAATGGTAATTTAAGGGAAAAAAAGGCTACATTGAAACATAACGGCCACTATCCTTCTACCAACTTTGAATCCTGGACATCCTGAGCTTCTGTCGAAGATGACTTTGACTGGAGTTTTCCTGATGGATGGCATGACTGTTGCTGGGGAACTTGCCCCTGTTGGACGTAGTTACTTGCCATTATCCCTAACTTTTGCCTGGATTGTACTTTGAGATTTCCAATCCACCGGGATAATTTTTTTTTGCTTATGTCTCTAATTTTTGCTTGGAGCGCCCTTTCGGGTTTTCGATCCACCGAGACGTTTTTTTTTGTTTAGGCGAAGTATTTCTTGACTACGTCAACATTTGTGGGATAGGAAAATTCTTCTCCATCCATGGTTGCAAGTCTCAAGGCGCCGCCTGAGAAAGCTTTCTTGACCACATAGGGGCCATCATAATTCGGAGTCCATTTGCCCCGAGAGTCAGTGAGAAATGATTGTATCTTCTTGAGCACGAGATCTCCTTTCCTGAAGACGCGAGGTCGAACCTTTTTGTCAAATGCCTTCTTCATTCTTTTTTGATATAACTGACCATGGCATAGAGCCGTTATTCGCTTTTATTCGATCAGGTTCAGTTCGTCGTGTCGACTTTGACACCATTCAGCCTCTGTTAGCTTGGCTTCCATCAATACTCGGATCGATGGGATCTCTACTTCTATGGGGAGAACTGCCACCATGCCATATACTAGAGAGAAAGGGGTTGTCCCTGTTGAAGTGCAGACAGATATGCGATAACCGTGAAGAGCAAAGGGTAGCATCTCGTGCCAGTCTTTGTGGGTTACAACCATCTTCTGAACAACCTCTTGATGTTCTTGTTAGCCGCTTCTACCGCTCCGTTCATCTTAGATTTGTAGGGAGATAAGTTATGGTGTTCGATCTTGAATTCAGCGCACAACTCTTTCATCATCTTATTATTCAAGTTAGATACATTATCCGTAATGATCTGGCTTGGAACACCATAATGGTAGATGATATTGTTTTTGATAAATCGGACCACCACTTGTCGGGTTACATTAGCGTACGATGCTTCTTCGACCCACTTGGTGAAGTAATCAATGGCTACCAGTATGAACCGATGTCTGTTCGAAGCCTTGGGTTCGATCATGCCAATAATGTCGATTCCCCATATAGATAAAGGCCATAGGGAAGAGAGAACTTTGAGATGCGTTGGAGGTACATGGATTTTGTCAGCGTATATCTGACACTTGTGACAACTCCTCATGTACTTGTAGCAGTCGGATTCCATGGTCAACCAGTAGCACCCTGCTCTCAGAATTTTTCTCGCCATTGTGTATCCGTTGGCATGTGTGCCAAAGGATCCTTCCTGAATTTCTTTTATCAGCATGTTTGCTTCTGGTCTGTCTACGCATCGGAGCAAGACCGTGTCAAAGTTTCTCTTATAGAGTGTATCACCGCTCAGGAAGAAACTTCCTGCTAGCCTTCTGAGGGTTTTCCTGTCTTTTCTTAGTGCCCCAGGTGGGTACTCTTGTTTTTGAAGGAAGCATTTGATATCGTGATACCAAGGTTTGTCATCTATGATTGCTTCAATCGTGAAGATGTAAGCGGGCCTTTCGAGGCGAATTATGTCAATCTTAGGTACGTCATTCCATTGACCTACACTAATCATGGAAGAGAGAATGGCTAATGCATCAGCCATGTGATTCTCCTCACGAAGGATATGATGAAACTCGATTCTGTTGAAGAAGGGTAACAACCTTCACGCATAATCTTTGTAAGGTATCAATCCTGATTGGTATGTGTTTTAATCTCCTTTGATTTGATTGATAACCAGGGCTGAGTCGCCATATACATCCATGTTTTTGACCCTTAAGTCGATTGCTTCTTCGTATTCGGCCTCGTTGTGTGTGCACTTGAATGTGAGTATGGTCGTGAAAGGAATATGGGTACCCTGAGGTGTTATAATAATTGCCCCAATTTTGTTTCAATAATGATTGACAGCTTCGTCAAAGATAAGTCCCCATCGGGAACCTGGTTTTGGCCCTTCACTGGGTAGCGGTTCATCGCAATCTTTCATTTTTAAATACATGACATCTTTGCCAGGGAAGTCAAACCCGACTGATTCCTGATCGTTAATCGGTTGATGAGCCAAATGATCAGCCAAAATACTTCCCTTAATGGCTTTCTGAGCGTGGTATTCTATGTCATATTCTGATAACAACATCTGCCAACGGGCAATTCTTCCCGTGAGAGTAGGTTTTTCAAAGACATACTTGATTGCATCCATTTCTGAGATTAACCAAGTAGTGTGACGAATCCTATACTGGAGAAGACGTTTAACTGCCCAAGCCAGAGCACAACAAGTTTTCTCGAGCATAGTGTACCGAGTCTCGCAGTCGGTGAATTTCTTGCTCAGATAGTAGATGGCAGACTCTTTCCTTTTCGTTTCGTCTTGTTGGCCAAGTACACAACCCATTGAGTCTTCCAAGATTGTTAAGTAGATGATCAGTGGTCTTCCTTCCATTGGAGGTGATAGAATCGGTGGGTTCAACAGAGATTCCTTAATACTGTCGAATGCGGTTTGGCAGTCTTCTGTCCAAACGAAATCCTGATTCTTTTTAAGTAATTTGAAAATCGGTGCACATGTCCCGGTCATGAGGAATATGAATCTGGAAATGTAGTTCAAAAGTCCCAGGAATTCCCTGACTTGTTTTTCAGTCTTTGGAGAAGACATTTCTTGAATGGCCTTGACCTTGTCAGGATCAACCTCAATTCCTTTCTGGCTGACGATGAACCCTAAAAGTTTCCCTGAATGGACACCGAAAGTGCACTTGTTGGGATTCAAGCGGAGTTTGTATTTTCTCAACCGCTCGAATAACTTTGACAAGTAGGTCACATGCTCCTCTTCTGTCTTAGATTTGGCAATCATGTCATCAACATATACCTCTATTTCTTTGTGTATCATGTTGTAGCGGCAAAATCGTGAGTATAATCTATTGATTAACTTAACTCGAAAAGCAAGAGTCACCACCGCACTTTTAGTTTATCCAATAAAGGAAAGAAAAAAGAGCGAACAAAACCTACACAAGCTCTAAAACAAGAACAACTGAAGAGAGCCTGGATAAGGGGGGTTGGTTACGCATTGGGAAGGTGTTAGCACCCAAAATGTCTATAGTACTCTATAGGAACCCTTTGAAATATCTACCGCTTTTGGTTTGAAAAATTTTGCTTGAAAAGTGATTGAGGATATGAGAAGAGAAATTGTTTCTAAGGTTTTTTGTGTTTGGAGAGACTTTGTGATTGAGGATATGTAAAGACAAGTCGTCATTTCCAAGCGAATAATTCCGCTTAAAGAAGTGAATCATGTCTAAACTTATGAAAAAGTTTTAGAAGAGAAAGTGCACGAGGGAACAAAAGGAGTTTGAATGAGTTTGATGTTTTTTAAAGTCTTTTGAAAAAGGTGTCAATATGCGTATGTAGTTTAGCATTTGTTAAGAAATGAAATGAAAAGAGTAAAATCACTTGACAATGTCAAGGTTTGATTATGAAAGAGGTGATAGTTTGAAATCAAGAAGGTTATGAAAAAGAGAGAGAGTTTTGAAAATTGAAGAATGGGTGGAGAAGAAGTGACTATCCTAAAGCATAAAGTAAAAGGTAAGGATAAGAAAGATCTAACCACAAATGTAGGTATCTTCACCATAAACCAAGCAAAAGCACAAGGCTTCAAAGTCTTCAAACCATAATTCCAAAGCAGGGGGAGAAATGTCATAGTTCTAAGTCCAAGGTTCCAAGAATAGCATTGGATGTCCAAAGTCTAGGTGAAAAACTCCATGTCCATTGCAAAGGATAGTAACCATAGTCCAAGATTAGAAGCACAAGTTTTTTTTAGAGGTTTTAGCCTTTATTAATGTTTTTGGTCCAAGTGGACAAAGAGAAAAAGGCATAAGCATAAACATGCGTCCAACGGACAAAGGAAAAATTGCGGAAGCATAAACATGTGTCCAACGGACAAAGGAAAAAGGAAACATAAACATGATATGAAATGATAATAATGAAGCATAAAAGTAAAAGAGAGATAGGGAGCGAGAAGGAATTGTAAAAGTAAAAGTTAGAAGTTAGTGATTAGTTATTAGTTGTTAGAGTAAGTGATCAATAATAATTGAATAATTGCACTTAGGTCAAGGTTAATGAGAACTCATTAGAGGATTGATAAGACCAAAGCCTCCTAACAACAAGTCTCATAAGTGTTGAACCAAAAGACAAATAATCAATAATTTTTTATTATTTTCCGATAAGGGACATATGTTGCGCTATGTTAAACAATCGCCGAGTAATTTACGGAGTAATTACCCTACAATGAGGCCGGTCAATAGCTCTTTGTGCTAATGCATGCTAGATGAACAATATGTAAATCGTCATCCGAAAGCAATACCACACGAAAAGAAAAGAAGGTGGTGATCTAGTCTTGATCAACATTTAACAACGGAATTCTATGATCCATAAGACTTTCATCGATCAAAAGAAAAGAGAAATAGATGAAGAGAAAGCCAAATTAAACAACACAATAATGTGATCTAAGGCTAAGAACAAAAGGAAAGAGAAGAAAATGGAAAAGAAACCAAACCAGTCCCAAAAACAAGCCAAAAACCCTAAGGATCAAGTAATTAAACACAATTACAAGATCCAAAGGATCAAGTAACAAAGATCTCCAAAGATCTACATTATGGAAGATGAAGATGAAGCTTCAACAATGGTGAAAGATGAATTACCACTGCAAATCTGAAAATTCCTTCAAATTGCTTCAAGATCCAAACACCAAAGCCTTGATCTATGAGAAATGATGAAGAAAACAAGTTTGGATGAAGATTTAGGTCAAAGTTGAACAAGATTCAATGTGAATTCTTGTTAACTTTCAAAAGAAGAAAAGTGAGCTTTGGTGAATTTTGTGGTTGGGGAGAGAATTTGCAAGAGGTTTTTTTACTATCAAAAGCTTGTGAAATGAATGAAATGAGAGATCTATTTAAAGAGTTTAGGCTTGGGAATTTGGTTGTTTGGAATTTTGTTTGGAAGATCAAAATTAGGCTTGGAATTTGAATTTGGAGGGAATGTCATAAAAGAGTGGTGATTAGTGAAGGTGTATGGTAGGAATTAATTATGATGATGTATGGAATTAAAATGAGATGGTCTAGAATATTCCAAATGTGATCAAAATGATGAGAATTGGTGTGAAAATTGTTGAATTTGAATTTGCTAATTTTTTTCAAATTTCCACGAGGGTAACCGGTTACAGACTATATGATAACTAGTTACATAGTGCAAATTTTGAAAAGTACTTTTGAATGCACTAATGTGGTTCGGCTCGATTCTTTTGCTCGTCAAAGAAGGCATGGAAATAAACACATGAACCTTCGAGTCTCTTGAATAATAATCAATTAAACTTGGGGGAATCCTTGACCAGATAAATTTGACATGATTGCGGATCAACTTTGACTTTTCTCAGATAAAATTCATTCGAGCTGTCGGACTGTTATTTTGGCATTTTTGACATGTTCTTCCCCTGAAAATGTTAGTGAAAGAAAACAAAAATATTTTTGGATTTTGGTTAAGGTTAGTAAAATATAAACAAATAAAGCAATAAAGTGAATAAGAAACACATAGATTATCAGTAAACCCTGCAAGGCATAAACCCAAAGATGAGAGGGACGAGGGAACCAATGTGTGATCTTGTTTGTGGTAAAGATGCAAATGAAAATGTGAATGATATGTTGACTCTTAGGGGTCAAAAATTAGGGTCTTACAGCTGCCCCTATTTAAGTTTCTTATATCGGGAGATATGAAGATACTTAAATACAAAAAAGCTATATTTTTTTAGCCCTAAGATGCCACAGAATGATATGAATGCAAAGGATGAAACAGACTGCGGGGAAACTTGAAACAAGAGATTTACAGTACATTGAGAGAGGATACGCGAAAAGACACGTCAGGGAACACAAGCTATTTCTAGAGATCTGTCAAGGTGGCAAGAAGTATCCATCAATAGTTGGAAAGAGAGGGACAAGACCCTGGAAGATGAGTAGTAACACCCAAGAATAGTATTGGATAGAAACTACAAACAAGACAAAAGGTATGTCAAAAGATGTCCAAGAATGGCATTGGACAACAACAAGAAAGTTTTTGGTAAAACAACAGCGTCATCCAAGAAAATACTCTATTGGGGATAAGATATCCAAGAATATCATTGGATGAAAGGAACTACAACATTCAAGAATGGCATTGAATGAGGCAACATTAAACATCATAGTCATCCAAGAGTAGCATTGGATAGAGGCAAAACTTCCATTTGAAATACTTCACTAGGGACATTCAAGAATGGCATTGAATGGCAAGGTTAAACAATCAAAGATATCCAAGAATAGCATTGGACTTGGCTGGGGAAAAGGTGTCCAAGAATGGCATTGGACAAAAGAGTCATAACATCCAAGAATGGCATTGGATGAAGTGAGAAAAGTTCTGGAAAATATACCAGAAGTATCCAAGAATGGCATTGGATAAAAAAGAGTTCACGATATCCAAGATTGGTGTTGAATAAAGTGAGCACGGACATTCAGGAATGGCACTGAAAGGTAAAGGTAAATCACTACATTCAAGAATGGCATTGAATGACAGTGAGAAAGAACTTTCAGGAATGGCACTGAAAGTAAAGATAAATCACTACGTTCAGGAATGGTGCTGAATGATAGTGAGAAAGACATCCAGGAATGACACTAAATGCAAAAAGAGAAAACTCATCCAGGAATGGCACTGAATGAACAAATATTACTTTCAGGAATGGCACATAAATATATCCAAGCAAATATGTTGGGGATTACAGAAGAGAGGCAAAACTTCCAGGAATAGCACTGGGAGAAACAAGAGGAACAAGGTATGGAGATCAAAAGAGACAGACATCCAGGAATGGCACTGGAGTGAAAGAAACAGACATCCAGGAATGGCACTAGAGTGAAAGAAATATAAAGATCCAGGAATAGCACTGGAATGAAAGAAGAAAAATACCCAGGAATGACACTGGAGATCAAAAGAGACAGACATCAAGGAATGGCACTAGAGTGAGAGAAAAACAAAGATCCAGGAATAGCACTGGAATGAAAGAAAACAAACATCTAGCAACAGGATAAGATGTACAAAGAAACGACAACATCTAGGAATGACACTGGAAAGAAAGAAAATAAACAAGACATCCAGGAATAACACTGGGTGAAAAGATAGGTAATGTTTAGGTAGGTGCCAAGTAAGTTGGACTTTGACCACAAGGTAAGATGTTGATAACAACAGGACCTCGAGAAATGCATACGAGAGCGAAGCACACTTCGAGCTATGAAAATATTTCTATGTATGATATATGAATGATTTATGTATGCAATGCAGATGGTTGGGATAACTGAGATAGATTCTTTTGTGAGGGAAGAATGGAACTCTGATTCCTCAACACAGGGAACACTGCCCACTCTACTTGGAGAGATGTTGAACACATCTCTGTCACTTATGAATTGTATCAGGCTAATGGTCTTTCGAGGAAAGACATCTTGAGGATTCTTGAAGAAGACTTCCCCAGGTTGATTGACTGATAAAAAAAACTGATCATAGCTTCAGTTTGACTGCTACAGGGGAAAAAAGAACTAGTAATGGCTTCAATTCTTGAAATGATTGTTGAGGATAAACTGATCATGGATTCAGCTTGACTATTGTTGGGGATGAACTGATCATGGCTTCAGTTCTTGAAATGGTTGTTGAGAAGGCTAAACTCAGTATGAATCTTGAAAGAGATCTTCTGGTTAACTAATTCTGAGAGTGAATTGCACTGAGCAACAAATCTTGAACTAATTCACAACAGGATCTGGAAGTAATGTGCCCCTGATAGGATCACTGAACAAGTTTCTCAACTGTTTGAAATTTCTTGATGAGGAAAGTTTTCGTGTAAATAGGATTATTCAAACAAACATGGTAATTTTAATGCAAATCTCAATGCAATTTTGAAATCAAAAATCATTTTTGGAATGATATTATTGATGTAAAGAAAAATGAATCACTTGTCAAAACACGGCGGTTTAGACATTCAAAAATGAAGGAGAAAGCAAAGGCATGACATTAAAGCAAATGATTGGTGTAACACCCTGATTCTACCCAATGTAATTACATAATATCAGAGTATAAAATTTCATCATACATGATGTCATATTCATTTCAACTTAAACATGTCTTACAATCACCTGTACATTATACATAAAAATAATACAGTCCTTTGGATAACTGATTCGAACCATGTTTAGTTTTTTAAAATATAACCACTTTAACATTCATGCAGCGGATTCATAATTCAACATAAAAATTTCTTAATTTTGAATTCAACAAAACAACAACTCCCAATCAACAAGTCTTTAACATTCAAATAGTTAAAGCATCTTCATCCAACATAAAACAACTTCAAATGTAAGTCTTTTAATAAAAACAATATAAAATTCAGCAACTTAAACATAATTCAATCAATAGGAAAAACACGCGATTATCCCCCCGAGTTCTACGTATCAGAGCGACAACCACCGACTCGAACTAATGAAGGTAGGCTTCCTTCATTCCGGATTACCTGCACGTTACCAATATAAAGGCAACGGCGAAACAAAGAAAGGGTGAGATATCCAATAATATAATCAAAAGTATGATAATTAATATATTAAAATTAGAACCATACAAATTTCACCACTTCACAATTAACAACCATATCACAACTAATCAACATTCATCATAACAACAAATCCATTAATACGACTCAATGCGACTCAACTTATGCAGATGCATGTGGTACCATTCGGAGTAGAACTCCCAACTTAAACATATGCCTGGTTATCGAGGCATTTCCAACTTAAACAGGTGCCATCAAGGCCAACTTAATCAATGCCATCAAGGCAAACTTAAATAATGCAATGTATGCGACATGTGAACGACATACAATTAACAACATCAACACAACAATTACAACTCAGCACAACATAAACAACTTTCAATTTTGGCTATTTAGGCCTCCAACAAAAACATGTCCATATTTTGGGACAAAAACCAACTCAATCAGCTGTACCGGCAATTTCACACATTCAACTTAATTTAACAAAATAAATACAATACACGTATTCTATTCATATATACGAACTTCCCCGTAAATTTTCGTTCGATTTCGGGCAACTAAATATACCGCTTAATTCTATCGGGCAACTAAATATACCGCTTAATTCTACCGGGCGACTAAAATTCCTGCTACTTCACTACCACAGGCTATTTTATAATACTACTAAAATATGCATTATGTTTTCAAAGGATTAATTCACTTATTTTTATTTATTCTGCTATTTTTAATAACTCTACTAAACATATATACTATAATCCAATTGGACTAATTAACTAACTTGAACTCTGCTAATTATTATTTGTAATTTAACTAAAAAAACATAACCAAAAGGCCATGCAAAACTCCACCTGTAGCGCAAAACACCCCTGTAGCGCAAGAAAAATGACTGCTATGCTACACACCATTACACCGCCTGGAATCAAAAGATTTGTCTCTCTTCTTCTACCAATCCAAAAGCCACCGGCCCCACTATAATATATATATAAAATAAACACATTACCAAGGCCACTTAGAAAGTGCCTCAAGGATTAACTTCCAAAAGTCAAACCGCTACAGTCTATGGAAATTGAAAAATATAGTTTCTAATTACTCTATCAAATGATAATGGGTATCTATAATATACCAATTTCAATCCAATAAATACCCCATAGTGCAAAATCATATAATTCCCAATTTCTACATACTAACTATCATTCTCCCGATTATAAAATTTGAACCCCACCCTTACCTGATTGGATCGAAGGTAGCTCGAATTTTCTTGATTTTTCCACACCTGCAGCAATTTCTCCTCTTCTTCTCCCTAGCACTGTTCGCAACTTTTCTCCCTTTTCCCTTAGGTTTCAGTTTTTGCTTTTTGCCAAATCCCTCGTGTAACTTCCCTTTTACTGATACCACAAAACTAAACTTCTACTTCTTTTATTTTATTTGTTTTATTAAAATAATAATATTCACTTATAATATCTAATGGGCCTAAAACATACACCCCTTAATTTACTAATTCCGACACGAAACCAAGCCCACTTAATTCGAATACTCTCCTACGACTATACTAATATTATTCCGCGACTATAATATTATTTCTACGACTCACCAACTTAATATACCGACTTAACGACTTAATTCACCGCAACACCAAAATCAACCGAATAATTCACAAACATTTAAATAAATATTCAATTAAATAGATAATTAAATATTCGGGGCGTTACAACTCTCCCCTACTTAGAATATTTTCGTCCTCGAAAATTTACCTGAGTCAAACAACTCGGGATAGGAGTCTCGCATCCTGCTCTCCAATTCCCATGTCATGCTTTCTCCAGCAGCTCCCAACCAGACAACTTTCACCAATGCAATTTCCTTTCCTCTTAGGGTCTTCATCTCACGTTCTGCAATTCGTACAGGCATCGTTTCCACGGTAAGATTATCCTGTACTTGCACGTCATCCGTACTAACCACATGAGATGGATCTGAAATGTACTTCCGGAGTTGTGACACATGAAACACATCGTGCAAATTCGAAAGATGTGGCGGTAATGCCACCCGATAAGCAACTTTTCCAACTCTGTCCAAAATCTGATATGGACCGATAAAATGAGGAGTGAGCTTCTTAGACTTCAAAGCTCGTCCGACACCAGTCACAGGCGTGACTCTCAAAAATACATGGTCACCAGCTTGAAATTCTAAATCCTTCCTTCGCTTATCATGATAACTCTTCTGTCTACTTTGGGAAGCTTTCATCTTTTCTCGGATTAACTTCACCTTCTCAGTAGTCTCTCGAACAACTTCCGGTCCAAGCACTATACTTTCTCCGGATTCATGCCAACATAAAGGAGTCCTACATCTCCGACCATACAACGCTTCGAAAGGTGCCATTCCGATACTAGAATGGTAATTGTTATTATAAGTGAACTCTATTAATGGTAGATGGGTGTCCCACAAACCCCCTTGCTCGAGAACACATGCTCGCAACAAATCCTCCAACGACTGAATAGTCCTCTCAGTTTGACCATCCGTCTGAGGGTGATATGTCGAACTCAACCTCAACATAGAACCCAACGCTTCTTGCAAACTCTTCCAAAAATCGGAAGTAAACCTCGGATCTCTATCCGACACAATACTCAAAGGAACACCATGCAGCTTCACAATTACACGAATATAAATCTCTGCTAACTTCGACACTGGAAAAGTGATGTTAATAGGTATAAAATGAGCCGACTTCGTAAGCCTATCAACAATCACCCATATCGAATCATGTCCGCTTAAGGTATTAGGTAACCCTGTCACAAAGTCCATAGAAATGTTGTTCCATTTCCATTCTGGAATTTCCAACGGTTGCATCAACCCTGCAGGTTTCTGCTGCTCAACTTTCGATTTCTAACAGGTTAAACACGCATACACAAATTGCGCCACATCGCGCTTCATCCCAGGCCACCAGAACAATTTCTTCAAGTCATGATACATCTTTGTAGCTCCTGGATGAATACTCAAATTGCTCATGTGACCTTCCTCCAGAATCATCTTTTTCATATTTGCATCATTAGGAATGCAAATCCAATTGCAGAATCTCAACACACCATGCATATCCAACTTAAAGTCATTATTCTCGGACTGATCGATTCCAACCATCAAATCTACCAATTTCACATCTAACTTCTGAGCTTCTCTGATGTTGTCCAGAAAATCATTGTTAATCTTCAACATTCCCAGAGTAACACTCTGCGGCATCACCTCGCAGACTAAACTCATATCTCTGAATTGTTCAATTAATTCCAATTCTTTAGCCATCATTGCTGACATATGCAAAGTCTTTCGGCTTAAAGCATCCGCCACTACATTAGCTTTTCCTAGGTGATAGTTCAGACCGAAATCATAATCCTTTAGTAATTCCAACCACCTGCGCTGTCTCATATTCAACTCTTTCTGATCAAACAAATATTTTAAGCTCTTATGATCACTATAAACTTCAAATCTAGAGCCATAGAGATAATGCCTCCAAATCTTCAACATAAAAACCACTGCAGCAAGTTCCAAATCATGCGTAGGATAATTCCTTTCATGAGTTCTCAACTGTCGAGACGCATAAGCAATTACTTTATTATTCTGCATAAGCACACCTCCTAGACCCATCAACGAAGCATCACAATAAACCACAAACGGTTCTCCTGGATTCGGTAATGTCAAAATCGGGGCCGACGCTAACCTCTTCTTCAATTCTGTAAAACTCTCTTCGCACTGAACATCCCACACAAAAGCTTTACTTTTACAAGTTAATCTGGTTAACGGAAGTGCCAACTTAGAGAAACCTTCAATAAACCGTCTATAATAACCAGCTAATCCCAAGAAACTTCTAATCTCTGTAGCTGACTTCGGAGTTTCCCATTCTAAAACAGCCTCTACTTTAGATGGATCCACAGCAATGCCACTACCAGATATGACATGACCAAGAAAACTGACTTCTTTTAACCAAAATTCGCACTTGGACAGCTTCGCATACAACTTCTTATCTTTCAAAACTCCCAATACTGTTCTCAAATGTTCTTTATGCTCTTCTTTTGACTTAGAATATATCAGAATGTCATCAATGAATACAACCACAAAACGATCCAAATAAGTATGAAAAATACGGTTCATGTATTCCATGAATACTCCCGGCGCATTTGTAACACCGAAGGGCATCACCGAATACTCATAATGTCCATACCGTGTTCTGAACGCCGTCTTCTGAATATCCTCATCTTTCACTTTAATCTGATGATAACCCGATCTCAGATCGATCTTGCTAAACACGCGAGCACCTACCAATTGATCCATCAAATCATCTATTCTCGGAAGTGGGTACTTGTTCTTGATTGTTACTTTATTCAGCTGTCTATAATCAACACAAAGTCTCATACTTCCATCTTTCTTCTTTACTAACAACACTGGAGCTCCCCACGGCGATACACTTGGTCTTATAAACTTCTTCTCAAGTAACTCTTCCAACTGCTTCTTTAATTCAGACAGCTCGGATGCTGACATTCTGTACGGTGCCATCGAAATAGGTCTAGTACCAGGTATAAGATCAATTGCAAATTCAACCTCTCTCTATGGCGGCACATCAGGAATTTCATCAGGGAAAACTTCAGGAAATTCATTCACCACTTGCAATTAATCAATCTTTGCTTTACTCTCAATAGACAGCGTTGCCATCAATGAAAACATCTGAGCTTCCTCCTTCATCAATTTCTGCAACTCTCTGAAAGACAACAATCCAACTCCTTCCTCTTCTGGAGTAGAAAACCTCACCGACTTATGATAACAATTTATATGAACATAGTTATACTCTAACCAGTTCATACCTAGGATTACATCCATTCCGGTCATCGGCAAACAAACCAAATCAACATAAAAGTCTTTATCGAAGATCGATAAAGGACACCTTAAACACACAAGAGAAGTAGTCACTGATCCCTTAGCCGGAGTCTCGACGACCATTTCTCCATTCAAAGCAGATAACTTAAGACCCAATCTTTGAACACAATCAGCAGAAACAAAACAATGTGTAGCACCAGTATCAATAATAGTAATTAAAGGAGTACTATTAATGAAACATGTACCTCTGATAAGTCTGTCCTCATTAGCTGTCTGAGTTCCTGCTAACGCGAACACTTTTACGGTCTGAGCTTTCTTTAGCTTCGGACACTGATTACCAATATGTCCCTCTTTACCACAATTAAAACAGACCATCTCCTTATGCTTACATTCAGACATAGTATGTCCCATCTTACCACAACGAAAACATTTCTTCACCTCTTGATTGCATGCAGTACTCTTATGGCCAGGTTTCCCGCAATTGAAACAAGTTATGCCAGCAGGAGCATCTCCCCTACTAGTCTTCTTGCCCTCAGTCGCTCTCTGTTTACCTTTTCCAGCTGCAGCATCATAAGGCTTACCACGGTTATGCTGTTGCTTGCCTCTTCTATCACTAATAATTTTGTAGTGAGCATTGTTGTCCTCTTCTTAAATTCTACAACTATCGACCAAATCAGAAAAGACACGAATCTTCTGATACCCAATAGCTTTCTTGATTTCAGAGCGCAACCCGCTCTCAAATTTGATGCATTTAGAAAACTCAGCATCATCACCGGTATAGTACGGATAAAACTTAGCCAGCTCAACAAACTTCGCAGCATAATTAGTAACCGACATAGTTCCTTGCTTCAGCTCAAGAAACTCAATCTGCTTCTTACCACAGACATCTTCTGGATAATACTTCCTCAGAAACTCCCTTCGGAACACATCCCAAGTGATAACTTCACCTGTAGTCTATAACCTCTGACGAGTCTCTAGCCACCAGTCATCAGCTTCGACTGCTAGCATATGAGTCCCATAACGAACCTTCTGCGCTGGAGTGCAGTCCATCACCCGGAAGATCCTCTCAATCTCTTTCAACCAATCCAACGCTCCATCAGGATCATACTTGCCCTTGAAGGTAGGCGGATTCTCTCTCTGAAATGTCGCCAAACTACGAGATCCATCATTCTTGCCAGCGTTCGGTAAATTCTGCACAGCTTGAGCCATTGCTTGCATTGCAGCAGCCATTGCAGCATCGTTCCTTCCAGCCATCTCAACTTATCACTGCAACATAAACAACGATTAGAACTAATTAACAATACTCGATTGATAAACTACACTACGACTCGACAACTTGGCCGGACGGACCGACCTGCTCTGATACCACTAATGTAACACCCTGATTCTACCCAACGTAATTACATAATATCAGAGTATAAAATTTCATCATACAGGATGTCACATTCATTTCAACTTAAACATGTCTTACAATCACCTGTACATCATACATAAAAATAACACAATCCTTCGGATAACTGATTCGAACCATGTTTAGTCTTTTAAAATATAACCACTTTAACATTCATGCAGCGGATTCATAATTCAACATAAAAATTTCTTAATTTTGAATTCGACAAAACAACAACTCCCAATCAACAAGTCTTTAACATTCAAATAGTTAAAGCATCTTCATCCAACATAAAACAACTTCAAATGTAAGTCTTTTAATAAAAACAATATAAAATTCAGCAACTTAAACATAATTCAATCAATAGGAAAAACACGCGATTATCCCCCTGAGTGCTACGTATCAGAGCGACAACCACCGACTCGAACTGATGAAGGTAGGCTTCCTTCATTCCGGATTACCTGCACGTTACCAATATAAAGGCAACAGCGAAACAAAGAAAGGGTGAGATATCCAATAATATAATCAAAAGTATGATACTTAATATATTAAAATTAGAACCATACAAATTTAACCACTTCACAATTAACAACCATATCACAACCAATCCACATTCATCATAACAAAAAATCCATTAATACGACTCAATGCGACTCAACTTATGCAGATGCATGTGGTACCATTCGGAGTAGAACTCCCAACTTAAACATATGCCAGGTTATCGAGGCATTTCCAACTTAAACAGGTGCCATCAAGGCCAACTTAACAATGCCATCAAGGCCAACTTAAACAATGCAATGTATGCGACATGTGAATGACATACAATTAACAACATCAACACAACAATTACAACTCAGCACAACATAAACAACTTTCAATTTTGGCTATTTAGGCCTCCAACAAAAACATGTCCATATTTTGGGACAAAAACCAACTCAATCAGCTGTACCGGCAATTTCACACATTCAACTTAATTTAACAAAATAAATACAATACACGTATTCTATTCATATATACGAACTTCCCCGTAAATTTTCGTTCGATTCCGGGCAACTAAATATACCGCTTAATTCTACCGAGCGACTAAAATTCCTACTGTTTTCAACTTCCAGCATCTTTTCAACAAAAATAAAATCAACCACACTACCTACTAATTATTATGAACTTCCCCAAAAATTTTCATTCGATTCCGGGCAACTAAATATACCGCTTAATTTGGCTAAATTGGCTAATTCGGTACTGTTTCCACATTCTGTTATTACTACTAGTCAATTACCAAATGCTGCCATCAAATTAGCTCTGTTACAGAAATACCAATATCTGCTAAAATTACTATCAGCTATTTTCTTGTTCTGCTACTTCACTACCACAAGCTATTTTATAATACTACTAAAATATGCATTATGTTTTCAAAGGATTAATTCACTTATTTTTATTTATTCTGCTATTTTTAATAACTCTACTAAACATATATACTATAATCCAATTGGACTAATTAACTAACTTGAACTCTGCTAATTATTATTTGTAATTTAACTAAAAAAACATAACCAAAAGGCCATGCAAAACTCCACCTGTAGCGCAAAACACCCCTGTAGCGCAAGAAAAATGACTGCTATGCTACACACCAATACACCGCCTGGAATCAAAAGATTTGTCTCTCTTCTTCTACCAATCCAAAAGCCACCGGCCCCACTATAATATATATATAAAATAAACACATTACCAAGGCCACTTAGAAAGTGCCTCAAGGATTAACTTCCAAAAGTCAAACCGCTACAGTCTATGGAAATTGAAAAATATAGTTTCTAATTACTCTATCAAATGATAATGGGTATCTATAATATACCAATTTCAATCCAATAAATACCCCATAGTGCAAAATCATATAATTCCCAATTTCTACATACTAACTATCATTCTCCCGATTATAAAATTCGAACCCCACCCTTACCTGATTGGATCGAAGGTAGCTCGAATTTTCTTGATTTTTTCACACCTGCAGCAATTTCTCCTCTTCTTCTCCCTAGCACTGTTCGCAACTTTTCTCCCTTTTCCCTTAGGTTTCAGTTTTTGCTTTTTGCCAAATCCCTCGTGTAACTTCCCTTTTACTGATACCACAAAACTAAACTTCTACTTCTTTTATTTTATTTGTTTTATTAAAATAATAATATTCACTTATAATATCTAATGGGCCTAAAACATACACCCCTTAATTTACTAATTCCGACACGAAACCAAGCCCACTTAATTCGAATACTCTCCTACGACTATAATATTACTACTAATATTATTCCGCGACTATAATATTATTTCTATGACTCACCAACTTAATATACCGACTTAATTCACCGCAACACCAAAATCAACCGAATAATTCACAAACAATTAAATAAATATTCAATTAAATAGATAATTAAATATTCGGGGCGTTACAATTGGCAACAAATTTAGGAGTCAATTTACGCAACCTTGCTGAAGTATGCTTTCAAAACAAACCTGGCTTCAATTAGGTCTTTTGAAGGTTGTAACGTGGTCTGGTTCACGATTTTTGAAACAAAGGATATAGGCTCAAAATTTATTTGTACCCAACCCATTCTTCGTGATGATCTTCAGTCCTATGCTCAGTTAGTTCAAACTATGCATTCAGGTTCCAAGTGATTTTGGAATTGCAACATTGTTATGATGATGGTTCAAGAGATTTTTGAGATGGCAGTCACTATTTCTTACAACATTTTGTTGTCTTTAATGAGGACCTCAGTCAACTCGTTTTGTCTTTGAGGATTTTGGTAACCTCTTGATTTTTCTTTTGTTATCCCTAACTTTTGCCTGAACTATGTCATTTGAGCTTACAGTCAGCGGGATGCCCCAATTTTTTGCCTAAGTCTCCTTCATAGGTTTTGACTTAGCGGGCTTTTCATTTGATTTTTTTTCATTCTTTCTCTTTTTTTAAAAAGATAGTGACTGCCTGGCTTAATGGTTACGGTGAACCATCATTGGCTTTTGACTTGAAATACCTCTTCGACACTTCCTTGATGTGTGCGAAGGAAAGTTTATGATTGCAATGATTCTCTTGTGTTTAAATACATAGTCAAATTAACTGAAAACTACCCATCCCCAGGTTAAGATTGCGGGTTTTTTCGTATAGAAAGAAACTCCAACTTCTAGTCTCGAAGGGGTTGACAAGGGATTAACTTCCTTATTTATCCAGTGTTTGGGAGTTGAAACAATGCATGTACATCATCAGCTAAGTTTCAATTGAAAGCATACAATCCAACAATTTCAGGTATTTCGTTTTCATCATCCTCCCCCCAATCTTTGCATAAACAAAAATGGATAAAGAAAGTGAGCAAGAGAAATATTTTTTATTTTGTGAAAAAGAAAGCATAAAGATGCACACAATGGATATAAATGAATTGAATCAAAACATTTCAATGCTCATTTCATTGAAATTACCATGAAAGTACAAATAAAGTTCGAAAGCAAACAAACAATACAATCAAAGAAAAATACAAACAGAAAGAAACAAGGCCTAGTAACTAAACAACAACAAGGATGAGTTGTCCTGTCTGAAACACTGGATTTAGGAGATGATCCGTCTGAACTGATTCAAACTTCACTTGGCATGCTATGGCAAAGGATTGCTAACAACGTTGGGATTGTCATCAAGAAAAGTCAGAATCTTTGAGTTCACCAATTCTTGTATTCTAGCTTTCAATGCATAGCAACCTTCCAAGGTATGGCCTGCCCCACCTCGATGGAACTCACATTGAAGATCAGCCCTATAGCCGGCGGGGAGAGGATTTGGAGGAGGAGGTAGATCCCTTGTTGTAATCAAACCTTTCTGAACAAGACATGGATACAACTCAGTATAGGACATCGGGATAGGATCAAAGCTAACCCTATTGCGATTCAGATTTTGTCTAACAGCCTGACGAGGAGCTTGAACTGTTTGAGTATTAACAACAGGAGCAACTGCAGCTACATATTGTTGTTGCCCGCGATGAGGTTTCCCTTCAACTGAAACAACATGGGTATCGCCATCCTTTTTCTTTTGAAAATTCCCAGCATACTTTTTAGCACCACTAAAGGCTTCAGCTTTAGCAATATATCCTTTCTTGATACCCTCTTCTAGCCTTTCTCCAATAGTGACTAGGTCAGCAAAACCAAATGATACACTGCCTATCATCTTTTCCCAAAAGAGTGGCTGAAGAGTGTCCATGAACAAACCAGTTAATTCTTTTTCTGCCAATGGTGGCTCCACTTAAGCAGCTAGCTCTCTCCAGCGCTGAGCATACTCCTTAAAGGATTCTTTTTCTTTCTGAGACATATTTTGCAATTGACGACGGTCAGGTGCCATGTCCAGATTGTACTTATATTGCTTTAAGAAAGCATCAGCTAAGTCTTTCCAGCTTTGGATACGGTTCTTCTCAAGTCCTATATACCATTTCATTGAAGCCCCACTCAAGCTGTCTTGGAAACAGTGAATGAGCAGTTTGTCATTTTTGGCATGAGCAGCCATCTTGCGGCAGTACATCACCAAGTGGCTTTTGGGACAGGTGTGCCCCTTGTATTTCTCAAAATCAGGAGTTTTGAATTTCGCAGGCATAACCAAATCTGGAACCAAGCACATGTCCATTGCGGCAGCACTAAAGACACTGCTTCCTTCCACAGCTTTTATCCTTTTGTCTAGAGTTTGCCATTACTATCAGACTTCTTCAATGTATCTAGGTTCTCCCTGACTTTCAGATTGTGGACCAGCAACATGGTACACGAAAGGAGGATTCTCAGGAATAACTTGAGCAACATAATGCACAACAGGTCGAGGTTCAATGAACAATGGAGCTGAAGATGCTGGCGAGACAGACACAGAAGTAGTTACAAAGGGTGGCGAGTAATTCAGAGGTAACCCAAATTCTGGCCAAGTAGAAGCTGGTTGTTGAGTCAGTGGAGGGTCAACAGCAGCAGGTGAGATTTCAGAGATCACAGTCCTCTGAGGTGGTACACCTCTAGCAATCAGAACTTGGATCATTTCTGTGAGCTTGGTCATGTCGGCCTTCAACTCGTAAATTTCCATTCTGACTTTGACATTGTGTTGTTCTTGGTTTTCCATTCTCAATCTGACAGCAGCTCTAGTTCCGTAGTTGTGTTGAGGAAACAGCTTGATGGTGAATAGATAACTAAATAAGAAGACAGTTGAAATGAGTATCCGGACAACTTGGAAGAATGCATATGTATGCTCATGGATGCAAGAGTGCATGGATGTGACAACCACAAACAAGATCACTCAAAGCACACAGGTTCAAAGTTCAAGTCACGAGTATGAAGCCAAGGGTAAGAACCAATCCGCAATGGTATGTACTAAGGTTTATCTTCACTGTACCTACAGAAAACAACGGTTCTAACAGAGGGCCCAAGGTCCACAATCCACTATCAGACACACCAGCGCACCGATTTGCTCGGAGGTTGGTAGTTATCCTCAAGAGAATCTATCCTGAGTGTGGCATCACGTAACAGCTAAGTCGGATTTTCATCTTCATAGCTTCCGTGCCACGATCCTAAAAAGGCTAAGATGGGTTAAAGGTTACTACGGTCCTCAGTGTTATAGGCTTCTATGGAAAAAGTAATGCCTTCAACGATCGCTCGATCGGCATCAGTAATTCCAAAGAGGCAACCACCGAGTGGATGGATTCTCAAGTTCTACTTTTTTGGGATTTGACTCCCTCAAAGCTCCCTTGACTATACCATCCTCCTATCTCAAAGTACACTCTAGTCCGGGTATAGGACCTATCTCGCACACACAAAGTAGCTCCCTGTCATACCCCAAATTTTGACCACTAGGATTTCCCATCATTGTGAAAATCATCATCACAATATGGATGGGCCATCATACTTCATCAGTCTCCCCAAAGATGGGTGAGCATCCACTACAATCAAGAATTAGGGTTTCAAGCCCTCTCAGAGTTCTTAGACAAAGGATCAATTAAGGAATGGCATGATCTTCAACTTGTCTAACCTCTCAAACACCTAAATGGATCAAAAGGACTCCCATTTTAAGGATCAAGCACAAGGCTGCTCCCTTCTAGATGGATCAAGTCTCAAGATCGACAGTGTCACCAAATTAGGGTTTTGGTCGACCAGGGCCTCCAGATGAAAATTTTTATCTGGGCACAAGCCAAGACCCAAAACATAACCTAATATACTTCATGGGACCTCATGGACCCAATCATCAAGTCAATTTTGCCTCAGGGGATGCATTCGTCAAAAATCAGGAATTAGGGTTTCTTGACCTAATTCACCCCTAAGTTAACTTTTAGGGAAAATAATGAGCCAAGACCTCAAGAGAGGGTTTGTGGGTCTCTAATGAACTATATTGATCCATTTGCAACAATGGATTAATCCAAGAGGCTTGAGCAATAAGTTTCAATTTCATCTGCACCACAGTTAGGGTTTTAAGGAAAAAGTCAATTGTAACTTTGACTTTTGACCAGGACATGCTCCCAAGCCCTAAGACATGATTCAATATACCCTATGACACCCATGTAACATGTCCATCAAGTTTGATTTAGGTCAAGGACATGATTTCCTGAAGAATTGCACAGTTTGGAATTCATCTAATAAAAAGTCAACTGTGCACAAAAGTCAACTTTGACTTTTTGAGATTTTTCACCAAAATGGATTTTTAACCCTAAAATGATGTTAATGTATGATTTTAATCATCATTCATCAAGAATAATCAAAAAAAGTTGGATAACTTGTAAAAGGGGTAACCATAAAAAACTTAGAAAATTTTCTAAGTTAAAAATAAAGTGGCTAGGGTACCAACTTTGGAGGACCATAACTCCTAAACCACAAAGCCATTTTCTCCCATCCAAGGCTTGATTTGTAGATCGCATTGCCCTCTACAAAAACTTCAACTAGACCTAATTCCAATTCATTGTGGATTTTGAGTTATGGAGTGATCAAAATCAAGAAAAGTCACTTTGTTCCAACACTTAGTGAACATTTCACTAAGTCAGATTTTACCCTACTTTTTGCCAAATGTAGGGGGGTTTTTCACTTGGATTCAAAAGAGATCAAAACGAAACATGTTCAAACAGTTGTTGTATCATGTAAGGGCTTTCCAAAATGGCCAAGAACATTACCAAATTCCATTTGAGTCATGAGATATGACATTGGAAAGTTGCCTTGCTGAAATCTGCCAAGGCAAGGCAGAATTTGCATTTTTGCTCGATTTGCCAAAGTCAGCCAAATCCAAATGCTCCTATCCACTTGGACACCTCAGAGGATTGAATCTAAAGGGGACAATCACTGAGCCAAGCCTCCAAAGTCTTTGGAACAAGAAATAGCATGTTGAACCTAGAATGGCCAAAATAGGGACAAGACTCCAATTTTGGATTGGAGCATTTAATGGAAGCATCAAGGTGGCATGGACTGAGCCATTCTCATTTGAATTCAGTCAAGACTTATCCAAGACCAAGGGAACCACAGCCCTGTGCCCTAACCTATTGACTAGAGGAGACTTGGATTTCCATTGGCCAACATTGAACAAACACCTGCTGCAGTTGCCATTCACTGTGGATCCCAAAACAAACTTGCTCTACTATAAATAGAGCTCAATTGTGATCAGTTTGAGTACACCAAAGCCATCAAACAGATGCTTTCCTCAAAACCTCTTTCTCTTGGCAAAAATGCCTTCTTTAGCAAGGCAACTTTGAGTTTTTAAGCTTGAGAGATTTTCCATCACAATCAATCACACACACACCTCATATATATCATATGTAAGCTGTACAAACTATCACAAGTGCCTGTAATCACAAAATCACAAAGTCACTTCTCAAAACCTCAAAATAGGCTTTTTTTGCACTTTTCAAGCCATGTCTTGATTCAGTCACTTTCCAAACCAGATAAAACCTCAAACACACTCCAAATATCATCCTTGAACTGTCCCAAATTGTTCCCCTCATCTGGAACACCATTTGAGAGAGTTGCTATTTTGGTCACTTTTAACCCCTTTTGCAAGAAAGGGACTGTTTGTGTTTTTGCAGGTACCAGTCAATTCCAATCATCCTAAAAGCTTCTAAGGGATCATTTGAGTGTGTCTAAAGCATCAAATCATTTCTGGAACAAGAGGTTTGACAGATTGCACAAAAGCTCCAAAATCTCAAAAAAAGAGGTAAGCCTCACAACTTGGAATCTTTCAAACATGCAATGCTTTGAAGTCCATTGATCATAAACATCTCATACATGTTGTATATGTTGTGTTTGAGCTAATTCACCATGTAATCCATGCTTGTACCAAGTTGTAGCATAGAAAATGCATTTATAGGTCATTTTCAAAACCATTATCGGGTTTTGAGGAGGGAGTGTGATCTGAAAAAACTACCACCACCACTGGATTCCTTATGAAATTCTGGTCCAGATGCATATAAATTTTGTCTCAAACCATTAAGAATTGAGAAAGTTATGACCTTCACGTTTCTGAGCCAAAACTTGCCTTGGGCCAGGCCTAAAACCAAGTCATGCCTTGTATATTTGTTGTTTTGTTTCAAACAATGGATGTATCACCACCCCAGTGGTAAGGCGCGCGCCTTATAACCTTGAGGTCTTAGGTTCAAACCCCACCCATGCCATTTTGGGTTTTTTCACATTTTGCCATTTTTTCCAATATTTTCATGGTTTATTAATTAATTGGAAAATTAATAACTCTTTCAATTTTAATTATTTTTTATTGGTTCTTTTTGCAAAAAATCACAAAAATGTTGAAATATTTTATTCCACAAAAAAATTGAATTTATATTATTTATTTAATATAATTAGTATTTTTGTGAATAAATTCACTTTTATTTGTTTTTAAACATTTTAAAATGAATATTCATCTCGAAAAATCAAGACCAAATGAGTTTTAATATCTCTTGTGATTTATACCTCATTTTTTAAACCTCAAACAAAAATCACAAGTGGTTTATTCAAACCTATTTGGTATTTTTCATTGATTTTCTTTAAATATTTACTTTTAAAGAATAAAATTAGGGTTTCTTTGATTTTCACTCAAACAAATCATTGTCAAACACTCATGGGCCTCTAATAGAGTGTAAGACCCAATCCTTTTTTTGACCAAATCATTTTTGGGCCTCAGTGTATTGTATAAGTCCGGATACCGTCAAAAACAAACGGCGCGATCGTCGCCTTTTGAAAAATAACCTTTTGGGCCTCTCCTTGAGCTATAAGACCCATTCAAAACTTTTGGGCCTCTAATAGAGTGTAAGACCTAACCCCCTTTTAACCAAAATCATTTGGGCCTCAGATATTGTATAAGCCCCTTCGCGTTAAAAGAAAATCTCGGCGCGACCGCCATTTCAAACGGAAAAAACAAATTGGGCCTACCCTCGTGTTATAAGCCCCACTCTTTTTCTTTAAACTTTTGGGCCTCTTGAGAGAGTGTAAGACCCATTTCTTTGTACAGAAAACATTTTGGGCCTCGGTCACTTGTATAAGTCCCTCTGTACAAATTCAAACAGTGCGCTCACTGATAAAACCCTGGGCCTCTCCTTGAGCTGTAAGCCCCAAATCTTTCTTTTCCAAAGTACTTTCTCCTTTGATTTTGAAATATACTGCTGTTTTCAATCTTTCTTTGTTGAACAACTAACCAAACAGCATGGAAGCTCTACAACCGAGTAAGTGGTTATTGCTTTCATTTACCGCTTTCATATACATATAACTGTATTGTGGGGCTGTTTCGCTGTAAGTCTTCTTTCATAAACTCATATCAACTGTGTAATAATAGTATAGATATTTAGAGTTTCCCCGGCAACTACGTCTAGAACTAGGTGACTCCGTTTCGTTTATTCGTAGAAATAGACAACTAGATCCCCAATAGGATCACCAGATACTGTTTTCTCTTCGGCTGTCCTCATTAGGAATTGTCAAGAAACTCTACTCC
The DNA here is from genome assembly GCA_022829125.1 of Lathyrus tuberosus. NCBI lineage: Eukaryota > Viridiplantae > Streptophyta > Magnoliopsida > Fabales > Fabaceae > Lathyrus > Lathyrus tuberosus. Next base: position 3,251,553 of record JALAZF010000468.1, on the reverse strand, counting down.
AAGAGATGAATGTATTCTCCGTGAATGGCATCTTTGAGTTTCTTCCAAATTCTCGAACTTTCCCGGCTTGATCTATTCCTTGTGAATAGTCTGTCTTGAATTTCTCGGGGTTTGGGGACCCACGGGCTTCTTAAAAGCATCGGCCTCCTCTTGGGCATCATACAAGGACCCACAGGCTTCCTAAAAGCAACCCCGCCTCCTCTTGGGCTCAGTACAAGGACCCTACGGCTTCTTAGTAGTATTCACAGCCTCCTCTTAGGCTTCGTATAATGATCTCTTCCTCCGGGAATGATAGCCTCCTCTTGGGCTTCGTACAAGGACCGATTGGCTTCTTAAAAGTTATCAGCCTCCTCTTGGGCTTCGTACAAATTGTCCCGACGACCTCCTAGAGGTATAGGAACAGAAATTAGTCATCTACATAGAACAGTCCTTTCAAAGAGTCTACTACTGTTTCTCAAAGCATGGTACAAAAGATAAAACTCTAGACTTGGGCAGTCTAATCTCCTTGAGTCTCAAAGACATTCTCAAGTGACCCCTTCGTTAAATAGGAAGAAAACCCGTAGACTCGGACAGTCTCAATACCCTTCGGATTTCCCACTTCCTTAAAGAACAGGAATAACCCGGATCCTCAAATTAAATCCTTGAGTACAATGTCGCTCATATAAGAACTGATTTTCTCTTTCAAAACCAGTATATTGGACCTGTCACTTAACTGAAACAGTCACCATAGCCTCCTCTTAGGCTTTGTATCATGATCCTTCTCCAGTGAAGTTAGCCTCCTCTTGGGCTTTATACAATGATTCTCCCCAATGGAGTCAAACAACGTTTAGCCTCTCTCTCTGGCCTTGTACGAGACACATAAGAGACTCCCTCTTTGAGTAAATCACCTTTTCGCCTCCATCTCGGGCTTCGTACGAGATATAAAAAACTCTCTTGTTGAGTCAAATAGCCTCCATCTCGGGCTTTATACGAGATACCAAAAGATTCCCTCGTTGAGTCAAAAACCTTTTAGCCTTTCTCTCGGGCTTTGTACGAGACACATATTAACCTCCTCTTAGGCTTTGTATAAGAAAACCACTGGTTGATCCAATTAACCTTTCAGCATCAAAGTTGTGCCTCGTTCACAGTACACAAACATCAACAACTCCTTCCCCTCCATCTAATCGCTGTAAGCGGCAAGCCTCTGGATCATCTACATCCATGCCACTGTCCCTCTTTTAGCATGAGAAATTCCTAGGGAAAGATAGCATTGCTCTACACTGAGTTAAAGTCTTCTCCTTCAGGTTAAAATCCCCTATAAAGAAAATTATGGCATTGTCGGATTCACAAATCCCGGTTAAAGTAATTCTCCTTTATAAACAGTCGTAATAGACAAACCCCTCTTTAGAGATGACAAATTCTCTCTAAGGTCAACACTTTTAGCTTCACATCTTGGGCTTCGAACAAGATACAAATAAACCTTTCAGCTTCACATCTTGGGCTTTGAACAAGATACAAACCACCTTTCGCTTCATGTCTTGGGCTTTGAACAAGACACCAAAACACCCATTTCCTCCCATAGAATAGGAGGAACTACGAACGCTCTGATTTCCCTGTTTCGGTAAACGGGAATACGTAGGCATAAGATTGAAAGAAAAATCTTAGCGAGCACACTAAACAAAAACCCAAAATCCCATACTTTCATATATATATCCGTCCTAACATCTCAACCGATAGCCTAAAGCACCCCTCGTCAACAAAATAAACTAGGAGAAACCCCGAATCTTTGGAGCATCAGTAAACCAACAGTTTCGACTGTTTAATCTCAGTATGCAAGCAGGGTTAGTTGGAGACATCTATTTCCCTTCCTTCATCAGCTTTAATAGGATAAAAAATGAATCGAACTGTAGTACCAGAGCGATCGTGCTTCGCAACCACATCCAAAAATCACTCGCTACACTCCCAAACAGAACAAACAAGTAACAAGCAAATTATACGAATAGCAGTAAATAAATCAAAGTAGGCTAAACCCCCCAAGGGAGTGATCCTCAGCAGAGTCACCACTTTTCCTGTAGCGGCAAAATCGTGAGTGTAATCTATTGATTAAATTAACTCAAAAAGCAAGAGTCGCCACCACACTTTTAGTTTATTAAAAAAAGGAAAGGCAAAAGAGCGAACAAAACCTACACAAGCTCTAAAACAAGAACAAGTGAAGAGAGACTGCATAAGGGGGGTTGGTTACACAATGGGAAGGTGTTAGCACCCAAAACGTCTATAGTACTCTATAGGAACCCTTTTAAATATCTACCCGCTTTTGGTCTGAAAAATTTTGCTTGAAAAGTGATTGAGGAGATGAGAAGAGAAATTGTTTTTAAGATTTTTTGTGTTTGGAGAGACTTGTCGTCTCATGCCCACGTACCCACAGAGTGCAATGTAGGATCAAAACCTCATAGTTCGTGGTACAAAGAATGAAATTTGTTTGTTTTGGTTGTTTTTAAATGTAAAGACAAGTCGTCATTTCCAAGCGAATAATTCCGCTTAAAGAAATGAATCATGTCTAAACTTATGAAAAAGTTTTAGAAGAGGAAGTGCACGAGGGCATAAAAGGAGTTTGAATGAGTTTGATGTTTTATAAAGTCTTTTGAAAAAGGTGACAATATGCTTATGTAGTTTAGCATTTGTTAAGAAATGAAAGGAAAAGAGTAAAATCACTTGACAAAGTCAAGGTTTGATTATGAAAGAGGTGATAGTTTGAAATCAAGAAGGTTTTGAAAAAGAGAGAGAGTTTTTAAAATTGTAGAATGGGTGGAAAAAAAGTGACTATCCTAAAGCATAAATTAAAAGCTAAGGATAAGAAAGATCTAACCACAAATGTAGGTATCTTCACCATAAATCAAGCAAAAGCACAAGGCTTCAAAGTCTTCAAACCATAATTATAAAGCAAAGGGAGAAAGGTCCTAGTTCCAAGTCCAAGGTTCCAAGAATAGCATTGGATGTCCAAAGTCTAGGTGCAAAACTCCATGTCCATTGCAAAGGATAGCAACCATAGTCCAAGATTAGAAGCACAAGTTTTTTAGAGGTTTTAGCCTTTATTAATGTTTCTGGTCCAAGTGGACAAAGAGAAAAAGGCATAAGCATAAACACGCGTCCAATGGACAAAGGAAAAATTGCGGAAGCATAAACATGTGTCCAACGGACAAAGGAAAAATTGCGGAAACATAAACATGATATGAAATGATAATAATGGAGCATAAAAGTAAAAGAGAGATAGGGAGCGAGAAGGAATTGTAAAAGTAAAAGTTAGAAGTTAGTGATTAGTTGTTAGTTGTTAGAGTAAGTGATCAATAATAATTTAATAATTGCACTTAGGTCAAGGTTAATGAGAACTCATTAGAGGATTGATAAGACCAAAGCCTCCTAACAACAAGGCTCATAAGTGTTGAAACAAAAGGCAAATAATCAATAATTTTTTATTGTTTTCCGATAAGGGACATATGTTGCGCTATGTTAAACAATCACCAAGTAATTTACGGAGTAATTACCCTACAATGAGGCCGGTCAATAGCTCTTTGTGCTAATGCATGCTAAATGAATGATATGTAGATCGTCATCCAAAAGCAATACCGCACGAAAAGAAAAGAAGGTGGTGATCTAGTCTTGATCAACATTCAACAACGGAATTCTATGATCCATTAGACTTTCATCGATCAAAAGAAAAGAGAAATAGGTGAAGAGAAAGCCAAATTAAACCACACAATTATGTGATCTAAGGCTAAGAACAAAAGGAAAGGGAACAAAATGGAAAAGGAACCAAAACAGTCCAAAAAACAAGCCAAAATGTGCATTCTGTTTCGAAGTAACCGGTTACTGCATATCTGTTAACCTATTAATTAGTTCAAAATAAGCGTAGTTTTTTCAAAATTAACACAGAGTAACCGGTTACTGCATATCTGCTAACCGGTTACTCTGCACCAGAATGCAGAAAAATATGCAAATTTCAGCATGATCCTCTTTCAAAACTTTTTACAAACACCTTGGGATCATGGAACTGAAATTGCACGAAATTTAAAGTAAAATAACAGCAAAAATCAGCAATTAAACACAATTATAAGATCCAAAGGATCAAGTAACAAAGATCTCCAAAGATCTACATTATGGAAGATGAAGATGAAGCTTCAACAATGGTGAAAGATGAATTACCACTTCAAATCTGAAAATTCCTTCAAATTGCTTCAAGATCCAAACACCAAAGCCTTGATCTATGAGAATTGATGAAGAAAATAAGTTTGGATGAAGGTTTAGATCAAAGTTGAACAAGATTCAATGTGAATTCTTGTTAACTTTCAAAAGAAGGAAAGTGAGCTTTGGTGAATTTTGTGGTTGGGGAGAGAATTTGCAAGAGGTTTTTTGGTTATCAAAAGCTTGTGAAATGAATGAAATGAGGGCTCTATTTAAAGAGTTTAGGCTTGGGAATTTGGTGGTTTGGAATTTGGTATGGAAGATCAAAATTAGGCTTGGAATTTGAATTTGGAGGGAAATTCATAAAAGAGTGGTGATTTGTGAAGGTGTGTGGTAGGAATTAATTATGATGATGTATGGAATTAAAATGAGATGGTCTAGAATATTCCAAATGTGATCAAAATGATGAGAATTGGTGTGAAAATTGCTGAATTTGAATTTGCTAATTTTTTTTCAAATTTCCACGAGGGTAACCGGTTACAGACTATATGATAACCGGTTACTTAGTGGAAATTTTGAAAAATACTTCTTTTGAATGCACTGCTGTGGTTCAGCTCGATTCTTTTGCTCATCAAAGAAGGCATGGAAATAAACACATGAACCTTGGAGTCTCTTGAATAATAATCAATTAAAACTTGGGGGAATCCTTGACCAGATAAATTTGACATGATTGCGGAACAACTTTGACTTTTCTCAAATAAAATTCATTCGAGCTGTGGGACTGTTATTTTGGCATTTTTGACCTGTTCTTCCCCTGAAAATGTTAGTGAAAGAAAACAAAAATATTTTTGGATTTTGGTTAAGGTTAGTAAAATATAAACAAATAAAGCAATAAAGTGAATAAGAAACACATAGATGATCAGTAAACCCTGCAAGGCATAAACCCAAAGATGAGAGGGACGAGGGAACCAATGTGTGATCTTATTTGTGGTAAAGATGCAAATGAAAATGTGAATGATATGTGGAATCTTAGGGGTCAAAAGTTAGGGTCTTACACATGTCATGAAAGAGAGTAGTCATGGCCCTTTGATAGGTTGCCCCAACGTTCTTCAAACCTAACGACATTACCTTGTAACAAAAAGTTCCCCATGGGGTGATGAACGAAGTTTTCTCCATGTCTTTCGGTGCCATTTTTATCTGATTATAGCCCGAGAATCTATCCATGAAGGAGAATACTTTGAACTTTGTTATACTGTCAACCAGCATGTCAATGTGAGGTAAAGGAATGTCGTCCTTTAGACTTACTTTGTTCAGATCTTGTAGTACACACACATTCTGACCTTTCCGTCCTTTTTTGGAACTGGTACGATGTTGGCTAGCCATTGAGGATAATCTGACATGGCGAGGAAACCCGCATCAATCTGTTTCTGTACTTCCTCTTTGATTTTGATGGCCATGTCTGGGTGAGTCCGTCTCAACCTTTGTTTTACTGGCGGACATTCCGATCTCAACGGTAAATGATGTTCCACGATACTGGTATCCAACCCTGGCATGTCCTGATAGAACCAAGCAAATACATCGGGGAATTCTTTAAGAAGATTTATCAAACTTTCTTTGACAGTCGAACTTAGCAGTGCCCCAATCTTGACCTCTTTTCTCTCTTCTTCTGAACCCAAGTTGACTATTTCCAACGACTCTTTGTGAGGTTCAATGGACCTTTCCTCCTGTCTGAGTAATCGGGAGATCTCTTTTGGAATTTCTTCGTCAACTTCTTCTTCAGCCTCAAATACCGAGAATTCAAAGTTGGGAGAAGGCATTGGATCGTATGTTTCAATGGGGTTTAAAACAAGCCATCTGCATGACGTGATGATTATTTTTAGAAGAGATAGAGAGAATGTAAGAGTGTGTGGAGTGTAACTTTTTTGGAAAACTGCTTGTTTTTATTATTGAGTTGTTTTTTAGGATTACAATTTTCTGAAAAAGCAAAAAAGCTAAACAACAATAAATGCGGAAATTACAGAACGACATTATTTTCTTTATGATCTTGGTCGATTCTTGAAACGACAGCCCTATAAAACAAAACTCTGTCGCTTTGGGCGAAGCGAAGAGGTATATTTACAGAAAGTGAGCCCTATCAAAACAGCCATTTCAGCTGGGCAGGGTGAAAGGTTAAGATAAAGATAACAATTACTTTTACTAATGAACGACTTTCGAAACATCGACATCAACCTATTGGCAGCGAACTCCTCGGTGAATCACAAAGTCTGGTACCTTCTTTCTTGGTTTGTCTTCAGAAATGACGCAGATTTCAGGCGGAGCAGGATCGTTGGAATCTGTTTCCCAGGCAGAGTTGTCATGGACGAACTCTTCTGTTGTATCATGCGTAGTGTTTGTGCTCTCAGGTGGTTCTCCCCATCCAGTTGGCTGGATGTCTTCGAGCCTGATACGAGAGCTTTCGGGAGCGGTGTACTTGACCAAGTAGTCGAACTTGCGACTCGGTTGTCCTAAGGTGTCCCACACTTCTCTGGAACTGGAGGAGTTATCTCTTTCGATGACGTTAACCTCGGGAAAAGCATAGTTGATGAATTCTAGTCCTGCAAGTTTTGCAAATTCATCGTCGTGCTGGATATTTTCTGAATGCCCTGAGTAAGGATCCCATGATATGGTGGGGAAGCATGTATTCTTTTCTATGATGCTCAGTTGATATGCATCGTTGGGCTGACTTTCTTGCCCCAAGTTTCCTGAGTACGACTTCCAAATAGGCAGGCCATCCATTGGGCCATAATAGTTATGGTCAAAGTTATCTTTCATCGGAATGCCCTCCTCTAATGAGTTTGGTGGAACACGACATCCTTCTGGATCACAATCTCCGTATATCATCTTGACATCTGACCTCGGTATATATCTCGGACTCTGTGCGGGATAGTAAAATGGCGCAGGCACCTCTTCCTGAGATATATAACCGTCCTTATTAAGATAGGACATCCACTCTTCATCTGTATCGGAGGGATCACCCTCATTGATGGTATGCACTTCTTGAGGCACTAGCAGAAGGAAACCTCCACTGTGGAAGAAATCCTGAATGGGATGAAAACTTTCATCGTTAGTAGCAGTCTGGGTAGAGGTTGAAGAAAAACCAAGACCCCTCTTTATGTTGTTATCAGTAGGAATGACAAGTTGTGCCCATCCTTTTGCATTGTTACTTTTGATCACTTCGAGAGCATCTTTGTATGAGGAAATCGATGTTCCTTTTTCTGATTGATTCTCATTACTCACCGACAGTGCTTAGAACTGAGTTCCAACAACCTCCTCTGGTTCTACACAGGTAGACGATGATAAGTTACTCACGATCAAGGCTTTCTCTCCACAGACTATGACTAGTTGATCGTTCTTGACGAACTTCAACTTCTGGTGTAGTGTCAAAGTGATTGCCCCAGCCTGGTGTATCCAAGGTCTTCCTAATAAACAATTGTATGATGCCCGTACGTCCATGACCTAGAAAGTGACTAGGAAAGTGTGAGGACCGATAGTTATGGGAAGACCGACTTCGCCGAAAACTACTTTCTAGGATCCGTCAAATGCTTTGACGATAACCTCACTGCCCCTCATCGGGGATCCTTTGAATGATAGTCGCATTAAAGTGGACTTCGGAATAACATTCAGAGCCGAAACTGTGTCTACTAGTACACTGGCTAAAGCATCGTCCTGGCAGTTGACTGTAATATTGAGCGCCATGTTATGATTTTTTCCTTCTTCTGGCAGTTCCTCGTCACTAAACCCCAAGTTTTTGCAGGAAGTGATGTTGGAAATGATGCTATCGAATTATCTTATTGTTACATCTTGTTCCACAAAGGCTTGCTCTAAGACTTTCTGTAAAGCTTCTATGCGGGATTCAGAACTGAGTAATAGAGATAACACATATATTTTTGAAGGAGTTTGCAACAGCTGATCAACAATGTTGTATTCACTCTTTTGGATGAGCTTCAGCATCTCATCGTTGTTTGTTGAAAGGTCAAAACCACTGGACCGACCGACCGGTTGATCGGGAACTTCTGTTTGAAGTTCCTTTTCATTGGTAGGTTCTCCAAGTCCTCGGTTGAAGATTCGACCGCTCCGTGTTACTCGACTGATGTCTGCAATATTCACGACGGAAGGTAATGGAGTTTCCTTTCCATTCTCAATTGTTGTTGCACCGTATTTGTAAGGGATCGCCTTATCGGATTTGTACGGTACTGGTCCTGGCAGATAGATAACCACAGAAGCCTTCTGATTTCTCTGACCATCGTAACTGGCCTCAATCGGTTTGAGATTGAGAAGCTTTCCACCATGAAGAGGGACTCTTGATTCACGGAGTAAAGGGATTATGGCGCACACATCCTTGGCCACTTTTTGTTTAGGGATTAAGACAACATCCCTGCTTTGATCAAGATGATAGTTTGGCATTGAATCAGAGCTTGAACATGGTTGAATTTCCTTATGGTCCAACTGACTTTGAAGGGCTGCTCGCACTAGGTAGCATCCTTGATTATTCTCCGAGCAGACTCTACAACGCTCGTAGTTGTGTGGTGGCACCCGACCACATCCGCTTTGAATGCAGTGTAACCTCACTAGGTCTGTTTCCATTGATTGAACATCCTGACTTTGATGCCTAGTAGGGTTCCCGTTAATCATACTGACTTGTTGTGTGTCTTCATCTAGATAGATCAGAAGCCACCAGTGGTTTAACAAGTGTTGAAGTGTCCTTTGAACGAGTGCACAACCTTGGTTACTCTCACGACACACTTTACAGTTCTGATACTCATGCGAAGTCGGAAAACCAAGCTGGACTTGCTTAGTGTGTAACTCCACTAAGCTGGTATTCATCAAGCGAATATCAAAGATTTGAATCATGTTGACCTGATAGGGATTCTTATCACGGTAATCCTGGATCCATCCAAGATCCATCTGACGCTGGAGGGCCTCTTGTACAAAAGAGCATCCCTGATTGTTTACTGAGCAAATCAGACAGGAATCATAATCGTGTTGTGGCAGATCATGGTGTTGGCTTTGGCTTGAGTGCATTGCCACCAAGTTGACATTCATCGCACGGATGTCGTGGTTTTGAATGATGTTGGAATTCGTACAAGTCATGTTGACCCCATGAATTCTGTGATCCTGGATCCAACCGAGGTCCAACTGTTCCTGTAAAGCTGATTGCACCACAGAACATCCTTGATTGTCTTTCGAGCAGATATCACACTGGTGATAGTTATGAGGTGGTATATGACCGTACCCGCTCTGTCTGCGATGCATCTTGACCAGATTAGCCCTTAATAAGAGTACATCATGAATTTGATAGTTGTGGTCAGACTCTCCCTCTATCAAATTGACTGCAGCTTTCTCGTGTTGAGGCAACGGGTTCGTCTGAGCATTCAGATTTGTATCCTTGAAGGATAAGACCCCGCTCCTGACAAGCTTTTGTACATCAGATTTGAAATTGAGGTAGTTTTCTATGTTATGTCCTGGTCCTCCTTGATGGTAAGGACAAGTCTGATCCGCTTTGAACCAAAAAGGTGGATTCTTCGGTATTGGAAGAGGAGACCTGGTTTGGACGTGCCCCTTGACCAGTAGTAATGGAAATAGTTCTACGTACAACATTGGTATAGGGTCGAACCCTGGTGTTCATGTTGTACGGTTGTTGTTGTATGGAGGACGAGCCTGCTGAAAAGGTTGTTGTGTCCTTTGTTGATATTGTTTTTTATTCGGTTGGCTTTGAGCAACCTGAGGTTGATACGCAGGAATAGGCGCAGTGTTAATAGCTGGAGTTACAGCTGCTACTGGTTGGTATTATCGCCTTTGCTTTCCAAGAGAGATATTGCCAATATCTTGCTCTTTTTTCTTAGGGAAAGTACTACCGTATCTTTTGGTACTGCTTGATGGTCCAACATCTTTAATTAAACGTCCTTCTCAGACTGCCTCCTCCAGATGAACTCCCATGCCCACCATCTCGGTGAAGTCACTAGGCGCACTGGCGACCATTCTGTCGTAGTAAAATGAACTTAAGGTTTTCAAGAAGATCTTTGTAATCTATTTTTCCTCCAGAGGTGGACAAATCTGAGCAGAGATTTCCTGCCATCTCTGAGCATATTCCTTAAAGGTTTCCTTATCCTTCTGCGACATGGCCCTGAGTTAATCTCTGTCCGGTGCCATGTCCAGATTATACTTATATTGTTGAACAAATTCAATGCCAAGATCTCTGAAGTGACGATCTTAGTGCAATTTAAATCCATGTACCATTTGAGTGCGGCATCGGTTAAACTATCCTGGAAGTAATAGATCAGTAGCTATTGGTTTTCTTTCTGATTTGACATCCTCCGAGCATACATCACCAAGTGACTCTGACGGAAAGAGTTACCCTTGTATTTTTCAAATTCAGGCACCTTGAATTTGAGCGGAACTTTCACATTGGGGACCAAACAAAGGTCTGCGGCGTCCTTACCGAATAGATCCTGACCGCGAATGGCTTGCAGTTCCTTCTGCATATCCAGGAATTATTCCTGGAACTCCTTCATCTTATCATTCATACTCTCATTTCCACCAAAAGGTATCTGTGGAATCTGTCCTTCCGGGACAGTGTGTACCACGGGTGGTGGTACAGTCATTACGGCAGTGATTCTTGGTGCTTCCCTCTCCCAAAGTTTGTAACCTTCAGGAGTTGTTGTCATGCCCCTTGCATCTTCGCTTTCCCGAAGTTTGTAACCTTCAGGCCCAACGGCTCCTGCTGCAGTTTCCGGATCTTCCACGATCGGCAAAATATATCCTTCTGGGATATAGTTGAGTGGCATGCCCCAGGGACGATCTTTAGGCATGTTGTACTGAGGATCATACTTTTCCACTACGGGCGTAGATGTGATCTCTGAGATTACAGTCCTTTGTTGTTGTATTTGAGCTGCTGCCAAAACTTGCATGTCATTGTGAAGTTTCCTTAGATCTTCTTTCAGAGTGTCGATTTCTTCTCTCAACTCTTTGTTCTCTTCCTCGAGATCGTCCATTTTCTTTTGTCAATTGGGCCGAGTATTATACGAATGAGACAGTTTGACTCTAGAATCGAGACACAAACATGAGATTCGTAGGGAAGAAGAATGTGTTATGTGAGAATGATGAATGATATGCAATGATTATATTAATTAAATTTTTTGTTAATTAATCAAAAGAAACTTCGACAACAGGATTACAATTATCAAACAGTGGGGAAACCCCATTTTATTGAATTCAAAGATTGCGGAAATGGAAATACAGTAATTTACAAAGTGCTGTAAAAGGAAATGTCTAAACTAATGGATCCTGAGTCCTCTCTGAGGAGAGCTTAGGTGCTGGTTCTGGAGCTTTCCTTTTCTTTGACCGGGGCTCTCGAGCCGTTATCGGGTTGTCATCCCTTTGCCAAGTGAAAGGAGCGAGCAAATTCCTTTGGTCTTCTTGATTCTCTATAGCATGTTGCTCTAAAATCTCAATCAGAGCATCATTTTCTTTTAGCGGTTGCTGTATCTTGTTACACTCCACGTTGAGAATACGATACTTGTTCCTCCAAGACCTCTTCTCCTGTTGAACTTTGTTGAGAGTAACCTGAAGTTTTTCTGTATCAAACATAAAATAAAGGACAGATTCCCTTAATGGAAGAACTTCTTGACGAGGGTAAGGCATCCTCAGTTTGAGAGCTCTAGTTTGTACCCAGCGGAGATAGGGCTCTACAGAGATACATTCCAGTTTTCCTAGAGACTCTCTTCCTTTTTTGTGAACATGTTTCCATGCATGCACTGTTTTTGTCTTTAGTGCCTGTCATTTTCTCCTTCCTTGAAGAAAAGACCTTCCAGATGAGCATTACGCAGGACATGCCTCATCGGGTATCCGAATTGACGATGAACTAAAACTGGATGATAATTGATTCCTCCTTTAATTCCTATGAGGGGTACATTAGGGAAGTTTCCACAACGGTCAATGATTCTGACCCCGTCGTAGATTCAATTGTACCAATCGATGCCAGAGTTGGTAAGAGACATGATTCTCTGCGACCAACGTAAAGTACTCTTTTGATCCCAAATTGCAGCAAACTTGGGTAAATGGGAAGTGAACCATTTGTATAGCAGGGGTACACAGTATGTGATCATTCCTCCGATGTACAAATTCCTTAAGTGTACAGAATGATAAGTATCTACGACCAAAGTTGGTACGGGGTTTCCAATAAAAAAAATCTTAATGGCATTGATATCAACGAAACAATCAATGTTGGGAAACAAAAATAACCCTAAGAGAGCAATGCAAAGATGCTTTCGAAAGCAGGAACATTCCCCATACTAGCAAAGTACATGGCTTTCTTTATCAAAAACTGAGGTGGCAGACCCTGGATTCCACCCTTACTGATCATGTGAGTACTGACTTCTGACTCGTCCAAATGGATTGCTCTTGCAATGGTTTGATCTTTTGGAATTTATTCCAGTCCAGAAAAGGGAGATTGGTCAGTAATGGGTAAATCAGTCAGTGAGAGTACTCCTCCAGTGTTGGTGCTAGCTGATTATCTGGGAATGTGAAACAGTGATAGACCGGATCATAGAACTGGATGAGTGTAGACAGGATTCCTTTTATTACATGGACCCTTAACAGAGACAACAGTCCTCCATACTTAGCTCTGAAAGCATCAGGGTTGGTGATCATCCTCGCCAAACCTCTTAAATCCTCTAGTTTTGGAACCTTGAAGGTATACTTGTGAGTCCTCCTTCTACCGAAATCCATAACGCAATCTTTCTCTCTGATATTGCAATCGTTATCTTAGTTTAATTTGAAAAAGAGAGACTAGAAGAGAAAATTTTCTTTGTTTTAATTTTTTAATGAATGCATGAATGCAGCACACAAAATCATAGAAAAACATGAGGTCAAAGGTTCGGTGTCATGAAGTCAAGGCTCTACCCATCCCCAAAGGTTTTACTGCTGATTTTTTGTACCTGTCTGCAAAATCATTGACCCCTCTTGGGATAACAACAACAGGTTGGAATCACCCGAGCGAGCTGATGTATCTTAGAGTAATCTCACATGAGGGTAGTATCGCGTGACAACTATTTCCGATAGCTTCCGCATTACAAAATAGTAACATGGTCTTAGTCTACTAAAATCCTCAGCTTCTCAGATAACCCAATCAAACAATATGCTTTCAACAACCGAAGTTGTATAGGCATTGAATCCACAAAGGGTATCTCCACTGATTCGATGGTCTACCGGGACCTCTTATTTGGGATTCACTCCCTGCAAGATTACCCGTCTCGTGCCATCACCTATCTTAGGTGTATACTCAATCTTTCCAGATGCGGCATCACCCGCAGTCCCATTAGCAGAAAAATAAACACGGATATCAAGTAGGAAAAGCAATATATATATATATATATATTCATTCCTAAAGCTAACATCCTAGACCTCTTAGGAGCTATAATAATCCTAGTCCTAAACAATAAAATGACTCCCCAGCAGAGTCGCCATTTTTCTGTAGCGAGCGATTTTTGTCGGTGACGCGACCACCTTATCGCTGGGTTTTCCTCACCGCAATGGTAGGAGGGGGTGCTACTTTCTGATTTCTTATTTAACCCGTGAAGCTGGGAGGGAAAGGGATGATATCTAAAACTAACCTTGTACGCGAATTTCTAACAGGACAAACGCTTAAAGAGATTGGGGGGTCCGGGGTCAGGTTATACAATGGATAGTTGTCAGTTACCCATCCTATATGTGGTTATCCATGTAATACCTCAAAATTTGCCCTCTTGTTTTCTCAATAAATTGGTCTCTGCTTTACTCATTTGCATTCCATAGTAGGTCATAAATTGCATATCATTGGTTGCATAAGGGCATGTGATCAGTGGTTTTCAAAGGTGTTAATCATCCAAAGCAAGAGAATAAGAGCCAAGGGTCTTCAAACAGGCCTCAAGGGTCTCTTATATCATATATCCTCTCACTTTGATCCCACAAGGCCTTGGAAGTTGGGAATTCATCAAGAAGATTGGATAGTTCATCATCTCCTACACAAAACAGTCTAAAATTGGGATATGAACCTCAAATGGGAAAGCTCCTTGAGTTTTTATCACCCCCAAATGTCATATCTCATCTTTGTTAGATAGGATATACATCATATTCAGAGGAATTTGGATTTGGAGGATGTGTTATTTCCTCCTAACCAGAGGGTACCAAAATTAGGGTTTGACATAAAATAAGTTTATTTCTGATTTTTTGGACAAAACTTGATCTCATGGTATTCCTTATGTCCCTAAGTGTATAGGGATGAAAAATTGCCCATCAATTGGTTTCAAAAGGGTTTCAATTGGTCAGAAGATTCAAAATCAAGACATTGGGGAAAAAGCCAACTGTGCAGTGAAAAAAGTTAACTCCTGACTTTTTAAGGTCAAATTCATGAAATTCAAGTTAAATATGGTCATTGTACAAGATTTGATCAAGAAATGATGAAGGAATCATGAAAATCAAGAAATGCACAAAGTTTCCATTTTTGGAAATTTAGGGTTTCCAAAAATGGCAAGTTTGGACCATTTGGCACTACACTTTGAGGCTTTCTTTCTCCATGATAAAAGCTTCAAACCTAAGGCCCAAGTTAAGCCAATTAAATATGACATTCCAAGCTTCAAATCCATATAAAGAACTCTTCCATTGGATCAAAATTGAGTGAGTTATGATCAATCAAAGTTTGACAAAACTAGGTCACAAACCAAGTCATGACCAAGCAAGACCAGGCCCATGCGCCATAATTTTGTCAAACACATGGTGGGCAGAATGTCAAGCCATTTTTCTCCATCAAGGAAGCTTCAAATGGAAAACTTTCCAACATCAAATTTGTTCCTTTCCATTCCCTCTACAATGTTCATGTTTGGCATTTTTCCATTTGAGCAAGTTAGGATGGAGTTATGATGGGCCAAAGTTGAGGTGTTCATGCTGAAAATCCATAGGTCACATTTCCATGCCATGCCAAGTTTTCCACGCCCACAAATCAGTTTGGATTCATTGAGTTAATGGCCATTTTCAAGTGTGTTTGATGTCCCATTTCAATCCAATTCCCATACCAAACTTATTCTCCGATGTTCCCTCTTTCATTTGACACCAAAAACTCACCAAATCATCCACCATACATAGAGAAATTCATCACCAAACCTCCATGCTTTCATTGACATCAGGCTGGCCAAAATGAAGTGTTTTATATTGTTGTTGTTGGTTTACTACAGTCAGCTTGCACGCATACTTTTCCACACTTCTCTTTGCTCCTTTAAGCCAAACACATTCCATTACACATGCATGACACATTATGCAACATACATCAAAGAGGAAAGAAATAAAACTTGTACAGCAAGTTTCTGCTACACCATTCACTTCCATCACCACCATACATTTCATGGAACTCACCCACACCAGATTCAACCTCACTCACTCGCCCCTAACTAACTTGACTCAGTTAGTTAGGGTGCACTCACTTAACTCACACCAACTCATTTAACTCACTCAATTAACCACACTAGTTACCATTTTAACTCAACATACATAATGAAATCTCACTCAGAATTTGATAACAACACTTCATTTTCTCATTCTCATTCCAACACACTCTCAAATTCTCTCTGCTCTCTCTCTCTGATCTCACACGAACTCAACACCTCCATCACTCATCTTCATCAATCATCATCTTCAGTGTGGTTTTTGAGCAAGAACAAGCATAATCAACATCAATCCTCCAAGTGTATCTTCATCACATTTTTGAATCTTCCTCTATTTTCAAGATTTCAAGACTCAGCTGCATTTATTTTGCATAACTTAAGCTCAAGATCAAGTGGCTTTCTCTGGTTTTTTTACAACTCAAGTTTCTTCACAGTTTCAGGTTCTAGTTTACTCAACTTCATTACTTCGTATTCATGTGATTTGAGCTTGTTTCATCTTGATTTGAAGTTTACTAGAAGCTGTGTGAGTCCTGGCTAGTTGATAGGCTCTTTAGGAGCATAGTTGAAAAATTAGGGCAAGGTTGTTGCGTTCGATTCTCATTGTATGCGTGTGATGTGTGAAAACTGAGCCTATATTCTTGACCTACGTGAGTTCCTCTACATTTTGGTGTGTGGTTTGTGTGTTTCTGGGAGATGTGAGAGTTGCAAGTGACGGAGATGGCCGGAGAAGACGACCGGAGGTCGTTTTCCGGCCGGTGAGCATGCGTCTAGGGTTTTTAGGCCAGATTTGAACACAGCCGTCTGATCATTTGCATCGTGTGGTTATTAACTTGCCAACACTTTGAAATGTCATGTGATTTGCATGTGCCATATTTTGACTTCAGATGGATCTTGTGTGTGTGAGTGCATGTTAATTGTGGTGTGCATGTTACGTGTAGCATTGGATTATGTTGCTTGATTAATTGTATGGCTATGATTGCATCTTCATGGTAACTGATTGTACACTGCATCACATGCGCACACATTTGTAATGGACTGGGTCATTAATTGATATCTACACCCCACATGTTCAGGCCCAATCATTTTAAAACGTGCAAATTGCTTATGTTGCACCCCCATTCTATTTCATTTCTTTTTTAATTTTTATTTCCCATATTTGTTTGATTTTCTTATTTTAAAAATAGTAAATCAATTCTAAAAATCCTAAATAAATTCATGCGTGTTCTTGACACATTTAAATAATTTTCTTTTATTTTTAATTCTGACTTTGTGAATTTTTTAGCATAATTACATAATTTTCTCTTAATTCCTTTCTAATTGAACTTCTTCATGATACTCAAATTTGTACATTTTATTTCTCTCATCTCACACAACATTTTTCATCCATTCTTTTTGAATTTGTTAGATAGCACATTGAAGCATTTAATACAATTTTCATGTGTTTTTTAAAGTCATTTCATCATGTGTTTTGATGTCCTTATTTGAGCTTTCTTTTGAGGTGTTTTAAGATGGATTTGTGAACTTAATTGAGCATGTTTCTTGTTGAATTTTGCACCATACTTTTGATATGTGATTCACTTCTGACTTAGGTTGGTTGTGGATTATTTTCACAATTTTATCTTGTGCTTTGATAATTGTTGAGGCCTTGCATGTGAATTTACTTTTTGTGCACATCATTTTATCTCATTCTTATATGTTTTGATGAGGCATTTATGCCACCATTTGATGATTGGGTGTGCATCTTTTGTATGTCATTTGCATGATATTATAGGTCATCTTTGTGTCATTATAGGTCATGTGACTTGTGTTTGCATTTAATATGAGTTGGTGTGTTATAACTTGAAACTTTGACATGTTTCCTTCTCTTGTTCTCTTCTTATGATCTATGGGTTTGGTGCTTATATCTTATATGACATTTCTCTCCTTCCATTTGCATTACAACAATGGTATGCCACTGCCCATACGCATTCTTTAATCATATTACATGTTATACATCTCTACTATGTCACTTTGTGCATGAAATTGAGACTTGCTTCTTTTCCTTACTTCTCCTCCATCTTATTTCTCCTACTTGTATCCTCCTAGTCATGATTTGTATGATGATCCATGTGCATCTTAAGACAATTATGGATTGAGTTTGGTTCCGACTTGGATCTTTTGTGAAGCATTATTGCATGATCACTTTGCATTTCCATTCATCTCCCCTCTATGTTTTTCATGAGTGCATTCCTTGGATGTTTAATACTTTAATTGTGTATAATTCATTTGTGTTTGGTGTCTTAGGATTAGAGAACACCTTTAGATATAGGTTCTGACCTTGATTGAGTTTCATATCTTAGGATCCTTATTCATTGGTTCTATTTTGTTTTGATCACTACTTGTTATCCTTTCTTCATTTTACCACTTGTAAATAGTTTGTGAACTAACCTTTTCATGTAGGTACAAATGGTAAGTAAGTGTGTGGATATGCTTCCACATGCACTTATTTCTTTCATATTCTCTTATTTCTTTTAATAATTCAACTTATGATCATGATAAGCATTTATATGCTTTCCTTGAATGACTTCTTCTTCATCCTTTTTTAAGATCAACTTAACTTCCATCTTAGAAGTAAGTTGTTTCTTTTGCTCTTCTTTTCCTTTCTTTTAGGATTAGGTTTCTTAAACCACATTAACCATAGTAACATCCATGTATGATAACATTAGGGTGAGTCTTAGTCCCCTTTAGTTTTCACCTTTTGCTCTCATTTGAGTCTCTTCTTCTCATCTTAAAACAAAAGCAAAAAACACTTAATAAAGGCATAACAAATATTGTATTTGAGTCTTTCATGTGAGAATGAGGAGATGAGGGGTCTTCTCTCACTTTCTTAGAATGTTTAGCGTATGTCCCGTCTTGGGTCGATATGCGAGGCATTCGATCTTACATGAGGGACTTAAATATAATATGTGTTACAAAACCCAAAAATAATCAAAATACTTCTTTCTTAAAAGACAAAAACAAACAAATTCTCTTCTCATCCCTTCATTCAATTCCTTAAGGATGCTTCATATCCGTTCTACCGCAAACAGGTAACGCCTAAGTCTCCATACAGCAAGTTGCAACACCTAAACTGCTAGGACGCGAACGTTGACGTACTCCGCTAAAAAACACAAACAACTTTCCCTAGGTGAGGGGAACTACGTCGCTCTAATTCTCATGCTCCCGATGAGATACGTAGGAAGTGGGGTAGGGCCCATTCGAGCACTCCTTTTATTTTCCCTACGTTTATTTCTCTTTCTCTCTCCTTTCCTTTTCCAGTCCTCCAGCTAGCAGTTCCTTTTCCAGTATCCTTTCCTTACACCCTTTGATCGAGACAAGCAAGTGTGGATCCCATCGGGTACGATGGACGCGTGGGGGTGCTAATACCTTCCTCGCGCGTAACCTACTCCCGAACCCAGTTCTCTTGGTCGCAAGACCATGCTCTTTCCTTTACCTCGGGTTTATGCAGTGTTTCCTTTCCCCCTCTTGGGATAAATACACATTGCTGGCGACTCTGTTTCGGTGCCACTTTCGCGTTTGTACTTGGATGAAAATCTCGGGAGCGACAATCCATAGGATATTAATGTAGCATTATTTTTGTGGTTTCGAATCACTATCACTTTGGTACTACAGTTCGATTCATTTTTTATCCTGTTGAGCTGATTAAGGAAGGGAAATAGATGTCTCCAATTAACCCTGCTCGTAAACTGAGGTTAAACAGTCAAAACTGTTGGTTTACAGATGCTATAAGGGGTTCATCTTTTAAGGTTATTTGCTTAAAAATGAGGTCTAGACTATGGGGTAGGTTTCTGTGTTAGGTCTGATGCTTTTGATGGATATATAAGGTACTGAATTTTGGGTTTTTGATTAGTATGCTCGCTAAGATTTTTGCAATCTTATGCCTACGTATTCCTGAAACAGGGAAATCAGAGCGATCGTAGTTCCTCATATTCTATGGGAGGAAAAAGGTTGTTTTGGTGTCTTGTTCAAAGCCCAAGACATGAAGCTAAAGGGTTTTGGATGACAGAGAATTTGTCATCTCTAATGAGGAGTTGTTGATGTTTGTATCTGTGAGCAAGGCACAACTTTGATGCTAAAAGGTTGATTGACTCAACCGCGGTTTCCTTATACAAATCCTAAGAGGAGGCGGGAAGTTTGACTTTTCTGAGGCAAACGTTCTTTCTGTCTTGTACAACGCCCAAGATTGAGGCTAAAATGGACTATGACTCCATTGGGGAGAATGTATCTTGTATAAAGCCCAAGATGGAGGCTGAAAGCGTGTGACTCAACAAGAGAGTACTTTTATTTGTCCTATATAAAGCCCAAGACAGAGGCTAAAAAGGTTGACCCAACAAGAGAGTCTTGAACAGGTTATTGACTTAACAAGAGAGTCTGTTTGACTCAACAAGAGAGTCTTTTATACTCAACAAGAGATTGTTTTGTTGTCTCATACGAAGCCCGAGATAGAGGCTAAAAGGAGATCGACTCAACAAGAGAGTCTTTTATACTCAACAAGAGAGTGTTTTAGATGTGTCTTGTATGAAGCCCAAGACGGAGGCTAAAGGTTGACTCAACAAGAGAATCTTTTATACTCAACAAGAGAGTGTTTTATAGGTGTCTTGTATGAAGCCCAAGACGGAGGCTAAAAAGGTGGACTCAATAAGAGAGTCTGTTTGACAAGTGATTAACTCAACAAGAGAGTCTTTTATACTCAACAAGAGAGTGTTTTTTTATATGTCTTGTACCAAGCCCAAGACGGAGGTTAAAGGGAGAATGACTCAACAAGAGAGTCTGAAAAGGTTAGCTCTGCTGGGGAGAGTCAATGTACAAAGCCCAAGAGGAGGCTATGTTACTGCTGAGGATTAGATCCATAGGCAGGCCAAAGGGTGGGGAACTCTCATGAAAGAGACCGAGTTTCAGAGTGATCTGTGTTTTTTCCTATGTTTGAAAGGAACTTGAGAATGTCTTTGAGAATCAAGGGGATTTAGACTGTCCAAGTCTAGAGTTTTATCTTTTGTACAATGCCCAAGAGGAGGCACGGGCATTAAGGGATGAGTATTAACCCTAGAATGGCCGGAGTTTTGATGCTGGAAAGACTGCTCTAGCAAAGGATGACTAAGTTCTGTCTTATACCTTTAAGAGGTCGTCAGGGTCCTTGTATTAAGCCCAAGAGAAGGCATGAGAACTTCTAAGAAGCCGAAGGGTCCTTGTACAACGCCCAAGAGGAGGCAGGGATACTTTTGGGAAGCCTGTGGGTCCCCAAACCAAGAGAAGTTCAAGAAATGCAATTCACAGAGAAGAGATCATTCCAGGAAAGTTCGAGAATTTGGAAGAAACTCAAGAGATGCCATTCACGGAGAAAAGATCATCTCTGGGGAGTTAGAGTTTCTTTGACAATTTCTAAGAGTGACAGTCTGAGAAAAGGTTCACCGAGAATACTGCCTTTCTCTTTGTTCCATGTTGTTTAACCCCAAGAGAAGGGAAGACTGTATCTGGAATCCTATGGGGGATCTAGTTTTGAGTGTATTTAAGAGTGACCAGCAGAGCTTTACCTAGTGCTAGACGTATTTGCCGGGGAAGCTCTAAATAACTATACTAGTATTACACAGTTGATATTTGACAAGTATATAAAAGGATGTGAAAGGAGACTTACAGTGAAACAGCCCCACAATACAGTTATATACATATGATAACGATAAATGAAAGCGGATAAACACTTACCCGTTGTAGAGCTTCCATGTTGTTTTGTTAGTTGTTCAACAAAGAAAGTTTTGATAACAACAGATATTTGAATTCAAAATCAAAGGAGAAAGTGCTTTGAAAAGATTGTTGGGGCTTACAGCTCAAGGAGAGGCCCAAGTGATTTTTAACTGGCGATCGCGCCGAGATCTTTTATTGTGTCGGGACTTATACAATATGTGAGGCCCAAAAAGATTTTAGTTTCAAGGGGATTGGGTCTTACACTCTATTAGAGGCCCAAAGAGTTTGAAAATGAATAGAGATGGGTCTTATAGTTCAAGGAGAAGCCCAATTGGTTTCGATGCAAAGGCGACGACCGCGCCGTACTTTTGAAAATATACAGAGGGACTTATACAATGTGTGAGGCCCTAAAAGGTTTATTTACAAAAGGATTGGGTCTTACACTCTACCAAGAGGCCCAAAGATTATTTTAAGAAAAGAAATGGGGCTTATAATACGAGGGTTGGCCCAGATGATTTTTGTTTGAAACGCCGAGGTTTTTGAAAACACAGTTGGTCTTATACAGCATCTGAGGCCTAAATCATTTTGGTTTCAAAAAGGGGTTGGGTCTTACACTCTATTAGAGGCCCAAATATTATTTAAAATGATTTATGAGGGTTAAATTAATAAAAACCCTAATTTTGTTTAAAAAGGAATTAATTTTGTTAAAAAATTTAAAAAAAGTGATGAAAACATGTGAAAAATGAGTGGTGATCTTGGATCAATGTTTCAAATATCATGTTTATATCCACAAAATGATTGGAAACCAATTAAATTTGGAAAATCAATGAGGAAAAAATATTTCAAATGTTAAAAACAAATAAAACATTAATTCCTTGCAAAAATATCAAATATATGAAATAAATAATATTTTTGGGATTTTTTGGTAAAATAAAATATTTTAACATTTTTGTGAATTATTAAAAAAAGAATCAACTCAAAATCATTAAAACTCAGAGAGAAATTAATTTTTGAATCAATTAAATAACATCACAAAATTCAAATATTTGAATTTTTAAAAAAGGGCGCCAAGAACACGCTCGTGTTCTGAGTTTTTCCCAGATTTGCATTTTCTCTCAAATCTCACTGAATACTTGATGGAATCATGCAAACCACATATCAATCTGCTCCTTTTCACCTCACGATCATGTCTATGGTCTTTAATTTCATTTATTTTAAGCATGGAATAAGAAATCAAGACAAAACCTCAAGAACCCTAAATTTTGCATGAAGGCTAAGAATTTTGATACACAATTCAAACAAAGCAATTAATTGAGGGGAAACATTCTATGCATGATTATGAACATTTGGCAAAAGTATTGTGCGAGGAAATATGCATAGATTAAGAGATGACAAAGTTTAGGCTTACTTGAAGGTCGAGACAACAAGAGCAATGTGATTTTTGAGTTGGAGGTGTTACAAATGAGTTGTGATGATCTGAATAGCTTCCCTACACCATATGGAGTGTGTTTGAATGCTTGGACTTGATTGGAAATGGATGGATCACTTCATGGCATCTCAGCTGCAACTTAGTTAAAACCTTAAGCAATTGGCTGGTGATTCTAAGAAATCAGTGTTACAATTGTTGTTTAAGTGTTTGGATCACTTCTATATGATGTTTATGAGGTGTGTGTGATTGGTTTGGTTGGAATAGCTCTCAAACTCAAAACCCGATAGTGACTTTCTTTGGAAGGCAAATTAGGAAGTGAGAAGGTGATTTTGAGGAAAGCATATGTTTGATGGCTTTGGTGTACTTAAACTGAGCACAAATGAGCTATATTTATAGTAGAGAAAGTTTGTTTTGCAAGGAATAGGGAATGGTAACTGCAGCAGAGGTTTGGCCAATGTTGATAAATAGGAATCCAAGTCTCCTCTAGCCATTGACTAGAGGTTAGAGCACAGGCCTATGGTTCTTTGGTTCAGATCTTATCCTTGACTCATTCAATTAGAAATGTCTTGGTTCATGCCACCTTGGTGCATCCATTGAAAGCTCCAAAACAAAATTGGAGTCTTGTCCCCTCTTTAGGCATTTTAGGGTTGGCATGCTACTTTTAGTTCCAAAGACTTAGGAGGCTTATGGATCAGTGTTTGTCCCTTCTTGGTCTCCCCATGAGGTGTTCAGATGGATAAACTTGTTTGTCATTTTCACAAATTGCTCAAATCGAGCAAAATGCATAAATCTGCCTTGCCATGACAGTTTGCAGCAAGGCACATTGCCATTGTCATATCTCATGGCTTAAGTGGAGTTTCATGGGGTTCTTGGCCATTTTGGAAAGGTCTCATATGATACAACATATGTGTGATCATAATTTGTTCTAACAATTTTTGGATCCAAGTGAAAAATGCCCATACATTTTGGAAAAAGTGAAACAGATTCTGACTTAGTAAAATTTTTACTAAGTGTTGGAAAAAAGTGATATTTTCACTTTTTGTGATTTTGGTCATTCCATAACATTAAATCCATGGAGAATTGGAATGAGGTGTAGTTGACACTTTTAAAGTATGCCATGAGAGCTACAAATCCATCTTTGGATCAGCCCAAATGGTTGCTTGGATCTCAAGTTATGATCCTTGGAAGTTGGCACCCTAGCCACTTTGTTCCATAACTTAGAAAATTTCTAAGTTTTTTATGGTTACCCCTTTTACAAGTTATCCCACTTTTCTTGATTTTTATTGATGAATGTTGATTCAAATCACACATTAACATCATTTTAGGGTTAAGGAACCATAATCAATGAAAAAATCAAAAAGTCAAACTTTGACTTTTGGGCACAGTTGACTTTTTATCAGATGAACTCCAAACTGTGCGATCCTCTATGAAATTAAGTCCTTGACCTAAATCAAACTTGATGGATTGATTTCATAGGTGTTATAGGGTGTATTGAATCATGTCCCAAGCTTCTTTGTTCAATCCATTATTGCAAATGGATCAATGTAGTGTTTTAGAGACCCTCAAATCATGTCTTAAGGTCTTGGCTAATGATTTGTCCCAAAAATCTACTTAGGGGTGAATTAGGTCAAGAAACCCTAATTCCTGTTTTTTTGTGTGAATGCATCCCCTGAGGTTAAATTGACTTGATGATTGGGTCCATAAGGTCCCATGGAGCATTTTGGGTTATGCTTTGAAGCATTGTGTCATACCCCAAATTTTGACCACTAATATTTCCCATCATTGTGCAAATCATCATCACAATATGGATGGACCATCATGCCTCATTAGTCTCCCCAAAGATGAATGAGCATCCACTACAATCAAATTTAGGGTTTCAGGCCCTCTTAGAGTTCTTAGACAAAGGATCAATCAAGGAATGACATGATATTCAACTTTTCTAACCTCTAAAACATCCACAAGGATCAAGAGGACTCCCACTTTAAGGATTAAGCACAAGGCTGCTCCCTTTTAGGTGAATCAAGCCTCAAGATCGCCATTGTCACCAAATTAGGGTTTTGGTCGATCAGGGCCTCCAGATGGGAATTTTCCTCTGGGCATGAGCCAATGCTTCAAAGCATAACCTAATATGCTCCATGGAACCTCATGGACCCAATCATCAAGTCAATTTAGCCTCAGGGGATGCATTCATAAAAAATCAGGAATTAGGGTTTCTTAACCTAATTCACCCCTAAGTTGACTTTTGGGGCAAAACATGAGCCAAGACCTCAAGAGAGGATTTGAGGGTCTCTAACACACCACATTGATCCATTTGCAACAATGGATTGATCCAAGAAGCTTAAGTAACAAGTTTCAAGTTCATCAGAACCACAATTAGGGTTTCGCAGGAAAAGTCAACTATGCCTTTGACTTTTGACCAGGACATGCTCCCAAACCCTAGGACATAATTCAATACACCCTATAACACCTATGAAATCAATCCATCATGTTTGATTTAGGACAAGGACTTGATTTCATAGAGGATCGCACAGTTTGGAATTCATCTGACAAAAAGTCAACTGTGCACAAAAGTCAACTTTGACTTTTTGAGATTTTTCACAAATATGGTTCTTTGACCATAAAATGATGTTAATGTGTGATTTGGATCATCATTAATCAAGGAAAATCAAGAAAAGTGGGATAACTTGTAAAAGGGGGTAATCATAAAAACTTAGAAATTTTTCTAAGTTATGGAACAAAGTGGCTAGGGTACCAACTTTGGAGGATCATAACTCCTAAACCACAAGGCCATTTTTCCCCATTCAAAGCTGGATTTGTAGCCCTCATGGCCGTCTACAAAAGCTTCAACTACACCTCATTCCAATTCATCATGGATTTTGAGTTATGGAATGATCAAAATGGCTGAAAACATGAAATGCCACTTTTTCCAACACTTAGTGAAATTTTCACTAAGTCAGAATTTGCATTCACTTTTTTCCAAATGTAGGGGCATTTTTCACTTGGATCCAAAAAGTATCAAAACTAACTATGATCAAACAGTTGTTGTATCATATGAGGGCTTTCCAAAAAGGCCAAGAACTCCATCAAATTCCATTTGAGCCATGAGACATGACAATGCCAATATGCCTTGCTGCAAACTGTCATGGCAAGGCAGATTTTGGAGTTTTGCTCAATTTACCCAAGTTTTGCAAAGGGCAAGCAACTTTATCCATCTGAACACCTCAAGGAGGGACCAAGGAGGAACCTATTCTGATCCCAAGCCTCCCAAGTCTTTGTAACCAAAAATAGTATGCCAAAACTAGAATTCCCTAAAAGAGGGACAAGACTCCAATTTTGGATTGGAGCGTTTAATGGATGCACCAAGGTGGCATGGACTGAGCCATTTACAACTGAATTCAGTCAAGACTTATCCAAGACCAAGGGATCCAGCAGCCTGTGTCCTAACCTCTAGTCAATGGCTAGAGGAGACTTGGATTCTCATTGCTCAACATTGGCCAAACCTCTGCTGCAGTTGACATTCACTATTGCAGCCAAAACAAACTTGATCTACTATAATTAGAGCTCAATTGTGTTCAGTTTGAGTACACCAAAGCACTACAACACTTGCTTTCCTCAAAGTCTCTTTCTCTAGGCAAAAATACCTTCTTTAGCAAGGTAACTCTGAGTTTTTGAGTTAGCGAGCAATTCCACCACAGCTCATGATCCAAACACGTCCAATATGTCATATCTAAGATGTCCAAACTCTCAGAAGTGACCTGTAACACCAAAATCACAAAGTCAGCTCTCAAAACCTCAAAATAGGCCTTTTGTGCATTTTTCAAGACATGTCTTGATTCAAATACTTTCTAAACCAGATAAAACCTCAAACACACTCCAAATATCATCCTTGAACTGTCCCAAATGGTTCCACACATCTGGAACACCATTTGAGAGAGTTTCTATTTTGGTCACTTTTGCCCCTTTTGCAAGAAAGGGCCAGTTTCCATTCCTGAGGTTTCCAGCTGATTATAACCATCCTAAAAGCTTCTAAGAGTTCATTTGATGGTGTCCAAAGCATCAAATCATTTATGGAACAAGTGGCTTGCCAGATTGCACAAAAGCTCCAAAAAGAGGTAAGCATCACAACTTGGATTCTTTGAATTATGCCTTCTTTTGATGTCCACTTATCATGCATCTCTTATACATGTTATGTGTTGTGTTTGCACCAATTTATCATGTAATTCATGCTTGTACCAAGAGATGGCACAGAAAATGCAAATCATGGCCTATTTCAAAGCCACTATCGGGTTTTTCAATAGGAGCATGATCTAAAAAAAACACCACCACCATTGGATTCCTTGTGAAATTCTAGGCAGGATAGACCTAAATTTTGTCTCAATCCATGGAGAAATGAGAAAGTTATGGCATTCACATTTTCAGCCAAAATCTTGCCTTGCCTTGCCTTGGGCCAGGCCAAAAACAAGGCAAGCCTTGTATATTTGTGGTTGTGTTTCAATCAACGGATGTATCACCACCCCAGTGGTAAGGCGTGCGCCCTGTACACAAGAGGTCTGGGGTTCGAATCCCCCTCGCCCCAGATCCTCTTTTTGCTATTTTTTTCCACTTTTTTATTGTTTTTCTTATTATTTTTCATGATTTCAAAAATTAATAACTCCCTCAATTTTAATTATTTTTTATTGGTTCTTTTTGCAAAAAATCACAAAAATGTTGAAATATTTTTTTCCACAAAAAAATTAAGTTTATATTATTTATTTAATATAATTAGTATTTTTGTGAATAAATTCATTTTTAATTGTTTTTAAACATTTTAAAAGTGAATATCTACTTTGAAAATCAAAACCAAATGAGTTTTAATTCATCTTGTGAATAAAACATCATTTTTCAAACCTTAAACAAAAATCACAAGTGGTTTATTCAAACTTATTTGGTATTTTTATCATTTTTATTTGATTTTCTTTAAATATTTACTTTTAAAAGAAAACAAATTTAGGGTTTCCTTGATTTTCACTCAAACAAAACTTGTAAAAAACTTTTAGGCCTCTAATAGAATGTAAGACCCAATCCCATTTGAAAATCAAACATTTTGGGCCCCAGTCATTGTATAAGACCCACTGCGTTTTCAAAAACCTCGGCACAATCACCGTTCTCAAACAAACCAAATGGGTCTCTCCTTGAGCTATAAGACCCATTCCTTAAACTTTTGGGCCTCTAATAGAGTGTAAGACCTAACCCCTTTTGAAAAACAAAATAATTTGGGCCTCGGTCGTCGTATAAGACCTACCGTGTTTTCAAACCTCGGCGCGATCGCCATTTTTCAAACAGATAAAACCTTGGGCCTCTCCTTGAGCTATAAGCCCCACCACTTGTATAAGAATAAACCTTTGGGCCTCCTAAGAGAGTGTAAGACCCATCCCTTTGTACAGAAAACCTTTTTGGGCCTCAGTCACTTGTATAAGACACTGTACAAATTCAAAACAACAGTGTAATCACTGATAAAACTTTGGGCCTCTCCTTGAGCTGTAAGCCCCAACAATCTTTTCAAAGCACTTTCTCCTTTGATTTTGAATATAATATTGTTATCAAAGCTTTCTTTGTTGAACAACTAACCAAACAGCATGGAAGCTCTACAACTGAGTAAGTGTTTATCCGCTTTCATATATATATATATATATATATATATATATATATATATATATATATATAACTGCATTGTGGGGCTGCTCGCTGTAAGTCTTCTTTCACAAAACTTTTATATACCTATCAAATATCAACTGTGTAATACTAGTATAGTTAATTAGAGTTTTCCCCGACAACTACGTCTAGCACTAGGTAAAGCCCTGGTGGTCACTCTTAAATACAAACAAAACTAGATCCCCCTAGGATTACCAGACACAGTCTTCCCTCCTATTGGGGTTAAACAATATGGAGACGTGAAAGGCAGCATTCTCAGTGAACCCTTTCTCAGACAGTCACTCTTAGAAATTGTCAAAGAAACTCTACTCCCCAGAGATGATCTTTTCTCTCTGAATGGAATCTCTTGAGTTTCTTCCAAATTCTCGAACTTTCTTGGTTTGATCTATTCTCGGTGAATGGCATGTTTTGAACTTTTCGGGGTTTGGGGACCCATAGGCTTCTTAAAAGTATCCCCGCTTTCTCTTGGGCATTGTACAAGGACCCTTCGGCTTCTTAAATGCTCTCATGCATTCTCTTGGGCTTAGTACAAGGACCCATAAACCTCTACAGGTATAGGAACAAAACCTAGTCATTAATTTGCTAGAGCTGTCTTTATGAGTCAAGTGTCAGAACAGTTAATGGGTTGACCTTCATCCCTTAACTTACCAGCCTTCTCTTGGGCATTATACAAATATCATTCACTACCTGAGAATCGATTTCTCAAAACACCCGTAGACTTGGACAGTCTCAATACCCTTTGGATTTCCTATTTCCTTAAAGAACAGGAAATAACCCCGATCCTCTGATCAATCCCAAGGTACAATATTACCCATATAAGAACTGATTTTCTCTTTTATCCAATATACTGGACCTATCACTAAAAGGAAACAGTTACAATAACCTCTTCTTGGGCTTTGTACAATGATTCTCCCCAAGGGAGCTAACCTTTTCAGACTCTCTTGTTGAGTCACTTCCCTTTTAGCCTCCATCTCGGGCTTCGTACGAGATATTAAAACACTATCTTGGTGAGTATAAAGCACTCTCTTGTTGAGTATCAAAGATTCTCTTGTTGAGTCAATCATCTTTTAGCCTCCATCTCAGGCTTCATACGAGATATTAAAACACTCTCTTGTTGAGTATAAAGCACTCTCTTGTTGAGTATAAAAGACTCTCTTGTTGAGTCAATCACATTTTAGCCTCTATCATGGGCTTCGTACAAGACACATACTAAAACACTCTCTTGTTGAGTATAAAGGACTCTCTTGTTGAGTCAATCTCCCATTAGCCTCCATCTCGGGCTTCATACGAGATACTAAATCACTCTCTTGTTAAGTATAAAAGACTCTCTTGTTGAGTCACTCCCTTTTAGCCACCATCTGGGGCTTCGTACGAGATACAAAAACACTCTCTTGTTGAGTATAAAAGACTCTCAAGTTGAGTCAACTCCTTTAGCAGCTCTCTCGGGCTTCATACGAGACATATAACAGACTCTCTTGTTGATTTAATCCCATTTGGCCTCTCTCTCGGGCTTCGTACGAGACACATAAAAGCACCCTCTTGTTGGGTCAATAGCCTCCTCTTAGGCTTTGTATAAAGAAAACCCCGGTTAAGTCAATCAACCTTTTAGCATCAATCTGTGCCTTGTTCATAGCATACAAACATCAACAATTTCTCTTTAGAGATGACAAATTCTCTCTAAAGTCAAAACCCTTTAGCTTCACATCTTGGGCTTCAAACAAGATACAAATAGACCCTCCAGCTTCACATCTTGGGCTTTGAACAAGATACAAACCACCTTTAGCTTCACGTCTTGGGTTTTGAACAAGACACCAAAACAATCCCTTTCCTCTCATAGAATAGGAGGAACTATGATCGCTCTGATTTCCCTGAACGGGAATACGTAGGCATAAGATTGAAAAATCTAGCGAGCACACTAATCAAAAACCCAAAATCCCATACCTTCATACATCAATTGAAAAGCATTAGTCCTAACATCCTCACCAATAGCATAGTCCCGTCATTTCATTTTTAGCAAAATAAGCAGAGAGAGGCCCACAATCTAAACCGCATCTGTAAACCAACAGTCATTTGTTTAAACTCAGTATGCAAGCAGGGTTAATTGGAGACATCTATTTTCCTTCCTTCATCACCTTCAATAGGATAAAAAATGAATCGACCTGTAGTACCCCAAAGCAATAGTGTTAAGAACCACGTCCAAAATCGCTCGCTACAGAAAAAATGGTGCCCACCGTGGGGCCCTTCGAGGCATTTTGTCCCTCTTATTTCTCTGGTTGAAACTCTAAATTCATGTCACAGAAATGACGACTCTGCTGGGGAGTCATTGTCTGTATAGGATCATAAGACTAGAAGTCTAGGATGATTAAGACAAATATATATACTGCTTTTCCCAAATGATATCTGTGTTTATTTTTCTGCTAATGGGAATGTGTGTGATGTCGCATGTGGAAAGATTGAGTATACACCTAAGATAGGTGATGGCAATGCGGGTAATCTTACTGGGAGTGAATTCCAGTTAAGAGCCCCCGATCGACCATCAAACTCAATGGAGACTCCCTTTCCAGATACATTGCCTATACGACTTCAGTTGTCGAAAGTAGTGTGGTCGACTGGGTTATCAGAGAAGCTGAGGTTTTTAGCAGACTTAAGCCATTTTGTAGTGCGGAAGCTATCGAAAATAGTTGTCACGCGATACTACCCTCATTTGAGATCACTCTAGGATACATCAGCTCGCTGGTGATCCGCTTGGTGTTGTTATCCTAGAGGGGTTAATGATTTTGCGAACAGGTACAACAAATCACCAATATAAACCTTTGGGGGGGGGGGGGGGGGGGTAGAGCCTTGAGTTCATGACACCGACCCTTTGACCCCATGTTTTTTCTATGTATTTGTGTGCTGCATTCATGCATTCATTTAAAAAAAATTAAAACAAAAAAAAACTTCTCTTCTAGTCTCTCTTTTTCAAATTAAACTAAGACAATGATTAGGAATATTAGAGAAAGGAGATTGCGCTAATGGATTTCGGTAGAAGGAAAACTCATAAGTACACCTTCAAGGTTCCAAAGTTAGAGGATTTGAGAGGTTTGGCGAGAATGATCACCAACCACGAGGCTTTCAGAGCCAAGTATAGAGGACTACTGTCTCTATTAAAGGTCCATGTAATTGAAGGAATCCGAAAGTCAGGACTCACATGACCACTAAGGGTGGCATCCAAGGTTTGCCAGCCCAGTTCTTGACAAAGAAAGCCCTGTACTTTGCCAGTACAGGGAACGTGGCCGCTTTCCAAAGCATCTTTGTTTTGCTCACTTACGGGTTATTTTTGTTTCCCAACATCGATAACTTCGTAGATGTCAACGCCATTAAGATTTTCCTGATTAGAAACCCTGTACCGACTTTGCTCGCAGATGCGTATCATTCTTACACTTAAGGAATTTATACAGCAGAGGAATGATCACGTGTTGTGTACCCTTGCTTTACAAATGGTTCACTTCCCATTTGCCCAAGTCTGCTACATTTTGGGATCAAAAGAATACTTTACGTTGGTCGCAGAGAGTCATGTCTCTTACCAACTCGGACATCGATTGGTACAATCAAATCTACGACGGGATCAGAATCATTGACCGTTGTGGAAATTTCCCAAATGTACCCCTTATAGGAACTAAGGGAGGAATCAACTATCATCCGATGTTAGTTCATCATCAATTTGGATACCCTATGAGGCATGTCCCACGAAGTGCTCATCTAGAAGGTCTTTTCTTCAAAGAAGGAGAAAATGACAAGGCACTAAAGACAGAAATAGTGCACGCTTGGAAACACGTTTATAGGAAAGGACGAGAGTATCTAGGAAAACCAGAATGTGTCTCGGTGGAGCCTTATCTCCACTGGGTACAAACTAGAGCTCTCAAGTTGAGGATGCCTTACCCTCGTTAGGAAGTTCTTCCATTAAGGGACTCTGCCCTTTATTTCATGTCTGAGACGGAAAAACTTCAAGTTACTCTCAGTAAAGTTCAACAGGACAAGAGGTCTTGGAGGAACAAGTACCGTATTCTCAATGTGGAATGTAAGAAAATACAACAGCTATTAAAAGATAAAGATGCTCTGATTGAGATTTTAGAGCAACATGCTGTGGAGAATCAGGACGACCAAAGGAGTTTGCTCACGCCTTTCACTTGGCAAAGGAGTGACAACCCGACAACGGCCCAAGAGCCCCGGTCAAAAAAGAGTAAAACACTAGAACCAGCACTTGAGCTCTCCTCAGAGAGGACTCAGGATCCATTAGTTTAGGTTTCCTTTTCTAGCACTTTGTAATCTACTGTATTTCCATTTCCACAATCCTTTGAATTCAATAAAACGGGGTTTCCCCACTGTTTGATATTTGCAATCTAATTGTCAAAGTTTACTTTGAATAAACAAAAATAATTAATAATCATTGCATTCATCATTCTCATAAACGCATTCTTCTTACCTACGAATCTCACGTTTGTGTCTCAGTTTTAGAGTCAAACTGTCTCATTCGTATAATACTCGGGCCAATCGTTAGAAAAAGATGGATGATCTCGAGGAAGAGAACAGAGAGTTGAGAGAAGAGATCGACACTTTGAAAGAGGAACTGAGAAAGCTTCATAACGACATGCAAGCTCTAGCAGAAGCTCAGATGCAACAACAAAGGACTGTGATCTCAGAGATCACATCGACGCCCATAGTGGAGAAGTCCGATCCTAGGTACAAAATGCCGAAAGATCGTCCCTGGGGCATGCCTATCAATTATATCCCGGAAG
Source organism: Lathyrus tuberosus (assembly GCA_022829125.1). NCBI lineage: Eukaryota > Viridiplantae > Streptophyta > Magnoliopsida > Fabales > Fabaceae > Lathyrus > Lathyrus tuberosus. The sequence continues at coordinate 3,218,326 of JALAZF010000468.1, read as the reverse complement.
GATATGTTCAGCCGATCAATGAGGATCAGGGAACCGCAGCAGGAGCCGCTGGGCCTGAAGGTTACAAACTTCGGGAAAGCGAAGATGCCAGGGCATGACAGCAACTCCTAAAGGTTACAAACTTCGGGAGGCACCGAGAGTCTTGGCCATAATGAATATACCACCACCCGTGGTACATACTGTCCCGGAAGTACAGATTCCACAGATACCTTCTGGTGGAAATGAAAGCATGTTCGACAGAATGAATGAGTTCCTGGAACAATTCCTGGAAATGCAGAAAGAACTATAAGCCCTTCGCGGTTAGGATCTATTTGGAAAGGACGCCGCGAACCTCTGCTTGGTCCCCAATGTGAAAGTTCCCCACAAGTTCCAAGTGCCTGATTTTGAAAAGTACAAGGGTAACTCTTGCCCTCAAAGCCCAGACAAAGAACCAGGAGCTACTAATTCACTACTTTCAGGATAGTTTAACCGGTGCCGAACTCAAATGGTACATGGGTTTAAGTCGTGCTATGATCGGAACGTTCAGAGATCTTGGCGCTGCCTTCGTTCAACAATATAAGTATAACCTGGACATGGCACCGGACAGGGATCAGCTCAGATCAATGTCACAAAAGGACAAGGAAACCTTTAAAGAATACGCTCAGAGATGGCGTGAAATCACCGCTCAGATTTCTCTGCCTCTGGAGGAAAAAGAGATGACAAAGATCTTCCTAAAGACCTTGAACTCCTTTTACTATGACAGAATGGTTGCCAGTGCGCCCAGTGACGTCACCAAGATGGTGGGCATGGGAGTTCGTCTTGAGGAAGCGGCCCAGGAAGGACATTTAGTAAAAGACGCTGGATCATCAAGTAGTACAAAATGATACGGTAGTGCTCTCCCTAAGAAAAAAGAGCAGGATATTGGGAATATCTCTCTCGGAAAGCAAATGCGACGTTATCAACCAGTAGCAGCTGTAACTCCTGCTATCAACCCCGCGCCTATTCCTACGTATCAACTTCAGGTTGCGCAAAGCCAACCTAATCAACAACAATATCAGCAAATGACACAACAACCTCTTCAGCAGGCTCGTCCTCCATATAACAACAAATGTATGACACGACCTCCAGGGTTTTACCTTATACCTGTGTTATACGTAGAGCTATTTCCGTTACTACTGGTCAAGGGGCATGTCCAAACCCGGGCTCCTCTTACAGTACCAGAAAATTCGCCTTTCTGGTTCAAAGGGGATCAGACTTGTCCTTACCATCAAGGAGGACCAGGGCATAACATAGAAAACTGTCTCAGTTTCAAATCCGACGTACAAAAGCTTGTTAGGAGCGGGATTTTATCTTTCAAAGATACGAATCTGAATGTTCTCATGAACCTGTTGCCTCAACACGAGAAAGCTGCAGTCAATTTGATAGAGGGAGAGTCTAATAACATCTATCAAATTCATGATGTACTCTTGTTAAGGGCCAACTTGGTCAAGATGCATTGTAAACATAGTGGATATGGCCATGTGCCACCTCATAATTATCACCAGTGTGATATCTGCTATAAGAACAATCAGGGATGTTCTGTGGTGCAATAAACTCTACAAGAACAATTGGATCTCGAATGGATCCAAGAGCATCGAGTTCGTGGAGTCAACATGACCTATACGAATTCCAACATCATTTAGAATCACGACATCTGTACAATGAATGTCAACTTGGTGGCGATGCACTCAAGCCAAAGCCAGTATCGTAATCTGCCACGGCACAATTATAATTTATGTCTAACTTGCTCGGTAAACAAACAAGGATGCTCTTTTGTACAAGAGGCCCTCCACCGTCAGATGGATCTTGGGTGGATCCAGGACTATCATGATAAAAATCCTTATCTGATCAACATGATTCAAATATTTGATATTCGTCTGATGAATACTAGCTTGGTGGAGTTACATGCCAGGCAGGTCCAACTCGGTTTTCTCACTTCGCATAATAACCAAAACTGCAAAGGATGTTGTGAGACTAACCAAGGGCGTGCTCTCGTTCAGAGAACTTTGCAACACTTGTTAAACCACTCGTGGCTTCCGATCTATCTGGATGAAGACACGCAACAAATCAGTGTGCGTAATGGAAACCCTACTCGGCGTCAAAATCAAGATGTCCGATCTATGGAAACAAACCTGGTAAGGTTGCACTGTATTCAAAGTGGGCGTGGCCAGGTGCCACGACACAACTATGAACGTTGTAGAGTCTGCTCAGAGAATAACCAAGGATGCTACCTCGTGCGAGCAGCTCTTCAGGGTCAGTTGGATCGCAAAGAGATCCACCCAAACCTAGCTTCAGGGTCCGTTGACTGGACGCCAGACTACTTCGATGATCAAATCAAAGATATGGTTGTAATCTCTGACCCTGAGAGGAACAAGGATGTTTGTGCCATCATTCCTCTACTAAACGAATCAAAGGTTCCTAGCCAGGAACTGATTGAAGTTACTTACGACAGTCAGAGAAATCAGAAGGCTCCTGTAGTTATCTATCTACCGAAACCATTACCGTATGAATCAGCTAATGCGATCCCTTACAAATACGGTGCAACAATAATTGAGAATGGAAAGGAAAGACCATTACCCTCCATCGTGAATATTGCAGACATCAGTCGAGTAACACGGAGCAGTCGAATCTTTAACCAAGGAGTTGGAGAACCTAACAAAGAAAAGGAACTTCAGACAGAAGCTCCTAATCCACCAGTCGGTCAATCCAGTGATCCCGACCTTTCAAAAAACAATGATGAGATGCTGAAGCTCATCCAAAGGAGTGAATACAACATTATTGATCAACTGTTACAAACTCCATCAAAGATCTTTATGTTATCACTTTTACTCAGTTCCGAAGCCCACAAGGAGGCTCTACAGAAAGTCTTAGAGCAGCCCTTTGTGGAACAGGATGTGTCAATACGACAGTTCTCTAACATCACTTCCCGCAACAACGTAGGATTCAGTGATGAGGATTTTCCAGAGGGGGTAAAAGTCACAACATGACGCTCAATATCACAGTTAACTGCCAGGACGATGCTTTAGCCAGCGTACTGGTAGACACAGGATCAGCCATCAACATTATGTCGAAGTCCACTCTAATGTGACTATCATTCAAAGGATCCCCGATGAGGGCAGTGAGGTCATCGTCAAAGTCTTTGATGGATCTCGGAAAGCAGTTATCGGCGAAGTTGACCTTCCCATAACCATCAGTCCTCACACTTTCCAACTCACTTTCCAGGTCATGGACATCCTGGCAGCGTACATCTGTTTGTTAGGAAGACCTTGGATACACCAGGCTGGGGCAGTTACTTCGATGCTGCACTAGAAGCTGAAGTTTGTCAAAAATGATCAACTCGTCACGGTCTGTGGAGAACAAGCCTTGCTCGTGAGTAAATTATCATCGTCTACTTGTGTAGAACCCGAGGAGGTTGTTGGAACCCAGTTCCAGCCACTTTCGGTGAGCAATGAGAATCAATCAGAGAAGGGAACCTCGATTTCCTCATACAAAGATGCTCTCAAAGTGATAAAAAATAACAATACAAAAGGATGGGGACAACTTGTCATTCCTATTGATAACAAAACAAAGAAGGGTCTTGGTTTTTCTGTAACCTGCACCCAGACAACTACTAACGATGAAAGTCTTCATCCCATTCAGGACTTCTTCCACAGTGGAGGTTTCCTTCACCCAATGCCTCAAATAGTCCATACTACCAACGAGGAGGATTCCTCCGATATGGATGAGGAATAGAAGTCCTATCTTAACAAGGACGGTTATATGTCTCAGGAAGAGGTGCCTACGCCATTTTGCTATTCTGCACAGAGCCCGAGATTTATACACCGGTCAGACGTCAAAATGATATTTAGAGATTACGATCCGGAAGGATGCCGTGCTCCACCAAACTCATTAGAGGAAGACACTCTGATGAGAGATAACTTTGACCACAACTATTATGGTCCGATGGATGGCCTGCGTATCTGGCAGCCGTACCCAGGAAACATAGGGCAAGAGAGTCAGCCGAACAATGAAAATCAGCTGAGCATCATTGAACAGAATGCATGTGTCCCCACCATGTCATGGGATCAACACTCAGGTCGTTTAGAACCTATCCAGTACGACAATGAATTAGTAAAGCTTGCCGGACTAGAGTTCATCAACTACGCTTTTTCCGAGGTCAATGTCATTGAAAGAGATGACTCCTCTTGTTCCAAAGGAGTGTGGGATACCTTGGGACAACCAAGTGGAAAATACGACTATATGGTCAAGTACACCGCTCCCGAAAGCTCTCGTATTAGGTTGAAGATATCCAGCCTACTAGATGGGGAGCTTTGCCTGAGAGCACCAATACTCTCCAAAATACAACAGAGGAATCCTCCTACGACAACTCTGCCTGGGAGACAGATTCCAATGATCCTGCTCCGCCAGAAATCAGCGTTATTTATGAAGACAAATCAAGGAAAGTACCAGACTTTGTGATTCGCCGAGGAGTTCGACGTTAATGGGTTGCTGTCGATGTTCCGAAGATTGTTCATAAGTCAAAGTAATTGTCGTCTTTAACCTTTCACCTTGCCCAGGTAAAACAGATGTTTTGATAGGGCTCGCTTTCTGTAAATTTTCCTCTTCGCTTTGCCCAAAGCGATAGAGTTTTGTTTTATAGGGCTGTAGTTTCAAGAATCGACTTGTTCATTAATAAAATAATGTCGTTCTGTAATCTTCGCATTAATTGCTGTTTTCTCTTTTTGCTTTTCTTAGAAAATGGTAATCCTAAAAAAAAACAACTCAATAATAAAAACAAACAGTTTTTCAAAAAAAAAAACACTGCACACACTTGCATTTTCTCTATCTCTTCTAAGCACAAATCATCACGTCATGCAGATTGCTTGTTTTAAACCCCGTTGAAACATACGATCCGATACCTTCTCCCGACTTTGAGTTCCCTGTATTTGGGGCTGAAGAAGAAGTTGACGACAAAATTCCAGAAGAGATCTCCCGATTACTCCGATAGGAGGAAAGTTCCATTGAACCTCACAAGGAGCCGTTGGAAACGATCAACGTAGGTTCAGAAAATGAGAGAAAAGAAATCAGGATTGGGGCACTGCTCAGTCCAACTGCCAAAGAGAGTTTAACGAAGCTTCTCAGAGAATTTCCCGATGTGTTTGCTTGGTCCTACCAGGACATGCCAGGGTTGGATACCAGCATCGTGGAACATCATCTACCATTGAAATCGAAATGCCCGCCAGTAAAACAGAGGTTGAGAAGAACTCATCCAGACATGGCCATCAAAATCAAAGAGGAGGTCCAGAAACAGATTAACGCGGGCTTCCTCGCCACGTCTGAGTATCCTCAATGGTTAGCCAACATCGTACCCATTCCAAAAAAGGACGGAAAATTCAAAATGTGTGTAGACTACAGGGATCTGAACAAAGCAAGTCCAGAGGACGACTTTCCTTTACCACACATTGACATGCTGGTAGACAGTACAACAAAGTTCAAAGTTTTCTCCTTCATGGATGGATTCTCGGGCTATAATCAGATTAAAATGGCGCCGAAATACATGGATAAAACTTCGTTCATTACCCCATGGGGTACCTTTTGTTACAAGGTAGTGCCGTTCAGTTTGAAGAACGTCGGGGCAACCTATCAAAGGGCCATGACTACTCTTTTTCATGACATGATACACAAAGAAATTGAGGTATATTTCGATGACATGATTGCCAAATCTAAAACAGAAGAGGAGCATGTGACCCACCTGTCCAAGCTATTCGAGCGGTTGAGTGTCACACCCTCATTTTCACCCTACCCCTAACCTTGCATATCTATGCATCCCATTAACTCATATCATACGACATGGGATCAGGAGGTCCTTTGAATCAAGGTTTCTTTTTTGTTTTAAGGTTCTTCCATTCAAGTTTGAAGCAAGGGTTGAGTTCTAATTGTCTTAACTCCTCATCAAGATTCATCAGGCTTGTCAGGGCAGGCGCACGTATGCAGCACTGATAGAGGTTCAATGGTTGTGACCTAATCTTGGTCAGGCAAGATTTTGTGTCAAGGTAAAGGCCAGGGTGTGTGTGATTCGAGTGGTGTATGCCTGAAGTTTCAATTAGGGTTTCTGTGTGAACTCAAGTTGTCTGTGGATCATGTTATCAGGCTGTGATAGGTTACACGCTTCATCGATGGGTTTGTTTGTTGATGTTCAAGTGGCTAGGTGCAGATGGATTCACTGATTCAAGGTCTTAGTTTATTCTAAATTCAAAGTTAATTTAAGATTCATTCTGATTCAGCGGTCCAATCCATTCAAGATTCAAAGATTGGTTTGTGGCTTCTCGAGGGCTAGTTCATCTTCTCTAATCCGATAAGCCAATTTTTCTTGTTCAATTCTCATTTCTCTTATCCATTTCCCTTTTCTTCAAAGGCATTTTTCATATCCGATTCTTATCTTTTGTAACTCAAGTTTTTATTTTATTATTCACATTTCACTTTTTTTCAAACCACATCGATTCTAACCCATTTTCAAATTTAATTCAAATTCAATTCACAACCAGTTATCCATTTTCAATTTTTTGTTTTCCATTTATCTTTTTCATATTAATTCATTTTCCATTTTATTTCTATCTATTTTTCCAAATTTCTTTTTAAATTCAACCCCTTTCCATGTTCATGTTTAAATTTACAAGCCCATATTTCAAAAGAAGATAGAGCCCATCACTTTTTCTTCAAAGTCTACAACAATAAAAGTCCATAGCCTTGTTTTTTTTTACATATTGCATTTCAAAAATTCATGGTCACATATTACAAAAAGGCTCAAAGGAAATAAAACAAAATAAGCCATCACAATTGCAAGCTCTTGATACAGCCACTTCGCACCATGTTTAGCCAATGTCAATACAATATGAGCCACCACTTGCCATGCCTTCATGTGTTACCCCACAGTTAACAACAACTACACAAACCTTGTTGCACCACGTGAAATACACGGTAAAAACACTATAGACACGCTGCAAAACAGAGGTTCACATACACCACACCAAAACTGAACATGAATCGCAGTAGTACGACGTTGCAACACCTGCCAAACCTGCAGCAAAAGACAAGAACTGCACCCAAGCAACAATGACAATTCAACCAATAACAGACAACAATTCTGTCATGAAAGCAACCTAACAGCAGTACAAAAAAATTAAAAAAAAAGAATAAGAGGGAAGGAGGGAGCCGAATAAAAAGGGACGGAGAAAAACATTGAAAAGGGAAGTTCTCTGAAAAGAAAAAGACTAACCTCTAAACCTTCACCACTCTAACCTACAAAACCCAACATCAACCTTCACTCTAACTCTTCACCACGCCTCATCTTGTATCACACAAACATCACTCCATATTTTGTTCTCACATTAACCAAACAACCACCTCATCTTTGGGTAACATCACATCTATTCTTCACCTCCATAAACACACCTCATTCTCCTCAACAAACCTCTCCATTCAATCACAAATCACATCCGAAAATACCACACCACAAATCGCAGAGACAGAGAGATGGAAGGAGATTTGAAGAAAACAGGGGAGAACACAAAAAAAAGATGTTCTGCAAAACAGAAAAAACAAACCTTCATTTTCTTTGACTTCCATAACCTTTTCCATACAACCTCATTACATCCTACAAACTTCACCCATCCACTTAACCATCTATTACTTCCACCCTTAACTCCTACGAACCGCCGCGTGAAAACAGAGAAAGCAGAGGCTAAAGCGAGAGAGAAATAAGATCGACACGCACAAATAACAGAACAACTCCGAAGCTTCCACCGCCACCATTAATCTCTCTCCTACCTCCATTTGCTTTCCAAGCTCACAACAACTCTCTCCGTTCTGTTTGCGATACGACACCATCATACATAACAACCGCACTTCTCGACCCCCATCTCATTCAACCATTCTCATAAACCTTCAAACCACACAATCTTCATCAACCCGATCGGCCAACACCAGAAAATCTTCCCCAAATCGTGACCCAGAACCAAATCTCAGAAGAAGAAAGAATAGAACCAAAGTCAGAAATCGATTCAAGAAATCGAGACGAAATTACAAACCTTGGGTTGAGAATGAGAACGCGATCGGAGTTGAACGAGAAAGAGAGACTGAGATTCGCGAGAACGGTTGAAACAAAAACTTGTTGAGGTTGCATTTTGTTTTTTCGTCTTCCGTTTTCTAGAAAGCAGTACGATGCTTTTGGTTTTGGTTTTCATCTGATAATAGGATGTCCTTTTTTTTTCCTTCACCGAGCTTTGTTTGGATTGTATTAAGTCTGTTCCATTTCTTCTGGGCTTTGTTAAGCCCATTTTTTTTGTTTTTTTTGTATTCATAGACGTTTGGCTGTTCATGGTGCGTGATGGGCTTTGAAAAGCCCATGGTGGCTTCTTGGCACCACTCCACTATCTGTGTCGTCCTCAAATGAGGCGCACCCCTCCATCCATGGAGGTTCTTTTTTTTCTTATGTAATTTATTGCTTTAAGATTTCTTTATTACATTTTAGTTTTTTTAATTTTTTGTTTTTGCTAATTTTTAAATATGATTTTCTAAGTTCAATTAATTTTATTTTTCATTTCGATTCCGTCTTCTTTTATTTTGGGCCTATGATATTAAAAAGCCATGATTTTTATTGATTTACTTTAAAAAAATCGTGATGACTATGAGGCCATTTTTATTTATTTTTATTGGTCAATGAAAATCTAATTATAAAGGTATTCGATTTATCGATCTAAAATCCTTATTTAGATGAGACAGACTTTATTTTCACTTTGAGCCAATTTTCTTTATTTTTACTTGGGCCAATGATATAACAAAAATCAAGATTACTTGATTCAAAATCTTGATCAATATGAGGCCATTTTCTTTTCGATTTCATTTCGGTTTCTATTTCATTTCTCATTTTCATTCTCTTCTAAAGCCAAAAAACCTTGGTCTAGGACCAAGTGCTCATTTTCAAAACTTCTTTTTGTATTGAACTAAAAAGAGAGGATTGGGTGAAGACTTATTCCTCTTCGAGTGTTAGTATGCTCACTTTAGAGTGTGTGGTCTCGATACTCGTCTTTCAATACAAAGACGTAAATATATTCACCACCCATTCTTTCAAAAACCTTTTTCTCTCTTTATTTCATCTCTTTGTGTCTAAAAACCTTGGGTCTTGTACTAAGTGCATTTTCAAACTCTTTTCTCAATAAACTTAGATGGTCGTGGAGTGGTTAGGAGAAGGCCTTCTCCTATCCCGAGTGCTTGACATTACCTTTAGGGTTCACTGTCATAAAGCACTTACCATCTAAAACTAAAATGCTTTTAATAAGAGAATAAAGTTCTCTTTGTATTAAACTAAAGAAAAGGGATTGGGTGAAGACCTCTTCCTCTCCGAGTATTAGGATGCTCACTTTAGAGTGTGTGGTCTCGATACTCGTCTTCCAATACGAAGACGTAACTATATTCGCCACACATGTTTCACAATAAATCTTTTTGAGATAAAGAATTAGGTACTACCCGAAGGGGTTCCTATCCGAGGACTTATTTCACCCCTTAAAATCAACATTAACAAATCAAATGAGACATCTTTCCTTGATGGAGAAAATCAACCTTTTCAAAAAGGACATGTTGCGTCCGTTCTACCGCAAACAGGTAACGCATAAGACTCCACGAGCGAGCCGCAAAACACCTAATTGCTAGAACCCGCACGTTAGCATCGTCCATAAAAAAACACCAACAAATCGTAGGTCAAACTACGACTGCTCTGATTCTTTATTCTAGTCCGAATGTAAGATACGTAGGCACAAGATCGCAACGATCTTGGCGAGCCCCCTTCCATTTTCTTCACCCGTAGTCCTCCGAACTACGTAGACTCTGACTTTCCCATTGCACGAGGGAATACGTAGGCATAGAACTGCGAAGTTCTATCGAGTCCCCCCTTCTCCTTTTTCTTTTCCCCACCTTTTCCTTTATCTTTTCCTTTCACATTATTCGTTTCTTACTTTCTCTCTCCCTCTTAGAACACACTTAGAAAGCAATACCTTTAGAAAACATCCTTACACATAGACAAGCGAATGGTTCCCATCGAGTACGATGGATGTGAGGGGTGCTAATACCTTCCCCTCGCATAACCGGCTTCCGAACCCGTTAATTTGGTTGCGAGACCATCTTATCCTTCCTTCTTTGGGTTTTCTCGATGTTTTCCCTTCCCCTCATGGGATAAATAAAGTTCGATGGCGACTCTTCTGTTTCTTCCTCCGGTCGACTATTTTTTGAGTAGCGATAGCTGGCGACTCTGCTGGGGAGTGGTTCACCCTAGCACGCCAAGCCTAGTTTGTTTATCATATGTGTATTTTTGTTTGCTTTTTTATTGCTTTATTATCTTGTGTTTCTCTTATTTGTTGGGTTTATTGGGGATGGTTTGTGAGGAGAAAGACTTTCTACCCGAGCTTTTCGAGTATACACTAAGCTAGGAGGTGGTTGCTGACTGATTTGTGAGACTTAGGACTCGTCGAGTTGGTTTGACTTCCACCGCTCAGATGAGGCCCCTTTGGGAGTGATTATGTCTTACGATTAGTCGTAATGATGTCTTTGTTTCCGACCTGGGAGTCCGTGATTATGATGATCTTTTTAGAACCCAATTCCAAAGGTTACTAAGACATAACTCTGTGCTCATCCTTTGAAGGGATTAGCGTCTTACGAATATTCGTTATGATGGAAAACTTTTGAGGGCTAGTGCATGGGACCTTGTTTGAAAGCCCGTGGAATGCCCTGTTATAAACCAATAGATAACCTACCCGAGGTGAGGGATATCTTGTTGTGTTGTCCTGCAGAATCTGTGACCTTGACGCCTATAGTGTGAACCTCTGATTCAGCGATCTTTGATCCCATGTTTTATTGCATTCATAACATTGCATTTGCATAATCATTTTCCATATCATTCTCCAACCTTAAACCAGAGAACTCATCCTTCCTTTGTCCATAACCCGCAGTTGACTTCCTGAAGCTCGTATTGGACTTGAAGTAGCTTTTGAAGGATCATGGCCTCTGAAGAGCAGAACCAGTTTGCGTCGAGAGCAGATGTTGAATTGATGAAAAGCCAGTTTGACCAACTAGTGGAAGCTATGACAACCTTGGCAAGGAAAGATGGTAACATTCAAAGAACTTCAGCCACTGAGAATGTCGTTTCACCTCAAGTGAACAATGTTGCTCAAGCTCAACCCGTGCAGATCCCCGTTGAGGATCCTAGTATACGCGAACATACCATTGTCCAAGATGGAAGTTCTTCTTCTCTTGACGCCATGGAATATCGTAGTTTTGCATTCTCTAATCCAAATCCCCAAGGGGCGACCCCTGTGATGAAAAACAAAGATCCGCAAGCTGTTGAGCTTATGGAAAAGTGTCGAGTGTTGGAAGAGAGGCTTAACGCCATAAAGAGTCGTGATACTCTGGATCTGAATGCTTCAAGCATGTGTTTAGTACCCAACCTTGTAAAACCTCCAAAGTTCAACACATCGAATTTTGAGAAGTATAAAGGGGATAGTTGTCCAAAGCAACATTTGGTGATGTTTTGCAGAAGAATGACCTTGCATGTCCACGACGACAAACTTATGATTCATTATTTCCAAGACAGTCTGAGTGGGGCATCATTAAGTTGGTATATGCATTTAGAGAGCAGCCACATCAAATCATGGACAGACTTAGCTAACGCCTTTGTGAAGCAGTACCAATACAATCTTGACATGGCTCCCAGTCGCACGCAATTGCAAGGCTTGTCTCAAGAGGACGACGAATCCTTCAGAGGATATGCTCAGAGATGGAGAGAAGTAGCTGCTTGTGTTCAACCACCAATCTTAGATAGAGAATTGGTTGATCTGTTCTTGAATACCTTGCAAGGTCCATACTTGGAAAAGATGGCTGGCACTGGGACATCAGACTTCTCTGACCTGGTGATAGCTGGAGAACGCCTCGAGTGCATCCTCAAGAGTGGAAAAATCCACGGCTCCTTGAACATCCCAGCTAGTGAAAGTGAATCAGCTGTCAGTTCCCAAGAGGAAGAAGAGGATGGTTAAATTAACTCCATTTGGGAAGCTCCACATGTCCCACCTCCATTACCTTATCACCCGAGCATCTCATCTGTTCAAAGTCAGCAATCCTATGGGTCTACCTGTATGACTCCATCCTCTCCACATGGTCAATATCCTCCTGTCAATAGAGGTCCCCCTAATCAACAACAGATTGCATGGCAGCATGCTCCGCAACGCCGACGCTACTATAATAAAAAGCCAAAAAGGCATTTTGATTCATTGCCGATGCCATTCAGTCATATACTACCACGCTTAATCAATAGTGGGCTGATAGTTCCTAAGGACTTGGACCCTGTGATCCCTCCATACCCACCAGGCTTCGACGCCAATGCACGATGTGGTTACCATGCTGGCGCAATGGGGCATTCAACCGAAGATTGCAAACAGCTCCGAAACAAGATCCAAGATTTGATTGAGTCCAAGCTAATCTCATTTACACCTCAAGGTCTTCAAATCAAAATCAATTCTTCATCTGGTCAGGCAGGTCCGTCATCCGCCCATGTTATGGAAGAAGTTGCTGAGAGCAGGTATGAAGAAGGCTATAATACTGGTCTCGACGAGCAAGAATGCTAGCCCAACAGCGAATCAAGAGAGAAAATCCCAGTTCCTCAATGATGGAAATTTTAGATCATGTCATTTACTTTGCATTTGTAATTTCTTTTTGTTAAAGGTTATTTGCTTCTAGACATTGTACTTTATTAATGGTATTATTAATGTAATGATCATGCACGTTTTGAACAAGTCCATTCGTATTCACTCGTCTTTTCTCATTTATTAAAAAAAAAACCACAAAAATATTTCTACACTTTACTTCCTTTATCATTGTTGTTGTAGCAAAGATTGGAGGGAGGATGATGAAAACAAAATACCCATAATTGCAAACTGTATGCTTTCGGATAAAATCCTGCTGATGATGTACAGGCATTGTTTCAAATCCCCTAAATACCGGAGAGATAAGGAGTTAGTCCCTAGTCAACCACTTCGAGCCTAGAAGTAGGAGTTTCCTTTGGATTTCTAAACCCTTACGCTTAACCTGGGGCATGGGTAGTGTTCAGTTATCCTGATTACAAGATGAAACCTCCTGTTATGGCTGTTGTTATTCAATGACCAAAGACTTGGCAGTCACAAGCCTTTCTGAAAGAAAAAAAAGAGAAAGTCCGCTAAGTCCACCACTCAAAGGCGCGACTTAGGAAAAAGTTATGGATCAAAAAATGAATAAAGCAAAAGAGGCCCTCAAATCCTCGAGCAGAACAGAATAAAATTCAGTGATCACCATCAAAAGGTCACTGACATCCATCCATAAAAATAAAATAAGGGGATTGTCATTTCAAGAAAATCTTGAATCATCATCTTCACTCTTACACCGTCAAACTCTAGATGTGTGTGTCAATTCAACTGAACGTAGGACTGGAGAATCATCATGAAGAAGGGGTGGGTACCAAAATAAGTTTTGAGCCTAATATCCTTTGTTTCAATAACCGTGAGCCAGACCACGTTACAACCCTCGAAAGACCTAATTGAGGCGGGGTTTATTCTGAAAGCATACTACAGCAAGGTTGCGTAAACTGACTCCCCCATAGTTGCTAATCTTCAGCATTGGTGTCATTCTCCTTGCTATATCATACACCAGCTAAATCAACACTACGTTTGGACTAGTGGTCCACTTGTCACACATTTTCACATCATTTCAATAAATGACTTTTCAAAACTTGCATGAATGTCGCATTAAAATTACCATTTCTGAATAATCAATTTTAAACTGCAAATTAGTACTTGACATTATGGAAATTCCAACCAAGAGCAATCAAAGAGGAACTTGAATATCCGTTGGTGCTGACATGAATCAAGACTTTCTCGTTACCTGGTGGATCTGGGGCAAGTTTTTCAAAGGCCAAGAATGGGGGCAGACCACTGCAAGATTCAGACACTGGGGCAAATCATCTCAGACTATGTCATGGCATGAACCTTTCTAGGGGAACTCCTTCAGAGACCCTACATTTTGCAAAGGATCAAATTTCCTTCTTACTTTCAAGTTGGTCAAGCTGACCATGTCATACACTAAGCAACCTTGGAGTTCAACAAGTGTCAAAAGGCCTTGGGGCAGAGCAAAAGCGCAATCAATATGCATTAGATAAGTCGCTACGCTCACACAATCATCTGCAAGCCATCGTGGCACATTATCTAGGAACGAGGTTCTCTCAGGAACAAGCACGCAACTTCTGTAAAGGGTTAAGTTTGGGGCACCAGAAGCATCCACATCTATCTTCTTATCATTGCACCGTTAAATACCGAGTATCGGGAAGTCAAATCCTACCACCAAAAGCCCACCCCATTGGCACCTTCATAAAACCGATCACCTGCTTGCATCCACATATGCATTGCATACATAACATAATCATTTTGTTCCTCAACCCCTGCGTTGATATTTTGTTTTGTTCTTGACCCCCGAGTCGATATCATCAATTTGCTTCCTCAACCCCTGCGTTGATATTTTGATTTGTTTTTTACCCCTGAGTCAATGTTGTCTTTACTCTCTTGACCCCTGAGTCAATGCTGTCTTTATTTCCTTGACCCCCGAGTCGATATCATTGTCTTTGTCCTCCCTCAACCCCTGCGTTGATACTCTGATTTGTTTTCTTCCCTGAGTCAATGTTGTCTTTACATTCTTGACCCCCAAGTCGATATCAGTGTTACTATTTTCACAACCCCTAAGTTGATACCTTATTCTTGACCCTTGAGTCGATATTGTCTTTATCTTTCTGACCCCCGAGTCGATGTTGTTACCTTTACCTTTTTTCAATCCCCGAGTTGATGACAGTTTATCTCTTTGTTTCTTCAACCCCTGAGTTGACTTGTTGTTTTGATTTGTTTAGGACCCCCGAGTCGATGGTATGTTTGTTAGTCTCAACCCCTGAGTTGATCTACCATTATTCCCAGCAAAGTCCAGACTCTCACATCTTCATATCCCCAGCATTTTGCATACATTTCCGCATCATTAGCACTCATGTTCATCCCGCATTGCATTTCAAGCATTATCATATCCTTCATAACCAATTACCATTTCCCACTGACAGATGCGTTTTTCATGCCATCCCACTGATTCATCGCTTTCATCCCACTCTTTTCCAGGCTGAAAATTCCGGGTATTCTTATATTTAATCTCCTTGTACCTTGATTATAAGAAAGACTTTACCACTCTCACCTTCAAGTCCAAGAAGATTAAATAGGGGCATCTGTCACACCCTCATTTTCACCCTACCCCTAACCTTGCATATCTATGCATCCCATTAACTCATATCATACGACATGGGATCATGAGGTCCTTTGAATCAAGGTTTCTTTTTTGTTTTAAGGTTCTTCCATTCAAGTCTGAAGCAAGGGTTGAGTTCTAATTGTCTTAACTCCTCATCAAGATTCATCAGGCTTGTCAGGGCAGGCGCACGTATGCAGCACTGATAGAGGTATACAAAAGATAAAACTCTAGACTTGGACAGTCTAAGACCCTTGAGTCTCAAAGACATTCTCAATTTCCCTTCAAACATAGGCAGAAACCGGTCTCTCTCATGAGAGTTCCCTATACTCGGACTCACTTCAGGATCTCCAGAATCCACGGCGGTAAGGTAGCCTCCTCTTGGGATTTGTACAATGACTCTCCCCAGTGGAGTTAACCTTTTCAGACTCTCTTGTTGACTCAGCCTCCCCTTTTTTAGCCTCCGTCTTAGGCTTCGTATAAGACAGATAAAAAACACTCTCTTGTTGAGTGTAAAAGACTCTATTGTTTAGTCAATTCCCTTTTAGCCTTTATCTCGGGCTTCGTACGAGATAGCAAAACACTCTCTTGTTGAGTTTAAAAGACTCTCTTGTTGAGTCAAAACCCTTTTTAGCCTCCGTCTTAGGCTTCGTATAAGACAGATAAAAAATACTCTTTTGTTGACTATAAAAGACTCTCTTGTTAAGTCACTTCCCTTTTACCCTCTATCTTGGGCTTCGTAGGAGACAATAAATCACTCTCTTGTTGAGTATAAAAGACTCTCTTGTTGAGTCAAACCTTTTTTAGCCTCCGTCTTAGGCTTCATATAAGACAGATAAAAGACTCTCTTGTTGAGTCAAAACCTTTTAGCCTCTGTCTTGGGCTTCGTACAAGACACATAAAAGCACTCTTTTGTTGAGTCAGACACTTGTTAGCACTCTCTTGTTGGGTCAATCGCCTCCTCTTAGGCTTTGTATAAGAAAACCCAGGTTGAGTCAATCAACCCTTTAGCATCAAACTTGTGCCTTGCTCACAGCATACAAACATCAACAACTCCTCTTTAGAGATGACAAATTCTCTCTAATCCTAAACCTTTTAGCTTCACATATTGGGCTTTGAACAAGATACATATCACCTTTAGCTTCATGTATTTGGCTTTGAACAAGACACCAAAATGACCTTTTTCCTCCCATAGAATAGGAGGAACTACGATCGCTCTGATTTCCCTATTTCGTTAAGCGGGAATACGTAGGCATAAGATTGCAAAATTTTACCGAGCATACTAATCAAAAACCCAAAATCCAGTATCCCCATATATCAACCCAAAAACATCCGACCTAATCCCTTACCAAAAACCTCACAAATAGTCCATACATTCTAATCTTAACAAAATAACCGAAGAGGGGCCCGCATCTCAATAGCATATGTAAACCAATAGTTTTGACTGTTTAAACTCAGTTTGTAAGCAGGGTTAATTGGAGACATTTATTTCCCTTCCTTAATCAGCTCAATAGGATAAAAAATGAATCGAACTGTAGTACCCAAGCGATCGTGATTCAAGACCATAAAAATAGCGCTACAAAAAAAATTGGGCCCACCGTGGGGCCCTTCTCTTTCTTACAATCTTCGGTAGAAACCTTAAGTTTGGAATACGCCACAGAAAGATGGCGACTTTACTGGGGACCATGAGATCTTGTTCTCTTCCCATCTCTTAGGTAGAAAACCCTGAGTTCACAAAGTATCACAGAAATGGCGACTCTGCTGGGGAGTCATTGTCTGTATAGGATCATAAGAATAAAGGTCTAGCATGATTAAGACAAATATATATACTGCTTTTCCTAATTGATATCTGTGTTAATTTTTCTGCTAATGGGAATGCGTTTGATGCCACATGTGGAAAGATTGAGTATACACCTAAGATAGGTGATGGCAATACAGGTAATCTTACAGGGAGTGAATTCCAGCTAGGAGTCCTCGGTCGACCATCAAACTCAGTGGAGACCCCCTTTGCAGATACACTGCGTATACGACTTCGGTTGTTGAAAGTAGTGTGGTCGACTGGGTTATCTGAGAAGCTGAGGTTTTTAGTAGACTAAAATCATTTTGTAGTGCGGAAGAAATCGGAAATAGTTATCACGCAATACTACCCTCATTTGAGATCACTCTAGGATACATCAGCTCGCTTGCGATCCACTTGCTGTTGTTATCCCAAGAGGGATCAATGATTTTATGGACAGGTACAAAAAATCACCAGTATAAACCTTTGGGGGGGGGGGGGTAGAGCCTTAACTTCATGACACCGACCCTTTGACCCCATGTTTTTTCTATGTTTTTGTGTGTTGCATTCATGCATTCATTTAAAAAACATAAAAAAAAAAGAAAATCTTCTCTTCTAGTCTCTCTCTTTTTCAAATTACACTAAGACAATGATTGCAAATGTCAGATAAAAGGATTGCGTTATGGATTTCGGTAGAAGAAAAACTCACAAGTATACCTTCAAGGTTCCAAAGTTAAAGGATTTGAGAGGTTTGGCGGGGATGATCACCAACCCTGAGGCTTTCAGAGCCAAGTATGGAGGACTGCTATCCCTATTAAGGGTCCATGTAATTGAGGGAATCCTGTCCACACTAATTCAGTTCTACGATCCGGTCTATCACTGTTTCACTTTCCCAGATTATCATCTAGCACCAACACTGGAGGAGTATTCTCACCTAATTGATCTGCATATCACTGATCAAGCTCCCTTTTCTGGACTGGAAGATATTCCAAAAGATCAAACCATTGCAAGAGCAATTTATTTGGACGATTCAGAAGTCAGGACTCACATGACCACTAAGGGTGGCATCCAAGGTTTACCAACCCAATTCTTGATAAAGAAAGCCCTGTACTTTGCCAGTATAGGGAACGTGTCCGCTCTCGAGAGCATCTTTGTTTTGCTTACCTACGGGTTATTTTTGTTTCCCAACATCGATAACTTTGTAGATATCAATGCCATTAAGATATGTCTGATTGGCAATCCTGTACCGACCTTACTCGCAGATGTGTATCATTCGGTACACTTAAGGAATTTATACAGTGGAGGAATGATCACGTGCTGTGTACCCTTGCCGTGCAAATGATTCATTTCCCATTTGCCCAAGTCTGCTGCATTTTGGGATCAAAAGAATACTTTACGTTGGTCGCAGAGAATCATGTCTCTTACAAACTCTGACATCTATTGGTACAATTAAATCTATGACGGGATCAGAATCATTGACCGTTGTGGAAATTTCCTAAATGTACCCCTTATAGGAACTAAGGGGGGAATCAATTATCATCCAATTTTAGTCCATCGTCAATTTGGATACCCAATGAGGCATATCCCGCGGAGTGCTCATCTGGAAGGTCTTTTCTTCAAGGAAGGGGAAAATGACAGGGCACTAAAGACAGAAATAGTGCATGCTTGGAAACACGTTCATAGGAAAGGAACAGATTCTCTAGGAAAACCAGACTGTGTCACTGTGGAGCCTTATCTCTACTGGGTACAAACTAGAGCTCTCAAGATGAGGATGCCTTACCCTCGTCAGGAAGTTCTTCCGTTAAGGGACTTTGTCCTTTATTTCATTTCCTATTTGGAAAAACTTCAGGTTACTCTCACCAAAGTTCAACAGGAGAGGAGGTCTTGGAGGAATAAGTACCGTATTCTCAATGTAGAGTGTAAGAAACTACAGCAGCTACTGAAAGAAAAGGATGCTCTGATTGAGATTTTAGAGCAACATGCTGTAGAAAATCAAGAAGACCAAAGGAATTTTCTCGCTCCTTTCACTTGGCAAAGGAATGACAACCCGACAACGACTGAAGAGCCCCGGTCAAAGAAAAGGAAAGCACCAGAACCAACACCTGAGTTCTCTTCAGAGAGGACTTAGGATCCATTAGCTTAGACATTTCCTTTTCCAGCACTTTCTAATCTACTGTATTTCCATTTTTGCAATCCTTGAATTCAATAAAACGGGGTTTCCCCACTGTATGATATTTGCAATCTAATTGTTGAGGTTTCTTTTGATTAAATAACAAAAATAATTAATGGAATCATTGCATATCATTCATCATTCTCGCATAAACGCATTCTTCTTCCTTACGAATCTCACGTTTGTGTCTCGATTCTAGAGTCAAACTGTCTCATTCGTACAATACTCGGGCCAATCGACAAAAGAAGATGGATAATCTCGAGGAGGAGAACAGAGAGTTGAGAGAAGAAATCGACACTCTTAAAGAAGATCTGAGAAAGCTTCATAACAGCTTACAAGCTCTAGCAGAAGCTCAGATGCAATAACAACGGACTGTGATCTCAGAGACCACATCAACGCCCATAGTGGAGAAGTATGATCCTAGGTACAAAATGCCGAAAGATCGTCCCTGGGGCATGCCACTCAACTATATCCCAGAACGATATATCCTGCCGATCATGGAAGATCTGGAAAACGCAGCAGGAACCGCTGGGCCTGAAGGTTACAAACTTCAGGAAAGCGAAGATGCTAGGGGCATGACAATAACTCCTGAAGGTTACAAACTTCGGAGACACCAAGAGTCTCTGCCATGATGACTATACCACCACCTATGGTGCACACTGTCCCGGAAGGACAGATTCCATAGATACCTTCTGGTGGAAACGAAAGTATGTTCGACAGAATGAATGAGTTCCAGGAACAGTTCCTGGAGATGCAGAAAGAACTGGAAACCATTCGCGGTCAGGAGCTATTTGGAAAAGACGCCGCAGACCTTTGTTTGGTCCCCAATGTGAAAGTTCCGTACAAGTTCCAAGTGCCCGATTTTGAAAAGTACAAGGGTAACTCTTACCCTAAAAGTCATTTAGTGATGTACGCTCGGCGAATGTCAGCTCAGACAAAGAACCAGGAGCTACTGATTCACTACTTTCAGGATAGTTTAACCGGTGCCGCACTCAAGTGGTACATGGGTTTAAAATGCACTAAGATCGCGACTTTTAGAGATCTTGGCACTGCCTTCGTTCAGCAGTATAAGTATAATCTGGACATGGCACCAGACAGAGATCAACTCAGATCGATGTCACAAAAGGACAAGGAAACCTTTAAAGAGTACGCTCAGAGATGGCATGAAATTTCCGCCCAGATTTGTCCACCTCTTGAGGAAAAAGAGATGACAAAGATCTTCTTGAAAACCTTGAGCTTATTTTACTACGACAGAATGGTCGCCAGTGCACCCAGTGATTTCACCGAGATGGTGGGCATGGGAGTTCGTCTTGAGGAAGCCGTCCGAGAAGGAAGTTTAGTTAAAGACGCTGGATCATTAAGTAAAACAAAAAGAAACGGTAGTGTTCCCTAAGAAAAAAGAGCAGGATATTGGGAATATCTCTCTCAGAAAGCAAAGGCGGCGTTACCAACCAGTAGCAGCTGTAACTCCTGCTATTAACCCGATGCCTGTTCCTACGTATCAACCTCAGGTTGCGCAGAGCCAACCTAATCAACAGCAATATCAGCAAAGGACACAACAACCTCTTCAGCATGCTCATCCTCAGTACAACAACAATCGTACAACGCGACCACCAGGGTTCGACCCTATACCAATGTTGTACGCAGAACTGTTTCCGTTAATACTGGTCAAGGGGCACGTCCAAACCAAGTCTCCTCTTACAGTACCGGAAAATCCGCCTTTTTGGTTCAAAATGGACCAGACTTGTCCTTACCATCAAGGAGGACCAGGGCATAACATAGAAAACTGTCTTAGCTTCAAATCCAATGTACAAAAGCTTGTTAGGACCGGGGTCTTATCTTTCAAAGATACGAATCTGAATGTTCTGACGAACCCGTTGCCTCAACACGAGAAAGCTGCAGTCAATTTGATAGAGGGAGAGTCTAACGAGAGCTATCAAATTCAAGATGTACTCTTATTAAGGACCAATCTGGTCAAGATGCATCCCAGACAGAGCGGGTATGGCCATATACCACCTCATAACTATCACCAGTGTGATATCTTCTCTAAGAACAATTAAGGATGTTCTATGGTGCAATTAGTTCTACAAGAACAATTGGATCTCGGATGGATCCAAGAGCACCGAATTTGTGGGGTCAACATGACTTGTACGAATTCCAACATTATTCAGAGCCACGACATCTGTGCGATGAATGTCAACCTGGTGGAAATGCACTCAAGGCAAAGCCAGCATCATTATCTGCCACGACACGATTATGATTCCTGTCTGATTTGTTTGGTAAGTAATCAGGGATGCTCTTTTGTACAAGAGGCCCTCCAGCGTCAGATGGATCTTGGGTAGATCCAGGACTACCATGATAAAAATCTTTATCAGATCAACATGATTCAAATCTTCGATATTCGCTTGATGAATACCGGCTTGGTGGAATTACATGCTAAGCAAGTCCAGCTTGGTTTGCTGGCTTCACATAATTATCAGAACTATAAAGGATGTTGTGAGAGTGACCGGGGATGTGCTCTAGTTCTAAGAACTTTACAACACTTGTTAAACCACTGGTGGCTTCCGATCTATATGGACGAAGACACGCAACAAGTCAGTATGATCGCTGGGAACCCTACTAGGCATCAAAGTCAGGATGCTCGATCAATGAAAATAGACCTAGTGAGGTTACATTGTATTTAAAGCGGACGTGGCTAGGTGCCACCACATAACTATGAACGCTGTAGAGTCTTCTCGGAAAATAACCAAAGATGTTTCCTCGTGTGAGCAGCCCTTCAAGGTCAGTTGGACCGCAAAGAGATTCACATGTACCCAGCTTCGGGGTATGTTGACTGGACGCTAGACTACTTCGCTGATCAAATCAAAGATGTGGTTGTAATCCCTAACCCTGAGAGGACCAAGGATGTTTGTGCCATCATCCTTCTACTGGACGAATCAAAGGTTCTTAACCAGGAACTGATTGAAGTTACCTACGACAATCAAAAAAATTAGAAGGCTCCTATAGTAATCTATCTACCGGGACCATTACCGTATGAAACAGCTAAGGTGATCCCTTACAAATATTGTGCAACAATACTTGAGAATGGAAAGGAAATTCCATTACCCTCCGTCGTCAATATTACAGACATCAGTCTAGTAACATGGAGCGATCGAATCTTCAACCGAGGAGTTGGAGAACCCAGAGAAAAGGAACCTTAGACAGAAGTTCCCGATCCACCGGTCGGTCAGTCCAGTGATCCTGACCTTTCAAAAAACAATGATGAGATGCTGAAGCTCATCCAAAGGAGTGAATACAACATTGTTGATCAGCTGTTACAAACTCCTTCAAAAATCTCTGTGCTATCACTTTTACATCAGTTCCGAAGCCCACAGAGAGGCTCTACAGAAAGTCTTAAAGCAGGCCTTTGTGGAACAGGATGTGTCAATATGACAGTTCGATGGTATCATCTCTAACATCACTTTCAGTAACAACTTATGATTCAGTGATGAGGATTTTCCAGAAGAGGGCAAAAGTTACAACATAGGGCAATTTAATGTGATTATCATTCAAAGGATCCCCGATGAGGGTCAGTGAGGTCATCGTCAATGCCTTTGACAGATCTCAGAAAGCAGTTATTGACGAAGTCGACCTTCCTATAACTATCGGTCCTCACACTTTCCTAATCACTTTCTAGGTCATAGACGTCCAGGCAGTTTACAGCTGTTTATTAGGAAGACCTTGGATACACCAGGCTAGGGCAGTCACTTCGACGCTGCACCAGAAACTGAAGTTCGTCAAGAACGATCAACTCGTCACGGTCTGTGGAGAACAAGCCTTGATCGTGAGTAACCTTTCATTATCCACTTGTGTAGAACCCGAGGAGGGTGTTGGAACGCAGTTCCAAGAACTTTTGGTGAGCAATGAAAATCAATCAGAGAAAGGAACCTCGATTTCCTCATACAGATATGCTCTCGAAGTGATAAAAAATAACAATACAAAAGGATGGGGACATCTTGTCATTCCTACCGATAACAAAACAAAAAAGGATCTTGGTTTTTCTGCAACCTGTACCCAGACAACTGCTAATGATGAAAGTCTTCATCCCATTCAGGAATTCTTCCACAATGGAGGTTTCCTTCACCCAATATCTCAAGAAGTCCATACCATCAACGAGGAAGATCCCTCTGATACAGATGAGGAGTAGAAGTCCTATCTTAACGAGGACGGTTATACGTCTCAGGAAGAGGTGCCTATGCCATTTTGCTATCCCGCACAGATTCTGAGATTTATACCCAGGTCAGATGTCAGAACAATATAGGGAGATTGTGATCCGAAAGGATGTCGTGTTCCACCAAACTCATTATAGGAGGACACTCTAATGAAAGACAACTTTGATCACGACTATTATGGCCAAATGGATGGGCTACCTATCTGGCAGCCGTACCCAGGAAACTCAGGGCAAGAAAATCATCCGAACAATTAAAATCAGCTGAGCATCACTGAACAGAATACTTGCGTCCCCACCATGTCATGGAATCAACACTCAGGTCATTCAGAAAATATCCAGTATGACGATGAATTGGCAAAGCTTGCCAGACTAGAATTCATCAACTATGCTTTTCCTGAGGTCAACGTCATCGAAAGGGACGACTCCTCCAGTTCCAAAGAAGTGTGGGACACCTTAGGACAACCACGTGGAAAATACGACTATATGGTCAAGTACACTGCTCCTGAGAGCTCTCGTATCAGGCTCGAAGACATCCAGCCAACTGGGTGGGGAGATTTACCTAAGAGCACGAATACTATGCAAAATACAAACGAGGAATCCTCATACGACAACTCTGCCTGGGAGACATATTCCAATGATCCTGCTCCACCAGAAATCAGCGTTATTTCTGAAGACAAATCAAGGAAGGTACCAGACTTTGTGATTCACCGAGGAGTTCACCGCCAATGGGTTGCTGTCGATGTCCCGAAGATTTGTCATAAGTCAAAGTAATTGACGTCTTTAAGCTTTCACCCTGCCCAGGTGAAACAGATGTTTTGATAGGGCTCGCTTTCTGTAATTATCCCCCATGGGGTACCTTTTTTTACAAGGTAATACCGTTCGGTTTGAAGAACGCCGGGGCAACCTATCAAAGGGCCATGACTACTCTGTTTCATGACATGATACACAAGGAAATCGAGGTATATGTCGATGTATGATTGTTAAATCTAAAACAGAGGAGGAGCATATGACCCACCTGTCAAAACTATTTGAGCCGTTGAGAAAGTACAAACTCCGCTTGAATCCTAATAAGTGCACATTCGGTGTCCGCTCAGGGAAACTCTTAGGGTTCATCATCAGCCAGAAAGGAATTAAGGTTAATCCTGACAAGGTCAAGGCCATTCAAGAAATGCCTTCTCCGAAAACTGAAAAACAAGTCAGAGGATTCCTGGGACGTTTGAACTACATCTCCAGATTCATATTCCTCATGACCGTGACGTGCGCGCCAATCTTCAAATTACTCAAAAAGAATCAGGACTACATTTAGACAGAAGATTGCCAAACCGCCTTCGACTGTATTAAGGAATACTTGTTGAACCCACCGATTCTATCACCTCCAGTGGAAGGAAGACCACTGATCATCTACTTAATAGTCCTAGAGGACTCAATGGGGTGTTTACTTGGCTAACAAGATGAAACGAAAAGGAAAGAGTCTGCCATTTACTATCTGATCAAGAAATTCACTGAGTGTGAAACTCGGTACACTATGCTTGAGAAAACTTGCTGTGCTCTGGCTTGGGCAGCCAAACGTCTTCGCCAGTACATGATTTGTCACCTACTTGGTTGGTCTCTGAAATGGATCCAACAAGTATGTATTTAAAAAACCTGCTCTCACGGGAAGAATCGCCCGTTGGCAGATGTTGTTATCAGAATACGACATAGAATACCACGCTCAGAAAGCCGTCAAAGGGAGTATTTTAGCCGATCATTTGGCTCATCAACCAATTGATGATCAGGAATCAATCGAGTTTGACTTCCCAAACGAAGATGTCATGTATTTAAAGATGAAAGATTGCGATGAACCGCAACCCAGTGAAGGGCCAGAACCAGGTTCCCAATGGGGACTTATCTTTGATGGAGCCGTCAATCATTATGGAAAATGGAATTGGGGCAATCATCATAACACCTCAGGGTACCCACATTCCTTTCACCGCCAGACTTACGTTCAAGTGCACCAACAATGAGGCCGAATAATAAGCTTGTATCATGGGTCTCGAAGAAGCGATCGACTTAAGGATAAAAAACTTGGATATTTATGGCGACTCAGCCCTGGTTATCAATCAGATCAAAGGAGATTGGAACACATACTAATCAGGACTGATTCCTTACAAAGATTATGCAAGAAGGTTGCTACCCTTCTTCAATCCAATCGAGTTTCATCTTATCCCTCGTGAAGAGAATCAAATGGCTGATGCATTAGCCACTGGCTCTTCCATGATTAGTGTAGGTCAATGGACCGACCTACCTAAGATCAACACAATGCGCCTTGAAAGGCCCACTTACATCTTCACGATTGAAGCAGTCATAGACGACAAACCCTGTTATCATGATATCAAATGCTTCATTCAGAAACAAGAGTACCCACCTAGGGCACTAAGGAAACACAAAAAAACCCTCAAAAGGCTGGCTGGCAGTTTCTTTTTGAGCGATGATACACTCTATAAGAGAAATTTTGACATGGTCTTGCTTCAATGTGTAGACAGACCAGAAGCAAACATACTGATAAAAGAAATTCATGAAGGATCCTTTGGCACTCATGCCAACGGACACACAATGGCGAGAAAAATTCTGAGAGCAGGGTACTACTGGTTGATCATGGAATCCAACTGCTACAAGTACATGAGGAAGTGTCACAAGTGTCAGATATACTCCGACAAAATCCATGTACCGCCAACGCATCTCAAAGTTCTCTCTTCCCCATGGCCATTTTCCATATGGGGAATCGACATGATTGGTATGATTGAACCCAAGGCTTCAAACGGACATCAGTTCATCCTAGTAGCCATTGATTACTTCACCAAGTGGGTCGAAGCAGCGTCATACCCTAATGTTACCCGACAAGTGGTGGTCCGATTTATCAAAAAGAATATCATCTGCTGTTATGGTGTTCCTAGCCAGATCATTACGGTTAATGAATCTAACTTGAATAATAAGATGATGAACGAGTTGTGCGCAGAGTTCAAAATCGAACACCATAACTCATCTCCCTACCGACCCAAGATGAACAGAGCGGTAGAAGCGGCTAACAAGAACATCAAGAAGATTGTTCAAAAGATGGTTGTGACCTACAAAGACTAGCACGAGAGGCTGCCCTTTACTCTTCACGGTTATCAAACATCTGTCTGTACTTCAACAGGGGCAACCCCTTCCTCTCTAGTATATAGCATGGAGGCAGTGCTCCCCATCGAAGTAGAGATCCCATCAATCCGGGATATGGCAAAGGCGACACGACAAACTAAACCTGATCGAAGAGAAACGAATAACGACACTATGCCACGGTCAGTTGTATCAACAAAGAATGAAGAGGGCGTTCGACAAAAAGGTTCGACCTTGCATCTTCAGGAAAGGAGACCTTGTGCTAAAAAAGATAGAATCATTTCTCACTGATTCTCGGGGCAAATGGACTCTGAATTATGACGGCCCCTATGTGGTCTAGAAAGCTTTCTCAGGCTGTGCCTTGAGACTTGCAACCATGGATGGAGAAGAATTTGCCTACTCCACAAATGTTGATGTAGTCAAGAAATACTTCGCCTAAATAAAAAAAATGTCTCGGTGGATTGAAAACCCGAAAGGGCGGTCCAGGCAAAAATTAAAGACAGAATAAAAAATCATCCCAGTGGATTGGAAATCCCATAGTATAATCCAGACAAAAGTGAGGGATTAATGGCAAGTAACTACGTCCAACAGGGCAAGTCCCTCAGCGGCAGTCATGCCATCCATCAGAGAAAACTCCAGTAAGGGTCATCTTTGACAGAAGCTTAGGATGCCCAGAATTCAAAGTTGGTAGAAGGATAGCGGTCGTTATGTTTCAATGTTGCCCTTTTCCCTTAAATCACCATTTTCTAACTTTGTAAATACTCTATGGAATCACGCGATTGGCTAATTTCCATCCTATCAATAAAATTTGAGCCCTTGTGCTTTTGTTTGCAATTCTTATTTGTTTTAGCTTTACAGAACGACGTTTTAACATGATAAACGATTCTTGAAATAAAACAAAAATGAATTTACTTGTTCAATTTTTTCTGCTTTAAAATAAAGATGGCAATTCTTTTGACTGTTGAACATCGAAAGGAAATTGATCGCTTCTCTGGAAGTAATCGAACTTCAAAGTGTAGAATCAAAGTACTCCTTTTAAACCAGCATGCCTGATTGAAGGATCAGTTGTGTCAGATGCGAATGTTCTTCCTGACAACCCTCGGCAGAGTTCTTACCTCCTAAGCCCGACCAACGGTTGTTCCCTGCAGGGACTATTTCTCCTAAACAAGGCAGAATTGCTATCTTGAACAAATGATACTTTACATCCCCCACTGTGGCCGAGTATCCAGTCGTGTTCATCTACAAGTCTGTATTCCGCGTCAGTTTTGTCAGCATAAACATACATACATCATGCATATTTGATTTACATTCATATTCATATTGCATCACTATCACTCTAGTCGGTCTTGTCCCCTAGTGATAACCGTCCTCTCAATCGAGTTGTCAGTTCTTTCCTCGTCAGGAAATGTTGCGTCTGAACGCTCTCTCCTCCAGTTTATTTATGGATTAGAGTTGGTCCTAGGCCACTTTAATTACTTGAACCTCTGAAAGACCAGAAAACATTCGACAAAAGTCACTCTTCACCATTGAAGATGATATTTTTCGCATTCCCGGATTAAGGAAAATCCCCAGGGAAAGCTTCTTAATCAGAGAATCGACAATGCAGTAGTTTTTCTCTGAAAAAACCGCTGACGAAAAGGTCATCAGCACCTCAAAATTGGATCACATCATATGGCATTTCTCCAAGAAGATCCCGAGAAAAGTATGATGTAACTCCCCAAGTGAAGACAGTCTCTCAAGAGACTCATTTTCCCCAATAGAGTCGACAAATGGCATCTCCAACAGAGAAGTTTGTACACCTCTACAACTCAGACGACTGGGTTCCCCAGTAATTCTGACATCAAATTTTTTTCTATCAAATGGCATCTCCCCAAGAAAATTCGGCAAGAAGTTTGAGGAAAATCGCTACATATAGCGTCCCTTGTCAAGAAATTCTATTGACAAAAGAAACTAAGACCAGTTCCTTGGTAGGAAATCAGGATCGAGGGGAAGTTTATTTCAGAAACTTAGACTAGTTCCTTGGTAGGAAACCAGGATCGAGGGGAAGTTTACATAAGAAACTTAGACCAGTTCCTTGGTAGGAAACCAGGATCGAGGGGAAGTTTATATTAGAAACTTAGACCAGTTCCTTGGTAGGAAACCAGGACTGAGGGGGAGTTTATATCAGAAAACTGAGACCAGTTCCTTGGTTGAAGACCAGGATCGAGGGGAAGTGTTTACCTTTTCTAGGCATCATTGCTTAGCAAAAGAAGAAAGATGCGTGAACTACCATTCATAAACACCATCAAAATTTTGGGTATTCCGATATTTAATCCTCTTGCACCCCGAATGCCCGAATGCCTTCGCCATTCACACCTTCGGGTCCAAGAAGATTAAATAGGGGCATCTGTCATACCCCAAATTTTAACCACTAAGATTTTCCATCCTTGTGTAAATCATCATCACAATATGGATAAATCATTATGCCTTATCAGTCTCCCCAAAGATGGGTGAGCATTCACTACAATCAGACTTAGGGTTTCAAGCCCTCTCAGAGCTCTTAGACAAAGGATCAATCAAGAATTGACATGATCTTCAACTTGTATAACCTCACAAACATCCACAATGTATCAAGAGGACTCCCACAGCAAGAATCAAGCACAATGTTGCAGCATTCCAGGTGGATTAAGCCTTAAGATCGCTAGTGTCACCAAATTAGGGTTTGGTCGACCAGGGCCTCCAGATGGAAATTTTCCTATGGGCATGAGCCCATGCTTCAAAGCATAACCTAATATACTCCATGGAACATCATGGACCCAATCATCAAGTCAATTTAACCTCGGGGGACGCATTCATCAAAAAATCAGGAATTAGGGTTTCTTGACCTAATTCACCCCTAAGTTGACTTTTGGGACAAATCATGAGCCAAGACCTCAAGACATGGTTTGAGGGTCTCTAATACACCACAATGATCCATTTACAACAATGGATTGGTCCAAGAAGCTTGATCCACATGTTTCAATTTCATCTGAACCACAATTAGGGTTTTGAGGAAAAAGTCAACTGTACCTTTGACTTTTGACCCAGGCATGCTCCCAAACCTTGGTACATGATTCAATACACCCTATAACACCTATGAAATTAATCCATCAAGTTTGATTTAGGTCAAGGACTTGATTTCATAAAGGATCGCACAGTTTGGAATTCATCTGACAAAAAGTCAACTGTGCACAAAAGTAAACTTTGACTTTTTGAGATTTTTCATAATTATGGTTCTTTGACCCTAAAATGATGTTAATGTGTGATTGGAATCATCATTCATCAAGAAAAATCAAGAAAAGTGGGATAACTTGCAAAAGGGGTAACCATACAAAACTTAGAATATTTCTAAGTTATGAAACAAAGTGGCTAGGGTACCAACTTCCAAGGATCATAACTTGAGATCCAAGCAACCATTTGGGCTGATCCAAAGATGGATTTATAGCTCTCATGGCATACTTCAAAAGTCTCAACTACACCTCATTTCAATTCCTCATGGATCCAAAAGGTATCATGGCATACTTTAAATGTAGGGGAATTTTTCACTTGGATCCAAAAGGTATCAAAACAAACTATGATCACACATATGTTTTATCATATGAGAGCTTTCCAAAATGGCCAAGAACTCCATTAAACTCCACTTACACCAAGAGTTATGATAGTGGCAAAATGTCTTGCTGCAACTGTCATAACTAGGCAGATTTGTGCATTTTGCTCGATTTGAGCAAATTTTGCAAATGACAAACAACTTTATCCATTTGAACACCTCACGGGGACACCAAGGAGGGATAAACACTGATCCATAAGCCTCCCAAGTCCTTGGAACCAAAAGTAGCATGCCAAACCTAGAAATCCCTAAAGAGGGGACAAGACTCCAATTATGTTTTGGAGCATTCAATGGATGCACCAAGGTGGCATGGACTGAGCCATTTCCAACTGAATTCAGTCAAGACATATCCAAGACCAAGGTGTAGCGAGCGAATTTGGGACGCGGTTCTTAGGCGCTGTCGCTCTTTGGGGGTTACTACAGGTCGATTCATTTTTTATCCTATTGAAGGTGATGAAGGAAGGGAAATAGATGTCTCCAATTAACCCTGCTTGTATACTGAGTTTAAACAGCGGTCTGTTAAGTTACGGATGCGATATGGAAGTGGGGCCTCTTTCTTCTTACTTTGTTAAGGCCGAAATACTGGGACTGGGCTATTGGTAGTGTAACGCCCGTTTATTTAATTAAGTATTTAATTAAATATAATTGTAGTATGTTGTGTTGATTCGCGTTGATTTGAGTATTTGTGTCGATTTAAGTTGATTCCGGAATATCGGAATATTATGTTGATGTTTCTAAGTTGGTTCGAGTTGAATTGATTTAATAAGTTGATTTAAGTTGTGGAAATAATATTGAATATTTTCCGTCTATGGTTAAATATGTTGATTTGGTGGTTTGGACGATTTATTTGATAGTCGGTAATTAGTCGATTTAGTCGAGAGAAATAATATTAGAATTAATATTATGGAATATAAGCGTATTTTATTTAAGTGGGCATAGTCGTTGCGTTGGTGGTAGTAATTGGTGAGGTGTTGATTAGTAGGCCCAAATTGAGATTTATAATTATAATAATAATTATAATAAAAAGAAAAATAAGGAGAGGAAGTTAGGTTTTGTATCAGTAAAGGAAAGAAGAGCAGGAACGTGAGAAAGAAGAACGAGGAAAAGTTGGAGAAAGAGGGATACGGGAGAATTACCGTCGGAGCCAAGTCGGAAAAGTCGATTGGAAATTCGAGCGGCCATCAATCTAAGGTAAGGGTGGGGTTCGAATTTTATAACCGGGAATAAGATGATTAATACGCGGGATTGGGATTGTATGATTTTTCCTACTGTGTATGTGTTGAACTGTATTGTGGAATTTGTTCTGGTTTTATGTGTTGAACCGTATTGTGGAATTTGTTCTGGTATTATGTGTTGACCCGTATTAATGGATTGTTCTTATTTTTGAGAAAATTGATGTTCTGTGGGAGGTTTTAGTGTTTGATTTGATGAACTGGTAGTGTAAGAAATTCTGGGTTATAAAACTGTTAATTAGTTGTCTTAAATACAAAAAAATAAATAAATAAATATATATATTTATATATAGGGGGGATGGCATAAGCCACCCCATGTGAAAGTTACTGGTGGCGTAAGCCACCTTATGCAAGGATGAAGGTGGCGCAAGCCACCTGGAGTATCTAAGGATGGCGCAAGCCATCATATGCTGGGAGTGTTGGGTGGCGCAAGCCATATGGTTTCCAGTAAGGGTGGAGCAAGCCACCTTGGCTTGGTAACTATTGGTGGCAAACGCCACCTGTGTTCTACGTGTTATGTGTTTTCGTGTGTGTGTATTTTTCTGTGTGGAATTCAATTGTAAGCAGTTAGTATAACATGTGTAGCAGAATTTAATGGTTTGGTAATAGAAAGATTAAGTGGAATCAAAACCAGTAAACTTGAATTAACAGGAAAAATAATAGCCAATATGAAATAGCAGAAAATGAGAAAAATAGTAGTAGCAATTTTTAACAGAAAATGAGAGTTTTAATAGGAAGGGGAATTTGGCAGATAATGGTATTTTTATCAGAGTTGGAATTTTGATGACAGTATGATTGCGAGCAAAATGTGTGGTATCAATAAGTTGAAAATTAACAGAATTATTAAATTAATTGGTAGTAATAACATAATATTAAAATAGTACCGGTTTAGCCGAATGAGTAGAATTAAGCGGAAAAATTAGTTGTTCGGAATTTAACAAAAAATGTCGAGTTAGTTAGTAATAATTAGTAGGTGATTTTTAGTCGGTTTATTTTGTTGAATTCGTGTTGTATGTGTGGATTTCTTGTACACTTGCTTATGTGGTTTTGCCCCAGTTTGTGGGCGTTTTTAAGTCGTAGGTCGAAGGACCAATGTTGATGTTAAAGTTGTAGGTATTATGACCAACATTGATGTATATAAGTTGTAGGCCTTTGGCCAAAGTTGAATCGTGTTGAATTAAAGTTGTTATGTGGTTTGTTATATGTTTTTCGGCGTTGATTGTTGTTATGTGTTGAGTCGTTGCATCATGGCATACATTGCTTTCTAAGTTGGAGCGGATGCTCACCACGTTGGCCTGGATTGGCAAGATTATTAAGTTGAAGGCTTATGCCTTGCAGATACCTCGATAACCTGGTATATTTTAAGTTGGGAGTTTTACTCCGATGGTACCACATGCATATGCATAGTTGAGTCGCATCCTGTGTTGCATTATTTATGTTGTTTGTGTTGATTGTGTTTTGTTGAAGTGTAGTAAGTTGTTTATGCTGTCCAAGTTGATAAAGTTGTTCATGTTGCTTAAGTTGATAAAGTTGTTTGCGTTGTTTAAGTTGATGAAGTCGATTATGTTGATGTTGAAGAAGTTGAATATGTTGGGTATATTTGTTGAAGTTGATGAAGGTGTTTACGTTGATTTTAGAGTTGAAGTTGGTTATGTTGATTAGGTTGATTTTAGTGATTATGTCGTAAATGTTGATATGTGTAATAGGTTGATAAAGTATGTTGGTAAGTTGTGGGTGATTTGTAAGATGTTGTTGTTTGATAGTAATGAAAATTGTATGAGTCTTTCTAACG
This sequence comes from Lathyrus tuberosus, assembly GCA_022829125.1. Classification (NCBI taxonomy): domain Eukaryota; kingdom Viridiplantae; phylum Streptophyta; class Magnoliopsida; order Fabales; family Fabaceae; genus Lathyrus; species Lathyrus tuberosus. The sequence continues at coordinate 3,185,043 of JALAZF010000468.1, read as the reverse complement.
TATTGATTATTATAATCTTGTTTATATTTTTCGATATCTCACCGCTTCTGTGTATGGTGATGGTTTATATGCCATCCTGCAGGTAGTCAAGATGAATATCCGGTTACCTTAGTTCGAGTCGGTGGTTGTCGCTCTGATACGTAGCACTCGGGGGGATGACGCGTGTCTTATTTGCTTATTTGTTTACATGCTAATTTTTAAGTAGAATTGCCGAAGAATACCTTGTGGCTTATTTTAAAGTTGTTTTAAATTGTTTCCATGAAAATATGTTGTTACTAAGTTGTTTAAGTTGAACAAATGTTATAACATGTAAAAGTTGAATGTTTGAGAATCCGCTGCGTGGTTGTAAAAGTTGTTGTTATAGTTTCATCCGAATCAAAAGTGTTATGTATCAATGTACTATTTGATTAAATGAATAAGTTTTTAAAGTTGAAAAATGTGGCATCCTATTTGTGTACTTGTTGATTGAATTTTTACTAGTCTGATTTTCAATATAATTGCCGGGTAGAAATGAGGTGTTACATGTAGGATGTTAGGACTGATGCTCTTTATATGAAGGTACGGGATTTTGGGTTTTTGATTAGTGTGCTCGCTAAGATTTTTCTTTCAATTTTATGCCTACGTATTCCCGTTTACCGAAACAGGGAAATCAAAGCAATCGTAGTTCCTCCTATTCTATGGGAGGAAATGGTGTTTTGGTGTCTTGTTCAAAGCCCAAGACATGAAGCTAAAGGTGGTTTGGTATCTTGTTCAAAGCCCAAGATGTGAAGCTAAATGGTCTATTTGTATCCTGTTCTTTAAGGAAACGGGAAATCCAAAGGGTATTGAGACTATTCGAGTCTAGGGATTTTCTTCCTATTTTTGAAAGGAGCTTGAGAATGTCTTTGAGACTCAAGGAATTTAGACTGTCCAAGTCTAGAGTTTTATCTTTTGTAATATGCTTTAAGAAACAGTAGTAGGGTCTAGACTCTTTGAAACACTGTTCTATTAAGATGACTAATTTCTGTTCCTATACCTCTAGGAGGTCGTCGGGATAAATTGTACGAAGCCCAAGAGTAGGCTGGAAACTTTTAAGAAGCCGAGGGACAATTTGTACTAAGCCCAAGAGGAGGCTATCATTCCCGGAGGAAGAATCATTATATGAAGCCTAAGAGGAGCTGTGAATACTTCTAAGAAGTCGATGGGTCCTTGTACAACACCCAAGAGGAGGCGAGGATGCTTTTAAGAAGCCTGTGGGTCCTCGTACTAAGCCCAAGAGCAGGCTGATGAACAGTTCCAGAAGGGGTTTCACATGGAACAATGGCCTTCTGTATACGAACTGTTCAAAGGGGGGGATTTCTTAGATCTAGTTATCTAGAGTTGATGTGAGGTTCGGTCTAGTTCTAGACGTATTTTCCGGGGAAACTCTAAATATCTATACTATTATTACACAGTTGATATGAGTTTATGAAAGAAGACTTACAGCGAAACAGCCACACAGTACAGTTATATACATATGAAAGCGATAAATGAAAGCGGGTAAACACTTACTCGGTTGTAGAGCTTCCATGCTGTTTGGTTAGTTTGTTCAACAAAGAAAACTCTGATAACAATATTATATTCAAAATCAAAGGAGAAAGTGCTTCGAAAAGAAAGATTAGGGCTTATAGCTTAAGGAGAGCCCCAGGGTTTTATCAGTGATTGCACTGTTGTTTGTACAGGGATTTATACAAGTGACTAAGGTCTAAGAAAGATTTTCTGTACAAAGGGTGGGTCTTACACACTATTAGAGGCCCAAGAGTGTTTTAAAGAAAAGAAATGGGTCTTACTACTCGAGGGTAGGCCCAGATGATTTTTTGTTTGAAATGGCGATCGCGTCGAGAATTTGAAAACGCAGTGGATTTTATACAATGACTGAGGTCCAAAAATGATTTGGTTTTCAAAAGCGTTGGGTCTTACACTCTAATAGAGGCCCAAAAGTTTTGAATGGGTCTTATAGCTCGAGGAGAGGCCCAAGGTTTGTTTTAAAACGGGGGATGATCGCGCCGAATTTTTTGAAATACAACAGCACTTATACAATAAGTGAGGCCCAGAAATAGGTTTGTATTTACAAAGGATTGGGTCTTACACTCTATTAGAGGCCCATGAGTGTTTGAAAATGATTTGTGAGGGTGAAAATCAAAGAAACCCTAATTTATTTTCCTTTAAAAGTAAATATTAAAAGAAAATCAATGAAAAATACCAAATGAATTTGAATAAATCACTTGTGATTTTTGTTTATGGTTTGAAAAATGAGGTTTTAATCATAAGAGATATTAAAACTCATTTGGTGTTGATTTTTCAAGATGAATGTTCATTTTAAAATGTTTAAAAACAATTAAAAAGGAATTTATTCACAAAAGTACTAATTATATTAAATAAATAATATAAGTTTAATTTTTTGTGGAATAAAATATTTCAACATTTTTGTGATTTTTTGCAAAAAGAACCAATAAAAAATAATTAAAATTGAAAGAGATATTAATTTTCCAATTAATTTATAAAACATAAAAATATTGGAAAAATAGTAAAAATGTGAAAAAACACAAAATGGCATGGGTGGGGTTTGAACCCACGGCCTCAAGGTTATAGGGCGCGCGCCTTACCACTGGGGTGGTGATACATCCATTACTTGAAACAAAACAACAAATATACAAGGCTTGCCTTGTTCTTGGCCTGGCCCAAGGCAAGGCAAGGCAAGTTTTGAGTCAAAATCGTGAAGGTCATAACTTTCTCATTTCTCCATGTTTGGGGACAAAATTTATATGCATCTGGCCTAGAATTTCACAAGAAATCCAATGGTGGTGGTATTTTTTTCAGATCATGACCCCTCCTCAAAATCCGATAGGGGTTTTGAAAAAGGCCTATAATTGCATTTTCTATGCTACACTTTGATACAGGCATGAATTACATGATCAATTGGTTCAAACACAACATATATAATAGGTATGAGGTGTGCATGATCAGTGGACTTCAAAGCAATGCATATTTTGGAAAGTTCAAGTCATGAGGCTTACCTCCTTTTGAGCTTTTTGGAGTTTTTGTGCAATCTGTCAAGCCTCTTGCTCCAGAAATGATTTGATGCTTTAGACACACTCAAATGATCCCTTAGAAGCTTTTAGGATGAGTTGAATCAGCTGGAACCTGCAAAAACACAAACTGGCCCTTTCTTGCAAAAGGGGTTAAAAGTGACCAAAATAGCAACTCTCTCAAATGGTGTTCCAGAAGGGGGGAACCATTTGGAATAGTTCAAGGATGATATTTGGAGTGTGTTTGAGGTTTTATCTGGTTTAGAAAGTGAATGAATCAAGACATGGCTTGAAAAATGCACAAAAGGCCTATTTTGAGGTTTTGAGAGGTGACTTTGTGATTTTGGTGTTACAGGTCACTTGTGAGAGTTTGGATCACCTACATATGATGTTTATGAGGTGTGTGTATGATTGGTTTGATTGGAATTGCTCTCAAACTCAAAAACTCAGAGTTACCTTGCTAAAGAAGGCATTTTGGCCTAAAGAGAGGGAATTTGAGGAAAGCATTTGTTTAATGGCTTTGGTGTACTCAAACTGAGCACAAATGAGCTCTATTTATAGTATAGCAAGTTTTTTTTAGGATCAATAGTGAATGGCAACTGCAACAGAGGTTTGGCCAATGTTGAGCAATATAAATCCAAGTCTCCTCTAGCCATTGACTAGAGGTTAGGGCACAAGCCTTTGGTTCCCTTGGTCTTGGATAAGTCTTGACTGAATTCAGTTGCAAATGGCTCAGTCCATGCCACCTCTAAGCATCTATTAAATGCTCCAATCCAAAATTGGAGTCTTGTCCCTATTTTAGGCAATTCTAGGTTTGGCATGCTACTTCTTGTTCCAAAGACTTTGGAGGCTTGGCTCAGTGTTTGTCCCCTTTAGATTTGATCCTCAGATGTGTCCAAAGTGATGACAAGTCTTGGAATTATCAGATTTTGCCAAATCGAGCAAAAAATGCAAAATTCTGCCTAGCCTTGGCAGTTTTCAGCAAGGCATATTGCCATTGTTATATCTCATGGCTCAAGTTGAGTTTGGTGATGTTCTTGGTCATTTTGGAAGGCCCTCATATGATACAACAACTGTTTAATCATATTTGGTTTTGATACTTCTTGGATCCAAATGAAAAATGCCCTTACATGTGGAGAAAAGTGAAGGCAGATTCTGACTTAGTGAAAATTTCACTAAGTGTTGGAAAAAAGTGTCATTTTCACTTTTTGTGATTTTGATCATTCCATAACTCAAAATCCATGAGGAATTTGGAGGGAGGTCAGTTTTAAGCTTTTGTATAGGGCCATGATATCTACAAATCAAGCTTTGGATGGGGAAAAATGGCTTTGTGGTTTAAGAGTTATGATCCTCCAAAGTTGGTACCCTTGCCACTTTGTTCATAACTTAGAAAATTTTCTAAGTTTTTATGGTTACCCCTTTTACAAGTTATCCCACTTTTCTTGATTTTTCTTGATGAATGATGATTAAAATCATACATTAACATCATTTTAGGGTTAAAAAACCATTTTTGTGAAAAATCTCAAAAAGTCAAAGTTTGACTTTTGTGCACAGTTGACTTTTTGTCAGATGAATTCCAAACTGTGCGATTCTCTGTGAAATCAAGTCCTTGACCTAAATCAAACTTGATGGATTGATTTCATAGGTGTTATAGGGTGTATTGAATCATGTCCTAGGGTTTGGGAGCATGTCCTGGTCAAAAGTCAAAGTTACAGTTGACTTTTCTCGCGAAACCCTAATTGTGGTTCAGATGAAAATGAGACTTGTTGCTCAAGCTTCTTGGATCAATCCATTGTTGCAAATGGATCAATGTGGTATGTTGAAGACCCTCAAATCCTCTCTTGAGGTCTTGACTCATGATTTGTCCCACAAGTCAACTTAGGGGTGAATTAGGTCAAGAAACCGTAATTCCTGATTTTTTGTGAATGCATCCCCTGAGGTTAAATTGACTTGATGATTGGGTCCATGATGTTCCATGGAGTATATTAGGTTATGCTTTGAAGCATTGGCTCATGCCCAGAGTAAAATTTTCATCTGGAGGCCCTGGTCGACCAAACCCTAATTTCATGACACTAGCGATCTTGAGGCTTGATCCACTTAGAATGCTGCAACCTTGTGCTTAATCCTTGAAGTGGGAGTCCTATTGATCCTTTGTGGATGTTTGAGAGGTTAGACAAGTTGAAGATCATGTCATTCCTTGATTGATCCTTTGTCTAAGACTCTGAGAGGGCCTGAAACCCTAAGTTTGATAGTAGTGGATGCTCACCCATCTTCGGGGAGACTAATGAGGTATGATGGTTCATCCATATTCTGATGATGATTTTCACAATGATGGGAAATCTTAGTGGTCAAAATTTGGGGTATGACACAAGGGAACCAGCAGCCTGTGCCCTAACCTCTAGTCAATGGCTAGAGGAGACTTGGATTCCCAATGATCAACATTGGCCAAACCTCTGCTGCAGTTGCGTTTCACTATTGCAGCCAAAACAAACTTGCTCTACAATAAATAGAGCTCATTTGTGATCAGTTTGAGTACACCAAAGCCATCAAACAGATGCTTTCCTCAAAATCACCTTCTCACTTCCAAATTTTCCTTCCAAAGCAAGTCACTATCGGGTTTTGAGTTTGAGAGCAATTCCAACCAAACCAATCAAACACACACACACCTCATAAACATCATATAGAAGTGATCCAAACTCTCACAAGTGACCTGTAACACCTAAATCACAAAGTCCCTTCTCAAAACCTCAAAATATGGCCTTTTTGCATTTTTCAAGCCATGTCTTGATTCAGTCACTTGCCAAACCAGATAAAACCTCAAACACACTCCAAATATCATCCTTAAATTGTCCCAAATGGTTTCACACATCTGGAACACCATTTGAGAGTGTTGCTATTTTGGCCATGTTTGCCCCTTTTGCAAGAAAGGGCCAGTTTCCATTCCTAAGGTTTCCAGCTGGTTCCAATCATCCTAAAAGCTTCTAAGGGATCATTTGAGAGTGTTCAAAGCATCAAAACATTTCTCGAACAAAGCACTTGGCAGGTTGCCCAAAAAGCTCTAAGGGAGGTAAGCATAACTACTTGAATTCTTTAAAATCTGCCTTGCATTGAAGTCCACTGATCATGCATCTCTTATACATGTTATATGTGTTGTGTTTGAACCAATTCATCATGTAATTCATGCATGTACCAAGAGGTAGCACAGAAAAATGCAAAATATGGCCTATTTCAAAACCACTATCGGGTTTTGAGGAGGATTTGTTTTCTGAAAAAACCACCACCACCACTGGATTCCTTGTGAAATTCTAGGCCAAATGCATATAAATTTTGTCTCCATCCATGGAGAAATGAGAAAGTTATGGCCTTCACGTTTCTGACCAAAATCTTGCATTGCCTTGCCTTGGGCCAGGCCAAAAAACAAGGCAAGCATTGTATATTTGTGGTTGCGTTCCAATACACGGATGTATCACAAGGCACACATGCTGCACACAAGAGGTCTGGGGTTCGAATCCCCCTCGCCCCAGATCCTATTTTTTTACCACTTTTTCATATTTTATTCTTTTTCATATTATTTTTAATGATTTGAAAAATTAATAACTCCCTCAATTTTAATTATTTTTTATTGGTTCTTTTGCAAACAATCACAAAAATGTTGAAATATTTCATTCCACAAAAAAAATCAAATTTATATTATTTATTTAATGTAATTAGTATTTTTGTGAATAAATTCATTTTTAATTATTTTTAAACATTTTAAAAGTGAGTATTTACCTTGAAAATCAAAACCAAATGATTTTTTAATTCATCTTGTGATTAATACCTCATTTTTCAAACCTTAAACAAAAAATCACAAGTGGTTTATTCAAACTCATTTGGTATTTTTATCATTTTATTGCTTTTCTTTGAATATTTACTTTTAAAGAAATACAAAATTAGGGTTTCTTTGATTTCAACCCTCATCAATCATTTTCAAAACATTTTTTGGGCCTCTAATAGAGTGTAAGACCCAACCCCTTTAAAAACCACAACATTTTTTGGGCCTCAGATATTGTATAAGACCCACTGTGTTTTCAAAACCTCGGCGCGATCGTCGTTATCTCTGGGCTTCTCCTTGAGTTGTAAGTCCCATCTCTTGTACAAAAAATAAGTCAATGGGCCTCTAATAGAGTGTAAGACCCAACCCCTTTGAAAATTAAAACATTTTTTGGGCCTCAGATATTGTATAAGACCCACTGTGTTTTCAAAACCTCGGCGCGATCGCCGTTAACCCTGGGCTTCTCCTTGAGTTGTAAGTCCCATCTCTTGTACAAAAAATAAGTCGTTGGGCCTCTTAGTAGAGTGTAAGACCCAATGCTTTGTAAATACAAACCATTTTTTGGGCCTCAGATGTTGTATAAGTCCCGTTGTATTTTCAAAATCACGGCGCGATCGTCGCCTTTTAAAACTAAACCTTGGGCCTCTCCTTCAGCTGTAAGCCCCATCACTGGTACAAAAACACTTTGGGCCTCTAATAAAGTATAAGACCTAACCCCCTTGTACATAAAAACTTTGTGGGCCTCACATATTGTATAAGTCCCTCTGTACGGTTTTCAAAATAGCGGTGCGATCATCATTAACACCTTGGGCCTCTCCTTGAGCTGTAAGCCCCAACAACTTTTCAAAGCACTTTCTCCTTTGATTTTGAATATAATATTGTTATCAAAGCTTTCTTTGTTGAACAACTTACAAAACAGCATGGAAGCTCTACAACCGAGTTAGTATTTACCCGCTTTCATTTATCACTTTCACATGTATATAACTGTATTGTGGGGTTGTTTCACTGTAAGTCTTCTTTCACATCCTTTTATATACTTGTCACATATCCACTGTGTAATACTAGTATAGCTATTTGAGTTTTCCCCGGCAACTACGTCTAGAACTAGGTAAAGCCTTGTGTGTCACTCTTAAATACAAACAAAACCAGATCCTCCATAGGATTACCAGATACAATCTTCCCTACTCTTGGGCTTAAACAAAATGGAAACGTGAAAGGCATCATTCTCGGTGAACCCTTTCTCAGACTGTCACTCTTAGAAATTGTCAAAGAAACTCTACTCCCCAGAGTTTATCTACTCTCCGTGAATAGCATCTCTTGAGTTTCTTCCATATTCAAGAACTTTCCTGGCTTGATCTATTCTCTGTGAATAGCATGTCTTGACTTCTCTTGGTTTGGGGACCCACAGGCTTCCTAAAAGCATCCTCGCCTCCTCTTGGGCATTGTACAAGGACCCTTCGGCTTCTTAGATGTTCTCATGCCTTCTCTTGGGATTAATACAAGGACCTTGACGACCTCTTAAAGGTATAAGACAGAACTTAGTCATCCTTTACTAGAGCAGTCTTTCCAGCGTCAAAACTCCGGTCGTTGTAGGGTTGATACCCATCCCTTAATACCGGTGCCTCCTCTTGGGCATTGTACAATTGATAAAACTCTAGACTCGGACAGTCTAAGACCCTTGAGTCTCAAAGACATTCTCAAGTTCCCTTCAAACATAGGCAGAAACCTGGTCTCTCCCATGAGAGTTCCCTATACTTGGACTCGCTTCAGGATCTCCGGAATCCATGGCGGCAAGGTAGCCTCCTCTTGGGCTTTGTTAATTGACTCTCCCCAGCGGAGTTAACCTTTTCAGACTCTCTTATTGAGTCATCCTCCCCTTTTTTAGCGTCCGTCTTAGGCTTCGTATAAGACAGATAAAAACACTCTCTTGTTGAGTATAAAAGACTCTATTGCTGAGTTAATTCCCTTTGAGCCTCTATCTCGGGCTCCGTACGAGATAGCAAAACACTCTCTTGTTGAGTATAAAAAACTCTCTTGTTGAGTCAAAACCCTTTTTAGCCTCTGTCTTAGGCTTCGTATAAGACAGATAAAAAACACTCTCTTGTTGAGTATAAAAGACTCTCTTGTTGAGTCACTTCCCTTTTAGCCTCTATCTCGGGCTTCGTACGAGACAGCAAATCAATCTCTTGTTGAGTATAAAAGACTCTCTTGTTGAGTCAAACATTTTTTAGCCTCCTTCTTAGGCTTCATATATGACAGATATAAGACTCTCTTGTTGTGTCAAAACCTTTTAGCCTCCGTCTTGGGCTTCGTACAAGACACATAAAAGCACTCTCTTGTTGAGTCAGTCACTTGTTAGCACCCTCTTGTTAGGTCAATCGCCTACTGTTAGGATTTGTATAAGAAAACCCCGGTTGAGTCGATCAACCTTTTAGCATCAAACCTGTGTCTTGCTCACAACATACAAACATCAACAACTCCTCTTTATAGATGACAAATTCTCTCTAATCCTAAACCTTTTAGCTTCACGTCTCGGGCTTTGAACAAGATACATATCACCTTTATCTTCACGTCTTGGGCTTTGAACAAGACACCAAAACGACCTTTTTCCTCCCATAGAATAGGAGGAACTACGATCGCTCTGATTTCCCTGTTTCGTTAAGTGGGAATACGTAGGCATAAGATTGCAAAATCTTAGCGAGCATACTAATCAAAAACCCAAAATCCAGTATCCCCATATATCAACCCAAAAGCATCTGACCTAATCCCTTTCCAAAAACCTCACAAATAGTCCATACATTCTAATCTTAACAAAATAATCGAATAGGGGCCCACATCTCAATAGCATCTGTAAACCAATGGTTTTGACTGTTTAAACTCAGTTTGCAATGAGGGTTAATTGGAGACATCTATTTCCCTTCCTTAATCAGCTCAATAGGAGAAAAAATGAATCGAACTGTAGTACCCAAGCGATCATGATTCAAGACCACAAAAATCGCGCTACGACCACCTTTAGTGGTCATATGAGTCTTTACTTCTGACTCGTCCAAATAAATTGCTCTTGCAAAGGTTTGATCTTTTGGAATTTCTTTCAGTCCAGAAAAGGGAGCTTGATCAGTGATATATAAATCAGTCAGGTAAGAATACTACTCTAGTGTTGGTGCTAGCTGATAATCCGGGAATGTGAAATAGTGATAAACTGGATCGTAGAACTGAATGAGTGTAGACAGGATTCCCTCAATTACATGGACCCTAAATAGGGACAACAGTCCTCCATACTTGGCTCTGAAAGCCTCAGGGTTGGTGATCATCCCAGCCAACCCTCTTAAATCCTCTAACTTTGGAACCTTGAAGGTATACTTGTGAGTTTTTCTTCTACCGAAATCCATAAAGCAATCCCTCTCTCTGACATTTGCGAACATTGTCTTAGTTTAATTTGAAAAAGAGAGACTAGAATTGCCCGTTGGACGATGTTGTTATCAGAATATGACATAGAGTACCACGCTCAGAAAGCCGTTAAAGGAAGTATTTTAGCCGATCATTTGGCTCATCAACCGATTGACGATCAAGAATCAATCGGGTTTGACTTCCCAGACAAAGATGTCATGTATCTAAAAATGAAAGATTGAGATGAACCGCTACCCAGTGAAGGGCCAGAACCAGGTTCCCAATGGGGACTTATCTTTGACGGAGCAGTTAATCATTACGGGAACGGAATTGGGGCAATCATTGTTACCCCTTAGGGTACCCGCATTCCTTTCACTGCCAGACTTACGTTCAAATGTACGAACAACGAGGCCAAATACGAAGCTTGTATCATGGGTCTCGAGGAAGTGATTGATTTAAGGATAAAAAATTTAGACGTATACGGCGACTCATCCTTGGTTATCAATCAGATAAAAGGAGATTGGAACACATACCAATCAGGATTGATTCCTTACAAGGATTATGCAAGAAGGTTGTTACCCTTCTTCAACAGAATCAAGTTTCATCATATCCCTCGTGAAGAGAATCACATGGCTGATGCATTAGCCACTATATCTTCCATGATTAGTGTAGGTCAATGGAATGATATACCTAAGATCGACATCATGCGCCTTGAACAGCCCGCTTACATCTTCACGGTAGAAGCAGTCATAGACAACAAACCTTGGTATCACGATATCAAATGCTTCCTTCAGAAACAAGAGTACCCATCTGGGGCACTTAGAAAAGACAGGAAAACCCTCAGTAGATTGGCTGGAAACTTCTTCCTGAGCGGTGACACTCTCTATAAGAGAAATTTTGACATGGTCTTGCTCCGATGCGTTGACAGACCAGAAGCAGATATGCTTATGAAAGAAATTCATGAAGGATCCTTTGGCACTCATGCCAACGGACACACAATGGCGAGGAAAATTCTGAGAGCAGGGTACTACTGGTTGACCATGGAATCTGACTGCTACAAGTACATGAGGAGGTGTCACAAGTGTTAGATATACTCCGACAAAATTCATGTACCTCCATCACATCTCAAAGTTCTCTCTTCCCCATGGCCTTTCTCGATATGGGGAATCGACATGATTAACATGATTGAGCCCAAGGCTTTAAACGGACATCGGTTCATCCTAGTAGCCATTGACTACTTCACCAAGTGGGTCGAAGCAGCATCACACGCCAATGTAACCCGTCAAGTGGTGGTCCGATTTATCAAAAACAATATCATCTGCTGTTATGGTGTTCCAAGCGAGATCATTACTGATAATGGATCTAACTTGAACAATAAGATGATGAAGGAGTTGTGCGCAGAGTTCAAGATCAAACACCATAACTGATGTCCCTACCGACCCAAGATGAACGGAGCGATAGAAACGGCTAACAAGAACATCAAGAAGATTGTTCAAAAGATGGTTGTAACCTACAAAGACTAGCACGAGATGCTACCCTTTGCTCTTCACGGTTATCGCACATCTGTTCGCACTTCAATAGGGGCTACCCCTTTCTCTCTAGTATATGGCATGGAGGCAGTTCTCCCCATAGAAGTAGAGATCCCATTAATCCGAGTATTGATGGAAGCTAAGCTCACCGAAGCTGAATGGTGTCAAAGCCGACACGACGAACTCAATCTAATCGAGGAGAAGCGAATCACGACACTATGCCATGGTCAATCGTATCAGCAGAGAATGAAGAGGGCGTTCGACAAAAAGGTCCGACCTCGTGTCTTCAGAAAAGGAGACCTCGTGCTAAAGAAGATACAATCATTTCTCACTGATTCGCGAGGCAAGTGGACTCCGAATTATGATGGCCCTTATGTGGTCACGAAAGCTTTCTCAGGCGGCGCCTTGAGACTTGCAACCATGGACGGAGAGGAATTTTCCTACCCCACGAATGTTGATGTAGTCAAGAAATACTTCGCCTAAACTTTAAAAAAAAAAAAAAAAAACGTCTCGGTGGATTGAAAACCCGAAAGGACGGTCCAGGAAAAAGTTAGAGACATATAAAAAAAATCATCCCGATGGATTGGAAACATCATAGTACAATCCAGCCAAAAATTAGGGATAATGGCAAGTAACTATGTTCAACAGATGCGAATCCCTCAGCAGCAGCAGTTACATCATCTGTCAGAAAACTCCAGTCAAGGTCATCTTCGACAGAAGCTCAGGATGCCCAGAATTCAAAGTTGGTAGAAGAATAGTGGTCGTTATGTTTCCACGTAGCCCTATTCCCTGTAAATTACCATTTTCTAACTTTGTAATCACGCGTTTGGCTGATCTCCATCTTATTAATAAAATTTGAGCCTTTGTGCTTTTGTTTGTAATTCTTACTTGTTTTAGCTTTACAGAACGACATTTTAACATGATCAACGATTCTTGAAATAAAACAAATATGAATTTACTTGTTAAAACTTTTTCTGCTTTTTAATAAAGACGGCAATTTCTTTTGAATGTTGAACATCAAAAGAACATCAACCGCTTCTCCAAAAGTAAGTGAACTTCAAAGTACAGAATCAAAGTACTCCTTCTACGCCAGTATGCCTGAATGAAGGGATCCACTGTGTCAGAGACCTTGTCTCGTCTGACATGCCACGGCAGAGTTCTTACCTCCTAAGCCCGATCAACGGTAGCTCCCAGCAGGGACTATCTCTCCTAAGCAAGGTGGAATTGCTATCTTGAACCAGCGATATCTCTACACGCCCCGCGACGGCCGAGTATCCTGTCATGTTCATCTTTTAGTTTGTGTGTCGCGTCAGTTTTGTCCGCATATACATACATACATCATGCATTATTGATTTGCGTTTACATTTCATATTGCATCACTATCACTCTAGCCGGTCTTGTCCCTTAGTGATAGGAGTTCTCCCAATCGAGTTGTCAGTTCTTTCCTCGTCAGGAAACGTTGTGTCTGAACAATCTCGCCACCAGTGTATCTTTAGATCAGAGTCAGCACTCGACCACTTTGATAACTTGAACCTCTGAAAAGCCAGAGAACCTTCAATAGATGTCACTCTTCACCATTGAAGATGATATCCTTGCTTTCCCGGATTAAGGAAAATCCCCAGAGAAAGCCTCTTAAGAAAAGGTTCGGCAGTACATCAGTATTTCTCCGAAAATCCTCTGATGAAAAGGTCATTGGCACCTCAAAATTGGATCACATCATATGGCATTTCTCAGAGAAGATCTCTGAGAAAAGTATGATGTAAAGACCCCAAGCGGAAGCAGTCTCTCAAGAGACTCGCTTTCCCCAGTAGAATCGACAAATGGCGTCTCCAACAGAGAAGATTGTGTACCTCTACAACTCACACGACTGGGTTCCCCCAGCAAGTCTAACCTCAGACCTTTTTCCATCAAATGGCATCTCCCCAGGAAAATTCGGCGAGAAGTTTAAAGGAAAGCCGCTACGCATAGCGTCCCTTGTCAATAAAGTTTATTGACAAAGGAAACTAAGACCAGTTCCTTGGTAGGAAACCAGGATCGAGGGGAAGTTTACAAAAGAAATTTAGACCAGTTCCTTGTTAGGAAACCAGGATCGAGGGGAAGTTTACATCAGAAACTTAGACCAGTTCCTTGGTAGGAAACCAAGATCGAGGGGAAGTTTATATCAGAAAACTAAGACCAGTTCCTTGGTTGAACACCAGGATCGAGGGGAAGTTTTTACCTTTTCTAAGCATCATTGCTTAGTAAAAGAAGATGAGTGCGCAAGCTACCATTCATAACCACCATCAAAATTTCGGGTATTCCGATATTTAATCCTCTGGCACCTCGAATGCCCGAATACCTTCGTCATTCACACCTTCTGGTCCAAGAAGATTAAATAGGGGCATCTGTCATACCCCAAATTTTGACCACTTAGATTTCCCATCATTGTGCAAATCATCATCACAATATGGATGAATCATCATGCCTCATCAAATGCCTCAAGGGTTGTCGAGCATTCACTACAATCAAAATTAGGGTTTTAGGCCCTCTCAGAGCTCTTAGACAAAGGATCAATCAAGAAATTACATGATCTTCAACTTGTCTAGCCTCTAACATATCCACAAAGGATCAAGAGGACTCCCACTTTAAGGATTAAGCACAAGGTTGCTCCCTTCTAGGTGGATCAAGTCTCAAGATCGTCAATATCACCAACTTAGGGTTTTGGTCGACCAGGGCCTCCAGATGAAAAATTTCATCTGGACACAAGCCAAAGATCCAAAACACAACCTAATGTACTCCATGGAACCTCATGGACCCATTCATCAAGTCAATTTTGCCTCAGGCAATGCATACATCAAAAATCAGGAAATAGGGTTTCTTGACCTAATTCACCCCTAAGTTGACTTTTGGGACAAACCATGAGCCAAGACCTCAAGATATGGTTTGAGGGTCTCTAATGAACTATATTGATCCATTTGGAACAATGGATTAATCCAAGAAGCTTGAGCAACAAGTCTCAATTTCATCTGCACCACAATTAGGGTTTTAAGGAAAAAGTCAACTGCAACTTTGACTTTTGACCAGGACATGCTCCCAAACCCTAGGACATGCCCCAATATACCCTATGACACCCTTGGAACATGTCCATCAAGTTTGATTTAGGTCAAGGACATGATTTCATGAAGAATTGCATAGTTTGGAATTCATCTGATAAAAAGTCAACTGTGCACAAAAGTCAACTTTAACTTTTTGAGATTTTTCACCAAAATGGATTTTTAACCCTAAAATGATGTTAATGTATGATTTGAATCATCATTCATCAAGAAAAATCAAAGAAAGTGGGATAACTTGTAAAAGGGGTAACCATAAAACTTAGAAATTTTTCTAAGTTATGGAAAAAGTACCACTAATGCACCAACTTTGGAGGACCATAACTCCTAAACCACAACGCCAATTTTTTTCATCCAAATATGGATTTGTAGCCCTCATTACCCTCTACAAAAACTTCAACTAGACCTAAGTCCAATTCATTAAGGATTTTGAGTTATGGAGTGATCAAAATCAAGAAATCACACTTTGTTCCAACACTTAGTGAAAATTTCACTAAGTCAGATTTTGCTTCACTTTTTGCCAAATGTAGAGGGATTTTTCACTTGGAATCAGAAGAGATCAAAATTAAACATGTTCAAACAGTTGTTGTATCATGTAAGGGCTTTCCAAAATGGCCAAGAACATTGCCAAATTCAACTTACACCATGAGATATGACATTGTCAAGTTGCCTTGCTGAAATCTGTCAAAGGCAAAGCAGAATTTGCAACCTTGCTCGATTTGCCAAAATCAGCCAAATTCAAATGCTCCTATCCACTTGGACACATCTGAGGATTGAATCTAAAGGGGACAATCACTGAGCCAAGCCTCCAAAGTCCATGGAACAAGAAATAACATGTTGAACCTAGAATGGCCAAAATAGGGACAAGACTCCAAATTTGGATTGAAGCATTCAATGGAAGCATCAAGGTGACATGGACTGAGCCATTCTCATATGAAATCAGTCAAGACTTATCCAAGACCAAGGGAACCAAAGCTCTGTTCCCTAACCTCTAGTCAATGGCTAGAGGAGACTTGCATTTCCATTGGACAACATTGGCCAAACCTACTTACCAGCTGCCATTCATTATTCCTTGCAAAATAAACTTGCTCTACTATAAATAGAGCTCAATTGTGATCAGTTTGAGTACACCAAAGCCATCTAACAGATGCTTTCCTCAAAATCTCTTTCTCTTGGCAAAAATGCCTTTCTTAGCAAGGTAGCTATCGGGTTTTGAGTATGAGAGCTTTTCCAATCAAACAAATCACTCACACACCTCACATACATCACATATGAGCTGATCAAACACTTAGATCACTTCTGAAACACCAATTTCACAAAATCACCAGCTGGTTGCTCAAATTTTCAATCAAGTCGCAGCTGAGATACCATGAAGTGATCCATCCAATTTCAATCAAGTCCAAGCATTCAAACACACTCTATAGGGTGTAGGGAAGCTGTTCAGATCATCACCACTCATCTGTAACACCTCCAAATCAAAAATCACATTGCACTTGCTGTCACGGCTTGGAGGTAAGCATATACTTGGTCATCTCTCAATCTATGCATATTTCCTCGCACAATAATTTGGCCATATGTTCATAATCATGCATGGAATGTTTCCCCTCAATTAATTGCATTGTTTGAATCGTGTATCAAAAATCCTAGCCTTCATGCAGAAATTAGGGGTCTTGAGGTTTCTTCGTGATTTCATGTTTTATGTTTAATTTAAATGAAATTAAGTGTTATAGACATGATCGTGAGGTTGAGACGAGCATAATGATATGTGGATTGCATGATATGATTACGTATTCAGTGAGATTGGATGGAAAATGCAAATCAGCCAAACCCAAAAACACGCGCGTGTTCTTGCTTGTGTTCTTGGCGCCTTTTTCACAAATTCAAATATTTGAATATTGTGATTTTGTTTAATTGATTCAAAAATTAATTTCTCTCTGAGTTTTAATGATTTTGAGTTGATTCTTTTTTTAATAATTCACAAAAATGTTAAAATATTTTATTTTATCAAAAAATCCCAAAAATATTATTTATTTCGTATAATTGATATTTTTGCAAAGAATTAATATTTTAATTGTTTTTGACATTTTAAATATTTTTTCTACATTGATTTTCCAACTTTTAATGCTTTCTAATTATTTTGTAGGTCAATACTTAATTTTTGAAGCATTAATCCAAAATCACAATTTGTTTTTCACATGTTAAACAATTTTGATTATTTTTAATTGAATTTTTATTCAATTAAATACATTTTTGAAAACAAATTAGGGTTTTTGGATTAATTCAACCCTCATAAATCATTTTCAAAACATTTTGGGCCTCTTGAGAGAGTGTAAGACCCAACCCACTTGTACAGAAATATTTTGGGCCTCATTCGTTGTATAAGTCCCTCTGTACATTTTCAAATAAACGACACGATCATCGCCTTTTGAAAAAATAACCTTGGGCCTCTCCTTGAGCTATAAGACCCATTCAAAAGCACTTTGGGCCTCTATTAGAGTGTAATACCCAATCCCCTTTTTACCAAAATCATTTGGGCCTCACTTATTGTATAAGTCCCTCTGCGTTAGAAGAAAACCTCGGCGCGATCGCCATTTTTAACAGAAGAATCAATTGGGCCTACCCCCCGTGTTATAAGCC
The DNA here is from genome assembly GCA_022829125.1 of Lathyrus tuberosus. Classification (NCBI taxonomy): domain Eukaryota; kingdom Viridiplantae; phylum Streptophyta; class Magnoliopsida; order Fabales; family Fabaceae; genus Lathyrus; species Lathyrus tuberosus. Next base: position 3,167,540 of record JALAZF010000468.1, on the reverse strand, counting down.
CCACTCTTTTTCTTTAAAACCTTTTTGGGCCTCTTGAGAGAGTGTAAGACCCATCCCTTTGTACATAAAACATTTTTGGCCTCAGTCACTTGTATAAGTCCCTCTGTACAAATTCAAACAGTGCACTCACTGATAAAAACCCTGGGCCTCTCCTTGAGCTGTAAGCCCCAAATCTTTCTCAAAGCACTTTCTCCTTTGATTTTGCATATATTGTTGTTTTTAATCTTTCTTTGTTGAATTACTAACCAAACAGCAAGGAAGCTCTACAACCGAGTAAGTGGTTATCGCTTTCATCTACCGCTTTCATATACATATAAACTGTATTGTGGGGCTGTTTCACTGTAAGTCTTCTTTCATAAACTCATATCAACTGTGTAATAATAGTATAGATATTTAAAGTTTCCCCGGCAACTACGTCTAGAACTAGGTGATTCCGTTTCATTTATTCGTAGAAATAGACAACTAGATCCCCCAATAGGATCACCAGATACAGTCTTCTCTTCGGCTGTCCTCATTAGGAATTGTCAAGAAACTCTACCCCCAGAGATGAATGTAGTCTCCGTGAATGGCATCTTTGAGTTTCTTCCAAATTCTCGAACTTTCCTGACTTTGATCTATTCTCGGTGAATAGCATTGCCTTGAATTTCTCAGGGTTTGGGGACCCACGGGCTTCTTAAAAGCATCGGCCTCCTCTTGGGCATCGTACAAGGACCCATAGGCTTCCTATAAGCAACCCCGCCTCCTCTTGGGCTTAGTACAAGGACCCTACGGCTTCTTAGAAGTATTCATAGCCTCCTCTTAGGCTTCGTATAATGATCTCTTCCTCCGAGAATGATAGCCTTCTCTTGGGCTTAGTACAAGGACCCGTCGGCTTCTTAAAAGTTTCCAGCCTCCTCTTGGGCTTCGTACAAATTGTCCCGACGACCTCCTAGAGGTATAGGAACAGAACTTAATTATCCTCATAGAACAATCCTTTCATAGAGTCTACTACTGTTTCTCAAAGCATAGTACAAAAGATGAAACTCTAGACTTGGACAGTCTAATCTCCTTGAGTCTCAAAGACATTCTTAAGTGACCCCTTCGTTAAATAGGAAGGAAACCCGCAGACTCGGACAGTCTTAATACCCTTTGGATTTCCCGCTTCCTTAAAGAACAGGAAATATCCCTGATCTTCGAATCAAATCCATGAGTACAATGTTGCTCATATAAGAACTGATTTTCTCTTTCAAAATTAGTATACTGGACCTGTCACTCAACTGAAACAGTCACCATGGCCTCCTCTTGGGCTTTGTACAATGATTCTCCCCAGCGGAGTCAAACAACGTTTAGCCTCTCTCTCGGCCTTTATACGAGACACATAAGAGACTCCCTCATTGAGTCAATCACCCTTTAGCCTCCATCTCGGGCTTTATACGAGATACCAAAAGACTCCATCGTCAGGTCAAAACCTTTTAGCCTCTCTCTCGGGCTTTGTACGAGACACATATTAGCCTACTCTTAGGCTTTGTATAAGAAACCACTGGTTAATCCAATTAACCTTTTAGCATCAAAGTTGTGCCTCGTTCACAGTACACAAACATCAACAACTCCTTTCCCCTTCATCTAATCGCTGTAAGCGGCAAGCCTCTGGATCATCTATATCCATGCCACTGTCCCTCTTTTAGCATGAGAAATTCCTAAGGAAAGATGGCATTACTCTACACTGAGTTAAAGTCTTCTCCTTCAGGTTAAAATCCCCTTTAAAGGAAATTATGGCATTGCTAGGATCCGCGTATCCCGGTTAAAGTAATCCTCCTTTATAAACAGTTGTGACATACAACCCCCTCTTTAGAGATGACAAATTCTCTCTAAAGTCAACACCCTTTTAGCTTCATATCTTGGGCTTTGAACAAGATACAAATAGACTCTTCAGCTTCACATCTTGGGCTTTGAACAAGATACAAACTACCCTTTCGCTTCACGTCTTGGGCTTTGAACAAGACACCAAAAAACCAATTTCCTCCCATAGAATATGAGGAACTACGAACGCTCTGATTTCCCTGTTTCGGTAAACGGGAATACGTAGGCATAAGATTGAAAGAAAAATCTTAGCGAGCACACTAAACAAAAAAAACCCAAATCCCATATCAAAAGCAGTAATTCAAAAACATCAGTCCTAACATCCTAATCCTTGTTCCCCGCCAGAAACCTTCTATCCAAATGAAAAGAAAGAAAACCGTATTGGCGAAAATACAAAATAACCAGTACAAAGTGTTAGACGGTGTGGCTAGTGATCGATAGGGGGGGTGAATAGATCACCGCTTGTAAAATACGGTTTTAAAAACCTTAACAGAGTTTTTGAAATATAGCGGAAAGTTTTGGTCCCGAATCGACTTCCGTCTATTCTGAACCGCTACCAAAAAGACCAGACACGCAAGTATGATGCTGGATTTGAATTGATTGATAGAAAACGTTAACACAGAATTTTCTCGCACTAAATGCACTTATCACAAATTCTGATTCCAATGAGTAAATCACAACAAACCGTTTTGTCAAACACTTGGCGTGTATGTGTTCTATGATAAACAATAGTGATGTTTCAATAAAAGGTTTTCTTGCCACTATTGTATCACGACACGTAAAACGTACTGCGCCAATTTGTATCACAAAACAGTTAACGAAAACGTAAAGGGAGATAGAGATAGAATACGATACACAGAGATTTGTTAAGGAAGTTCCCCACTGTCGTCCTCGCGTGTGGGTACGTCTCCCTCTCAATTTCAAAAGAAATTGAGACCTTTTCTTATCAATAGTTGCTGAATTCGTTCTTACAAAGGTTACAATACCAAGACAGAATTCTAAATCCCTAGAACTTCTTCTTCTCGTATAGAACCTCGACTTGATCAGAGCTGGATCAAGAATTCCCCGCAAGACTTGCAAACGATTCACCGGTTCCACGACCTGTTTGCGAAACAACCCCGTTTCCAAACCCTACGCTGCGGCTGAATCCGTTCTGCAATCGTGACTAACAAACCCGCAAGAACAGTCCCGTTCTTGAAGGACAAACCAGTAGGTTTTTCCTCGAAACCCCCTTCACTCTTCAACCCAGCTAGATCCTTGATCGTTCCACTGACTCCACAGCTAGATCGTTGATCGTACCACTGAACGTTATCTCGTTGATCCTTCAATCCGAAGAACAAGAATGATTGTGTGTAATTGTTCTTGAATTGAAGAGATTGAGAAGATGATGAAGACGAAGTATCTTTCAGGTTTCTGAATGCTCAATCAATTGCTGCTACAAAGACCTCTATGACTTGTGTATTTTGCAATTTTCACTTGTGAATTCATGTTAAGCCAATACCTGCCACTTTGTATTTATACTAAACAAGACAGAACTGTTAGAATTAAAATTATGCAGAAAAACAGACTTTGGGATCGATCCCAACATCGTATGGATCGATTCCTGACAATTTTTAACTGTTAGGGATTGATCCCAAAATCTATGAATCGATCCCTACTGAAGGTGAACTGAAAAACAGAATTTCCATTAAATCAGGGATCGATGCCAGACACGTATGGATCGATGCCAGACAGTTTTTTAACTGTTAGGGATTGATCCCAAAATCCATGAATCGATCCCTACTGAAGGTGAACTGAAAAACAGAATTTCCATTAAATCAGGGATCGATACCAGACACGTATGGATCGATGCCTACTGAACAAATTTAATTCTTTTGATTTCCAATAAAGCAGGGATCGATACTAGACACGTATGGATCGATGCCAAAGGTTATGTATTGATTCAAACCTTATAAAAAGTGTTTCTAACAATCATTTTAAGATGAAAATCACACATATTCACATGTAGAATGAAGCACAACAAATCATACGCGCAATTTGCAATCATACAAAAACAAAACCAAAGTAAAGGATTGTCTCACAAACTCCCCCTTTTTGATGATGGCAAATTGATGTGTGATACTCCCCCTGAGTTTGTCCATACCATTCTGTCATGTCAACATCTTCTATACTTCTCCCCCTTTGTCAACATCAAAAAGAGGAAAGAAACAACAAAGAGAAGAACAAAGTAGCAAACCGCAGCATAAATTGATAACAAAGCTAACAATCACAAAGAAAGAAAGCTTAGAAGAATAAAATCACTCACAAAGAATGACCAATAAAGGGCAAGGAAACCATAAACAAGAAAACGGAAATAAGCAATGAAATACTAGGAAAGTAATGAAAATTAAATAAGCCAAACAAATATAGTCAGAATATTCGAAAAATGAAACAACAATTCAAGCAACATGAAATGAAATGCATATGAAATGAAATGCTAATGGGGAAAGTGGCCTCCACAAGACTCCTCGTCATCTTGATTTGGATCTCTGAAGCTAGGTGGAGGCGGAGGAGGAGGCATTTCATCAGGATTGTGTCCCATGAAAGAGTACTGTCTGAATCGGTCCTGAACTTCAGTGCTTCGAAACCTGTCCATAATACCCGGATCTGCACGACAATCGTCCATAAGACCTGTCATTTCATTATAAAAGACTTGATGCCACTTAATCAAGTCAGTGTGCCAAGACTCAGCTTGTTGAACATGCCAAGCTCTTGCTTCCTCATGATTTTGTCTATTTTCTAGCTGCATTTGCTGGAGCATGGTTGTGACATTTACAGAAGTGGAGGTAGCAGCAGAGAAGTGAGGAGGAGGTGGTGGAGCAGGTTCATAGTGGGATGGAGACCACCTTTGTGGCACCCACTCACCCCAACCGGTATTGGCAGCAGCTTCAGGCACTTCTGGTTCATCTACATCCTGCATTTCTTCATCATCTTGATCTTCAACAATAGAAAATCTGTCAGCCGGCTCATCAAAGTTGTAAATCCTTGTCCTTGTTTTGCTTATATAGATATAGAAGCATTCACGCTCCTTATCCCACCGGTATCCCATGTGCGACAAGGTGGAAGAATCAAACTCTTGGGTAGGTGTGGGAGATACAAGAGGAACCAAAGGCACAGTGATGTTCCAGAATTTTATAATCCTCATAATCTGAGAGGCATATCCGAGAGCAACATTTTTGGAACTGTTTCGCACGGAGAATAGACGCTTGACAAAGTAATTGGGCCAATTCAACTTAACCTTCTTTAGCAGAATGTACATGAGATGAGTGCTTGGTCTGTCCAGCCGGGAATGACCACCAGTTGCTGGACGCAAGACATGTGATACAATCCAATGAAGTATCCTTGGTACTCGTTTGATCATACCCGTTGTCAGACGTTCATCCTCAGCTATTGGTCGTTCTACTTTAGAGATAGATTGAGTAAATTCCATACTGAAGCGAAATTAAAAAAAATTGAGTTAAAGTGATAGAGATCGATCCCTAGGTCGTGGTATCGATACATGCGAATGCAAAACAGACTTTTATGACTTTTTTTATGCAGAATGCAATGCCTATGAATCATGTTATGAAAATGATGCTTAAGAATAGTTCTCAATCCAGATATTAATATTCAAACAATAAATGCAAAAGAGTTTACATAAACGAACATAAAGAATTTGTTCTAACATACACAAACACATAGATCCAAAGAGTAGTAAAGAGGATTGATATTACCTTTGTTGATGTACCTTTGTGAAGTATAAGCTCATAACTTCTAAAACACAACTTATCAACCAAGGTGAGGCAAAAATAGAATCTAACAAGCTTAAGATAGTAATGAAGAAAGATCAAGAATCCCTAATTCACGACGAATGTTAAAGAAAGGTTCCGTTGCTAGTGGTTTAGTGAAAATATCAGCGAGTTGATTCTTAGTATCAACATGCTCAAACACAACGTCCTCTTTCTCAACATGGTCGCGAAGAAAGTGATGCCTAATCTCTATGTGTTTAGTGCGTGAGTGTAAAACAGGATTCTTAGTAAGATTTATAGCACTGGTGTTGTCACACTTTATTGGAATGCGTTTGAGTTGAATATCGAAATCTTGTAGTTGTTGCTTCAGCCACAAGATCTGAGCGCAACAGCTACCGGCTGCAACGTACTCAGCCTCAGCAGTTGACAGTGCGACAGACACCTATTTCTTGCTATGCCAACTGACCAGAGAGTTTGAAAATAAGTGACATGTACCACTAGTACTTTTCCTATCTGATTTGCAGCCAGCAAAATCAGAATCAGAGTAACCTACTAAGCTACAATCGCTTCCTTTTGAATACCAGAGCCCATACTTAGATGTTCCATGAAGATATCTAAATATGCGCTTGACAGCTTTCAAGTGTGACTCTTTAGGATTCGATTGATATCGTGCACACATGCAGACACTAAACATGATGTCAGGTCTAGACGCAGTAAGATACAAGAGAGACCCAATCATACCTCTATACTGTTTGACATCTACACTCTTACCGTGTTCATCTTTATCTAGATATCCGTTGGTAGGCATAGGTGTGTCTATTGATTTTGAGTCGTTCATTCCAAAGCGCTTGAGCAGCTCTCTGCAGTATTTTGTTTGACTCACAGCTGTTCCCTCATCAAGCTGCTTTATTTGGAGACCGAGGAAGAACTTAAGCTCCCCCATAAGACTCATTTCAAATTCACCCTGCATAACTTTTGAAAACTCTTCGACCAAGTGTATGTTAGTTGAACCAAAAATTATATCGTCTACATAAACTTGAACTAAAAGAATGTGTTTTCCTTTGTGCTTAATGAAGAGGGTGGTATCCACTTTACCTCTTGAATATCCATGATCAAGTAGAAATTTGCTAAGTCTTTCATACCAAACCCGGGGGGCTTGCTTAAGACCGTACAAAGCTCGTTTTAATTTGTAAACATAATCTGGATATTCAGCATTCTCAAAACCAGGAGGTTGTGAGACGTATACCTCTTCATTTAGGACACCATTTAGAAACGCACTCTTTACGTCCATTTGGTAAAGCTTAAAATCTCTAGAACACGCATAAGCGAGCAAGAGACGTATAGCCTCAAGGCGAGCAACTGGAGCATAAGTTTCCTCATAGTCTATGCCCTCCTCTTGGTTATAGCCTTGTGCTACTAAACGTGCCTTGTTCCGAGTTATCACTCCACTTTCATCAAGCTTATTCCTAAAAACCCACTTAGTACCTATGATATGATGTTCTCGCGGACGCGGGACAAGTTCCCAAACGTCATTTCTTTTAAATTGATTAAGCTCTTCTTGCATGGCCATTAGCCAAAATTCATCAATCAAGGCTTCTTTGGCATTTTTAGGTTCCACTTGTGAAACAAAGGCGAAGTGAGAACAAAAATTACTTATCTTAGAACGAGTCATGACTCCCTTTGAAATGTCTCCCAAGATGTTGTAAATGGGATGGTCTTTTGAAGATTTCCAAGCTGGTGGAAGGTCATTCACATCAGCTGTCCTTTCTTCCTTATCTTTTTCATGACTAGTATCTTCCTCCTTCTCAATGGGAGCTGTCTTGGATTGATCAGTTTCCGCAACAACTTCCTTGAGTATGTCTTCTGTAGATACACCTGCGTCATCAAAAGAAATACCTTTGCCGACATTTTTCGGATAAGACTCATCAAAGGAAACATGGACAGATTCTTCAACAGTAAGTAAACGCTTATTATACACTCTATATGCTTTACTTGATTGTGAATAACCAAGAAAAATACCTTCATCCGCTTTTGCATCAAACTTCCCAAGTTTTTCCTTACCATTATTCAAAACAAAACACTTACAACCGAATACGTGAAGATGTGATAAGTTTGGCTTTCTTCCTTTTAAAAGCTCATAAGGGGTTTTATTTAACATAGGGCGAATTAGAATCCTGTTTAGAACATAACAGGCTGTGCTAACAGCATCAGCCCAAAAATATTTTGGCAATCCACCCTCATTTAGCATTGTTCTTGCCAGCTCTTCTAAAACGCGATTTTTGCGCTCCACAACGCCATTCTGTTGTGGAGTTCGAGGAGCTGAAAAGTTATGCTCAATACCATACTTATCACAGTACTTATCAAAGAGATAGTTTTGAAATTCTCCTCCATGATCGCTTCGAATTGTAACTATTTTAGAATTCATTTTATTTTGGGACAGTTTTGCAAAATTCTTAAAAGCAGAAAAAGTTTCATCTTTGCTATGAAGGAATATAGTCCAAGTAAATCTAGAGTAGTCATCAACAATTACAAAACCATAATAGTTTCCACCTAAGCTCTTTGTCCTAGACGGACCAAAGAGATCCATATGGAGAAGCTCAAGAGGTCGTGAAGTTGAAATTACATTTTTGGATTTAAAAGAGACCCTTGTTTGCTTTCCCATTTGGCATGCATCACATAGGTGGTCTTTTGAAAACTTTATTTTTGGAAGACCGACTACTAGATCCTTAGATACAACCTTGTTAAGCAAATCGAAATTAACATGCGCTAAACGTCTATGCCAAAGCCAAGAATCATCATTCAAGGTAACTAGACATTTAGTGCTTGTTAAAGATACATCACAAAGATCAAGCATATAGATATTGTTTACTCTAACACCCTTAAACACAACATTATTTTCATCATGTTCAATTATGCAACAAGTTTTTGTAAAAGAAACTTTGTAACCCTTGTCACACAATTGACTTATGCTTAACAAATTGTGTTTAAGTCCCTCTACAAGATTGACATCAGAAATGGTAGTGGTAGAGGGGTTACCTATACTACCTTTGCCAAGTATAGCTCCTTTGTTATTGTCTCCATAAGTAACATATCCCTTTTTCTTTGCTTTGAAGTCTATAAAAAGCGATATGTCACCGGTCATGTGCCTTGAGCAGCCGCTATCTAGGAACCATCTCCTATCTTCGGATGCAAGGCACTCTTCCTACAATATCAAAAGAGAGTGGTTGGTACCCAATTTTCATTGGGTCCAAAGGGGTAAGTGGTAACATGGTTGCCTTTTGGCTTCCATTGATAGATGCCTTTAGGAACAAGAAACCTCCTAAACTTGCATTTCTCAATGGTGTGGCCAGCACGACAACAATAATGACATAAACCATGATGATGCAATTGTTTAGTTTTGTTCATTGAATCCTTTGGAGTAAAAGAGTATTTTGCATATGGAGGATTCAATGACTTCTTAAACAATCTAGTATCAACGGCGTAAGTCACCTTGGGTTGTAAAGCTTTTTCCAATTTGACTTTAAGAGTATTAACCTCTCGTTGCCAAATATGACAAGCTTCACAATACCTAACTTTACTACATCCGTTAACATCAATATCTTTTGAATTTTCTGCAATACTAGCCTTCAAGCTTTCTAAATCTTTTTCAGCTTTGTATACTTTACCTTCCAAGAATGAAAAAATTTGTTTATCGGAAGATAATCTTTTGAAAGCATCTACAGCTTCGTTATGCAGTTTTTCAAAAGCGATTTTCAGTTCAGAAAAAGACATAGAGGAGACATTATTATAGTAGGCTTGTTTTACCTTCTTTTCTTCTTGTTTCTTCTTGTAGTAGGCATGGTCTTTGATGTGAGCCATAAGACATAGGTTTGCGGTTTCATCACTATCACTTGAACTTTGTGAGCTTGATGAATCGCTATCGCTTTCCCATGCTATATAAGCTCTCCTTTGTTTGCTGTACCGTTTAGGTGAATCCTTCCCTTTATCCTTTTTCTTCATAGGACATTCTGTTTTGTAATGTCCAGATTTGCCACAATTGAAACAAGATCCTCTACCTTTATGCTTCTTGTTCTCTTCCTGTTTTGACTCACTAGATTGTCTTCTAAACTTCATGAGGTTTTTGTCGGAATGCTTGTATCCATTCCTTCGAATGAATCTATTGTATCTCCTTACAAAAAGTCCCATTTCTTCATCATCCGAATCTTTGTCACTACTTGAATCATTGTCACTTTGCTCTTTTCTTGAGGACTTAGTGCTAGAGGCCACAAGAGCAATTGGCTTCTTCTCACCCTCTTTGTCTTTCTTCTTCTCTTTCTCCTTCTTACTTGTGTTCTCATACTTTTCAAGACTTTCTAGAGCTTGCTGATGTTCTTCCAGCTTTCCAAAAAGTGTTGTAATCGTAAGAGTCGTCAAGTCGTTGGCTTCCTTGATAGCTGTCACTTTAGGTTGCCATTCCCTGCTAAGACATCTCAGAATTTTGTTAGTAGCTACCTCATTGGAAACAGGTTTCCCAAGTGCATTTAATCGATTTGTAAGATGAGTAAACCTCTTTTGCATGTCGGAGATGGATTCTCCATTTTTCATGCGAAAGAGCTCAAACTCTTGATTAAGTGTGTTAATGCGGGACTGTTTCACTTCAGTAGTACCCTCATGGGCGATTTCTAAAGCGTCCCACATCTCCTTAGCAGTCGTGCAATGGGATACTCGATAATACTCATCAACACCAAGTGCTGAAATTAGTATATTTCGAGCTTTCCAATCACTCGACCACTTTTTCTCATCTTTCTCAGTCCAATCAGCTTCTGGTTTAGGTACTATGGCGCCAGCCTCATTGGTCATGGTTATTTGAAAAGGACCATTCTCAATGGTTGTCCATACTAGCCTATCCACAGAATTTATATGAACTCGCATGCAGTCTTTCCAGTAGCCATAGTTTTCTCCGTTAAAGACGGGAGCTCTATTGTACGCCCCCTTTGGTTCAGAATCCATATCGTTACAGGCAGCCACAGAGCACCAGCGAACCGGCGCTCTGATACCACTTGTTAGACGGTGTGGCTAGTGATCGAGAGGGGGGGTGAATAGATCACCGCTTGTAAAATACGGTTTTAAAAACCTTAACAGAGTTTTTGAAATATAGCGGAAAGTTTTGGTCCCGAATCGACTTCCGTCTATTCTGAACCGCTACCAAAAAGACCAGACACGCAAGTATGATGCTGGATTTGAATTGATTGATAGAAAACGTTAACACAGAATTTTCTCGCACTAAATGCACTTATCACAAATTCTGATTCCAATGAGTAAATCACAACAAACCGTTTTGTCAAACACTTGGCGTGTATGTGTTCTATGATAAACAATAGTGATGTTTCAATAAAAGGTTTTCTTGCCACTATTGTATCACGACACGTAAAACGTACTGCGCCAATTTGTATCACAAAACAGTTAATGAAAACGTAAAGGGAGATAGAGATAGAATACGATACACAGAGATTTGTTAAGGAAGTTCCCCACTGTCGTCCTCGCGTGTGGGTACGTCTCCCTCTCAATTTCAAAAGAAATTGAGACCTTTTCTTATCAATAGTTGCTGAATTCGTTCTTACAAAGGTTACAATACCAAGACAGAATTCTAAATCCCTAGAACTTCTTCTTCTCGTATAGAACCTCGACTTGATCAGAGCTGGATCAAGAATTCCCCGCAAGACTTGCAAACGATTCACCGGTTCCACGACCTGTTTGCGAAACAACCCCGTTTCCAAACCCTACGCTGCGGCTGAATCCGTTCTGCAATCGTGACTAACAAACCCGCAAGAACAGTCCCGTTCTTGAAGGACAAACCAGTAGGTTTTTCCTCGAAACCCCCTTCACTCTTCAACCCAGCTAGATCCTTGATCGTTCCACTGACTCCACAGCTAGATCGTTGATCGTACCACTGAACGTTATCTCGTTGATCCTTCAATCCGAAGAACAAGAATGATTGTGTGTAATTGTTCTTGAATTGAAGAGATTGAGAAGATGATGAAGACGAAGTATCTTTCAGGTTTCTGAATGCTCAATCAATTGCTGCTACAAAGACCTCTATGACTTGTGTATTTTGCAATTTTCACTTGTGAATTCATGTTAAGCCAATACCTGCCACTTTGTATTTATACTAAACAAGACAGAACTGTTAGAATTAAAATTATGCAGAAAAACAGACTTTGGGATCGATCCCAACATCGTATGGATCGATTCCTGACAATTTTTAACTGTTAGGGATTGATCCCAAAATCTATGAATCGATCCCTACTGAAGGTGAACTGAAAAACAGAATTTCCATTAAATCAGGGATCGATGCCAGACACGTATGGATCGATGCCAGACAGTTTTTTAACTGTTAGGGATTGATCCCAAAATCCATGAATCGATCCCTACTGAAGGTGAACTGAAAAACAGAATTTCCATTAAATCAGGGATCGATACCAGACACGTATGGATCGATGCCTACTGAACAAATTTAATTCTTTTGATTTCCAATAAAGCAGGGATCGATACCAGACACGTATGGATCGATGCCAAAGGTTATGTATTGATTCAAACCTTATAAAAAGTGTTTCTAACAATCATTTTAAGATGAAAATCACACATATTCACATGTAGAATGAAGCACAACAAATCATACGCGCAATTTGCAATCATACAAAAACAAAACCAAAGTAAAGGATTGTCTCACACAAAGGCCCCCCACATTGATCGCATCCGTAATCTAACAGACCGCTGTTTAAACTCAGTATGCAAAGCAGGGTTAATTGGAGACATCTATTTCCCTTCCTTATTCAGCTCACAATAGGATAAAAAATGAATCGACCTGTAGTAAGCTCAAACCGCAGAGAGCGACCAGCGCTTAAGAACCGCGTCCAAAATCGCTCGCTACACACTGCAACCTAGGGGTCTGGGGTTCGAATCCCCTTCGCCCCAGACCCTCTTTTTACCATTTTTTCCACTTTTTTTTTAATATTTGTCATATTATTTTAAATGATTTGGAAAATTAATTTCTCTCTCAATTTTAATCATTTTTTATTGGTTCCTTTTCTGAAAAATCACAAAAATATTAAAATATTTTATTCTACAAAAAAATTAGATTTATATTATTATTTTAATATAGTTGGTATTTTTGTAAATAAATTCATTTTTATTGTTTTTTTAAACATTTTAAAAGTGAATTTTTATCTCGAAAATCAAAACCAAATGAGTTTTAATTCATCTTGTGATTAAAACATCATTTTTCAAACCACAACCAAAAATCACAAGTTGTTTATTCAAACTTATTTGGTGTTTCATCATTTTAATTAATTTTCTTTGAATAAATACTTTAAAAAATGATGTAATTAGGGTTTCTTCGATTTTCACCCTAACAAATCTTTTTCAAACACTCATGGGCCTCTAATAGAGTGTAAGACCCAACCTTCTTTCAACCAAAACAAATTTTGGGCCTCAGACATTTATAAGTCCCAACACATTTTCAAAAACCACAGCGCGATCTCCAGTTCAAAAATCAAATAACCTGGGCTTCTCCTTGAGCTATAAGTCCCACTTATTTTCTTTTAAAATAATCTTTGGGCCTTTAATAGAGTGTAAGACCCAACCCTTGTTGTACATAAATAATTTTTGGGCCTCAAATATTGTATAAGTCCCAACACGATGGAAAATCTCGGGGCGGTCGCCATTTTCAAATAGAAATAAAATGGGCCTCCCCTTGAGTTGTAAGCCACATCACTTGTACAAAAATAAATCTTTGGGCCTCTAATAGAGTGTAAAACCCAACCCCTTTGTACAGAAAACCTTTTTGGGCCTTAGTCATTGTGTAAGCCCCGTTACGATCTTCAAAACAACGGTCCGATCATTGTTAAATCTTGGGCCTCTCCTTGAGTATAGCCCCAATAATCTTTTCAAAACAACTTCCCTTTTGATCTAGATTCAATATATATGTTGTTATCAAAACTTTCTTTAATTTCTTTGAACAACTAACAATACAGCATGGAAGCTTGCACTCCTATAAGTTTTATCTGCTTTCATTTACATGCTTTAATATATATATATATAACTGTATTGTGGGAAGCTACGCATTGTAAGTCTTTCTTTTAGACCCTTTTAAATACTTGTCATATATCAACTGTATATATACCAGTATAGTTATTTAGAGTTTTCCCTGGCAACTAGGTCTAGAACCAAGTAAAGCCAGTTGGTCACTCTTTAAATACCGTCAAAATTAGATCCCCATAGGATTTCTAGATACAGTCTTGCCTTCTCTTGGGCTTAAACAATACAGAACAAAGAGAAAGGTAGTATTCTACATGAACCTTTTCTCAGCCTGTCACCCCTAGAAATTGTCAAAGAAATTCTACTCCCCAGAGTTGATCTATTCTCGGTGAATAGCATCTCTTGAGTTTCTTCAAACCTTAAAACTTTCACTAAATGATCTATTCTCGGTGAATAGCATTTCTTGAACTTTTCTTGGTTTGAGACCCACGGGCTTCCTAAAACCATCCCCGCCTCCTCTTGGGCTTTGTACAAGGGCCCTCTGGCCTCTTAGAAGTTCTCATGCCTTCTCTTGGGCTTAATACAAGGACCTTAAAGACCTCCTAAAGGTATAAGACAGAACTTAGTCATCCTTTGCTAGAGCAGTCTTTCCAGTGTCAAACCTCTGACTAATTTTAGGGTTGATTCTCATCCCTTAAAACACCCGCCTCTTCCTGGAGGCATCATACAAAAGATAAAACTCTTCCACACCAGTAGACTTGGACAGTCTAATCCCCTTGAGTCTTAAAGACATTCTCAAGTTCCCTATAAACATAGGAAGAAACCCCGATCATTCTGGAACGATCTCTAGTAGAGTGAGCCCATGGGTTCTAAAACCCAGTCTCTCTCCTAAAAATCCCCAAGCCAGGGTTAGTTTATCATCAGGATAACACTATCCCAAATCAGAACCTCAAGGCATCTGATCTCTCAACTCTTCTGTAACCCTCAGCAAGAGTTGATTCTCCATTTGGACCTGCCTCGGGATCTCAATAATTCCCAGCAGAAGATAGCCTCCGCCTAGGCTTTGTATAATAATTTTTCCTCAGCTAAGTCAGCCTCCTCTTGGGCTTTGTACAATGATTCTCCCCAGTGGAGCTAACCTTTTTAGACTCTCTTGGTGAGTCAATCACCTCTTAGACTCTCTTATTGACTCAATCACCTTTCAGACTCTCTTGTTGAGTCTATCACCTTTTCAGACTCTCTTGTTGAGTCAACCCTCTTAGCCTCAATATCGGGCTATGTACGAGACAGATAAAAACACTCTCTTGTTGAGCTGATCCTTTTAGCCTCAATCTTGGGTTTTGTATAAGACATAAATCTTCATCTCTTAAGCTTGGGACATATATCTTCCCCTGCAGAGCCATTTCCTCCCAGCCTTCTTTTAGGCTTTGAGGAATGATTGCCCAAGCAGAGTCAAACTAATTTTAGCCTCAATCTTGGGCTTTGTACAAGACACATAAAAATATCCTCACCAGAGTCAGTTAAATCTCCCCTTTCAGCCTCAATCTTGGGCTTTGTACAAGACACATACAAACCTCCACGATGGAGTCAAAACCTCTCCCAGCCTCCTCTTAGGCTTTGTATAATGATATCCCCAAAGAGTCAGTCTCTTTTTTTGCCTCAATCTTGGGCTTTGTACAAGACACCAATATATACCCTCTCTTGTTGTGTTGGTCTTATCCAGCCTCCTCTTAGGCTGTGGGTAAGGATTTTCCTAATGGAGTCAATCAACCTCTTAGCTTCAACCTTGGGCTTTGATCAAGGCACGCAAAAATCAACACTCCCTCTTTAGAGATGACAAATTCTCTCTCAGTCAAACCTTTTAGCTTCAATCTTGGGCGTCGAACAAGACACCAAAACAATATCTTTTTCCTCCCTTAGAATAGGAGGAACTATGATTGCTCTAATTTTCCTGTTTCATTTAAACAGGAATACGTAAGCATAAGATTGAGAAATCTTAGCGAGCATACTAATAAAAAACTCTAGGTCCAGTACCTTCATACCAATCAAAACTTAGGTCCAGTACCTTACCAAAAACCTCGGACAAGCTCGAAATCAAAAAAAATCTCACTCACTCTCTCATATTTCCCAATAAACTTTCCCAACCCATTAACGGATAAACACCATCAAGTACAAAGCGAAACCTAAAGCTAATGTCTTGTGGATAACCACATATAGGATGGGTAATTGACAACTCCCTATTGTATAACCTGACCCCGGACCCCCCAATCTCTTTAAAGCGTTTGTTCAATTAAACATTCGCGTGCAAGGTTAGTTTTATATACCTTCCCTTTCCCTTCCAGCTTCATGGAATAAATAAGAAATCAGAAAGTAGCACCCCCTCCTACCATTACGGTGAGGAAAACCCAGCAATAAGGTGGTCGCGTCACCGACAAAAATCTCTCGCTACAGAAAAATGGCGACTCTATTAGGGACGTTGTTGATCTGTTAGGATTATATACTAGCTCTTAAGAGGTCTAGGATGTTAGTTTTAGGAATAAATATATATATCGCTTTTCCTACTTGATATCCATGTTTATTTTTCTGCTAATGGGACTGCGGGTGATGCCGCATCTGGAAAGCTTGAGTGACACCTAAGATAAGTGATGGCATTAGACGGGTAATCTTACAGGGAGTGACTCCTAAATAAGAGACCCCAGTAGACCATCGAATCAGTGTAGATACCCTTTACGGATTCAATGCCTATACGACTTTGATTGTTGAAAGTAGATTATTCGATTGTGGTATCCATGAAACTGAGGACTTAGTAGGCTGAGATCATGTTACTATTTTCTAGTGCGGAAGCTATCGAAAATAGTTGTCACGCGATACTACCCTCAGTTGAGATTACTCTAAGATATTGCAGCTTGCTCGGGTGAACCAACCTGCTGTTGTTATCCAAAGAGGGGTCAATGATTTTGAGGACAGGTACAAAAAATTACCAGTACAACCTTTAGGGATGGGTAGAGCCATGACTTCATGACACCAAACCTTTGACCCCATGTTTTTTCTATGTTTTTGTGTGCTGCATTCATGCATTCATTTCATAAATAAAAACTTCAAACAAAGAAAATTTTTCTTTTTTAGTCTCTCTTTTTCAAATTAAACTAAGACAATGATTGCAAATATCAGAGAGAAAGATTGCGTTATGGATTTCGGTAGAAGGAAGACTCACAAATATACCTTCAAGGTTCCAAAATTAGAGGATTTAAGAGGCTTGGCAAGGATGATCACCAACCCTGATGCTTTCAAAGCTAAGTATGGAGGACTACTGTCTCTGTTAAGGGTCCATGTAATTGAAGGAATCCTTTCTACGTTGATTCAGTTCTACGATCCAGTCTATCACTGTTTCACATTCCCGGATTATCAATTGGCACCAACACTGGAGGAGTACTCTCACCTGACTGATTTACCCATTACTGACCAAGCTCCCTTTTCTGGACTGGAAGAAATTCCAAAGGATCAAACCATTGCAAGAGCTATCTATTTGGACGAGTCAGAAGTTAGGACTCACATGACCACTAAGGGTGGAATCTAAGGTTTACCAGCCCAGTTTTTGGTAAAGAAAGCCTTGTACTTTACTAGTATAGGGAACGTGACTGCTTTCGAGAGCATCATTGTACTGCTAACGTACGGTCTATTTCTGTTTCCCAACATTGATAACTTCGTTGATATCAATGCCATTGAGATTTTTCTAATAGGAAACCCTGTACCAACTTTGCTCGCAGATGCTTATCATTCTGTACACTTAAGGAATTTGTACAACGGAGGAATGATCACATGTTGTGTACCCCTGCTATACAAATGGTTCACTTCCCATTTACCTAAGTCTGTTGCTTTCTGGGATCATAAGAGTACTCAATGTTGGTCACAGAGAATCATGTCTCTTACTAACTCTGACATAGATTGGTACAATCGAATCTATGACGGGATCAAAATCATTGACCTTTGTGGAAACTTTCCTAATGTACCCCTCATAGGAACTAAAGGAGGAATCAACTATCATCCAGTTTTAGTTCGTCGTTAATTTGGATACCCGATGAGGCATGTCCCGCGTAGTGCTCATCTGGAAGCTCTTTTCTTCAAGGAAGGAGAAAATGGCAGGGCACTAAAGACAGAAATAGTGCATGCCTGGATACATGTTCATAGGAAAGGAAGATAGTCTCTAGGAAAACCAGACCGTGTCTTTGTGGAACCTTATCTCCACTGGTTACAAACTAGAGCTCTCAAGCTGATGATGCCTTACCCTCGTCAAGAAGTTCTTCCGTCAAAGGAATTTGTCCTTTATTCTATGTCTGATACGGAAAAACTCCAGGTCACCCTCAACAATGCTGAACAGGAGAAGAAGTCTTGGAAGAAAAAATACCGCATTCTCAATGTGGAGTGTAACAAAATACAGTAACTGTTAAAAGAAAAAAATGCTCTGATCGAGATTTTAGAGCAACATGCTGTAGAAAATCAAGAAGACTAAAGGAATTTGCTCACTCATTTCACTTGGCAAAGGAATGACAACTCGTCAACGACTCAAGAGCCCCGATCAAAGAAAAGGAAAGTACCAGAACCAGCACCTGAGCCCTCCTTGGAGAAGACTCAGGATCTATAAGTTTAGACATTTCCTTTTACAGCACTTTGCAAATTACTGTATTTCCATTTCCGCAATCTTTGAATTCAATAAAACGGGGCTTCCCCATTGTATGATATTTGCAATCCAATTGTTGAAATATTTTTTTGATTAAAAAAAATTTAATTAATTAATATAATCATTGCATATCATTCATCATTCTCGCATAACGCATTCTTCTTACCTACGAATCTCACATTTGTGTCTCGGTTCTAGAGTCAAACTGTCTTATTCGTACAATACTCGGGCCAATCGACAAAAGAAGATGGATAATCTCGAGGAAGATAATAGAGAGTTGAGAGAAGAACTCGACGCTCTGAAAGAAGATATGAGGAAACTTCACAATGACATGCAAGCTCTGTCAGTAGCTCAGATACAAAGGATTGTTATCTCAGAGATCACCTCGACGCCCATAGTGGAAAAGTATGATCCTCGGTATAACATTCCTAAAGATCGTCCCTGGGGCATGCCACTTAACTATATCTTGGAAGGATATATTCCGCCGATCACGGAAGATCTGGAAACTGCAGCAGGAGCCGCTGGGCCCGAAGGTTACAAACTTCGGGAAAGCGAAGATTCAAGGGGCATGACAATAACTCCTGAAGGTTACAAACTACGGGAGAGGGAAGCACCCAAAGTCACTGCCGTAATGACTATACCACCAGTTGTGGTACACACTGTCCCAGAAGGGCAGATTCCACAAATACCTTCTATTGGCAATGAAAGTATGGACGACATAATGAAGGAATTCCAGGAATAGTTCCTGGAGATGCAGAAGGAACTGTATGCCATCCGTGGTCAAGATCTATTCGAAAAGGACGCTGCGGACCTTTGTTTTGTCCCCAATGTGAAAGTTCCGCAAAATTTCAAAGTGCCCGAATTTGAAAAGTACAAGGGTAGCTCTTGCCCTCAAAGTCATTTAGTGATGTACGCTCGGAGAATGTCAACTCAGATAGAGAACCAATAGCTGCTGATCCACTATTTCCAAGATAGTTTAATCGGTGCCGCAGTCAAATGGTACATGGGATTAAACCGCACTAAGATCGACAGTTTCAGAGATCTTGGCACTACCTTTGTTCAAAAATATAAGTATAACTTGGACATGGCACCGGACAGAGATCAACTTAGAGCCATGTTGCAAAAGGACAAGGAAACCTTTAAGGAATATGCTCAGAGATGGCGTGAAATTGCTGCCCAGATTTGTCCATCTCTTGAGGAAAAAGAGATGACAAAAATCTTTTTGAAAACCTTGATTTCATTTTACTACAACCGAATGGTCGCCAGTGCGCCTAGTGACTTCATTGAGATGGTGGGCATGGGAGTTCGTCTTGAAGAAGCAGTCCGAGAAGGACGATTCGTCAAAGATACCGGACCATCAAGCAGTACTAAAAGATACGGTAGTGTTTTCCCTAAGAAAAAAGAGCAAGATATTGGTAATATCTCTCTCGGAAAGTAAAGCCGACGGTACCAACCAGTAGCAGCTGTAACTCCTGCTATCAACCATGTGCCTGTTCCAACGTATCAACCTCAGGTTGCTCAGAGCCAACCGAATCAACACTAATATCAACAAAGGACACAACAACCTCTTCAGCAGGCTCGTCCCCAGTACAACAACAGCTGTACAACGCGACCACCAGGGTATGAACCTATACCGATGTTGAACGCAGAACTATTTCCACTCTTACTGGTCAAGGGGCACGTCTAAACTAGGTCTCCTCTTATAGTACCAGAAAATCCGTCTTTTTAGTTCAAAGCGGATCAAACTTGCCCTTACCATCAAGGAGGACTGGGGCACAACATTGAAAATTGTCTCAGCTTCAAATCCGATGTGCAGAAGCTTGTTAGGAACGGGGTCTTATCCTTCAAGGATACAAATCCAAATATTCAGACAACCCTGTTACCTCAACACGAGAAAACTATGGTAAATTTGATAGAGGAGGAATCTAACCATAGCTATCAAATTCACGATGTACTCTTATTGGGAACTAACCTGGTCAAGATGCATTGTAGAAAGAGCGGATACGATTATGTACCATTTCACAACTACCATCAATGTGATATCTGCTCTAAAGACAATCAAGGATGTTCTGTGGTGCAATCAGCTCTACAGGAACTGATGGATCTCAAATGGATCCAAGATCACCGAATTCGTGAAGTCAACATGACTTATACAAATTCCAACATCATTCAAAACCACGACATCCATGCGATGAATGTCAACTTGGTGGCAATGCACTCAAGGCAGAGCCAACATTATGATCTGCCACGACACGATTATGATTCTTGTCTGGTCTGCTCAATAAACGATCAGGGATACTCTTTTGTACAAGAGACCCTTCAGCGTCATATGGATCTTGGATGGATTTAGGATTACCGCGATAGAAGTCATTATCAAGTGAATATGATTCAAATCTTTGATATTTTCTTGATGAATACCAGCTTGGTGGAATTACACGCTAAGCAAGTCCAGCTCGGTTTTCTGACTTCGCACAACTATCAGAACTGTAAAGTGTGTCGGGAGAGTGACCAAGGATGCGCACTCGTTCAAAGGACACTGCAACACTTGTTAAACCACTGGTGGCTTATGATTTATCTAGATGAAGACACACAACAAATCAATATGGCTGATGGGAACCCTACTAGGCATCAAAATCAGGGCGCTCGATCCATGGAAACAGACCTAGTGAGGTTACACTGCATATAAAGCGGACATGATCGGGTGCCACCACACAACTATGAGCGCTGTAGAGTGTGTTCAAAGGATAATCAAGGATGCTACCTCGTGCAAGCAGCCCTTCAAGGCCAGTTGGACCATAAGGAAATTCAACCATGGTCATGTTCTGGTTCAACATCAAACTATCATCCTGATCGAGGCAAAGATGATGTCTTAATCCCTAAGCGAGAAGTGGCCAAAGATGTGTGCGCCATAATCCCTTTACTCCGTGAATCAAGAGCTCCTCTTGAGGGTGGAAGGATTCTCAACCTCGAACCAATTGAGGCCTGCTATGATGGTATACGTTGCTAATTTCGACGCCAAGATAATTTTTCAAGAGCAGAGTCAAAAATTTGCCAGGACATTTCAACCAGAAGGTTTCTGATGGGAAAAAAGTAAGTCGAAGACAAATGGCACTTTAGGGAAAGCATTGGCAGATCTTTCTAAGGATGAGGAATATTTCGACAGAAGAGTAATCATCTTTGACAGGTGTTTGAAATTCAAAATTAGGAGGGAGTTTCATTTTGAAATAGGACGCGTGGAACGCATCTAGTTGACGAATGCATGCGGAAAGCCATTTGTCGCCATTAAGAGAAATAGTTGTTATCGGTGGTTATTTCGTTTGTATATAAATAGGGAGTCTTAGTGTTAGATTTCGGGGGTGTTCAGAATTTGTACAAATCACTCAAGAAATACTCAAAGTAACCGCGAGAGAGAAAAGAGTAGTTACTGAGAAAATGTACGTTTGAAAAACACCAGTTTTCATTCCTTGCATTTTAATAAAAGTTTTAAGTTCTTCATTTACAATTCCCTTTACATTTCTGTCATTTTCTTACTTGTAAGTTATTTACATTTCTCCATTTATTTCAAGAAGCAAAGTTTTGTTACTTTTTGTCGCAAAAAAAAAAATACAAAATTGGTGAGAACCATGATGAATTCACTAAACAAAGGGTTTTCTAACACAAATTGTCAAGATTGTTAAAGGACATTGTCCTAGGATTTGTTTGATCGGTCCTGTAACCAAACTAATTTTTTCATAAATTAGGAGATCAGCGGCTGTTTGCGAATTTTCCAAGCAAACAAATTGGCACACCTGGTGGGACCTGTGCTATTAACATTTGAAAACCTTCATTTTACACTTTACTCGTAAGAAATTTTCTTCGTTTTGTTGCATGAGACTAAGAAGTGGTAAAATAGCCATAGACAACGAAGAAAGACCCAGAAGAAGACGAGTACGCAGAATGGCGAATCCAAATCCGCCAAACAATCAGAATCCTACGAAAAATGAAGTACCACCCCCTAATCCTTTGACTGGGGGCAATACGGCCTCAGTATCAGTATCAGAGGCTATGCCATCAACAACGGGTTCGACGCCTGCGCTTTCAATTCCACAGAGTGCGCCTAGTTTTTCAACTATGGGACCCCAAATGCCTCAAATGACTCCACCCCCTTCAAGAAGTATATACAGACCATTTATATTTGGATTTTCGATGCCTCCAAATCGAGAACAACCATTTGGAATGCCAACTTCAGTAATGGCAAGTTTACATAATACGCCATCAATATATTTAGATCCTATGATTAACGTAACTTCGTCGTTGCAAGGATCAGGATATGGTGCAAACCATATAGGAAGAATGACCCAGCTTTTGACAACAGGGTATCAAACCTATATGCCAAATATCACTAACAATTCTGCACAAGTGATTAGGAAATAAATAGATGAGAGTTACCATTACATGGTGCAGATGTTGACCCAACAAATGGGGGTTGTATTTAACCCATTGATTCAAAATACCACTCAAACGAACCAACAATTGGCAGCGCAAATGGCGCGTATTGCCGATTTTTTTGGTGTTCCCCAACCCACTCAAAGGAAGCAGGTAGTCCAGAACCCAAGGATAATCGTCGAAGAAGAACCTACTATAAACCAAAGACCAATAAATGTTCCTCAAGCGAATCTTCGAGACCAAGAAGCAGTGGTCGAACCACCTCGTGTCGAAATGCCTGTTCAGCAAGAACCTGTGAGGGTGATAGTAAACAGGGATCAAAATGCTGATGATATTGTGCAACGAATACGTCGTAGTAATATTCCAGCAGAAAATAATTTAGCAACCATGGTCGAAAGAATAATGGCTCGAAATGGGGTAAATATAGGACTGTAGAGGCCTAGTTACACATCACCATTATCTGAATATATATTGCAGGAAGATTTACCCCCAAGGTGGAAAGTCCCCAAGTTCACTAAGTTTTCGGGAGACACGAGTGAATCAAAAGTCAAACACATGGCTCGTTACTTGATCGAAGCAGGCAAAATAGCGCACAATGAGAACTTGAAGATAAAATATTTTTCGAGCTCTCTGACAAAAGATGCTTTTACTTGGTTCACATCTTTGCCTACAGGTTCGGTCCATACATGGACCCAGTTGGAGAGATTGTTCCATGAACAATTTTACATGGGGCAGACGAAGATAAGCCTTAAAGAATTGGCTAGCGTAAAGAGAAAGTTCTCAGAACCAATCGATGATTATTTGAATATGTTTAGATTGCTCAAGGAAAAGTGTTTCACACAAGTGCATGAGCATGAATTAGTCAAAATGGCCGCTGGTGGCCTCGACTATTCCATCAAGAAGAAATTAGACACCCAATATTTAAGAGACATGGCCCAATTGGTTGATAGGGTTAGACAGGTCGAACGACTAAAAGCCAAAAAATCTAGGGTTAATAAAAATAGGAAAGAAAGGGTAACATATGTCGGAGTTTGTGAGGATGATGATGAGGAGGAATCATCAAATTTCGACGAACAAGAGGTAGATTTAGCGGAGTTACAACAAGGTCCGCCTTATGCCTGCAAAGTCTTGGCTCCGTCGAATGGAAAAAATCCAATTGAATCGGAGAAGAACGACAAGTTCCCTAAAAGAACTTATACGTTCGACGTTACAAAATTTGACAAAATATTTGATTTATTGGTCAAGGATGGCCAAATGATAGTGCCTCCTGGTACTAAGGTGCCTCCTTTAGAACAACAGAAAAAGAGAGGTTTTTGCAAATATCACAATTTTTTGGGTCATAAAACGTCTCAATGTTTCCTTTTCAGGGATCTAGTGCAGAATGCAATAAGAGATGGAAGGCTCAAATTTGGCGACAAGTCGAAATCCCAGGCGAAGGTGGATTCAAACTCCTTGCAGGTGGTGGAGGCCCACTATGCTGAGCCATCCATAGTGAATATGGTTGAAGTTACTGAAGGCTTCGACGATAGCATGGATATGATGAAGGCTACTGATGGCTTCGACAACAATGTGAATATGGTGGAGGTTGCTGAAGACCCCGCTAACAAAGGTGACATGGTCGAAGTCACAAGTGATTGCATGGACCAGTCAGTGATGGTCAAGGTTACTGAAGACATTGGCGCGAAGATCATCGAGAACTACATTACTAAAACTATTGAGGGTTTCGACAAAATCAACAATGAAACTACTGAGGGTTTCGACAAAATCAACAACGAAGCTACTGAGGGTTCCGACATAGTCAATAATGAAACTACTGAGGGTTTCGCCAAAATCAACGAAGGAACTACTGAAGGTTCTCGCAAACAAGCTGCTGTTGGTATTCTTTGAAGAACCATGGAGGATCCAAAAGATAAAGCTGTCAGATTCGTCAGCCCACAAGTTGCCAGGAGTCCACTCCCAAAGGTTCTGACAAAGAAAATCTCTGAGGATTTCAATCAAATGAGGAAGGAACACGAGGTCAATGAAGGCCTTAGCTTGAAGATGAATAAGTTGAGCATGGGCACCGAGTCACCTGCCAATATAAACATGGTCGAAGTGGCTCAGAATGCATCGATGCAAGTTGATGAAGAACGTCGACGAGAGGAATACCAGAAAGTGGCTTACCCTAGGGAGGAAGAAAATCTGGAAGATTTTATTCATAGATTCCAGAGGAAAAAGTCTGAGGTGATGCTTTGGCCTCGCTGTAGTGTCGACTTCGACAAAAAGGCAGCACAAAACTTAGAGGGAATGGAAAGGGCAAGGAGAAGAGGAAATTGGAGGCCTTGTGGAGAAAGATTCGACCCCAGAAGAGGGGACCGAAACAGGGAAAGGTTAGGGAAAAGACACCCTAACACATTCAAACCGACAACCAAAGCTCCAGACGACAGATGGGTTAATCCAATCCGACAAGCCCAAGGGCAAGGAAAATGGAAGGACTTCGAAGTACAGAGGGGATCGTCTGTATCATACAGAAAAGAATTCCAAAAATCCAGAAAGGTGACTTACCCTTCGGAAAATTTTAAGGGCAAGAATCCTATGACGAAGTCACAGTGGATGAGATACCAACGTCGAAAGAAGGCTTAGAAGGAAGCTGCAGGGAAAGACAAGCCAGAAACCAGCAGCAACATTCAGACTTCGACTCAGATGGAAGGAGTGAAGTTTGGAAAGCCACCTGCAGCTCCAGTGCAAGAAGCATCAAAGGAGGAAGGGACCAAGGATGATGAAATGACAGACGATTTTAACTCAGAGTCAGAGGCATCATTCGACGTAACATGTAATGTTGTTTCAGTGCTCCCTATGGAGTATGATCAAATTATGGAAGTCGAGGAGGAAGAGGAAGCTTTGGAGGTCGAAACGGCCAGACACAGGCCTGTTTGCTACTATATCATGAACAATGGATGCGTTGAAGAACAAAACGCATTTCCGAGAGGCCTGATGACTCGATGAGGAACCACTTGAAACCCCTATTTATAAAAGGAAAAGTGGGTAACATAGGGGTGAATAAAATTTTGGTCGATGGAGGAGCGGCAGTCAACTTGATGCCGCATTATATGCTTAAGAAGATTGGAAATGATGATTCTGACACCAAACCACACAACATGGTGTTGTCGAATTATGAAGGAAAAGTAGGAACTACTATGGGTGTGATACAGGTAGATTTAACTGTTAGAACCATCACGAGACCAACTATGTTTATGGTGATTGTGTCGAAAGCAAATTACAACCTTCTCTTAGGTAGGGAGTGGATACACGGTATTGGTGTCATCTCTTCGTCAATGCATCAACGAATAACAATTTGGCGCGCAGACGGAATTGTCGAAAATATAGAGGCTAACCAGAGTTATTTTCTGGCCGAAGTAAACCAGGTGGATAGGCGAAGTTTCGACAGGAATTTGGCTCACATAGCTCCTTGTAGCCCAGCCACCTTCGACATGACGCCAATGAACAATGCTTTTTGCTCATTATACCTTCACCCTACCCATGGGTTTCAGTGGGACAGAAAAGTAGTTGGCGAAGAAGACTACATTTTTTGAACCTCACACATCCGGCCAACTGGCTGGGGCAGCGAATTCAGTGACAATGAGTAAGTCACTAGTTCTCAAAAAGATCGTGGCTTATATAGCCGAGAACAAACTCAAAGCGGCCTTAGAGGCCGAAGTAAGGTATATGGCTGTCGAAGCCAACCAAATCGAAGCAGATCAACAAGGTCTCGAAAAAGGGTCAAATATAGATCCTCCAGATAAAGATCTAGGAGATTTGCAAAACCAGAGGCTGGACGCGATTTATCACAATGAGTCATTGGACTTCGAAAAGGACCCTTTGGAAGCCAATATCAAGATGATGGCATAGGATCCACTCGAAGAAATTGACTTGGGATCAGGGGCAGAAAAACGACCAACCTATATCAGTGAGAAAGTGAGCCCCCAACTCAAGATCGAAATAGTCCAGTTGCTGAAAGAATTTAAAGATTGTTTCACATGGGACTACGACGAAATGCCTGGGCTGGATAGGAGCCTGGTCGAATTAAGGTTGCCAATAAAACCTGAGAGGAAACCTGTTAAGCAAACTCCAAGGAGACTCGCCCCAGAAATCCCCTCGAAGATTAAAGAAGAAGTCGAAAGACTCCTCAGGTGCAAGTTCATCCGTCCAACCAGGTATGTCGAATGGATTGCTAACATAGTTCCTGTAATAAAGAAAAATGGCGAGTTGAGGGTATGCATTGATTTTCGAGACTTGAATTCAGCTACCCCAAAGGATGAATATCCTATGCCAGTGGCAGAAATGTTTGTTGAATCTGTCGCGGGACATGAGTACCTTAGTATGCTTGATGGGTACTTTGGTTATAACCAAATTTTTATTGTTGAGGAAGATGTTCCAAAAACGGCATTTCGATGCCCTGGAGCCTTGGGCACTTACGAATGGGTGGTAATGCCTTTTGGTTTAAAAAATGCTAGGGCAACATATCAGCGAGCAGTGAATTCGATTTTTCATGATTTCATTGAGGATTTTATGCAGATTTACATTGACGATATTGTCATTAAGTCCGTTTTAGGGAAAAATCATATAGACCATCTTCAACAGTTCTTTGAAAGGATGAGGAAGTTTGGCCTGAAGATGAATCCTCTCAAATATGCGTTTTGTGTGCAGGCGGGAGACTTCCTAGGCTTTGTGGTCCACAAGAAACGGATCGAAATCAATCAAAACAAGGCCAAGGCGATAATGGAGACAAAAGCACCATCTACAAAGAAGGAGTTGCAGTCTTTACTTGGCAAGATCAACTTTCTCAGAAGGTTCATCTCCAACCTTAGTGGGAAGACGCAAGCCTTTTCCCCTCTACTTTGATTGAAGAAGGGAGACTTCGAATTGGGGCAAGCGCAATAGGATGCCTTCGATGAGATCAAGGAGTACCTGACGCATCCTCCAATTTTAGTGTCACCTTGTAGAAATAGAAGTATGAGGTTGTACATATCCGCGACGGACAAGACATTAGAGAGCATGTTGGCTCAGGAGGATGAGAATGGTGTCTGTAACACCCTTAATCTATACCCCCAAATAATTAAAGCAGTAAAAGAAAATTCAAAATTTCGTCAGAGTATATTTAAATTATCATGGCATAGACCGAGGGGTCACATCAAATTGAAACAATTCATACAACACCTGCTCATAAAGATATGCAACAGTGGGGTAGCAATCAACAAAGGAACTCAGTTCCTTACACCCACATTTCAGATTAGAATAAAAGCGGAAAATCTAAAACTGAATAATATATATATATATATATATATATATATATATATATATATATATATATCATGAAAAGTTGTCATACATCAAATTATACATGCACAACCCAAAAGATATATATATATATATATATATATATATATATATATATATATATATATATATATATATATATATATATACATAATACACAATAATCACTAACGGCCTCCCTAACTACCCGGTGTCACATATCAGAGCCGACCGACAAAAGAATGAAGACGCAAAGTTCACAAAATACCTCCAGCAACTCTAATCTGCAATGCCTCATAGAGCATTATAAAACAGCAGGAGGGTGAGAAAAATAACCATAATATAATTGCATACAATTATATATATAACACAAAAATACACAAATATACGATTCTCACCACAACTCACGCCATAATTCAAACACAAGGCATTACAAGGCATAATACATATTTCCATCACCAACACATATCCATATACCAATTTATCCACGAATCCACACATAATCAACCATAAATGATTTATGCAAATGCAAGAGACTGGTACAACGACTCTATGCATATGCACATGCGGTATCGACTTCCATTGTTTCTCATCACTAGTTCACTCAGGAACACTGCTGGAATCATCGCTCGTTACATCACTGTAACTCCCCGTCGGGCCTACGATGTTCCCCACCGCTCAAACCCCACATGGGCACACGGTGTTTATGGATCGCTCACACCCTACACGGGCATACGACCCGATCGCTCACACCCCACATGGGCACACGAAGTTATAGCGAATTCCCTCTGGAATCCAAACCGTCACTCAGGACGTCTCAACAATGCATATCATGATGCTTGGCATACAATGACCCATGACATTTAATATGCACACATAAACACATTCATTTACATCGACAAAAATCACACATTGCACTTATGCCCAAAATAATGCATTTAATTCCCATACGGCCACAAATCATCACAACCCCATCTAAACACAACATTTACTTCATACAACAGCACCTTGCATAATACACATCAATTACGCATCACTACAACGACAAAAGTCGACGACCGACACTATTCCCGATTTTTCGACATAATTAAATCGGCTAACAATTTCGAAATCATCATAATAAGAAAGTACAGTTCAATAGCTACAGAACGATACCAAGAATGTAAAAATCGGATAAAAGGAACTCAAGTTACGAAAGAAAACGAAAAATGATATTTTGAAAAGTCCCATTTTGCAAATGTCCTGTCCATACGCGTATCACCATGATCCATATGCGTATGAACATAGACTCATTTTCCCCAAAGTTCACGTGTAAAAGTCCGTACGCATATTGTCCAAAACCATACGCGCATTGCCCTGAAATGCTACGCGTATCATACGCAAATGGGCAGATGGCCGAGTGAAATACCATCTCATACGCGTATTGGCCCCGTGACTCGCCCTCCTTACGCGTATTGCCAAGGTCCATATGCGTATTGACAAGGTCCATACGCGTATGACCTGGAAAAACCAGAAAAATTTCTGCAGAACGTGGTTCTGCGTTTTCTCACCCAAAATTACTCCAATTTCCACCTCCACCCAGAAAATTACCAATACAATATCTAATAACAAGTATCTATCTTGTACCAACATTAAGGAACACTAAAAACATGATTTCCAACACATTTAATCAATTTCTAATCAATTTTACCAAAAATGGGTTTTACTAAATTTCTTCATTTTAATCCAACAAACCTCACAAATACACATACATAATCATACACAATCATACAATAATTGAGTTTCGTACCCTTACCCGATTAAACCGATTCTAGGAGTTGATTTCTTTATTTTTTTCCAAGTTTTCTTACTATTTCTCTTCTTCTTCTCTTTTTCTTTCTTTCCCCTTTCTTTCTTTCTATTTTTCTCTCTTTCTATTTTCCTTTCTATTCTAACTTAACAAAATATTATGAAATGCCAAAACACCCCCACACTCAAATATCTCACAAACAATCCCAAAACCCGATAAAATATCATAACATCGAAAAATAACATATTTTTAGATAAAAGTCGAAAATAAAATAAAATAATAATAAAATAATCAAACGACTCGATTAAATAAAACGCACACAAAAATTGGGTCGTTACAGTGTCGAAAGAGCCATCTACTACCTCAGTAGGGTCTTGAACGATGCGGAAACTAGGTATAGTGTGATTGAAAAGTTGTGCTTATGTGTATACTTTTCTTGTATGAAGTTGAAGCACTATATAAAACCAGTTGATGTTTACGTTTCTTATCATTTTGACGTTATAAAATACATGTTATCTAACCAATTTTGCACAGTCGAATTGGAAAATGGGCATTAGCATTAACTGAGTATTCTTTGACATATTTGCCTTTAAAGCCTGTCAAAGGACAAGTAGTGGCTGATTTTATAGTCGACCGCGCTATAAATGAAGAGTCTTTGGACTATATTGAAGTGGAACCTTGGAAATTGTACTTCGACGGTTCTAGTCATAAAAACGGAACTGGAATGGGGGTTCTTGTTATTTCTCCTAATAGAATTCCAACAAAATTCAAGTACAAAGTTGAAGGCCTCTGCTCAAATAATGAGGCAGAATATGAGGCTTTGATAGCAGGACTTGAAATCTTGTTGGAATTGGGGGCAACTCGGGTCGAAATAATGGGCGACTCTGAGTTAGTCATAAAGCAGATAACAAAGGAGTACAAATGTGTTAAGGAGAATTTAATCATGTACTTTGTAATAGCTAATCGACTCTTAAAAAAGTTTGATATAGTTACGATTCGACATGTCCCGCGAATAGAAAATCAGGAAGCAAATGATTTAGCGCAGATAGCTTCTGGGTACAAAGTGTCGAAGGAAAAGTTGCAGAAAGCCATTGAAGTTTGAGGAAGAGTAGTGTCAGCTAGATTATCCCCGTCAGATTTGGAGACGATAAAGCTTGGATACGCTGAAGAAGAAAATTTCGAAACTTTTAACATAGACGATTCAATGACTGGAGATTGGAGAAAGCCTATAATAGAGTACCTGCAAAACCCAACAGGATCAGTCGAACGAAAAATCAGGTATCGAGCTTTGAGTTATGTGATTTTGGGAAATGAACTATTTAAGAAAACTCCGGAAGGAATACTACTGAAGTCTTTAGGCGAATCTGAGGCATGCATAGCTTTGTCGAATGTACACAGCGGGGCATGTGGTGCACACCAGGCAGGCTATAAGATGAAGTGGTATTTATTCCGACAGGGAATGTATTGGCCAACTATGTTAAAAGATTGCATCGAATACGCTAAAGGATGTCAAGAGTGCCAGATACACGCAGGGATACCACATGTTCCTACAAGTGAATTACATTCTATAATAAAGCCTTGGCCTTTTAGAGGTTGGGCTTTGGACTTGATTGGAGAAATTCGACCGGCCTCTTCAGAAAGCCAGAAGTTTAATTTGGCTGGGATCGATTATTTCACGAAAGGGATCGAAGCCATAGCCTTAGTAAACGTGGATCAAGAAGCAGTAATCGAATTCATTCGGAAACACATCATTTACAGGCTTGGTATCCCATAGACAGTAACGACGGATCAAGGATCTGTTTTCACTAGTAAAAACATGCAAGCATTCGCGAAGGAAATGGGTTTCAAACTCCTCACATCAACGCCTTACTACGCTCAAGCCAATGGTCAGGTCGAAGCAGCAAACAAGGTTATAATTGGTTTAATAAAGAAGCACGTGGGAAGAAAACCAAAGAGTTGGAACAAAACTTTGGACCAAATTCTATGGGCTTGTCGAACGTCTCCTAAGGAAGCTACAAATGCTACACCTTTTCGATTAACGTATGGCCATGATGCGGTCTTACCAGTCGAAATATACTTGCAGTCAATAAGGGTTCAAAGACATCATGAAATTCCATCAGATGCATATTGGAATATGATGATAGATGAATTAGTTGATATAGACGAAGAAAGGTTAAACGCATTAGACTTATTGAAAAGGCAAAAGGAAAGAGTGGAGAAATTCTACAATAAGATGAACATGACTGGATACTCGGCCATCGCGGGGCATGTAGAGATACCGCTGGTTCAAGATAGCAATTCCACCTTGCTTAGGAGAGATAGTCCCTACGGGGAATACCGTTGATCGGGCTTAGGAGATAAGAACTCGGCCGAGGAGTGTCAGATGAAATAAGGTCTCTGACACAGTTGATCCCTTCATTCAGGCGTATTAGGTTAGAAGGAGTACTTTGATTCTGCACTTTGAAGTTTGCCTACTTCTGGAGAAGCGATTGATGTTCTTTTGATGTTTAACAGTCAAAAGGAATTGCCATCTTTATTTTAAAAGGAGAAAAAGTTTTACCAAGTAAATTCATTTTTGTTTTATTTCAAGAGTCATTAGTCATGTTAACAACGTCGTTCTGTAAAGCTAAAACAAATAAGAATTACAAACAAAAGCACAAGGGCTCAAATTTTATTGATGAGATGGAGATCAGCCAAACGCGTGATTCCAAGGAGTATATACAAAGTTTGAAAATGATAATTTACAGGGAAAAGGGCTACGTTGAAAAATAACGACCACTATCCTTCTACCAACTTTGAATTCGGGGCATCCTGAGCTTCTGTCGAAGATGACCTTGACTGGAGTTTTCTCTGATGGATGATGTAACTGCTGCTGCTGAGGGACTTGCCTCTGTTGAACATAGTTACTTGCCATTATCCCTAATTTTTTCTAGGATTGTACTATGAGATTTTCAATCCATCGGGATGATTTTTTCATGTCTCTAACTTTTGCCTGGACCGCCCTTTCGGGTTTTCAATCCACCGAGACTTTTTTTTTAATTTTAGGCGAAGTATTTCTTGACTACATCAACATTCGTGGGGTAGGCAAATTCCTCTCCGTCCATGGTTGCAAGTCTCAAGGCGCCGCCTGAGAAAGCTTTCGTGACCACATAAGGGCCATCATAGTTCGGGGTCCATTTGCCCCGAGAGTCTGTGAGAAACGATTGTATCTTCCTGAGCACGAGGTATCCTTTTCTGAAGACACGAGGTCGGACCTTTTTGTCGAAAGCCTCCTTTATTCTCTGCTGATACAACTGACCATGGCATAGTGTCGTGATTCTCTTTTCTTCGATCAGATTCAGCTCATCGTGTCGGCTTTGACACCATTCAGCTTCGGTGAGTTTAGCTTCCATCAATACCCAGATTGACGGGATCTCTACTTCTATTGGGAGCACTGCTTCCATGCCATACACTAGAGAGAAAGGGGTTGCCCCTGTTGAAGTGCGGACAGATGTGCGATAACCGTGAAGAGCAAAGGGTAGCATTTCGTGCCAATCTTTGTAGGTTACAACCATCTTCTGAACAATCTTCTTGATGTTCTTGTTAGCCGCTTCTACCGCTCCGTTCATCTTGGGTCGGTAGGGAGATGAGTTATGGTGTTCGATCTTGAACTCTACGTACAACTCTTTCATCATCTTATTGTTCAAGGTAGATCCATTATCAGTAATGATCTCGCTTGGAACACCATAACGGCAGATGATATTGTTTTTGATAAATCGAACCACCACTTGTCGGGTTACATTAGCGAATAACGCTGCTTCGACCCACTTGGTGAAATAGTCAATGGCTACTAGAATAAACCGATGTTCGTTTGAAGCCTTGGGCTCAATCATGCCAATCATGTCGATTCCCCATATGGAAAATGGCCATGGGGAAGAGAGAACTTTGAGATGTGATGACGGTACATGAATTTTGTCGGAGTATATCTGACACTTGTGACACCTCCTTATGTACTTGTAGCAGTCGGATTCCATTGTCAACCAATAGTACCCTGCTCTCAGAATTTTTCTCGTCATTGTATGTCCGTTGGCATGAGTGCCAAAGGATCCTTCATGAATTTGTTTCATAAGCATGTCTGCTTCTGGTCTGTCGACGCATCGGATCGAGACCATGTCAAAATTTCTCTTATAGAGAGTGTTACCACTCAGGAAGAAGTTTCCAGCCAATCTTCCGAGGGTCTTTCTGTCTTTTCTGAGTGTCCCAGATGGGTACTCTTGTTTCTGAAGAAAGCATTTGATATCGTGAACCAAGGTTTATCGTCTATGACTACTTTAATCGTGAAGATGTAAGCGGGCCGTTCAAGGCGCATTACGTCGATCTTAGGTATGTCATTCCATTGACCTACACTAATCATGGAAGAGAGAGTGGCTAATGCATCAGCCATGTGATTCTTCTCACGAGGGATATGATGAAACTCGACTCTGTTAAAGAAGGGTAACAACCTTCTTGCATAGTCTTTTCAAGGAATTAGTCCAGATTGGTATGTGTTCCAATCTCCTTTTATCTGATTGATAACCAAAGCTGAATCGCCGTATACATACAAGTTCTTGATCCTTAAATCAATCGCTTCTTCGAGACCCATAATACAAGCTTCGTATTCGGCCTCGTTGTTCGTACACTTGAACGTAATTCTGGCAGTGAAAGGAATGTGGGTACCCTGAGGGGTAACAATTATTGCCCCAATTCCGTTTCCATAATGATTAACTGCTCCATCAAAGATAAGTCCTCATTGGGAACCTGGTTCTGGCCCTTCACTGGGTAGCGGTTCATCGCAGTCTTTCATTTTTAGATACATGACATCTTCGTCTTGGAAGTCAAACCCGATTAATTCTTGATCGTCAATCGGTTGATGAGCCAAATGATCGGCTAAAATACTTCCCTTAACGGCTTTCTGAGCATGGTACTCTATGTCATATTCTGATAACAACATCTGCCAACGAGCAATCCTTCCCGTGAGAGCAGGCTTTTCGAAGACGTACTTGATTGGATCCATTTTGGAGATTAACCAAGTAGTATGACGAATCATGTATTGGCGAAGACGTTTGGCTGCCCAAGCCAAAGCGCAACAAGTTTTCTCAAGCATCGTGTACCGAGTTTCGCATTCGGTGAATTTCTTGCTTAGATAGTAAATGGCAGACTCTTTCCGTTTAGTTTCATCTTGTTGGCCAAGTACACATCCCATTGAGTCCTCTAGAACTGTGAGGTAAATGATCAATGGCCTTCCTTCCACTGGACGTGATAGAATCGGCGGATTCAACAAGTATTCCTTGATACTGTCGAAGGCGGTTTGGCAGTCTTCTGACCAAACAAAATCCTGGTTCTTTTTCAGTAATTTGAAAATCGGCGCACATGTCGCGGTCATAAGGAATATGAATTTGGAGATGTAGTTCAAACGTCCCAGGAATCCTCTGACTTGTTTTTCATTTTTCGGAGAAGGCATTTCTTGAATGGCCTTGACCTTGTCAGGATCAACCTCAATTCCTTTCTGGCTGATGATGAACCCTAATAGTTTCCCTGAACGGACACCGAAGGTGCACTTGTTGGGATTCAAGAGGAACTTAAACTTTCTTAAATGTTCGAACAATTTTGACAGATGTTCAACGTGCTCACTCTCTGTTTTTGATTTTGCAATCATATCATCGACATATACCTCGATTTCCTTATGTATCATGTCATGAAACAGAGTTGTCATGGCCCTTTGATAGATTGCCCCGGCGTTCTTCAAACCGAACGGCATTACCTTGTAACAAAAGGTACCCCATGGGGTAATGAACGAAGTTTTCTCCATGTCTTTCGGCGCCATTTTGATCTGGTTATAGCCCGAGAATCCATCCATGAAGGAGAAAACTTTGAACTTTGTTGTGTTGTCTACCAGCATGTCAATGTGTGGTAAAGGAAAGTCGTCCTTTGGACTTGCCTTGTTCAGATCCCTGTAATTGACACACATTCTTACTTTTCCATCCTTTTTGGGAACGGGTACGATGTTGGCTAACCATTGAGGATATTCTGATGTAGCGAGGAAACCCGCGTCAATCTGTCTCTACACCTCCTCTTTGATTTTGATGGCCATGTCCGGGTGAGTGCGTCTCAACCTTTCCTTTACGGGCGGACATTCCAATCTTAACGGTAAGTGATGTTCCACGATGCTAGTATCCAACCCTGGCATATCCTGACAGGACCAAGCGAATACATCGGGGAATTCTTTGAGAAGCTTTATCAAACCCTATCTGGCAGTTGGACTGAGCAGTGCCCCAATCCTGATTTCTTTTCTCTCTTGCTCTGAACCCAAGTTTACCGTTTCCAACGGTTCTTTGTGAGGTTCAATGGACCTTTCCTCTTGTCTGAGTAGTCGGGAGATCTCTTCTGGAATTTTGCCGTCATTTTCTTCTTTAGCCTCGAATACCGGGAACTCAAAGTTGGGAGAAGGCATCGGATCGTATGTTTCAATGGGGTTTAAAACAAGCAATCTGCATGACGTGATGATTCGTGTTTAGAAGAGATAGAGGAAAATGCAAGTGTGTGCAGTGTATTTGTTTTATTACTGCTTGTTTTTATGATTGAATTGTTTTTTAGGATTACCATTTTCTGAGAAAGCAAAAAGAGAAAACAGCAATTAATGCGGAAATTACAGAACGACATTATTTTATTAATGAACAAGTCGAATCTTGAAACTACAGCCCTATAAAACAAAACTCTGTTGCTTTGGGCGAAGCGAAGAGGGATAATTTACAGAAAGTGAGCCCTATCAAAACATCCGTTTCACCTGGGCAGGGTGAAAGGTTTAAGATGGCAATTACTTTGACTGATGAACGATCTTCGGAACATCAACGGAAACCCATTGGCGGTGAACCCCTCGGTGAATCAAAAAGTCTGGCACCTTCCTTGATTTGTCTTCAGAAATAACGCTGATTTCTGGTGGAGCATGATCATTGGAATCTGTCTCCCAGGCAGAGTTGTCGTAGGAGGATTCCTCAGTTACATTTTGCATAGCATTTGTTCTCTCAGCTGTATCTTCCCATCCAGTTGGCTGGATATCTTCGAGCCTGATACGAGAGCTTTCAGGAGCAGTGTACTTGACCATATAGTCGTATTTCCCACTTGGTTCTCCCAGAGTGTTCCAAACTTCTTTGGAACTGGAGGAGTCATCTCTCTCGATGACGTTAACCTCAGGAAAAGCATAGTTGATGAATTCAAGTCCTGCAAACGTTGCGAATTCATCTTCATGTTGAGTAGTTTCTGAATGACCTGAGTGTTGATCCCATGACATGGTGGGGACACAGGTATTCTGTTCAACGATGGCCAGCTGGGCTTCATTACTCGGCTGACTTTCTTGCCCCAAGTTTCCTGGGTAAGGCTGCCACATTGGCAGACCATCCATTGGGCCATAGTAATTGTAGTCAAAGTTGTCTTTCATCAGAGTGTCTTTCTCTAATGAATTTGGCGGAGCGCGGCATCCTTCCGGATCACAATCCCCGTATATCATTTCGACATCTGACCTTAGTATAAACCTCAGAGTCTCTGTAGGAAAGCAAAAAGGCATAGGCACCTCTTCCTGAGACATATAACCGTCCTTGTTAAGATAGGACTTCCATTCTTCATCTGTGTCAGAGGGATCTTCCTCATTGATAGCATGTACTGTCTGAGACACTGGGTGAAGGAAACCTCCACTGTGGAAGAAGTTTTGAAGGGGATGAAAACTTTCATCGTTAGCAGCTGTCTGGGTACAGGTTGCAGAAAAACCAAGACCCTTCTTTGTTTTATTGTCAATAGGAATGACAAGCCGTCCCCATCCGGTTGTATCGGTACTCTCGACCGCTTTAATAGCATCGTTGTATGAGCAAATCGAGGTTCCTCCTCTGAACTGATTGTCCTTGCTCACCGACAGTGCTTGGAACTGCGTCCCAATAACCTCCTCGGGTTCTATACCAGTAGATGATGACAAGTTGCTTACGAGCAAGGCTTGTTCCCCAAAAACTGTGACAAGTTGATCGTTCTTGACGAACTTTAGCTTTTGGTGGAGGGTGGAAGTAACCGCCCCAGCCTGATGTATCCAAGGTCTTCCTAATAAACAACTGTACGTTGCCCGGATGTCCATGACCTGGAAAGTGTGAGGACCGATAGTTATGGGAAGATCAACTTCGCCGATAACTGTTTTTTGGATCCGTCGAATGCTTTGACGACAACCTCGCTAACCCTCATCGAAGGGCCTTTGAATGATAATTGCATCAAAGTGGACTTCGGCATAACATTCAGGACTGACCCTGTGTCTACCAGTACGCTGGCTAAAGCATCGTCCTGGCAGTTAACTGTGATATTGAGCGCCATGTTATGACGGTAACCCTCTTCAGGTAATTCCTCATCACTAAATCCCAAATTATTGCAGGAAGTGATGTTAGAGACAATACTATCGAACTGTCTGATTGTTACATCCTGTTCCACAAAGGCTTGCTCCAAGACTTTCTGTAGAGCCTCCTTGTGGGCTTCTGAACTGAGTAACAGTGATAATACCGAGATCTTTGAAGGAGCCTGTAACAGCTGATCAACAATGTTATATTCACTCTTTTGGATGAGCTTCAGCATCTCATCATTATTTTTCAAAAGGTCGGGATTACTGGATTGACCGACTGGTGGATCAGGAGTTTCCGTCTGAAGTTCCTTTTCCTTGTTAGGTTCCCCAACCCCTCGGTTGAAGATTCTACCACTCCGTGTTACTCGAATGATGTCTGCAATAGTCACAACGGAGGGTAATGGAATTTCCTTTCCATTTTCAACTGTCGTTGTACCGTATTTGTAAGGGATAGCCTTAGTTGACTCATACGGTAGTGGTCCCGGTACATAGATGACTATAGGAGCCTTATGATTTTTCTGACCATCATAAGTAATCTCGATCTGTTCTGGGTTGGGAACTTTAGATTCGTCAAGTAGAGGGATGATGGCAAAAACATCCCTGGTCCTGTGATGACCAGAGATCGTGACAACATCCTCAACTTGCTCGGCAAGGTTGTTCGGCGTCCAGTTGATGGGTCCAGAACCCGGATATGGACGAATTTCTCCACGATCGACCTGGCCCTGAAGAGTTGCTCTCACAAGGTAACACCCTTGGTTACTTTCCAAACAGACGCTACAAATGTCATAGTTGTGTGGTGGCACCTGGCCACGCCCACTTTGAATACAATGTAACCTTACTAGGTTAGCTTCCACTGATCGGACATCCTGACTTTGACGCCGAGTGGGGTTTCTATTACTGATACTAATCTGCTGAGTATCTTCATCCATATAGATTGGCATCCACCAGTGATTTAACAAGTGCTGAAGTGCCTCCTGGACAAGGGTACAACCTCGATCATTTTCGCAACATGCTTTATAGCTTTGATAGTCATGTGATATTAAGAATCCGAGTCGGACCTGCTCAGCATGTAACTCTACTAGGTTGGTATTCATCACGCGAATATCGAAGATCTGAACCATGTTGATTTGGTAGGAGTTCCTATCATGGTAGTATTGGATCCATCCAAGATCCATCTGACGCTGGAGGGCCTCCTGTATGAAACAGCATCCCTGTTTGTTTACCGAGCAAGTCAGACAGGAACTGTAATCGTGCCGCGGCAGATTTTGATACTGGCTTTGCCTTGAGTGCATTGCCACCAAGTTGACATTCATTACACGGAAATCGTGGTTCTGAATGACGTTAGAGTTCGTATAGACCATGTTAATCCCACGAACTCGGTGCTCTTGGATCCATCCGAGATCCATTTGTTCCTGTAGGGCTGCTTGCACCACAGATTATCCCTGGTTTTCTTTAGAGCAGATATCACACTGGTGATAGTTATGAGGTGGCACATGGCCATATCCATTCTGTCTACAATGCATCTTGACCAGATTGGTCTTTAACAAGTGTACATTGTGAATTTGATAGACATCGTTAGATTCTCTCTCAATTAGATTGACTGCAGCTTTCTCGTGTTGAGGCAGCGGGTTCGTAAGAACATTAGGATTTGTATCCTTGAAGGATAAGACCCTGCTCCTAACAAGTTTTTGCATGTCGAACTTGAAATTGAGGCAAGTCTCTATGTTATGCCCTGAACCTCCTTGATGATAAGGGCATGTCTGATCCACCTTGAACCAAAAAGGCGAATTTTCCGGTACTGTAAGAGGAGACTTAGTCTGGATGTGCCCCTTAGCCAGTAGTAATGGAAACAACTCTGCGTACGTCATGGGTATAGGATCAAATCCTGGTGGCCATGTTGTAAGGTTGTTGTTATATGGAGGACGAGCCTGCTGAAGAGGCTGTTGTGTCCTTTGCTGGTCAGGTTGGCTCTGCGCAACCTGAGGTTGATACGTAGGAATAGACGCAGGGTTGATAGCAAGAGTCACAGCTGCTAACGGTTGATAACGTCGTCTTTGCTTTCTGAGAGAGATATTCCCAATATCTTGATCTTTTTTCTTAGGGAGAGCACTACAGTATTTTTTAGTACCGCTCATCGATCCAGTGTCTTTTACCAAACGTCCTTCTCGGACGGCTTCCTCAAGACGTACGCCCATGCCGACCATCTCGGTGAAATCACTGGGCGCACTGGCGACCATTCGGTCATAGTAAAATGAGCTTAAGGTCTTTAAGAAGATCTTTGTCATCTCTTTTTCATCAAGAGGTGGACAAATTTGAGCGGCAATTTCACGCCACCTTTGAGCATACTCCTTAAAGGTTTCCTTGTCCTTTTGCGACATCGATCTGAGTTGATCTCTGTCGGGTGCCATGTCCAAATTATATTTGTATTGTTGGACGAAGGCAGTACCAAGATCTCTGAATGTACTGATCGTAGTACGGTTTAAACCCATGTACCATTTAAGTGCGGTACCGGTTAAACTATCCTGGAAGTAGTGAATCAGTAGGTCCTGATTCTCCGTCTGAGCTGACATCCGCCGAGCGTACATCACCAGATGGCTCTGAGGGCAAGAGTTGCCCTTATATTTTTCAAAGTCGGGCACTTGAAATTTGTGCGGGACTTTCACATTTGGGACCAAGCAGAGATCTGCGGCATCCTTTCCAAATAAATCCTGACCGTGAATGGCTTGCAGTTCCTTCTGAATTTCCAAGAACTGTTCTTGGAATTCGTTCATTCTGTCAAACATAGTTTCCTTCTTACCAGAAGGTGTCTGTGGAATCTGTCCTTCCGGGACAGTGTGCACCACAGGGGGTGGGACCGTGACTACGGCAGTAGGTCTTGGCATCTCCCAAAGTTTGTAACCTTCAGGAGTCTTCAGTATGCCCCTGGCATCTTCGCTTTCCCGAAGTTTGTAAACTTCAAGCCCAGCGGGTTCTGTTGTGATCCCCTGATCTTTAGTGATCGGCGGAACATATCCTTCCGGGATATAGTTAACAGGCATGCCCTAAGGACGATCTTTCGGTATCTGATACCTAGGATCATACCTCTCCACTATGGGCGTTGAGGTGATCTCTGAGATCACAGTTCTTTGTAGCTGAGCTTCTGCCGTGGCTTGCATGTCGTTACGAAGCTTTCTCATATCCTCTCTCAGAGCGTCGATCTCTTCTTTTAACTCTCTGTTTTCTTCCTCAAGATCATCCATCTTTTTCTGACGATTGGCCCGAGTATTATACGAATGAGACAGTTTGACTCTAGAATCGAGACACAAACGTGAGATTCGTAGGTAAGAAGAATACGCGATGTGAGAATGATGAATGCAATGATTATATTAATTGTTTTTTGGTTTAATCAAAATAAACTTTGACAATTAGATTGCAAATATCAAACGGGGGGGAAACCCCTTTTTTATTGAAATTCAAAGGATTACAGAAACGAAAATACAATAGATTTCAAAGTGCAGAAACAGAAACCTAAGCTAATGGGTCCCGAGTCCTCTCTGAAGAGAAATCAGGTGCTGATTCTGGTATGTTCCTTTTCTTTGACCGGGGCTCTTGGGCCGTTGTCGGGTTGTCATTCCTTTGCCAAGTGAAAGGAGCGAGCAAATTCCTTTGGTCATCTTGATTATCCACAACATGTTGCTCTAAAATCTCAATCAGAGCATCCTTTTCTTTTAGTAATTGCTGTATTTTGATGCACTCTACGTCGAGGGTACGGTACTTGTTCTTCCAAGACCTTCTCTCCCGTTGAACTTTGTTGAGAGTAACCTGAAGCTTTTCAGTTTTCGTCATGAAGTACATGATAGATTCCCTCGGCGGAAGAATTCCGTAACGAGGATAAGGCATCTTCAGCTTGAGAGCTCTAGTTTGTACCCAATGGAGATAAGGCTCCACCGAGACACAGTCCGGTTTTCCTAGAGACTCTCGTCCTTTCTTATGAACCTGTTTCCAAGCTTGCACTATTTCCATCTTTAGTGCTCTGTCGTTTTCTCCTTCTTTAAAGAAAAGACCTTCCAGATGAACACCTAGTGGGATGTGCCTCATCGGGTATCCAAATTGACGGCGAACCAATACCGGATGGTAGTTGATTCCTCCTTTAGTTCCTATAAGGGGTACGTTGGGGAAGTTTCCACAACGGTCAATGATCCTAATTCCCTCATAAATCCTATTACACCAATCTATATCAGAGTTGGTAAGAGACATGATCGTATGCGACCAACGTAAGGCACTCTTGCAATCCCAAAAAGCACCAGACTTGGGCAAGTGAGAGATAAACCATTTGTAAAGCAGAGGTACACAACATGTAATCTCCCCTCCACTGTACAAATTCCCCAAGTGTACATAATGATACGCATCTACGAGCAAAGTCGGCACAGGGTTTCCAATGAGAAAAACCTTAATGAAGTTAATATCGACGAAGTTATTGATGTTAGGAAACAAAAATAACC
The DNA here is from genome assembly GCA_022829125.1 of Lathyrus tuberosus. Classification (NCBI taxonomy): domain Eukaryota; kingdom Viridiplantae; phylum Streptophyta; class Magnoliopsida; order Fabales; family Fabaceae; genus Lathyrus; species Lathyrus tuberosus. The sequence continues at coordinate 3,124,864 of JALAZF010000468.1, read as the reverse complement.
CGTAGGTGAGCAAGACAAAGATGCTTTCAAAAGCAGTCACGTTTCCTATACTGGAAAAATACAGGGCTTTCTTTGTCAAGAACTGGGCTGGCAAACCTTGGATGCCACCCTTAGTAGTTAGGTGAGTCCTAACTTTAGATTCTTCCAAATGAATTGCTCTTGCAATGGTCTGATTCTTTAGAATTTCTTCCAGTCCAGAAAATGGAGCTCGATCTGTAATGTGGAGATCGATCAGGTGAGAATACTCCTCCAGCGTTGGTGCTAGCTGGTAATCCGGGAATGTGAAACAGTGATAAACCGGATCATAAAACTGAATGAGCGCATCCATGATTCCCTCAATCACATGGAGTCTTAACAGTGGTAGCAAACCTCCGTGCTTGGCTCTGAAAGCCTCTGGGTTAGTGATCATCCTTGCTAACCTTCTCAAATCCTCTAGCTTTGGAACCTTGAAGGTGTATGTATGAGTTCTCCTTCTACCGAAATCTAGTAGCGTAATCCTCTTCTCTGATATTTGCAATCACAGTCTTAGTTTATTTTGAAAAAACAGAGAGACTAGAAGAGAAGATTTTTTGAATCTTTTAATGTTTTTTAAATGAATGCATGAATGCAGCACACAAAAACATAGAAAAAACATGGGGTCAAAGGGTCGTTGTCATGAAGTCAAGGCTCTACCCATCCCCAAAGGTTTATACTAGGGTGATTTTTGTACCTGTACTCATTATCATCAGCTCCTCCCAGGAAAGCAAAACAACAAGCGGATCGCCAGCGAGTTGTAGTGCAATCTTAGAGTAAGTGTCATTCACCGAGAATAGATCACCAGCCTCAAATGAGGGTAGTATCACGTAACAACTATTTCTGATAGTTTCCGCACTACGAAAGGGTTTGGCTCCTCAGCTTCTCAGACTTAACAATCGGCCCATTGTCTAGGTGAGAGAATGGGTTGCATTGGTCAGCCTCCACTGAGGTTGATGGTCGACCCCGTCGCCATCACTTATCTTAAGTGTATACTCGATCTTTCCACATACGGCATCACCCGCATTCCCATTAGCAGAAAAATAAACACGTATAGCAATTAGGAAAAGTAGTATATATATTTGTCCTAATCATCCTAGACCTTTAAAGCTATGAATCCTATGTTCCTGACAGAAAATGGGTTCCCCGGCGGAAGCCCCAATCTGTGGTTTCCACACAAGAGGTGAAAAGGTAGTCCGTGCCTAGATCTAACTTTGAATGGGCCCCACGGTGGGTGCCATTTTTCTGTAGCGAGTGATTTTGGACGCGGTTCTTAAGCACTGGTCACTCTCTGCAGTTGAGCATTAAACTACAGGTCGATTCATTTTTTATCCTATTAAAGATGATGAAGGAAGGGAAATAGATGTCTCCAATAAACCCTGCTTTGAATACTGAGTTTAAACAGCGGTCTGTTAGGTTACGAATGCTATCAATGTGGGGGGCCTTTGTACTGGTTATTTGTATTTTCACCAATACTGTTTTCTTTCTTTTTATCTAGACAGAAGGTTTCTGGCGGGGAACAAGGATTAGGATGTTAGGACTGATGCTTTTGATAGATACATGAGAGTATGGGATTTTGGGTTTTTGTTGATTGTGCTCGCTAAGATCTTTTCTTTCGATCTTATGCCTACGTATTCCCATTTACCAAAACAGGGAAATCAGAGCGTTCGTAGTTCCTCCTAGTCTATGGGAGGAAATGGGTGTTTTTGGTGTCTTGTTCAAAGCCCAAGACGTGAAGCGAAAGGGTAGTTTGTATCTTGTTCAAAGCCCAAGATGTGAAGCTAAAGGGTCTATTTGTGTCTTGTTCAAAGCCCAAGACGTGAAGCTGAAGGGCCTCGACTTTAGAGAGAATTTGTCATCTCTAAAGAGGGGTTTGTCTGTTAAGACTGTTTTATAAAGGATAATTACTTTAACCGGGATACGCGGATCCTAGTAAGGCCATAATTTCCTTTAAAGGGGATTTTAACCTGAAGGAGAAGACTTTAACTCAGTGTAGAGCAATGCTATCTTTCCTTAGGAATTTCTCATGCTAAAAGAGGGACAGTGGCATGGATATAGATGATCCAGAGGCTTGCCACTTACAGCGATTAGATGAAGGGGAAAGAGTTGTTGATGTTTGTGTACTGTGAACGAGGCACAGCTTTGATGCTAAAAGGTTAATTGGATTAACCAGTGGTTTTCTTATACAAAGCCTAAGAGGAGGCTAATATGTGTCTCGTACAAAGCCCGAGAGAGAGGCTAAAAGGTTTTGACCCGACGATGGAGTCTTTTGGTATCTCGTATAAAGCCCGAGATGGAGGCTATTTGACTCAACAAGAGAGTTATTTGTATCTCGTACGAAGCCCGAGATGGAGGTTGTTGTTTGTTTGGCTCAATAAGAACCTTTTTGTATCTCGTATAAAGCCCAAGATGGAGGTGAAAGGGGGATTGACTCAACGAGGGAGTCTCTTTATGTGTCTCGTACAAAGCCCGAGAGAGAGGCTAAATGTTGTCTCAGTTAAGTGACAGGTCCAGTATACTGATTTTAAAGAGAAAATCATTTCTTATATGAGCAACACTGTACTCAAAGATTTGTTTCGAGGATCCGGGATATTTCCTTTTCTTTAAGGAAGCGGGAAATTCAAAGGGTATTGAGACTGTCCAAGTCTACGGGTTTAACGAAGGGGTCACTTGAGAATGTCTTTGAGACTCAAGGAAGTTAGACTGTCCAAGTCTAGAGTTTCATCTTTGGTACTATGCTTTGAGAAACAGTAGTAGACTCTATGAAAGGATTGTGCTATGCAGATGATTAAGTTCTGTTCCTATACCTCTAGGAGGTCGTCGGGACAATTTGTACGAAGCCCAAGAGGAGGCTGGAAACTTTTAAGAAGCCGACGGTCCCTTGTACTAAGCCCAAGAGGAGGCTATCATTCCCGGAGGAAGAGATCATTATACGAAGCCTAAGAGGAGGCTGTGAATACTTCTAAGAAGCCGTAGGGTCCTTGTACTAAGCCCAAGAGGAGGCGAGGTTGCTTTTAGGAAGCCTGTGGGTCCTTGTACGATGCCCAAGAGGAGGCCGATGCTTTTAAGAAGCCGATGGGTCCCCAAACCCCGAGAAATTCAAGGCAATGCTATTCACCGAGAATAGATAAAAGTCAGGAAAGTTCGAGAATTTGGAAGAAACTCAAAGATGCCATTCACGGAGAATACATTCATCTTGGGGAGTAGAGTTTCTTGACAATTCCTAATGAGGACAGCCAAAGAGAAGACTGTATCTGGTGATCCTATTGGGGATCTAGTTGTCTATTTCTACGAATAAACGGAACGGCGTCACCTACTTCTAGACGTAGTTGCCGGAGAAACTCTAAATATCTATTCTATTATTACACAGTTGATATGAGTTTATGAAAGAAGACTTACAACAAAACAGCCCCACAATACAGTTATATGCATATGAAAGTGTATAAACACTTACTCGGTTGTAGAGCTTCCATGCTGTTTGGTTAGTTGTTCAACAAATAAAGAATGAAAACAACAGTATATTCAAAATCAAAGGAGAAAGTGCTTTGAAAAAGAAAGATTTGGGGCTTACAGCTCAAGGAGAGGCTCAGGGTTTTATCAGTGAGCGTACTGTTCGAATTTGTACAGAGGGACTTATACAAGTGACTGTGGCCCAAAATGTTTCCTGTACAAAGGGATGGGTCTTACACTCTCTCAAGAGGCCCAAAAAGTTTTAAAGAAAAAGAGTGGGGCTTATAACACGAGGGTAGGCCCAATTGATTTTTTCGTTTAAAATGGCGATCGCGCCGAGATTTTCTTTTAACGCAGAGGGACTTATACAATAAGTGAGGCCCAAATTGGTTTTGGTTAAAAGGGGGTTGGGTCTTACACTCTAATAGAGGCCCAAAGTGTTTTGAATGGGTCTTATAGCTCAAGGAGAGGCCCAAAAGGTTATTTTTCAAAAGGCGACGATCGCGCCGTTGGTTTTTGATGGTATCGGGACTTATACAATACACTGAGGCCTAAAAAATGATTTGGTCAAAAAGAGATTGGGTCTTACACTCTATTAGAGGCCCAAAAGTGTTTTGAAAATGATTTATGAGGGTTGAATTAATCCAAAAACCCTAATTTGTTTTCAAAAATGTATTTAATTGAATAAAAATTCAATTAAAATGATCAAAATTTTTTAACATATGAAAAACAAATTGTGATCTTGGATTAATGCTTCAAAAATTAAGTATTGACCTACAAAATAATTAGAAAGCATTAAAAGTTGCAAAATCAATGTGGAAAAAATATTTAAAATGTCAAAAACAATTAAAATATTAATTCTTTGCAAAAATATCAATTATACAAAATAAATAATATTTTTGGGATTTTTTGGGAAAATAAAATATTTTAACATTTTTGTGAATTATTAAAAAAAGAATCAACTCAAAATCATTAAAACTCAAAGAGAAATTAATTTTTGAATCAATTAAATAAAATCACAAAATTCAAATATTCAAATTTGGAAAAAAGGCACCAAGAACAAGCTGAAGAACACGCGCGTGTTCTGAGATTCTCAGATTTGCATTTTCTATCCAATCTCCCTAAATACTTGATTATAACATGCAATCCACATATCATTATCCTCTCCTCAACCTCACGATCATGTCTATGTCCATTAATTTCATTTAATTTAAACATATAACAAGAAATCATAAAAAATCCTCAAGAACCCTAATTTCTGCATGAAGGCTGGGATTTTTGATACACGATTCAAACAATGCAATTAATTGAGGGAAAACATTCCATGTATGATTATGAACATATGGCCAAATTATTGTGCAGCAAAAATTACATGGATCATAGAGTTAGAAGAGCTCATGCTTACCACTTGCAGCTGGTGATCGTGATTTGTGTTGGAGGTGTTACAGCTAGGTTCCAATGATGTGGATAGCTTCCCTAGGTGCCAAGTGATGTGTCTGAGTGCTTGGAATGGATTGAAATGGTTTGGAGTTGAAGATGGTACCTCAACTGCAAAACTGTCAAGAACTTGAGCAATTGGCTGGTGATTTTGTGAAATCTGTGTTCTAGATGTTATGTGAGTTTTTGGATTACTTCTATATGATGTATATGAGGTGTGTGAGTGATTGGTTTGATTGGAAAAGCTCTCAAACTCAAAACCCGATAGCTACCTTGCTAAGAAAGGCATTTTTGCCAAGAGAAAGAGATTTTGAGGAAAGCATCTGTTAGATGGCTTTGGTGTACTCAAACTGATCACAATTGAGCTCTATTTATAGTAGAGCAAGTTTGTTTTGCAAGGAATAGTGAATGGCAACTGCTAAGTAGATTTGGCCAATGTTGGCAAATGAAAATTCAAGTCTCCTCTAGCCATTGACTAGAGGTTAGGGCACAAAGCTTTGGTTCCTTTGGTCTTGGATAAGTCTTGACTGATTTCAGATGAGAATGGCTCAGTCCATGCCACCTTGATGCTTCCATTGAATGCTTCAATCCAAATTTGGAGTCTTGTCCCTATTTTGGCCATTCTAGGTTCAACATGCTATTTCTTGTTCCATGGACTTTGGAGGCTTGGCTCAGTGATTGTCCCCTTTAGATTCAATCCTCTGAGGTGTCCAAGTGGATAGGAGCATTTGAATTTGGCTGATTTTGGCAAATCGAGCAAAATTGCAAATTCTGCCTTGCCTTTAACATATTTCAGCAAGGCAACTTTCCAATGTCATATCTCATGACTCAAATGGAATTTGGCAATGTTCTTGGCCATTTTGGAAAGACCTTACATGATACAACAACTGTTTGAACATGTTTGGTTTTGATCTCTTTTGAATCCAAGTGAAAAATCCCCCTACATTTGGCAAAAAGTAGGGTAAAATCTGACTTAGTGAAATTTTCACTAAGTGTTGGAACAAAGTGACTTTTCTTGATTTTGATCACTCCATAACTCAAAATCCTTAATGAATTGGACTTAGGTCTAGTTGAAGTTTTTGTAGAGGGTAATGGGGGCTAAAAATACATCTTTGGATGAGAAAAAATGGCCTTGTGGTTTAGGAGTTATGATCCTTCAAAGTTAGTACCCTTGTCACTTTATTTTTAACTTAGAAAATTTTCTAAGTTTTTATGGTTATCCCTTTTACAAGTTATCCAACTTTTCTTGATTTTTCTTGATGAATGATGATTCAAATCATACATTAACATCATTTTAGGGTTAAAAATCCATTTTGGTGAAAAATCTCAAAAAGTCAAAGTTGACTTTTGTGCACAGTTGACTTTTTATCGGATGAATTCCAAACTATGCAATTTCTCAGGAAATCATGTCCTTGACCTAAATCAACCTTGATGGACATGTTCCATGGATGTCATAGGGTATATTGAGGCATGTCCTAGGGTTTGGGAGCATGTCCTGGTTAAAAGTCAAAGTTACAGTTGACTTTTTCCTTAAAACCCTAATTGTGGTACAGATGAAATTGAGACTTGTTGCTCAAGCTTCTTGGATTAATCAATTGTTCCAAATGGATCAATATAGTTCATTAGAGACCCTCAAACCCTCTCTTGAGGTCTTGGTTCATGATTTGCACCAAAAGTCAACTTAGGGGTGAATTAGGTCAAGAAACCTTAATTCCTGATTTTTTATGAATGCAACCCCTGAGGCAAAATGGACTTGATGAATGGGTCCATGAGGTTCCTTGGAGTACATTAGGTTGTGTTTTGGATCTTTGGCTTGTGCCCAGATGAAAAATTTCCATCTGGAGGCCCTGGTCGACCAAAATCCTAATTTGGTGACACTGGCTATCTTGAAGCTTGATCCACCTAGAAGGGAGCAACCTTGTGCTTAATCCTTGAAGTGGGAGTCTTCTTGATCCATTGTGAATGTTTGAGAGGTTAGACAAGTTGAAGATCATGTCATTCCTTGATTGATCCTTTGTCTAACCACTCAGAGAGGGCTAGAAACCCTAATTTTGATTGTAGTGGATGCTCACCCATCTTTGGGGAGACTAATGAAGTATGATGGTTCCTCAATATTATGATGCTGATTTGTACAATGATGTGAAATCTTAGTGGTCAAAATTTGGGGTATGACAGGGAGATGAGTTATGGTGTTCGATCTTGAACTCGGCGCACAACTCTTTCATCATCTTATTGTTTAAGTTAGATCCATTATCAGTAATGATCTGGCTCGGAACACCATAACGGCAGATGATATTGTTTTTGATAAATTGGACCACCACTTTTCAGGTTACATTAGCGTATGACACTGCTTTGACCCACTTGGTGAAATAGTCAATGGCTACCAGGATGAACCGATGTCCGTTCGAAGCCTTGGGCTCAATCATGCCAATCATGTCGATTCCCCATATGGAAAAGGCCATGGGGAAGAGAGAACTTTGAGATGTGTTGGCGGTACATGGATTTTGTCGAAGTATATCTGACACTTGTGACACCTCCTCATGTACTTGCAGCAGTCAGATTCCATGGTCGACCAGTAGTACCCTGATCTTAAAATTTTTCTTGCCATTGTGTGTCCTTTGGCATGAGTGCCAAAGGATCCTTCGTGAATTTCTTTCATCAGCATGTCTGCTTCTGGTCTGTCTACACATCGGAGCAAGACCATGTCAAAATTTCTCTTATACAGCATATCGCCGCTCAGAAAAAAGCTGTCAGCCAGCCTTCTGAGGGTCTTTCTGTCTTTCCTTAGTGCCCCCGGTGGGTACTCTTATTTCTGAAGGAAGCATTTGATATCATGATACCAAGGTTTTTCGTCTAAGACTGTAGCGATCGTAAAGATGTAAGCGGGCCGTTCAAGGCGCATTACGTCGATCTTAGGTAGGTCGTTCCATTGACCTACACTAATCATGGAAGAGAGAGTGGTTAATGCATCAGCCATGTGATTCTCCTCATGAGGGATATGATGAAACTTGACTCTGTTGAAGAAGGGTAACAACCTTCTTGCATAGTCTTTGTAAGGAATCAATCCTGATTGGTATGTGTTCCAATCTCTTTTAATCTGATTGACTACCAAAGTTGAGTCGCCATATACATCCAAGTTCTTGATCCTCAAATCGATCGCTTCTTCGAGACCCATAATACAAGCTTCGTATTCGGCCTCGTTATTTGCACACTTGAATGTAAGTCTGGCGGTGAAAGGAATATGGGTACCCTGAGGGGTAACAATGATCGCCCCAATTCCGTTTCCATACTGATTAACTGCTCCGTCAAAGATAAGTCCCCACTGGGAACCTGGTTCTGGCCCTTCATTGGGTAGCGGTTTATCGCAGTCTTTCATTTTTAAATACATGACATCTTCGTCTGGGAAGTCAAACCCGACTGATTCTTGATCATCAATCGGTTGATGAGCCAAATTATCGACTAAAATACTCCCTTTAACGGCTTTCTGAGCGTGGTACTCTGTGTCATATTCTAATAGCAACATCTGCCAATGGGTAATCCTTCCCGTGAGAGCAGGTTTTTCAAATACATACTTAATTGGATCCATTTCGGAGACCAACCAAGTAGTGTGACGAATCATGTATTGGCGAAGACGTTTGGCTGCCCAAGCCAAAGCACAACAAGTTTTCTCGAGTGTAGTGTACCGAGTTTCACAGTCGGTAAACTTCTTGCTCAGATAGTAAATGGCAGACTCTTTTCTCTTGGTTTCATCTTGTTGGCCAAGTACACACCCCATTGAGTCCTACAAGACTGTTAGGTAGATGATCAGTGGTCTTCCTTCCATAAGAGGTGATAGAATTGGTGGGTTCAACAGATATTCCTTGATACTGTCAAAGGCGGTTTGACAGTCTTTTGTCTAAACGCAATCCTGATTCTTTTTGAGTAATTTGAAAATCGGCGCACACGTCGCCGTCATAGGGAATATGAATCTGGAGATGTAGTTCAAACGTCCCAGGAATCCTCTGACTTGTTTTTCAGTTTTCGGAGAAGGCATTTCTTGAATGGCCTTGACCTTGTCAGGATCAACTTCAATTCCTTTCTGGCTGACGATGAACCCTAATAGTTTCCCCGAACGGACACCGAAGGTGCATTTGTTGGGATTCAAGCGGAGTTTATACTTTCTCAAATGCTCGAATATTTTTGACAGGTGGGTCACATGCTCCTCTTCTGTCTTAGATTTTGCAATCATGTCATCGACATATACCTCGATTTCTTTGTGTATCATGTCATGAAAGAGAGTAGTCATGGCCCTTTGATAGGTTGCCCTGGTGTTCTTCAAACCGAACGGTATTACCTTGTAACAAAAGGTACCCCATGGGGTAATAAACGAAGTTTTCTCCATGTCTTTCGGTGCCATTTTAATCTGATTATAGCCCGAGAATCCATCCATGAAGGAGAAAACTTTGAACGTCGATGTACTGTCCACCAGCATGTCAATGTGTGGTAAATGAAAGTCGTCCTTTGGACTAGCCTTGTTTAGATCTCTGTAATTGACACACATTCTAATTTTTCCATCCTTTTTCGGAACTGGTACTATGTTGGCTAACCATTGAGGATATTCTGACGTAGCGAGGAAACCCGCGTCAATCTGTTTCTGTACCTTCTCTTTGATTTTGATGGCCATGTCCGGGTGAGTCCGTCTCAACCTCTGTTTCACTGGCGGACATTCCGATTTTACCACGGCTCTTTGTGAGGTTCAATGGACCTTTCCTCTTGTCTGAGTAGTCGGGAGATCTCCTCTGGAATTTTGTCGTCAACTTCTTCTTCAGCCCCAAATATCGGGAATTCAAACTCGAGAGAAGGCATCGGATCGTATGTTTCAACTAGGTTTAAAACAAGCAATCTGCATGACGGTATGATTCGTGTTTAGAAGAGATAGAGGAAATGTAATTGTGTGCAGTGCATTTTTTTATTGCTTATTTTTATTATTTTAATTATTTTTTAGGATTACCATTTTCTGAAAAACGAAAAGAGAAAACAACAATTAAAGCAGAAATTACAGAACGACGTTATTTTATTAATGAACAAGTCGATTCTTGAAACTACAGCCCTATAAAACAAAACTCTGTCGCTTTGGGCAAAGCGAAGAGGGAAATTTACAAAAAGTGAGCCCTATCAAAACAGCTGTTTCACCTGGGCAGGGTGAAAGGTTAAAGATGGCAATTACTTTGACTTATGGAGGATCTTCAGAACTGAAATTCTGGTATCAGACGTGTGATGTTAAGGTGTGATGTCACAACAACACACTCTGCACAATGGACAGCAATAACAGTAAAATAACACCAAGAATTGTTGACCCAGTTCGGTTACAACCAACCTACTCTGGGGGCTACCAAGCCAGGGATGGAATTCACTACTTGTAGATATAATTTACAGACTCAACAACCCGTTGACAATCTCCTTAAACTTATACTCTACTAATGACTTCCTACCTAAGAAACCACTTAGGTATGAGAACACCACTCAATCCCTTACAAACACTCAAAGAAACCACTTTGAGTACCCTTGATCTTACTTCACAGCTTCGATCAATCAACCACTCTCTATTGCTTCACAGCTTCTAGAGAGGACAGAAACTCAACACCTATTCAAACCCTAGAATAGTGTAAATATAAGCACTTTAAACAAACTCTAGACACTAAGCCTCCTGCTCTTGATCTTCTGAATGTTTTCTGTCGCTTTTTCCCTTGGTCTTGTGCGCTTTATATAGCTCCTGAATTGGGCTTGGACTTGTCACAATATTTGATCAAATTTGTTAATTAAAACTGAATCTTCAAAATAGATTTTATCCCCAAAATATTTTTAAATCTTCAACCTTTTAATTCTCCAACAGACCTGCAATCAAATCTCCCATGTAACAGAAAATATCTATCCCAAGATATTCTCATCCAATGAGTCAACCACTCTCCACAATTCCAGCTAACACGCGTGCCCTAACAACATATACTGCTGTAGTTAATTCTGTAGATCTGATGTTACAACATCACCTGTGTAACATCAGACATCCAAATTCAGCACTTAACTACTTAACACATCCCAGTGTTAAGACTTCAATGTTGCAACATCAGCACCTTGACATCAACATTGAATATACTTTGTTTTACCAAAATTCCAGGCAATCCAGGAACTAACAATCTCCCTCTTTGGCTAATTTTGGCTAAAACAACCTCTGCACTCTGCAATCAACTTCTGCACTCTGCACCTTCAGAGATTTCAACAGTGGAATAAACTTCAGAAATTTGAAACTCATTAGCAGCAGTTTGACAATCTTCAAAGTCTTCATCACTAGATCTGCTGCAGCACCATCTTCATTATTGACAACAGCCAATTGGTGATCCCCCTCTAAAACATGACCCAGCATCACAGCTGTTCAGTAGCTCATAATGTGCAGCACTTCTCCCCCTAGATGTCTGCTTGGCTGCACTCTTCAAATGTCATGATATCTACACAAGTTCAGTCAAAACTCCCCCTTAATGCAGCAACAAACTTTTCAACTAAACACCTTTTAGCAGCATCAATCTATCTCCCTCTTAATATCTGCATCACATTAGCAGCATATGGCAATAATACTCTTGACTATCTTGGCTAATTTCTCCCCCTTTTTAGCCAGAATTAGGCAAACTTCAGTTGGCAGTTGACTACACATTTTCAGAATCACCCCAACTGCCCATAACCCCTCTGGCAGATTCAGTCTTCATAAATGCAGATTCCCAATTTGCTTCTTAACCTTTCAAATTGGTTTGCATCCAAGGTGTAACGCCCCAGTTTTGCCAATTTTATTTTATTTAGTCTTTTGATTATTTTATTATTATTTTATTTTGTTTTCGATTTTTATGTGAAAATATGTTATTTTTCGTCGTGATTATATTTTATCGCGTTTTGGGAACGTTTGCGAGATATTTGAGTGTGGGGGTATTTTGGACATTTCATAGATATTTTTACTAAGTTAGTAAGAAAAGAAAATAGAAAAGAAAAGGGAAAGAAAAATAGAGAGAAATAAAGAAGAAAGAAGGGAAAAGAGAAGAAAAGAGGAGAAGAGAGAAAATTGGAGAAAAAGTGTGAAAATCATCAAGATCAATTCCTAGAATCGAATTAAATCGGGTAAGGGTGCGAAACTCGATTATTCTATGATTGTATACGATTATGTATGTGTTTTATTTTGTTTTTGGATTGATTTGGAGAATATTAGTAAAACCTAGATTGTGTAAAAATTGATTAGAAATGAATTTGATTGTGGTAAAAATCTTGTTGAATGCATTGTTGATTGTTCATACATGTTTGTGGTATGTTATTACACTTCAAATTGCTGTTTTTCTGAGATTTGGATGATGAATTGGAGGTTTTTGGGTGGAAAATCGTGGAACAAATTATGCAGGAATTTTTCTGGTTTTTCCAAGTCATACGCGTATGGGGCATGTTCATACACGTATGAACCTTGGCGTTACGCGTATGGTGGGCGAGCCATGAGGGCAATACGCGTATGGGCTGCTGGTTTTCTCGGCCATCTGCCCATTTGCGTATGATACGCGTAGCATTTCAGGGCAATACGCGTACGAGAGAGGGCATTATACGTATGGGTTTTTTACACGTGATCTTTGGGAAAATGAGCCTCTGCTCATACGCGTATGGCTCATGGTGGTACGCGTACCGGCAGAGCTTCTGCAAAATGTGACTTTTCAAAATATCATTTTTCGTTTTCGTCCGTAACTTTGGTTCCGATTATCCGATTTTTGAATTCTTGGAGTCGTTGGAAAGGTATCGAGTTGTACTTTATGATTATGATGTTTTGAGAATTGTTAGCCGATTAAATTATGTCGGGGAATGTGAATAGTGTCGGTTATCGATTTTTGTCATTTTAATGGTGCAGAATTGACGTGTATTATGCCGTATGTTGTTGTTTTGTACGTGAGATGACTTATGTGCTGTTGTGATGATGATTTGTGGTCGTAAGGCAAGAAAATGCTAAGTGTGGTATTTGATGATATATGCATAATTGTGAATGTGTGTATGTATGCAATGAGAATGTCATGAGTCATTGTATGCCAAGCATCATGATGTGCATTGTGGAAATGTCCTGAGTGACGGTTTAATTCCCGAGGGGAATATGCTATACCATCGTGTGCCTCGAAAATATGAGGCGCTGCCTGAGGACTTAAAGCGATGGATATAGACGATTGTGGGCTCCTTTGGAGACTTAAAGCAATCCTTAACGTTGTGTGCCTCGAAAATATGAGGCGATGCCTGAGGACCTAAAGCGACGGGTGAACATCGTAGGCCCGACGGGGAGTTACTTGAGATTCTCAGTAACGAGCGATGGTTCCAATAGTTCCTGAGTGGACTAATGACGTGACATGACGTGACAAAGGAAGTCGGTACTGCATGGCATGTGCATAGAGTCGTGGTGTCGGTCTCTGTGCATTTGCATTCATCATGAGTCATTTGTGCATGGAATTGTGAATGTGATTAATGAAATGGAATATGTGTGATTGTATTGTGAATGATTGATGTGCAGTGGTAATTGATACGTGTGAATTGTACTGTGTGTTGTTATAATTTATCTGTGTGCTTTGGTGGTGAGAATATGTTATTTGTGCATTTTTGTGTTAATATATAATTTTTTGCAATTATATTATGGTTGTTTTTCTCACCCTTCTGCTGTTTTATAACGCTCTATGAGGCGTTGCAGATTAGAGCTGCTGGAGGTATTCCTTTTTGTGAAGCGTTGCGTCTTCATTATTTTGGTCGGTCGGCTCTGATATGTGACTCCGGGTAGTTAGGGTGGCCGTTTGCGATTATTTTGTATATCTGATGATATATTTTGGTTGTACATATCCTACCTGATGTATGACAAACTGTTTATATGTGTATATGTATATATGTTAATCAGATTTTAGATTTTCCGGTTTAATTCTAATTTCTGAAAAGTGGGTGTAAGGAACAAAGTTTCCTCTGTGTGATTGCTACCCCACAGTTGCATATCATTATGGGCAGGTGTTGCATGTTATGTGTATGTTTTGTTACAATTGATGTGATTCTCCCTTTCTATGCCGCGAATTCAAATATACTCTGACGAATTTTTGAATTTTCTTTTACCGCCTTAATTGCGTGTTAATTGGGGGTATAGTTTGGGGGCGTCACATTAAGTGGTATCAGAGCCAGTCCGTGTCAGTTGTGTCGTTTGTGTCTGTTGTGTCTGGCATATTGGGCGAGTTGTGTTGAACAAGTTGTTGTTTAACCATAGTTTCTGCATTTGGAGGAACAGAATATGGCTGGTCGTAATGATGCTGCTTTGGCTGCTGCGATGGAAGCGATGGCACGAGCTGTGCAGGGTGCACCGAATGCTGCAGGAAATGATGAGTTTAGAAAGAATAAGCCGCCGGTCTTTAAAGGGAAGCATGATCCGGATGGTGCGCAGTTGTGGTTGAAAGAGATTGAGAGGATTTTTAGGGTGATGGATTGTGATAACGATGATGATAAGGTGAGGCTGGGCACTCATATGTTACATGAAGAGGCTGATGACTGGTGGGTCAGTACTCGTCAGGTGTTGGAAGCTGAGGAGGAGGAAGAAGAGATCACTTGGGAGGTGTTTAGCCGAGAGTTTCTAAGGAAGTATTTTCTTGAGGATGTCCGAGGAAAGAAGGAGATTGAGTTTCTAGAGCTAAAACAAGGTAATATGTCGGTTATTGACTATACTGCTAAGTTTGTGGAACTTGTGCAGTTTTATCCTCATTATGTGGAAGCGACTGCTGAATTTTCAAAGTGTGTGAAGTATGAAAGTGGTTTGCATCCTGAGATAAAGCAGGCTATTGGTTATCAGAGGATTCGAAGGTTTGCTGATTTGGTGGAATGCTGTAGGATTTATGATGTAGTAAGGCTCGTTCTGCTCACTATAAAAGTGTAAGTGACAGGAAAGGGAAACAACAGTTCCGTGGTGGTCCGTATGTGTCACCGGCTGATAAAGGTAAACAAAGGGGAACTTTTGATCGAAGGTCAGGTGGAGGAGGTATGTCTAATTCTATTAGGTGTTTTGGATGTGGTGAATTGGGTCATCGCCAGCATGAATGTAGGAAGAAGTTGGATAAGTGTTCTAATTGTGGTGGTATCAGACATGTTTTAGCTGATTGTAAAAGGAAGAATGTGGTGAAGTGTTACAATTGTGGGGAACCTGGTCACATTAGTTCGAAGTGTCCTAATCCGAAGAAAGCCCAGACTAGTGGGAAAGTGTTTTCATTGGCGGGAACTCAGACCTCAAGTGCAGATCGTCTGATAAGAGGTACTTGCTTTATTAATAATACGCCTTTAATTGCTATCATTGATACTGGAGCGACTCATTTGTTTATTTCGTCTGAGTGCGCGAAACGTTTGAATCTTGGGTTGTCTTCGATGGATGGTGAGATGGTTATTGATACTCCAGCGATGGGGTCAGTAACTACTTCTTTGGTGAGTTTGAGTTGTCCTTTGACCATTTATGGTAAAGACTTTGCGATGGATTTGGTGTGTTTACCGTTGGAGGGTTTAGATGTGGTGTTGGGAATGAATTGGTTGTAATTCAATCGGGTGCACATTGATTGTTATCATAAGCTTGTAAGGTTTCCTTCTCTGGAGGAAGATGAAGACTCGAGTTTCTTATCTACCAAAGAGTTGAAGAAACTTTTGGCGGATGAAGCTCAGTTGTTTGGATTATTTGCATCTTTAACTGTGGATAGTCAAGTTTCATTGGAAGTATTTCCTGTTGTGTGCGAATTTCCTGAGGTGTTTCCTGATGATATTTCAGATGTACCGCCAGAGAGAGAAGTTGAATTTTTGATAGATCTAGTTCCTGGTACTAGACCTGTTTCTATGGCACCTTATAGAATGTCGGCATCTGAATTGGTGGAGTTGAAAAAGCAGTTAAATGAGTTGTTGGAAAAGAGGTTCGTGAGACCAAGTGTTTCTCCTTGGGGTGCTCCAGTTTTGTTAGTGAAAAAGAAAGATGGGAGTATGCAATTATGTATTGATTATCGCCAGTTGAATAAAGTGACGATTAAGAATAAATATCCGCTTCCAAGGATTGATGATCTGATGGATCAGTTGGTTGGTGCTTGTGTATTTAGTAAGATCGATTTGAGATCGGGGTATCATCAGATAAGAGTGAAAGAAGAGGATATTCAGAAGACGGCCTTTAGAACACGTTACGGTCATTATGAATATTCGGTGATGCCGTTCGGGGTTTCTAATGCGCCTGGTGTGTTTATGGAATACATGAATCGGATTTTCCACGAGCATTTGGATCGTTTTGTGGTGGTGTTTATTGATGATATTTTAATCTATTCTAAGTCTCGTGAGGAACATGCAGAGCATTTGCGTATTGTTTTGCAGGTTTTGAAGGAAAGGAAGCTTTTTACCAAATTGTCCAAGTGTGAATTCTGGTTGTCTGAGGTGAGTTTTCTTGGGTACGTAATTTCAGGTAATGGTATTGTTGTGGATCCATCTAAAGTAGAAGCAGATCTACAATGGGAGGCTCCTAGATCTGTTACTAAAATTCGAAGCTTTTTGGGTTTGGCTGGTTATTACCGGAGGTTCATTGAAGGTTTTTCTAAGTTAGCTCTTCCTTTGACGCAGTTGACTTGTAAGGGCAAAGCATTCATTTGGGATATTCAATGTGAAGAGAGTTTTTGTGAGCTGAAGAGAAGATTGACGACAGCTCCTATTCTGATTTTACCTGATCCTAATGAACCATTTGTTGTGTATTGCGATGCTTCTTTAATTGGTTTGGGTGGTGTTCTGATGCAGGAAGGTAAAGTTGTAGCTTATGCTTCAAGGCAATTAAGAGTTCATGAGAAAAACTATCCTACTCATGATCTTGAGTTAGCGGCTGTAGTTTTTGTGTTGAAGATTTGGAGGCACTATCTCTATGGTGCGAGGTTCGAAGTCTTTAGTGATCATAAAAGCTTGAAATATTTATTTGATCATAAAGAGTTGAACATGAGGCAGCGGAGATGGTTGGAATTCTTGAAAGACTACGACTTTGGCTTAAATTACCATCCTGGTAAAGCTAATGTGGTAGCCGATGCATTGAGCCGGAAATCGTTGCATATGTCTGCATTGATGGTGAAAGAGTTGGAACTTTTGGAATCGTTTAGAGATTTAAGTTTGGTTTTTGAAGTGACATCGGTTAGTGTAAGGCTTGGAATGTTGAAAGTTACTAATGAATTTTTGTTGTCGGTTAGTGAGAAACAAAGGCTGGATTTGAAATTCGTTGATTTGATGAGGAATGAGAATGTGGATTTCAAGGTGGATAATTTTGGTGTTTTGAGATTCCGTGGTCGTATTTGTATTCCTGATGATGCGGAATTGAAAAGGATGATTTTGGAGGAAGGACACCGAAGTAATTTAAGTATTCATCCGGGTGCGAATAAGATGTACCAAGATTTGAAGAAGATTTTCTGGTGGTCTGGTTTGAAAAGAGATGTGGCTCAGTTTGTGTATGCATGTTTGACTTGTCAGAAATCGAAAGTGGAGCATTTGAGGCCTAGTGGTTTGTTGCAATCGTTGGATATTCCTGAGTGGAAGTGGGATAGCATTTCGATGGATTTTGTAACGGGATTGTCGAATACACAAAGAAATCATAATGCTATTTGGGTGATTGTTGACAGGCTGACTAAATCGGCGCATTTTATTCCGATTGACATCAGTTTTTCTTTGGAACGGTTAGCTGAGATCTATATCAGTGTGGTTGTGAAATTGCATGGGATTCCATTGAGTATTGTTTCGGATCGAGATCCTAGGTTTACATCGAGATTTTGGGAAAGTTTACAGAAGGCTTTGGGTTCTAGATTGAGGTTGAGTTCGGCTTATCATCCGCAGAAGGATGGTCAGACTAAAAGAACGATTCAGTCTTTGGAGGATTTGTTGAGAGTGTGTGTTTTGGAACAAGGTGGTACGTGGGACAGTTATCTTGCTTTGGTTGAGTTCACGTATAATAACAGTTTCCATTCTAGTATTGGAATGGCACCTTTTGAGGCTTTATATGGACGAAGATGTCGAACGCCGTTGTGTTGGCACGAAACAGGTGAAAGTTTGGTGGTTGGACCGGATTTGGTGCAACAAACGACGGAAAAGGTAAAGTTTATTCGTGAGAAAATGAAGGCTTCTCAGAGTAGACAAAAGAGTTATCATGATCGGAGACAGAAGGATCTTGAGTTTCAAGAGGGTGATCACGTATTTCTGAGAGTTACGCCGGTAACGGGCGTTGGTCGTGCTTTGAAATCTAAGAAGCTTACTTCTTGATTTATTGGTCCTTACCAGATATCTGCGAGAGTGGGTGCTGTAGCGTATCGTGTGGCGTTACCGCCGAATCTGTCGAATTTGCATGATGTTTTTCATGTTTCATAGCTTCGGAAGTATGTTCCGGCCCCTTCACATGTGATTCCAATGGACGAGGTTGAGGTAAGTGATAACCTTACGGTCGAGACTTTACCGGTTAGTATTTTGGATCGCGAGGTGAAGCGGTTGAGGGGCAAAGAGATTGCACTTGTGAAAGTGGCGTGGGGAGGCGCTGCTGAGGGAAATTTGACGTGGGAGTTGGAGAGTAGGATGCGGGAGTCGTATCCAGAGTTGTTTGTATCGGGTAAGATTTTCGAGGACGGAAATTTCTAAGTGGGGGAGAGTTGTAACGCCCCAGTTTTGCCAATTTTATTTTATTGAGTCTTTTGATTATTTTATTATTATTTTATTTTGTTTTCGAATTTTATGTGAAAATATGTTATTTTTCGTCGTGATTATATTTTATCGCGTTTTGGGAACGTTTGCGAGATATTTGAGTGTGGGGGTATTTTGGACATTTCATAGATATTTTTACTAAGTTAGTAAGAAAAGAAAATAGAAAAGAAAAGGGAAAGAAAAATAGAGAGAAAGAAAGAAGAAAGAAGGGAAAAGAGAAGAAAAGAGGAGAAGAGAGAAAATTGGAGAAAAAGTGTGAAAATCATCAAGATCAATTCCTAGAATCGAATTAAATCGGGTAAGGGTGCGAAACTCGATTATTCTATGATTGTATACGATTATGTATGTGTTTTATTTTGTTTTTGGATTGATTTGGAGAATATTAGTAAAACCTAGATTGTGTAAAAATTGATTAGAAATGAATTTGATTGTGGTAAAAATCTTGTTGAATGCATTGTTGATTGTTCATACATGTTTGTGGTATGTTATTACACTTCAAATTGCTGTTTTTCTGAGATTTGGATGATGAATTGGAGGTTTTTGGGTGGAAAATCGTGGAACAAATTATGCAGGAATTTTTCTGGTTTTTCCAGGTCATACGCGTATGGGGCATGTTCATACGCGTATGAACCTTGGCGTTACGCGTATGGTGGGCGAGCCATGAGGGCAATACGCGTATGGGCTGCTGGTTTTCTCGGCCATCTGCCCATTTGCGTATGATACGCGTAGCATTTCAGGGCAATACGCGTACGAGAGAGGGCATTATACGTATGGGTTTTTTACACGTGATCTTTGGGAAAATGAGCCTCTGCTCATACGCGTATGGCTCATGGTGGTACGCGTACCGGCAGAGCTTCTGCAAAATGTGACTTTTCAAAATATCATTTTTCGTTTTCGTCCGTAACTTTGGTTCCGATTATCCGATTTTTGAATTCTTGGAGTCGTTGGAAAGGTATCGAGTTGTACTTTATGATTATGATGTTTTGAGAATTGTTAGCCGATTAAATTATGTCGGGGAATGTGAATAGTGTCGGTTATCGATTTTTTTCATTTTAATGGTGTGGAATTGACGTGTATTATGCCGTATGTTGTTGTTTTGTACGTGAGATGACTTATGTGCTGTTGTGATGATGATTTGTGGCCGTAAGGCAAGAAAATGCTAAGTGTGGTATTTGATGATATATGCATAATTGTGAATGTGTGTATGTATGCAATGAGAATGTCATGAGTCATTGTATGCCAAGCATCATGATGTGCATTGTGGAAACGTCCTGAGTGACGGTTTAATTCCCGAGGGGAATATGCTATACCATCGTGTGCCTCGAAAATATGAGGCGCTGCCTGAGGACTTACAGCGATGGGTATAGACGATTGTGGGCTCCTTTGGAGACTTAAAGCAATCCTTAACGTCGTGTGCCTCGAAAATATAAGGCGATGCCTGAGGACCTAAAGCGACGGGTGAACATCGTAGGCCCGACGGGGAGTTACTTGAGATTCTCAGTAACGAGCGATGGTTCCAATAGTTCCTGAGTGGACTAATGACGTGACATGACGTGACAAAGGAAGTCGGTACCGCATGGCATGTGCATAGAGTCGTGGTGTCGGTCTCTGTGCATTTGCATTCATCATGAGTCATTTGTGCATGGAATTGTGAATGTGATTAATGAAATGGAATATGTGTGATTGTATTGTGAATGATTGATGTGCAGTGGTAATTGATACATGTGAATTGTACTGTGTGTTGTTATAATTTATCTGTGTGCTTTGGTGGTGAGAATATGTTATTTGTGCATTTTTGTGTTAATATATAATTTTATGCAATTATATTATGGTTGTTTTTCTCACCCTTCTGCTGTTTTATAATGCTCTATGAGGCGTTGCAGATTAGAGCTGCTGGAGGTATTCCTTTTTGTGAAGCGTTGCGTCTTCATTATTTTGGTCCATCGGCTCTGATATGTGACTTCGGGTAGTTAGGGTGGCCGTTTGCGATTATTTTGTATATCTGATGATATATTTTGGTTGTACATATGCTACCTGATGTATGACAAACTGTTTATATGTGTATATGTATATATGTTAATCAGATTTTAGATTTTCCGCTTTAATTCTAATTTCTGAAAAGTGGGTGTAAGGAACAAAGTTTCCTCTGTGTGATTGCTACCCCACAGTTGCATATCATTATGGGCAGGTGTTACATGTTATGTGTATGTTTTGTTACAATTGATGCGATTCTCCCTTTCTATGCCGCGAATTCAAATATACTCTGACGAATTTTCGAATTTTCTTTTACCGCCTTAATTGCGTGTTAATTGGGGGTATAGTTTGGGGGCGTCACACAAGGCTTTAGTGAATATGTCTGCCAGCTGGTTCTCTGTGGCTACATGTTCCAAGGTATTAACTTTTTCTTCTACCAGATCCCTTATGAAATGATGCCTTATGTCTATGTGCTTTGTCCTATTGTGCTGTATAGGATTTTTAGATATATTAATTGCACTCAGATTATCGCAGTACAAAGTCATAACATCTTGTTTGACATTGTATTCACTCAACATCTGCTTCATCCATACCAGCTGAGAGCAACTACTTCCTGCTGCTATATACTCCTCTTCAGTAGTTGAGAGAGATACTCAATTTTGCTTCTTGCTGAACCAGGAAATCAGATTGTTCCCTAGAAAGAAACACCCTCCTGAAGTGCTTTTTCTATCATCTGCACTTCCAGCCCAATCAGCATCACAGTATCCTTTTAAAACTGTCCCAGAATCACGGCTATATAACATTCCATAGTCACTTGTGCCATTTACATATTTCAGAATCCTCTTCACTTGAGTATAACCTTGTGCAACAAGTCTCGCTTTGTTTCTTGTAACCACTCCAAGCTCATCTGACTTGTTTTTGTAGATCCACTTCGTTCCAATAACATTCACCCCTTCTGGTCTTGGCACAAGATCCCAGACTTCATTTCTCTTGAACTGCTCCAGTTCTTCTTGCATAGCATTTATCCAAAATTCATCTGTCAGGGCTTCCTTGACATTTTTTGGCTCAATTTTGGATACGAAGCACGAGCTAGCTATGATTTCTCTGGACCTAGTTCTTACTCTAGAATTTGGATCACCTATGATCAGCTCCTTAGGATGATCCTTCTGAATCCTGATAGAAGGATCCTTCTGAGGTTGCTCAGGCTCAGTGTCAGCAGTACTTGGGGATGGATTTCTTTCTTCAACTTCAATAGCTACCTCATCAGTTAATGTTCCAACATCTTCTATGACATCCTCAACTTCATGCTTTTCTTCATCATCAATCACAACATTGATTGACTCCATCATCACTTTGGTCCTGGAGTTGAAGACCCGATAAGCTCTGCTGTTGATGGAGTACCCCAAAAATATCCCTTCATCGCTTTTGGAATCTAATTTCCTTCTCTGCTCTCTATCTGCCAGAATGTAACATTTACTACCAAACACATGGAAGTACTTAACATTAGGTTTTCTTCCCTTCCATAGTTCATATAGAGTGGATGAAGTGCCTCTTCTTAGGGTAACTCTGTTGTGAATGTAGCAGGCAGTGTTCATGGCTTCAGCCCAGAAGTGATAAGGTAGTTTCTTGGCATGAATCATTGCTCTAGCCGACTCTTGTATAGTTCTGTTCTTTCTCTCAACAACTCCATTTTGCTGAGGGGTGATAGGAGATGAAAACTCATGACTTATACCTTCAGACAAGCAAAATTCTTCAAACTTGCTATTTTCAAACTCTCTTCCATGATCACTTCTAATTCTGATGACCTTACTCTCCTTTTCTCTTTGGAGTTTTTGACAGAGCTCTTTAAAGACATCAAACACCTCAGATTTGTCTTTGATGAAATTCACCCAGGTGTATCTTGAGTAGTCATCCACAACTACATAAGCATATTTCTTTCCACCCAGACTTTCAACCTGCATAGGTCCCATCAAATCCATATGAAGAAGTTCCAATACCTTGGAGGTGGTATCATGTTGAAGCTTCGGATGAGACATCTTTGTCTGCTTTCCTTTTTGACAGTGTCCACACACCTTTCCTTCCTCAATACTAAGTTTGGGAATCCCTCTGACTGTTTCTGAGGAAATAATTCTCTTCATTCCCTTTAGGTGAAGATGTCCCAGCTTCTGATGCCAGATTTTGACATCATCTTCTTTAGCAAGTACACACGTGGAGGAATTTGAATTTTGCGGCACCCAAAGATAACAATTGTCCTTAGATCTGGCTCCCTTCATAATGACTTCTCCTTTGTCATCTTTCACATTACATTCGGACTTTGTGAAGTCTACTTTGAATCCTTGATCACAAAGTTGACTAATACTAATCAAATTAGCTGCTAGTCCTTTCACAAGAAAAACATTCTCCAGCTTGGGAGTACTGTCACAGTTTAGTCTTCCAATTCCCTTTATCTCTCCTTTGATCCCATCACCAAATGTAACATAGCCAGAAGACTGAGGTTTCACATCAACAAGCAGATTCTTTACTCCAGTCATGTGTCTTGAACACCCATTGTCAAAATACCAGTCATCTTTGGTAGAAACCCTCAAGAAAGTGTGAGCTATCAAGCTGGTAACTTTAGGTATCCATTTCTTCATCACCTTAGGCCTAACCTCTTGCTGTTTGGGTTGAGGAGCAGAATTAGGATATCCGTGAAGCTTGAAGCACGAGGACTGCATATGACCAATCCTGCCACAATAGAAGCATCTGACTCTGCCATTTCTAAAGTGGTTAACTCTTCTCCCACTTTGATAATTCTGTGGCTGCCACCCATACTGTTGTCTCCTTATTCCATAGTTGAGTTGTCTTCTGCTGTATTGACGATGTTGTCTCTTAGGCTGTCTTCTATGGTGATGAGGTTTCCTTCTTCCATAAGTCACAGCATTGTTGTATGCATAACCATACCAGTTTTCCTGATGTTGAAACCTCTGCTGAGACATGTTCTGCTTGAACTTGACAGCTTGCATATTCTGGTAATATTGGGGAGGCATATACTGACTAGCTCCTTGGGGCTGTATCTTCCTCTGATGAGGGCCATTCTTCTTCTCAGCATTCTGGGGCTGAACAACCTTCTTTGGGGAAGGGCCCTGTTTCGTAGGTTGATGTTGAGACAACGGTTGAGACATCTCCCTTTTTGTTCCTGAAGTGCTTGCCACATATCCTATGCCTGATTTATCTCCAGCAGATTTCTCTAACTGAAGAATTTTATCAAGATCAGCAGTACCACTATTCATCATCCTAATGAATTTAGTCATCTGATCCAGTTGGGACTTAACTAGCACAACTTCGTTTTCCCGATCAGCTTTTTCATTTTCAAGCTGAGCAATCTGTTATTTATGATACTTGTTTTCTTGACAAATCTTAGCACTTTTCAAACACAGCTCTCGATAAGTAGAAGCTAGCTCCTCATAAGTTATTTCTTCATCACTACCATCATCAGACACAACAGTTCCTGTTAAGGCTCTAGCATGCTTTGCTGACTCACCATCACTTTCACCATCAGATTCAGACCAGGAAACTGACATGCCCTTCTTCTGCTTCTTCAAGAATGTGGGACATTCTTTCTTGACATGTCCATACCCTTCACATTCAAAGCACTGAACACCTCTATCCTGAGCAGTCTTCTCTTCATCTTTCTCTTTTGGATTGGTGATGTCAGAGGAACTGTTCTTGACACTAGGCTTGTAGTTATTGTTCCATCTTTTTAACACTTTGTTGAACTGCCTTCCCAACATTGCAATGGCTTGTGACAAATCTTCCGAGAATCTTTGACTACCTTATCTTCTGCAGGAGTGGAGACCAAAGCAATACCCTTGGGTTTCTTTTCTGGTTCTTCTTCATTTAAACCAAGTTCAAAAGTCTGAAGAGATCCAATGAGCTCATCTACTCTCATCTTGCTGATGTCTTGAGCTTCTTCAATAGCAGTCACTTTTATCTTGTACCTCTTAGGTAAGGACCTAAGGATCTTCCTTACGAGCTTTTCCTCTGACATCTTCTCACCAAGAGCACTGGATGCATTAGCCAGTTCCAGAACATTCATGTGGAAGCCATGAATGGTCTCATCATCCTTCATCTTCAGGCTTTCAAATTTTGATGTCAAAATCTGAAGTCGTGACATCTTGACTCTAGATGTTCCTTCATGAGTAGCTTGCAAGATATCCCACGCTTCTTTAGCAACTTCACATGTATTGATTAACCTGAAGATATTCTTATCCACTCCATTGAAGATGGCATTTAGAGCTTTGGAATTTCCAAGGGCGAGCTCATCTTCCTCCTTGGTCCATTCTTCTTCTGGCTTTAGCTTAGAGGTGCCTTCTTTATCATTACCAGCATCATCCTTCTCACATACAACAGGTGTTTTCCACTCTTTAATAACGGCCTTCCAAGCCCTACTGTCCAAGGATTTTAAGAAGGTGGTCATCCTTGGCTTCCAATAGTCATAATTGGATCCATCCAAAATAGGGGGTTTGTTGACGAATCCTCCAACTTCTTTGTCCATCTTTACACCAGAAAGTAACTTCCCTAGATCTCACCCAGAGACAGACAGGATGCCTGCTTTAATACCAATTGAAATTCTGGTATCAGACGTGTGATGTTAAGGTGTGATGTCACAACAACACACTCTGCACAATGGACAACAATAGCAGTAAAATAACACCAAGAATGGTTGACCCAGTTCGGTTACAACCAACCTACTCTGGGGGCTACCAAGCCAGGGATGGAATTCACTACTTGTAGATATAATTTACAGACTCCACAACCCGTTGACAATCTCCTTAAACTTATACTCTACTAATGACTTCCTACCTAAGAAACCAATTAGGTATGAGAACACCACTCAATCCCTTACAAACACTCAAAGAAACCACTTTGAGTACCCTTGATTTTACTTCACAGCTTCGATCAATCAACCACTCTCTATTGCTTCACAGCTTCTAGAGAGGACAGACACTCAACACCTATTCAAACCCTAGAATAATGTAAATATAAGCACTTTAAACAAACTCTAGACACTAAGCCTCCTGCTCTTGATCTTCTGAATGTTTTCTGTCGCTTTTTCCCTTGGTCTTATGCGCTTTATATAGCTCTTGAATTGGGCTTGGACTTGTCACAATATTTGATCAGATTTGTTAATTAAAACTAAATCTTCAAAACAGATTTTATCCCCAAAATCTTTTTAAATCTTCAACCTTTTAATTCTCCAACAGACCTGCAATCAAATCTCCCATGTAACAGAAAATATCTATCCCAAGATATTCTCATCCAATGAGTCAACCACTCTCCACAGTTCCAGCTAACACGCGTGCCCTAACAACATATCCTGCTGTTCTTAATTCTGCAGATCTGATGTTACAACATCACCTGTGTGACATCAGACATCCAACTTCAGCACTTAACTACTTAACACAGCCTAGTGTTAAGACTTCAATGTTGCAACATCAGCACCTTGACATCAACATTGAATATACTTTGTTTTACCAAAATTCTAGCCAATCCAGGAACTAACAAGAACATCGACAGCAACCCATTGGTGGCGAACTCCTCAGTGAATCACAAAGTCTGGCACCTTCCTTGATTTGTCTTTAGAAATAACGATGATTTCTGGCGGAGCAGGATCAATGGAATTTGTCTCCCCAGGCAGAGTTGTCACAGGAGGATTCCTCTGTTGGATTTTGCATAGTATTTGTGCTCTCAGGTATATCTCCCCATCCAGTTGGCTGGATATCTTCGAGCCTGATACGAGAGCTTTCAAGAGCGGTGTACTTGACCATATAGTCAAATTTTCCACTTGGTTGTCCCAAGGTGTCCCACACTTCTTTGGAACTGGAGGAGTCATCTCTCTCGATGACGTTGACCTCGGGAAAAGCATAGTTAATGAATTCTAGTCCTGCAAACATTGTGAATTCATCGTCATGTTGAGTAGTTTCTGAACGACCTGAGTGTTGATCCCATGACATGGTGGGAACGCAGGTATTTTGTTCAATGATGCTCAGCTGATTTCCATTGTTTCGCTAACTTTCTTGCTCCAAGTCTCCTGGGTAAGGCTGCCACATTGGCAAACCATCCATTGGGCCATAGTAATTGTGGTCAAAGTTGTCCTTCATCAGAGTGTCTTCCTCTAATGAGTTTGGCGGAGCACGGCATCCTTCCGGATCACAATCTCCGTATATCATTTCAACGTCTGACCTGGGTATAAATCTCGGACTCTGTACGGGATAGCAAAATAGTGTAGGCACTTCTTCCTGAGACATATAGCCGTCCTCGTTAAGATAGGACTTCCATTCCTCGTCTCTGTCAGAGGGGTCCTCCTTGTTGAAAGTGTGTACTTCTTAAGTCACTGGTTGAAGGAAGCCTGCACTATGGAAGAAGTCCTGAATGGGATGAAAACTTCCATCGCTGGTAGCAGTCTGAGTACAGGTTACAGAAAAACCAAGATCCTTCTTTGTTTTATTGTCAGTAGGAATGACAAGTTGTCCCCATCCTGTTGTATTGGCACCTTCGACCGCTTTGATAGCATCTTTGTATGAGGAAATGGAAGTTCCCCCTTCGGATTGATCGCCACTGTGTAGCGAAAGCGTTTGGAACTGGGTTCCGATTATCCCTTCTGGTTCTACATAAGTGGATGACGATAAATTGCTTACGAGCAAGGCCTGTTCCACACAGACTGTGACGAGTTTACCGTTCTGGACGAACTTTAACTTTTGGTGGAGGGTCGAGGTGACCGCTCCAGCCTGATGTATCCAAGGTCTTCCTAATAAACAATTGTACGTTGCCCGGATGTCCTTGACCTGGAAAGTGACTTGGAAAGTGTGAGTACCTATAGTTATGGGAAGGTCGACTTCGCCGATAACCGTTTTTCTGGATCCCTCAAATGCTTTGACGACAACCTCGTTGATTCTCATCGGAGGGCCTTTGAATGATAATTGCATTAAAGTGGACTTTGACATAACATTCAGGGCTGACCCTGTGTCTACCAGTACACTGGCTAAAGCATCGTCCTGGCAGTTGACTGTAATATTGAGCGCCACGTTATGACGGCGACCCTCTTCCGGTAATTCCTCATCACTAAATCCCAAAATATTGCAGGAAGTGATGTTAGAGACAATGCTATCGAACTGTCTGATTGTTATATCCTGTTCCACAAAGGCTTGCTCCAATACCGAAATCTTTGAAGGAGTCTGTAACAGCTCATCAACAATGTTATATTCACTCCTTTGGATGAGCTTCAGCATCTCATCATCCTTTTTTGAAAAGTCGGGATTACTGGATTGACCGACTGGTGTATTAGGAGCTTCTGTCAGAAGTTCCTTTTCTTTGTTAGGTTCTCCAACCCCTCGGTTGAAGATTCGACCGCTCTGTGTTACTCGACTGATGTCTGCAATATTCACGAAGGAGGGTAATGGAATTTCCTTTCCATTTTCAACCGTTGTTGCACCGTATTTGTAAGGGATAGCCTTAGTTGATTCATACGGTAGTGGTCCTGGTAGATAGATGACTATGGGGACCTTCTGATTTTTCTGACTATCGTAGTAATCTCGATCCGTTCCTGGTTAGGAACTCTTGATTCATCAAGTAGAGGGATGATGGAAAAAACATCCCTGGTCCTCTGATGATCAGAGATTACGACAACGTCCTCAATTTGATTGGCAATGTAGTTCGGCGTCCAGTTGATTGGTCCGGAACCCAGATATGGGCGAATCTCTCTACGATCTACCTGACCCTGAAGAGCTGCTCGCACAAGGTAGCACCCTTGGTTACTTTTTGAACAGACTCTACAACATTCATAGTTGTGTGGCGGCACCTGGCCACGCCCGCTTTGAATACAATGTAACCTCACTAGGTTAGTTTCCACAGATCGGACATCCTGACTTTGACGCCGAGTAGGGTTCCTGTTATTGATACTAATCTGCTGAGTGTCTTCATCCATATAGATTGGCATCCACCAGTGATTTAACAAGTGCTGAAGTGTTTCTTGGACAAAGGCACAACCTTGATCGTTTTCGCAACCCCCTTTACAGCTTTGGTAATCATGTGATACTAAGAATCCGAGGCGGACCTGTTCAGCATGTAACTCTACCAGGTTTGTATTCATCAGACGAACATCGAAGATTTGAACCATATTGATCTGATAGGGATTCCTATCATGGTAGTCCTGGATCCACCCAAGATCCATCTGACGCTGGAGGGCCTCTTGTATGAAAGAGCAACCCTGTTTGTTTACCGAGCAAGTCAGACAAGAACTGTAATCATGCCGCGGCAGATTATGATACTGGCTTTGCCTTGAGTGCATCTCCACCAAGTTAACATTCATTGCACAGATGTCGTGGTTTTGAACGATGTTGGAATTCGTATAAACCATGTTAACTCCACGAACTCGGTGCTCTTGGATCCATCCAAGATCCATCTGTTCCTGTAGAGCTGATTGCACCACAGAACATCCTTGATTGCTTTTAAAGCAGACATCACATTGATGATAATTATGAGGTGGCACATGGCCATATCCACTCTGTCTACAATGCATCTTGACCAAATTGGTCCTTAACAAGAGTACATCGTGAATTTGATAGACATTGTTAGACTCTCCCTTTATCAGGTTAACTGCAGCTTTCTGATGTTGAGGCAACGGGTTCGTGAGAACATTGGGATTCGTATCTTTGAAAGATAAGAGCCCGCTCCTAACAAGCTTTTGCACGTCGGATTTGAAATTAAGACAATTCTCTATGTTATGCCCTGGTCCTCCTTGATGATAAGGGCATATCTGATCCACCTTAAACCAAAAAGGCGGATTTTCTGGTACTGTAAGAGGGGACTTAGTCTGGACATGCCCCTTGGCCAGTAGTAACGGAAATAGTTTTGCGTACGATACGGGTATAGGATCAAATCCTGGTGGCCGCGTTGTACGGTTGTTATTGTATTGAGGACGAGCGTGCTGAAGAGGCTGTTGACTAGGTTGGCTCTGCGCAACCTGAGACTGATACATAGGAATAGGCGTGGGGTTGATAGCAGGAGTTACAGCTGCTACTAGTTGATAACGTCGCCTTTACTTTCCGAGAGAGATATTCCCAATATCTTGCTCTTTTTTCTTAGGGAGAGAACTACCGTATCGTTTTGTACTACTTGATGATCCAGCGTCTTTTACCAGACGTCCTTCTCGGACGGCTTCCTCAAGACCAACTCCCATACCGACCATTTCGGTGAAATCACTGGGCGCACTGGAAACCATTATGTCATAGTAAAATGAGCTCAAGGTCTTTAAGAAGATCTTTTTCATCTCTTTTTCCTCAAGAGGTGGACAAATTTGGGCGGGGATCTCACGCCATCTCTGAGCGTACTCCTTAAAGGTTTCCTTGTCCTTTTGTGACATTGATCTGAGTTGATCTCTGTCCGGTGCCATGTCCAAATTGTATTTGTATTGTTGGACAAAGGCAGTGCCAAGATCTCTGAATGTGCTAATCGTAGCGCGGTTTAAACCCATGTACCATTTTAATGCGGCACCGGTTAAACTATCCTGAAAGTAGTGAATCAGTAGATCCTGATTCTCTATCTGAGCTGACATTTGCCGAGCGTACATCACCAAGTGGCTCTGAGGGCAAGAGTTACCCTTATACTTTTCAAAGTCGGGCACTTGGAATTTGTGCGGAACTTTCACATTGGGGACCAGACAAAGGTTTGCGGCGTCTTTTCCAAACAAATCCTGATCGCAAATGGCTTGCAGCTCCTTCTACACTTCCAGGAACTGCTCTTGGAATTCATCCATTCTGTCAAACATAGTTTCCCTTCTACCAGAAGGTATCTGCGGAATCTGTCCTTCCGGACAATGTGCACCACAGGGGGTGGTACCGTTACTACGGCAGTGAATCTTGGCATTTCCCGAAGTTTGTAACCTTCAGGAGTACTCATTATGCCTCTGGCATCTTCGTTTTCCCGAAGTTTGTAACCTCTAGGCCCAGCGGCTTCTGCTATGATTCTCTGATCTTCAGTGATCGGCGGAACATATCCTTCCGGGATATAGTTAACAGGCATGCCCCAGGGATGATCTTTCGGCATTTGATACCTAGGATCATACTTCTCCACTATGGGCGTTGAGGTGATCACTGAGATCACAGTTCTTTGAAGCTGAGCTTCTACCATGGCTTGCATGTCGTTACGAAGCTTTCTCATATCCTCTCTCAGAGCGTCGATCTCTTCTTTTAACTCTCTGTTCTCTACCTCAAGATCATCCATCTTTTTCTAACGATTGGCCTGAGTATTTTACGAATGAGACAGCTTTACTCTATAACCGAGACACAAACGTGAGATTCGTAGGTAAGAAGAATACGTGACGTGAGAATGATGAATGCAATGATTACATTAATTGTTTTTTGGTTTATTCAAAATAAACTTCGACAATTAGATTGCATATATCAAACAGTGGGGAAACCCCCATTTTATTGAATTCAAAAGATTGCGGAAACGGAAATGCAGTAGATTACAAGGTGCGGAAACAGAAACCTAAGCTAAGGGGTCCCGAGTCCTCTCTGAGGAGAACTCGGGTGCTAATTTTGATACTTTCCTCTTCTTTGACCGGGGCTCTTGGGCCGTTTTTGGGTTGTCATTCCTTTTCCAGGTGAAAGGAGTGAGCAAATTCCTTTGGTCATCCTGATTTTCTACAGCATGCTGCTCCAAAATCTTAATCAGAGCATCCTTATCTCTTAGTAGTTGTTGTATTTTGATAGACTCCACATTGAGAATGCGGTATTTGTTCTTCCAAGACCTCCTCTCCCGTTGAACTTTGTTGAGACTAACCTGAAGTTTTTCCATCTCAGTCATGAAGTACATGACAGATTCCCTCGGCGGAAGAACTCCATGATGAGGATAAGGCATCTTTAGCTTGAGAGCTCTAGTTTGTACCCAATGGAGATAAGGCTCCACCGAGACACAGTCTGGTTTTCCTAGAGACTCACGTCCTTTCTTATGAACATGTTTCTAAGCACGCACTATTTCCATCTTTAGTGCTCTGTCATTTTCTCCTTCTTTGGAGAAAAGACCTTCCAGATGAGCGTTGTGCGGGACATGCCTCATCGGGTATCCAAATTGAAGACGAACAGGAACTAGATGGTAATTGATTCCTCCCTTAGTTCCTATGAGGGGTACGTTGGGGAAATTTCCACAACGGTCAATGATCCTGATTCCCTCATAAATCCTATTACACCAATCTATGTCAGAGTTGGTGAGAGACATGATTTTCTGCGACCAACGTAAGGCACTCTTGTGATCCCAAAAAGTGGCAGACTTAGGCAAATGGGAGATAAACCATTTGTATAGCAGGGGTACATAACATGTGATCTCCCTCCGCTGTACAAATTCCCTAAGTGTACGGAATGATACGCGTCTGCGAGCAAAGTCGGCACAGGGTTTCCAATGAGAAAAACCTTAATAGAGTTGATATCGACGAATTTATTGATGTTGGGAAACAAAAATAACCCATAGGTGAGTAAAACAAAGATGCTTTCAAAAGCAGTCACGTTCCCTATACTAGCGAAGTACAAGGCCTTCTTTGTCCGAAACTGGGCTGGCAAACCTTGGATGCCACCCTTAGTGGTCATGTGAGCCCTGACCTCTGACTCGTCCAAATAAATTACTCTTGCAATGGTCTGATCCTTTAGAATTTCTTCCAGTCCAGAAAATGGAGCTCGATCAGTGATGTGTAAATCAGTCAGATGAGAATACTCCCCCAGTGTTGGTGCTAGTTGATAATCCGGGAATGTAAAACAGTGATAAACCGGATCGTAAAACTGAATGAGCACCTCCAGGATTCCCTCAACCACATGGACCCTTAATAGAGATAGTAGACCTCTGTACTTGGCTCTGAAAGCCTCATGGTTTGTGATCATTCTCGCCGAACCTCTCAAATCCTCTAGTTTTGGAATCTTGAAGGTATACTTATGAGTTCTCCTTCTATCGAAACCCATGAGTGCAATCTTTTTCTCTGGCATTTGCAATCATTGTCTTAGTTTAATTTGAAAAAGAGAGACTAGAAGAGAAGATTTTTCTGTGTTTTAATGTTTTTTAAATGAATGCATGAATGCAGCACACAAAAACATAGAAAAAACATGGGGTCAAAGGGTCGGTGTCATGAAGTCAAGGCTCTACCCATCCCAAAGGTTTATACTAGTGATTTGTGTACCTGTCTCTCATCATCATCAATTCTTGTCGAGAAAACACCAGCGGGCCGGGAACCGTGCTAGGTGGTGTTTTTCGAAGAATCCTCATAAGAGGGTGGTATCGCATGACAACTATTTCCGATAGCTTCTGCACCACTAAAAGGGGTTTTTCCTAGGTGTATACTCAATCTTTCTACATGCGGCATCACACGCATTCCCATTAGAAAAAAAATAAACACATATATCAATTAGGAAAAGCAGTATATATATTTCTCCTAATGTCCTAGACTTTTAAGAGCTATGAATCCTATGTTCCTGACAGAAAATGGCTCCCCAGCAGAGTCGTCACTCTGTGGTTCCTTTCCAATTTAAAGGTTTTGACCAAAGATCCTAGTGAAGTCAATAAATCTTATCCCCAATGAAGTTCCCAGTGAAGGGTTTGTCCAAAGTTTTCACCCTGTATTGTAAGAAAGAAAGATACTGTAAAGCCCCACGGTGGGCGCCACTTTTCTGTAGCGAGCGAATTTGGGACACGGTTCTTAGGCGCTGTCGCTCTTTGGGGGTTACTACAGGTCGATTCATTTTTTATCCTATTGAAGCTGATGAAGGAAGGGAAATAGATGTCTCCAATTAACCCTGCTTGCATACTGAGTTTAAACAGGGGTTTGTTAAGTTACGGATGCGATATGGAAGTGGGGCCTCTTTCTTCTTACTTTGTTAAGGCTGAAATACTGGGACTGGGCTATTGGTAGGATGTTAGGACTGGTGCTTTTTATATGAAGGTACGGGATTTTGGGTTTTTGATTAGTGTGCTCGCTAAGATTTTTCTTTCAATCTTATGCCTACGTATTCTCGTTTACCGAAATAGGGAAATCAGAGCAATTGAAGTTCCTCCTATTCTATTGGAGGAAATGGTGTTTTGGTGTCTTGTTCAAAGCCCAAGACATGAAGCTAAAGGTGGTTTAGTATCTTGTTCAAAGCACAAGATGTGAAGTTGAATGGTCTATTTGTATCTTGTTCAAAGCCCAAGATATGAAGCTAAAGATCTTGTCTTTAGAGAGAATTTGTCATCCCTAAAGAGGGGTTTGTCTGTCACAACTGTTGGGTGACTGGTTATAAAGGAGAATTACTTTAACTGGGATATGTGAATCTAGCAATGCCATAATTTCCTTTATAGGGGCTTTCCAATCTAGAGGAGAAGACTTTAACTCAGTGTAGAGCAATGCCATCTTTCCTTAGGAATTTCTCATACTAACAGAGGGACAGTGGCATGGATGTAAATAATTCAGAGGCTTGCTGCTTACAGCAGTTAGATGAAGGGAAAGGAGTTGTTGATGTTTGTAAGCTGTGAACGAGGCACGACTTTGATGCTAAAAGGTTGATTGCCTCAACAGGAGGTTTCCTTATATAAAGCCTAAGAGGAGGCTATTGGCCCAACAAGAGGGTGTTTTTCTATGTCTCGTACGAAGCCCGAGAAAGAGGCTAGAAGGGTTGACTCAACAAGAGAGTATTTTTGTGTGTCTCGTACGAAGCCCGAGAAAGAGGCTGAAAGTTGTTTGACTTAGCAAGAGAGCCTTTGTATCTCGTACGAAGCCCTAGATGGAAGCTAAAAGTTGTTTGGCTCAATAAGAGAGCCTTTTTGTATCTCGTACAAAGCCCGAGATGGAGGCTATCATTCCCGGAGGAAGAATCATTATACGAAGCCTAAGAGGAGGCTGTGAATACTTCTAAGAAGTCGACGGGTCCTTGTACAACGCCCAAGAGGAAGTGGGTATGCTTTTAAGAAGCCTGTGGGTCCTTGTACTAAGCCCAATAGGAGGTTGATGAACAGTTCCAGAAGGGGTTTCACATGGAATAATGGCCTTCTGTATACGAACTATTCAAAGGGGGGATTTCTTAGATCTAGTTATCTAGAGTTGATGTGAGGTTCGGTCTAGTTCTAGACGTATTTGCCAGGGAAACTCTAAATATCTATACTATTATTACACAGTTGATATGAGTTTATGAAAGAAGACTTACAGCGAAACATCCCCACAGTACAGTTATATACATATGAAAGCGATAAATGAAAGTGGGTAAACACTTACTCGGTCGTAGAGCTTCCATGTTGTTTGGTTAGTTTGTTCAACAAAGAAAACTTTGATAACAATATTATATTCAAAATCAAAGGAGAAAGTGCTTTGAAAAGAAAGATTGGGGCTTATAGCTTAAGGAGAGGCATAGGGTTTTGTCAGTGATGGCACTGTTGTTTGTACAGGGATTTATACAAGTAACTAAGGTCTAAGAAAAGTTTTATGTACAAAGGGGTGGGTCTTACACTCTAGTAGAGGCCCAATAGAGTTTTAAAGAAAAGAAATGGGTCTTACTACTCAAGGGTAGGCCTAGATGATTTTTTTTTGAAATGGCGATCGCTCCGAGATTTTGAAAACGCAATAGGTCGTATACAATGACTGAGGCCCAAAAATGATTTGGTTTTCAAAAGGGTTAGGTCTTACACTCTAATTGAGGCCCAAAAGTTTTGAATGCGTCTTATAGCTCGAGGAGAGGCCCAGGGTTTGTTTTAAAACGGGCGATGATCGCGCCGAACTTTTTGAAATACAACGGGACTTATACAATAAGTGAGGCCCATAAATAGGTTTGTATTTACAAAGGATTGGGTCTTACACTCTATTAGAGGCCCATGAGTGTCTGAAAATGATTTGTGAGGGTGAAAATCAAAGAAACCCTAATTTGTTTTCCTTTAAAACTAAATATTAAAAGAAAATCAAATAAAATGATGAAAATACCAAATAGGTTTGAATAAACCACTTGTGATTTTTGTTTAAGGTTTGAAAAATGAGGTTTTAATCAAAAGAGATATTAAAACTCATTTGGTTTTGATTTTTCAAGATGAATGTTCATTTTAAAATGTTTAAAAACAATTAAAAAGGATTTATTCACAAAAATACTAATTATATTAAATAAATAATATAAACTTAATTTTTTTATGGAATAAAATATTTCAACATTTTTGTGATTTTTTGCAAAAAGAACCAATAAAAAATAATTAAAATTGAAAGAGTTATTAATTTTCCAATTAATTAATAAAACATAAAAATATTGGAAAAATAGCAAAAATGTGAAAAAACACAAAATGGCATGGGTGGGGTTTGAACCCACGACCTCAAGGTTATAGGGCGCGCGCCTTACTACTGGGGTGGTGATACATCCATTGCTTGAAACAAAACAACAAATATACAAGGCTTGCCTTGTTCTTGGCCTGGCCCAAGGCAAGGCAAGGCAAGTTTTGGGTCAAAAACGTGAAGGTCATAACTTTCTCATTTCTCCATGTTTGGGGACAAAATTTATATGCATCTGGCCTAGAATTTCACAAGGAATCCAATGGTGGTATTATTTTTTTCAGATCAAGATCCATCCTCAAAATCCGATAGGGGTTTTGAAAAAGGCCTATAATTACATTTTTTATGCTACACTTTGATACAGGCCTGAATTACATGATCAGTTAGTTCAAACACAACATATATAACAGGTATGAGGTGTGCATGATCAGTGGACTTCAAAGCAATGCATTTTTGGAAAGTTCAAGTCATGAGGCTTACCTCATTTTGAGCTTTTTGGAGTTTTTGTGCAATCTGTCAAGCCTCTTTCTCCAGAAATGATTTGATGCTTTGGACACACTCAAATGATCCCTTATAAGCTTTTAGGATGAGTGGAATCAGCTGGAACCAGCAAAAACACAAACTGGCCCTTTCTTACAAAAGGCGTTAAAAGTGACCAAAATAGCAACTCTCTCAAATGGTGTTCTAGATGGGGGGAACCATTTGGGACAGTTGAAGGATGATATTTGGAGTGTGTTTGAGGTTTTATCTGGTTTAGAAAGTGACTGAATCAAGACATGGCTTGAAAAATGCACAAAAGGCCTATTTTGAGGTTTTAAGAGGTGACTTTGTGATTTTGGTGTTACAGGTCACTTGTGAGAGTTTGGATCACCTACATATGATGTTTATGAGGTGTGTGTGTGTGATTGGTTTGATTGGAATTGCTCTCAAACTCAAAAACTCAGAGTTACCTTGCTAAAGAAGGCATTTTGGCCTAAAGAGAGGGATTTTGAGGAAATCATCTGTTTGATGGCTTTGGTGTGCTCAAACTGAGCACAAATAAGCTCTATTTATAGTAGAGCAAGTTTGTTTTGGGATCAATAGTGAATGGCAACTGCAGCTAGCAGAGGTTTGGCCAATGTTGAGCAATAGAAATCCAAGTCTCCTCTAGCCATTGACTAGAGGTTAGGGCACAGACCTTTGGTTCCCTTGGTCTTAGATAAGTCTTGACTAAATTCAGTTGCAAATGGATCAGTCCATGCCACCTCTAAGCATCTATTAAATGCTCCAATCCAAAATTGGAGTCTTGTCCCTATTTTAGGCAATTCTAGGTTTGGCATATTACTTCTTGTTCCAAAGACTTTGGAGGCTTGGCTCAGTGTTTGTACCCTTTAGATTTGATCCTCAGATGTGTCCAAAGTGATGACAAGGCTTGGAATTATCTGATTTTTCTAAATCGAGCAAAAATGCAAAATTCTGCCTAGCCTTGGCAGTTTTCAGCAAGGCATATTGCCATTGTCATATCTCATGCCTCAAGTTGAGTTTGGTGATGTTCTTGGTCATTTTGGAAAGCCCTCATATGATACAACAATTGTTTGATCATATTTGGTTTTGATACTTCTTGGATCCAAGTGAAAAATTCCCCTTCATTTGGAAAAAAATGAAGGCAGATTCTGACTTAGTGAAAATTTCACTAAGTGTTGGAAAAAAGTGTCATTTTCAATTTTTTTTGTTTTTTTGATCATTCCATAACTCAAAATCCATGAGGAATTTGGAGGGAGGTCATTTTTAAGCTTTTGTAGAGGGCCATGAGATCTAAAAATCAAGCTTTGGATGAGGAAAAATGGCTTTGTGGTTTAGGAGTTATGATCCTCCAAAGTTGGTACCCTTGCCACTTTGTTCATAACTTAGAAAATTTTCTAAGTTTTTATGGTTACCCCTTTTACAAGTTATCCCACTTTTTTTGAGTTTTCTTGATGAATGATGATTCAAATCATACATTAACATCATTTTAGGGTTAAAAAACCATTTTTGTGAAAAATCTCAAAAAGTCAAAGTTTGACTTTTGTGCACAGTTGACTTTTTGTCAGATGAATTCCAAACTGTGCGATCCTCTGTGAAATCAAGTCCTTGACTTAAATCAAACTTGATGGATTGATTTCATAGGTGTTATAGGGTTTATTGAATCATGTCCTAGGGTTTGGGAGCATGTCCTGATCAAAAGTCAAAGTTACAGTTGATTTTTCTCGCGAAACCCTAATTGTGGTTCAGATGAAAATGAGACTTGTTGCTCACGCTTCTTGGATCAATCCATTGTTGCAAATGGATCAATGTGGTATGTTGGAGACCCTCAAATCCTCTCTTGAGGTCTTGGATCATGATTTGTCCCAAAAGTCAACTTAGGGGTGAATTAGGTCAAGAAACCATAATTCCTGATTTTTGGTGAATGCATCCCCTGAGGTTAAATTGACTTGATGATTGGGTTTATGATGTCCCTTGGAGCACATTAGGATATGCCTTGAAGCATTGGCTCATGGCTAGAGGAAAATTTCCATCTAGAGGCCTTGGTCGACCAAAACCCTAATTTGGTGACACTGGCGATCTTGAGGCTTGGTCCACCTAGAAGGGAGCAACTTTGTGCTTAATCCTTGATGTGGGAGTCCTTTTGATCCTTTGTGGATGTTTGAGAGGTTAGACAGGTTGAAGATCATGTCATTCCTTGATTGATCCTTTGTCTAAGAGCTCTGAGAGGGCTTGAAACCCTAATTCTTTGATTGTAGTGAATGCTCAATAATCCTTGAGGAGATTGATGTGGCATAAGGGTACATCCATATTGTGATAATGATTTGCACAATGATGGGAATCTAGGTGGTCAAAATTTGGGGTATGACACGGTGATAGGCTGGGAAAAATTCTTTTACCTTCACCGGGTCTAATTTAAAGTCAGGCAAAGGTCCTAGCATTGCATGGGATTTACCAGAAATTAAAATAGGAATAAGTACCTAAGACTGATAAATGCAGCGTTTCTCCTCTTCATTTAGAGGCTCCGGTACGTATTGTTGGTTCCCCACCACCTTTGGCCCAAGGATCTTGTGGACAGGTGGTCAGCTTTTGGATTTTTTGGAATCTTTACTTGCGATTTGGGGAGCTGTGGAAGATGCCATTGTTGATTGCAGAAGAAATGAAGAAAAATGGAGAAGATGAAGTTTGAAGAAAGTTCTTGTTTTAGAAAAAGGAAACGTAAAAAGTACAAAATAAAGTTTTTCAACTTATTTATAGGAAGAAAGATGGAAACGATTGGAATTCAGAAGTTTTAATGGAAAAGTAATGAAAAGATTGTGGGACACGTGGAGGTTATGAAGTGGATGGTTTCAGACGGTGGCAGTTATGTTTTTACCCATGATCTGCCAGGGGCTAGAGTAGTGATGATGGAAGATCTTAAAAACGTGGGCTGAAAAGACGATTGAGAAAAGTGCAATGATGATTCTGACATCTCCAACGTCTAGTCATATGAACAGTCACTAGTCGAATTATTGATGGCGTCGAATTGAATTGACAAAAAATGCTTTTCTCCCTTTATCGAAAATGCATTTCTTGGGGGGCAATTTGTAGGTTGCTAATTTCGACGCCAAGATAATTGTTCAAGAGTAGAGTCGAAAATTCACCAGGACATTTCGACCAGAAGGTTTTTTATGGGAAAAAAGCAAGTCGAAGACAAATGGTACTTTAGGGAAAGCATTGGCAGATCTTTCTAAGTATGAGGAATATTTCGACAGAAGAGTAATCAGCTTCGACAGGTGTTTGAAATTCAAATTTAGGAGGGAGTTTCATTTTGAAATAGGACGCGTGGAACACATCTAGTTGACGAATGCATGCGGAATGCCATTTGTCGCAATTAAGAGAAATAGTTGTTATCGGTGGTTATTTCGTTTGTATATAAATAGGGAGTCACTACAAGAAAAGTTGTATATACCCACGGATCATTACCCACGGCCATGTAGTCGTCAGTAATTTTCTTGGTATAGACGGTTTATCCGTCGGTAATTCGTGAGTACCTGAGACAATATTAAATATATTTTTTTGAAACAATACCCACGGCTTAGCCATGGAAAACATCCACGGTTTTGCACCGTCGGTAATTACCCATGGTTGAACCCTCGGTAAAGTTTTATATACTTATAAAAAAAACTGTCACAAATTTATATTAAAATGAATACTAAAATTATTAATTTAAAAAACTAAAAGAAAAAAATCAAAATTATTAATTTAAAAAACTATTTTTATGGATAAGAAATTTAAACACTTATTTTGAAACCACTTAAAATATATACTATTAACCAATAATTTTTTTTAATATAAATTAAAAAAACTAATGATATTTTTAAAAGGTACAAAAAATTACTTAAAAATTACTTAAAACCAATAAGTTTGGATATTCTAATAATATAATTTTTTATTCTAATTATAAAAACAGTTTCTATTATAAAGTTTAGATAAATTATTATTGTTACATATTACAAATAGGTCTGGATATACTAATAGTCTTTATTATAATTAGTATATACTAATACTGTTTATTATTATTAATATATTATTGGTTAGTGTTCTATTTTAATTGGAAATAATTACTATATATATGAATAGTTTTAATTCTCTACAATCAACCACCTAATAAAGTGGTTTACGGTCAAATTTTCCAATCTATTAATAATATAAATGAAACAAATGGAGGATACTATGAGTAAATATATAATTTAACTAAAAATTAGACATATATACAAAGTACCAAAAATTAGAGTCAAAACAGTATTACAACTTCAAACCCTCATTCTCCAAACTTCTCTCTCAGCTTCCGTTCTTCAAACTTCTTTCTTCAAGTCGACAGTGCTGCCGATTTTCCTAATTCTTGTGAAAGATTCCGCAACGTTTCACGATTTGGATTAGGTGCAGATGTTGGAATAAGTACAAGCGGGATTCAAGCACAAGGAGAAGTGGATGAACTGCTAACAAGCTCGTACCGACACCGCTGAAACCGAATTTCAATCGCACGACGCTAGGTAATCATTTTTGTTTTGATTTCGTTTTTACGTCACGGTTATACTTGATTTATCAATTGTATTGGTTATTGTTGTGTTGATTTTTTTGGTACTGAACTAATTCATACATGTGTGTGCGCGTGCGATATTTGTGAATCGAATCGAAATTTGTTTTTATGCGGTTTTGGTTAGTGTGAATTTGAAAGATAAACTGAGTGAAGTGAGATGAGAAATGGGTTTTAAGTTTCCTTTGATGTTACAGTTTGAGAAATCTTGTTGATGTATAGATTAATAAGCTGCTATTGTGTGATTCAACTTATGTTATGACTTTGTGATGCTGTTTTTATGAAGAAGTTATTTGATTCAATCTCATGGAAATGTAAGTGATTCTTGGTATGGTTTTCGCCGTTATCGATTTCAATTTTATGCGTTTCAAGATTGATAAATGCATCTGTTAACCTGAGCTATGAATGCCTATTGCATATTCGGTTGCGTTCTTGACAACTTTGCAAGCCTTTTGTGTGATAAGTTCTACTACGGAAATTTGTCGTTCGAACTCGAGATCGTTTGCGCATAACTGCTTGATATTATGCTATGACACTTTGTTGCTATTGATACATTCAGCATTTTACAAATAACTTACAAATAACTGCTTTAATCTTTCAATGTTAATGTCTAAAAACTTTTGCCATATTGTGTACATCTTTCAGAATATTCATTATATTGTCAATGTCAAATTGGTTCACGTGATGTTGTTTTGTTTTTACTCTCTAAGTCAAAATTATTAATAATCTTTTTGTTTAGTTTAGTTTTTTTTAGCACATCTATAATTCTTAATTTTGTTTACGTAGTAATTGTGAATGTTGAGATTTCATTACTCTATAATACCACAAGAGAAAATGTTGATAGTAGTGGAATAATTCCTATGGAAACTGATGATAATTTTTATGAGGCACCCGAAACTTTGGCAGAAAGTGCTGATTATTCTTCTTTGGAACCCCCAAAATTCAGTCGCATTACTGGACTTCTACCTAGTGATGCTCCTTCTACTAGTACTAAGGAACTTAGTGACACATTGGAGAGTTTTGTTAAAGCACAAATTGTCATCTATGATCAGAACTCTATTCTATATAATAATACAGTTAATTTGTCTATTATTAAAATATTGCAGAAAAAAGTTGCCTGGCGGCCTGAGGATGAGTATGAGCTCAAGAGTATCTTTAAGAGCAAGGGCTCAAAGCGCCTCTCAGAGATTCTGATGGAGGCAAGGAAGAAACAAGAACGTCCATCTTGGATGGGAGAGGGTGCTTGGAAAGGGCTCAAAATTAAATGGGAAAAACCAGAGTATAAGGTTAAAGCTGCCAGGAATAAGCAAAATCGGGCATCTGCTAAGGGTGGATCTGTCCATACGGGTGGCTCCATATCCACAAATGAGCACATCATACGAATGGTATGTCATTTATTTTAAACACTTGATTTCTTAAACTTTAGCTCATAATTTATTTTTTCCTAACATTTGACATCAATTTTTTATTATGCATAAGCGTCGGGAATTGGGTAGAGAGCCCACATTAGATGAGGTCTTCTTAAGGACTCATACAAAAAAGAAGGACTCCTCATGGGTGGATGACAGATCAAAGAAGACATATGTAAGTGTAATTACTAAATTTTGATGTGCTATATTTTCCATTTTCTGCACTTGTTTCCATTTTCTGCACTTGGATTATGATGTGTTATATTTTCCCATTTACAAATATCAATTGTGGTAACTAATTAGTTGTCATGCTTTTCTTATTCACATAGTGAAATTCTCCTTTATGAACAAATCTTTATGTTTAGAATGGTAGGAAAATTCAAGATTATGGTCCTTGGTTTGCTGTGTAGATGAGTTTCCTGTGTTATAGGAGGAAAACTTTTTTGTAAAGTAGTTAGAAAAATTAAGTTGTATGAAAATATATTTTTAATTTAAAAAAATTAGGCCTATTTATTAAATTAGGACAGGGCCTCCGGGTTGATCGGGCCGGCCCTGTTTAAGACATGGGGGTAAAGTGAATAATTTTAACTGGTATAAACTGAATGTTAATGTTGTCTAGTCACTCTTTGTTATTGATATGATGTGGTGTACTTTCTGTTTTTGTATAACAGAAAGGAATGACACAAATTTGCTCTCATTTGTCCAATATCTGTCAACTTACCATTTTCACTTGGAACATATTTTTATTTGTGGGACCTATATGAATTTCACCCATTTAGAGAGTGAATGTTAAGTAGGGTGTTATAAGTGAGTGTTGCTATTATTAAATTACTCTATATGTACTATATAGAGTGAGTGCTGCTATTTCACCCGTGTTATAAGTGAGTGTTGCTATTTGTGGGACCTATATGAATTTCACCCATTTGTTTATTATTAAATTACTCTATATGTACTTGTACACATACTCATCACATTTCTGCAAAATATGATGAAAACCAACATTCTGTACTCATATTTCATTACTCCTTGTGTAATATTGTGTCTATACCATAAATGTTCTTTTATCAATTTTATGTGTGTTGATGGAGTTTATTGTTTGGAAATGAAGAAGTTTTTGGTGTGATAAAATGATATGAATATAAAGAATGGTTATTTGTTAAATGTTAAGGTGTAGTATAAGAAAGTGGGTTACTGTAAGTGGTTTCTTGTTAATCTTGTTTCTTCTATTTTCTTGTTAATCCTGTTTCTTCTATTTTGTTAAGGTGTAATATATTTTTGTATATTTTTATATTGTATTGTATATAATTTATATATATTTTTTTGAGCAGGAAACATTTCAAGAGAAGCTAAAACATGCCTCTCAAGTAGGAGAGACATCAGACAGTGGCCCTAAAGAAGTTGATTCTGCAACTCGGCTAAATTTTTGGGCTGAAGCTGCCGGTGGCAAGACTAGAGGACGTCTTTATGGTGCTGGGGACTTGTCTAAGTATTACAAGCCAGGTGTTTCCTCATTAACCCAACAGTCACGTATATCTCCATATAGCGGTCAAGTTTCTGCTGAGATTGCTGCACAAATGGCAACAATTGAAGAGAGAGCAAATGCTGCAGAGGAAGATGCTCGAGCTGCACGAGAGGAATGTCGCAAGGCAAATAAACGCACACAAGATTTAGAGAGACAATTGAGGGAATTAGCGGAAAGTGTTGCTTCTATCAAGGGTGACAAACGTCGTCGTCGTCGTCATTCAGACTATGATGATGACTCCGACAATATTGATGACTCCGACAGTGATGATGACTCTATTGGAAGCATATAAGATCATATTATGCTTTAATTTTACTCATGAGAATACTTTGACAATAACATTATATTTTAATTGAACTTGTTTTATGTTTTGTTTGAGCTTGTTTACATCAAACTTGTTGAATTGAATGTTTTTTGAGATCTGATTGATATTAAGGTTTGGCTTTTGGTTTGAGATTTGTTTGTTGAATGGTTATACATGTTGTTCTTGTAGTAACTTTGCTAGAGCACTATAGTATATAATATAGTCTTCTGGAATTTAAATGAGATACTATTTGCAAATTTAAAGAATTGTTTTTCTGGAATTTAAATGAGATACTATTTGGGAAAAAATATTCACAAATTTTGTTGAATGGTTATACATACCCGAGCAAACAAGAAAAATATTAAAAAAAAAAAAGATCTATCGATCAAATATTGGTATATTTGTTTTTAAAAAATTACAATACTACAGACGGCTTAACCGTCAGTAAATTTATACTTA
Organism: Lathyrus tuberosus; assembly: GCA_022829125.1. Classification (NCBI taxonomy): domain Eukaryota; kingdom Viridiplantae; phylum Streptophyta; class Magnoliopsida; order Fabales; family Fabaceae; genus Lathyrus; species Lathyrus tuberosus. The sequence continues at coordinate 3,080,179 of JALAZF010000468.1, read as the reverse complement.
AAATTGAGTTACTTATCGAAGGCTGAGCCCTCGGTAAATTTACTGACGGCTTAGTCGTGGATAATATAAGACAAAAAACTTGATGTTTAATCACCTATTACCCGCAAACTATTCATGGTTTAGCCGTGGATAACATCGTGGGTTTATATAGCCGTCGGTAGACGTTACCGAGGAGCGAATTACCGAGGGCCCCGTAGTCGTTGGTAAGCCCTCGGTAATTTACTTTTACCCACGGCTTTTTCTTGTTACCGAGGGTTTTTGGCCCTGGGTACTGACAAATTTTCTTGTAGTGAGTCTTAGTGTTAGATTTCGGGGGTGTTCAGAATTTGTACAAATCACTCAAGAAATACTCAAAGTAACCGTGAGAGAGAAAAAAGTAGTTAATGAGAAAATGTATGTTTGAAAAACACAAGTTTTCATTCCTTGCATTTTAATAAAAGTTTTAAGTTCTTCATTTACAATTCCCTTTACATTTCTGTCATTTTCATACTTGCAAGTTATTTACATTTCGACATTTATTTCAAGAAGCAAAGTTTTGTTACTTTTTGTCGAAAAAAATACAAAATTGGTGAGAACCATGATGAATTCACAAAACAAAGGGTTTTCTAACACAAATTGTTAAGATTGTTAAAGCACATTGTCCTAGGATTTGTTTGATCGGTCCTGTAAGCAAACTAATTTTTTCATAAATTAGGAGATCAGCGGTTGTTTGCGAATTTTCATAGCAAACAGATGGTCAAAAAAATCAGAAGGCCCCTGTAGTTATCTATCTACCAGGACCAGTACCGTACAAATAAGGATATCCCTTACAAATACGATGCAACAACAATTGAGAATGGAAAGGAAACTCCATTACCCTCCGTCGTGAATATTGCAGACATCAGTCGAGTAACACGGAGCGGTCGAATCTTCAACCGAGGAGTCGAAGAACCTAACAAAGAAAAGGAACATCAAATAAAAGTTCCCAATCAACCAGTCGGTCAATCCTGTGATCTCGACCTTTCAAAGAATAATGATGAGATGTTGAAACTCATCCAAAAGAGTGAGTACAACATTGTTCATCAGCTATTGCAAACTCCTTCAAAAATCTCTTTGCTGTCTCTTTTACTCAGTTCTGAAGCCCACAGAGAGGCTCTACAGAAAGTCTTAGAGCAAGCCTTTGTGGAACAGGATGTAACGATAAGACAATTCGACAGCATCATCTCCAATATCACTTCCTGCAACAACTTGGGGTTTAGTAATGAGGAATTGCCAGAAGAAGGCAAAACTCACAACATGGCGCTCAATATTGCAGTCAACTACCAGGATGATGCTTTAGCCAGCGTACTGGTCGACACCGGATCAGCTCTGAATGTTATGCCAAAGTCCACCTTAATGCGACTATCATTTAAAGGATCTTCGATGAGAGGCAGTGAGGTCATCGTCAAAGCATTTGACGGATTCCAAAAAACAGTTATTGGCAAAGTCGATCTCCCCATAATTATTAGTTCTCACACGTTCCAAGTCATTTTCCAAGTCATGGACATCTGGGTAGCATACATTTGTTTGTTAGGAACACCTTGGATACACGAGGCTGGGGCAGTCACTTCGACGCTTCACCAGAAGTTGAAGTTCGTCAAGAACGACCAACTAGTCACAGTTTGTGGAGAACAAGCCTTGATCGTGAGTAACTTATCGTCTTCCACTTGTGTAGAACTAGAGGAGGTTGTTGGAACCCAATTCTAAGCACTTTCGGTGAGCAATGACAATCAATCAGAAAAAGGAACGTCAATTTCCTCGTACAGAGATGCTTTCGAAGTGATCAAAAGTATCAATGCGAAAGGATGGGGACAGCTTGTCATTCCTAAAAATAACAAAACAAAGAAGGGTCTTGGTTTTTCCTCAACCTGTACTCAGACTGCTACTAATAATGAAAGTTATCATCCCATTCAGAACTTCTTCCATAGTGGAGGCTTCCTTCACCCAGTGTCTCAAGAAGTATATACCATCAACAAGGGTGATTCCTCCGATACAAATGAAGAATGGAAGTCCTATCTTAACGAGGACGGTTATATGTCTCAGGAAGAGGTGCCTACGCCATTTTGCTTTCTCGCACAAAGTCCAAGATATATACCAAGATCAGATGTCAAAATGATTTACGGAGATTGTGATCTGGAAGGATGTCGTGCTCCACCTAACTCATTTGAGGAGGACACTCTGATAAAAGACAACTTTGACCATGACTATTACGGCCCAATGGATGGCCTGCCTATATGGCAGTCGTATCCAGGAGACGTGGGGAAAAAGAGTCAGCCCAACAACGCATATCAGCTGAGCATTATTGAAAAGAATACCTGCGTCCCCACCATGTCATGGGATCAACACTCAGGGCATTCAAAAAATACCCAGCACGACGACAAATTTGCAAAGATTGCAAGGCTAGAATTCATTAACTATGCTTTCCCTGAGGTCAACGTCATTGAAAGGGGTGACTTCTCTAGTTCCAAAGAAGTGTGGGACACCTTAGGACAGCCGAGTGGTAAATTCAACTACTTGGTCAAGTACACCGTTCCTGAAAGCTCTCGTATCAGACTGAAGACATCCAGCCAACTGGATGGGGAGATTTACCTGAGAGTACAAACATTGTGCAAGATACAACAGAAGAGTTCTTCTACGACAACTCTGCATGGGAAATAGATTCCAATGATCCTGCTCCACCAAAAATCAGCGTTATTTCTAAAGACAAGCTAAGAAAGAAGGTACCAGACTTTGTGATTCACCGAGGAGTTCACCGCCAATGGGTTGATGTCGATGTTCTGAAAGTCGTTCATAAGTTTAAATTGCTTGTTTTAAACCCCATTGAAACATACGGTCCAATGCCTTCTCCCAACTTTGAATTCCCAGTATTTGAGGCTGAAGAAGAAAATGACGAAGAAATTCCAGAAGAGATCTCCCGATTACTCAGACAAGAGGAAAGGTCCATTGAACCTCACAAAGAGTCGTTGGAAATAGTCAACTTGGGTTTAGAAGAAGAGAGAAAAGAAGTCAAGATTGGGGAACTGCTCAGTCCAACTGTCAAAGAAGGTTTGATAAAGCTTATCAACGAATTTCCCGATTTATTCGCTTGGTCCTATGAGGATATGCCAGGGTTGGATACCAGCATCGTGGAACTTCATCTACCATTAAGATCAGAATGTTCGCCAGTAAAACAAAGGTTAAGACAGACTCATCCAGACATGGCCATCAAAATCAAGGAGGAAGTACAGAAACAGATTGACGCGTGTTTCCTCGCCACATCAGAATATCCTCAATGGTTAGCCAACATAGTAAAGTTCCAAAAAAGGACGGAAAGGTCAGAATATGTGTAGACTACAGGGATCTAAACAAGGCCAGTCCAAAGGATGACTTTCCCTTACCGCGCATAGACATGCTGGTAGATAGTACAACAAAGTTCAAAGTTTTCTCTTTCATGGATGGATTCTTGGGTTATAATCAAATAAAAATGGCACCGAAAGACATGGATAAAACTTCGTTCATCACCCCATGGGGCACTTTTTGTTACAAGGTAATGCCATTCGGTTTGAAGAACTTCGGGGCAACCTATCAAAGGGCCATGACAACTCTGTTTCATGACATGATACACAAAGAGATAGAGGTATATGTCGATGATATGATTGCCAAATCTAAGACAGAAGAGGAGCATGTGACCCACCTATTAAAGCTATTCGAGCGGTTGAGAAAGTACAAACTCCGCTTGAATCCCAATAAGTGCACATTCGGTGTCCGTTCAGGGAAATTGCTAGGGTTCATCATCAGCCAGAAAGGAATTGAGGTTGATCCTGACAAGGTCAAGGCCATTCAAGAAATGCCTTCTCCAAAAACTGAAAAACAAGTCAGGGGATTCCTGGGACACTTGAACTACATTTCCATATTTATATTCCTCATGGCCGCGACATGTGCGCCGATCTTCAAATTACTCAAAAAGAATCAGGACTGCATTTGGACAGAAGACAACCAAACTGCCTTCAACAGTGTCAAGGAATACATGTTGAACCCACAGATTCTATCACCTCTAGTAGAGGGAAGACCACTGATCATCTATTTAACAGTCTTGGAAGACTCAATGGGCTATGTACTTGGTCAACAGGGTGAAACAAAAAGAAAAGTGTTTGCCATCTACTATTTGAGCAAGAAGTTTACTGACTGCGAGACTCGGTACACTATGCTTGAGAAAACTTGATGTGCTCTAGCTTGGGAAGCCAAACGTCTTCGCCAGTATATAATTCGTCACACTACTTGGTTAATCTCCAAAATGGATCCGATCAAGTACGTCTTTGAAAAACCTGCTCTCACAGAAAGGATTGCTCGTTGGCAGATGTTGTTATCAGAATACGACATCGAGTACTATGCTAAAAAAGCCATCAAAGGGAGTATTTTAGCTGATCATTTGGCTCATCAACTGATTGATGATCAGGAATCAGTTGGATTTGACTTCCCAGACGAAGATGTCATGTACTTGAAAATGAAAGATTGTGATGAACCGCTACCCAGTGAAGGGCTATAACCAGGTTCCTAATGGGGACTTATCTTTGACGGAGCTGTCAACCATTATGGAAACGAAATTGGGGCAATCATCATAACACCTCAGGGTACCCACATTCCTTTTACCACCCGACTGACATTTAAGTGTACAAACAACAAGGCCGAATACGAAGCTTGTATCATGGGTCTCGAAGAAGCGATCGACTTAAGGATTATGAACTTGGATCTATATGGTGACCAGCCCTGGTTATCAATCAGATCAAAGGAGATTGGAACACATATCAATTAGGATTGATTCCTTACAAAGACTATGCGAGAAGGTTGTTACCATTCTTCAACAGAATCAAGTTTCATCACATCCCTCGTGAAGAGAATCACATGGCTGATGCACTAGCCACTCTCTCTTCCATGATTAGTGTAGGTTAATGGAATGACATACCTAAGATTGACATAATGTGCCTTGAAAGGCCCGCTTACATCTTTATGATCAAAGCAGTCATAGACGACAAACCTTGGTATCACGATATCAAGTGTTTCTTTCAGAAACAAGAGTACCCGCCTGGGGCATCCAGAAAAGACAGGAAGACTCTCAGAAGACTGGCTAGCAGTTTCTTTCTGAGCGGTGATACACTCTATAAGAGAAACTTTGACATGGTCTTGATTCGATGTGTAGACAGACCAAAAGCAAACATGTTAATAAAAGAAATTTACGAAGGATCCTTTAGCACTTATGCCAACGGACACACGATGGCGAGAAAAATTCTAAGAGCCGGGTACTATTGGTTGACCATCGAATCCGATTGCTACCAATACATGAGGAAGTGTCATTAGTGTCAGATCTACTCAGACAAAATCCATGTACCGCCAACACATCTCAAAGTTCTTTCTTCCCCATGGCCTTTTTCTATATGGGGAATCGACATGATTGGCATGATCGAACCCAAGGCTTCAAACGGACATTGATTCATCCTAGTAGCCATTGACTACTTCTCCAAGTGGGTCAAAGCAGCATCATACGCTAATGTAACTGTTTGCTCATAAATTCGACTCCTGTATTAAGTTGGAGGAATTAATTGGTGTTAAAACTCTTTGAAGAGGTCCAAAGGGGTGTTCGACTGGATCTTCATGTTGAACTTAAGTCGAAGACGCTTGTATAAGGAAAGGATAAGCTTGGGACTTAGAAATATTTCCAAGAGTTTGGAAATAACCTTTGACCGATATTACTGATGATGTTCGACGCTAAGGGATTCAAATTCAAATAAAGGAGGGAGTAGTTATTCTTGTCTGCTCCTGAAAGAGACAAGTGGCACACATCCAAGGGACAGCAGCATGCAACGCGACACTTGTCATATGTTAATTGTTTTAGGAAGTTAACAGCGGTTAGTTTTATTATTATAAATTAGAGTTCTAGCAATAGGATTCAGGGTGTTGTGTTCACTTTGTACAAGTTACTCCAAATTTACTCAAAGTATCCGCGTGTAGAGAAAAGAGTCTTAGGAGAATGTACGTGATGTAAACACCATTTTCTTCTTCAATGCAATTTACTTTAGCCCTTTTATCAAGAATTTATCTTTTACTTTATTGCAAGTTATGTTTCAGCATTGTGTCTTTCTTTTATATCTTCAGTCTCTTCGACTTAAACCACAATTTTAGATAAATTTCTCTTTATGAACACTGTCGAAGTGTTTAGTCTTTAGAATTTACTTTAAACCAATTGTTAGCACATGTCCTAGGATCAATCTGATCGATCCTGTGAGTCACCAAAGTTAGATTTGGAAGATCAGCGGTTGTTTACCAATTTTCACAATAAACAAATTGGCAAGCCCAGTGGGACAGTGCTAACTTTATAAAGATCTTTCTAAATTTTGAAAATCTATATTCATCAATCTTTTCCTTCTTAAAAAAAATTTGTTGCATGTTATTGAGAAGTGGTAAGGTAGCCACTACAAACGAAGAGAGGCCAAGGAGAAGATACACAAGAAAAATGGCGACGAACACTAGTCAGCCAAATAATCCAAACCCTCAAGCGAGCGGTTATAATCCTCAATCAAGTAATTCAAATGCCCAACCTAGTAACGCTAACCCTCAAAATGTGTCTAGGAACGATGTGGTACCACCCCCAGTACGGGAGAGCTGATATCGTCTCCTGTTATGTCTGAACCAATGCCATCAATGGCAGGTCCAGGGTCGACATATATAAGGGCTTACACTCAACCTGTTTTGGAGTACATTGGGCCACAAGCATCTAATCCCCAAACTCCACCAGGAGGAACTTCGGCGTTTAGGCATTTTCCCTCTCCAGGGTTCTCACAATCATTACTAAGGAATCCACCTTATGGAATGCCTACGTCAGTAATGCAAAGCCTCCAAAATGCCCCCCAGTATTCTCAGAAAATGTAATGTCTTCGCCATTACAAGGGTCAGGATCTGGGATAAATATGGGTCGAAACAGTCAAAGTGTAGGTGTGGGATATTCCACTCAAGGTCCTAGTCTGACAAATACTTCTATAGCATGTTTAAGACAGCAAATGGTTGAGAGTAATCTACAAATGGTACACACCTTGTCCCAAACTATGGGGGAAATTTTCCAGCCCTTTATCCAGAACACTACCCAAACTAACCAATAATTAGCAGCGCAATTGGTACACATGGAAAAATTTATGAGTGTACCAGCCCCTGTTCGAGGTGTGACTGTTCTGGAGAATATTCCACGGCAGAACCTAGGGAACATACCTGAGGCGAATCTAGGAAACCAAGGGAGAGTCCCCTATGTTATTTCCTTGATTCTGTGGTTGGCATTTATTTTGCTAAAACTTTTCTAGCAGCAAGGTGTTGATAAATGATGTTCTAATTTGCTGCATTCAACATGTCGAATGAAGATGTCAGATGCCTGCTCATAGGACATCGCGTCTGGATTCAGTTTTAAAGCAAATTCTGTTGCTGAGATTTGTTACTGAATATTCTGTGAATATTTGGTTATCCTATGTGGCATCCAAAGCATTTTTGGATTGTGTTTATTTGTTGGTTTTTCGGATTTTCTGCTGTTTCTAATTATGGAGACATAATAGGAAACTTTAGATTGAAGACCTATTTTCTTGGAGTTTATTTTGCAGATTTGTGAGCAGTCTATTTGCTGTGTTTTTGAAGCCCAATTCAGTCCAGATTAAATTCTATATATTCACTGATGTAAACCTAGTTTAGGTGTGGAACTTACTTGTGTTTTTGTTAGGGTTTTCAAGTGTATTTTGTGAGCCTAACTGGTATCATTCTGATAACAGTATAAGGACTGGTTTTTGTGTTGTAAGTTCTGTCAGTTACTCATAAGCTTTTAAGCATTGAGTTTCTTGTGTGTCTATTCTCATAAGCTTTGAAGTATTGAGAATTGTGTGTTTTGAAAGTGTGACTTTCGGTTTGTTACTTGTGTGGAAAGAAACCAATCACGGGTTGTGGTTGTAGAGGGATTTGAGGAGGGCCTCATACCTAGGTGAGTCTTAGGTAGAAGTCATAGGAAGGGTAGTGATTAAGTGACCAGATTATCTGGTTATTGTATGATCTGTGAATTGATACTATCGTATATTGGTTTCGTCCCTGGCTTGGTAGCCCCCAGAGTAGGATTGTTGATCCGAACTGGGTAAACATATCACTGTGTTATTTACTTTCTGTACTTTTATTTTTATTGTTATCTTGTTCATTGTGTTGGATATCAGTGTCTCAACATCTGTGTAGGACATCTGATATCTGTGCCAGAATTTCAATTGGCATCAAGAGCTTGCACCCTTAATTGGTTCTGGGTGAGATTCAGGGAAGGTACTTTCTGGTACAATGGACAAGGATGGAGGATTTTTTAACAAACCACCTCTGCTTGATGGTTCCAACTATGACTGTTGGAAACCAAGGATGATAGCATTCATCAAATCCATGGATGATCAAGCATGGAAAGCTGTTATAAAAGGATGGGAACCCCCAAAGGTTAAAGATGAAAAAGGTACCCCTACTGATGTGGTGAAGGAAGAGGAAGACTGGGATGATGCAGATTACAAAGGGTCTGTGGGAAATTCCAAAGCCATGAATGCATTGTTTAATGGTGTCAACAAGAATATCTTCAGGTTGATTGAACATTGCACCATTGCAAAAGAGGCGTGGGAGGTCTTGAAGGTTGCTCATGAAGGGACTTCAAAGGTGAAGATCTCAAAACTTCAGCTTCTCACTAGCAAGTTTGAGAGTTTGAAGATGAAGGAGGATGAGAGCATTCATGATTTTCACATGAACATTATTGAGATAGCTAATGCCTCTAGTGCCCTAGGTGAAAAGATGTTTGACAACAAACTGGTCAGAAAAATCCTCAGATCTCTACCTAAGAGATTTGACATGAAAGTGACTGCTATAGAAGAAGCTCAGGATATAGACAAGATGAAAGTGGATGAACTGGTGGGATCTCTTCAAACATTTGAATTAGGGATCAGTGAAAAGTCTGAAAAGAAGAAGAGCATAGCCTTTGTGTCAAATGCTGGTGACTCAGAAGATGAAGGTGACCTGGTCAGAGATGAAGGGGTGTCTAAAGATTTGGTATTGCTTGGAAAACAATTTAACAAAGTGTTGAAAAGGATTGACTGGAAGTCGAGAGAAAATGCTCAGAACTAGTCACTCGACATCAGTAAAAACCAGGATGGAGGCAGAAGATCCAGAACTGAAGAAGACTTCAATCAAGGGAAGAGAGTTCAGTGTTTTGAATGTGAGGGATATGGGCACATAAAGACTGAGTGTCCGACATATCTAAAAAGGCAGAAGAAGGGCTTATCAGTGTCTTGGTCAGAAGGAGAGTCTGAGAGTGATCTTGAAGAAGAATCAGCAAAATTGGTGATAGCTTTGACTGGGATCTGTAAGGCTGATGGAGAAACTACTTGTGAGTCTGACTCTGACAAAGAATCCTATATTGGAGAACTCACTAAGGAAGAAGTCTTCACAGGGTTCTCAGAGTTGTGTATCAAGAATGAAGAAAGGTGCCAGATAATATTAGAACAGAAGGTTCTGATAGCTTAACTAGAAACTGAGAAGGAAGAACATCTATCAACCATTGTTGATCTGAAAGAGGAGGTTGAATGGCAAAAGTCAAAACTTGACAATATGACCAAATCTATAAGAATGCTGAACAATGGTACCACGCAGCTGGATGAGATTCTTCAGACTAGGAAAGATGCTGGAAATGTGCAAGGCCTTGGCTTTAACAATCAAGCAGAGACTTACAAGAAGCCTGTATTGAATTTTGTTCCTCAGAAATTAAAGCAAGAAGAAGGGATGTCAAATCACATGTTTCAACATCAGATGAAGCATCAGAAAAGAGTTTGTAGATCAAAGTATAAACCATGGAGATGCAATAACTGTGGAAAGATTGGTCACTTAAAGTCCTTTTGCTACAAGTTGCACGGCTATCCCAAAACTGCTCGTCAACAAAATAAAGGACAGAGCTGGGCTAAAGTGAAGAGAAGATGGACTCCTAGAAATATGATGGCCGGTCTCATAGCACATACCTCTCTTAGAGCATCGGCAAGGGAAGATTGGTACTTTGACAGTGGTTGTTCAAGACACATGACTGGTGTGAAGAAATTCTTGTCAGATATCAAGCCTCACTCCACCAATTATGTCACTTTTGAGGATGGATCAAAAGGTGAAATAAAAGGTGTTGGAAAGTTGGATTACACAGGACAACCAAATCTGGATCATGTTCTATTTGTCAAAGGGCTGACCGCAAATTTGATCAGTATAAGCCAACTGTGTGACGTAGGTCTCAAGGTAAATTTCACTAAATCTGAATGTCTAGTAACCAATGAGAAAGATGAAGTTGTCATTAAGGGAACCAGGTCTAAGGATAACTGCTATCTGTGGAATCCTCAAGAACCGGAAAGTTTTTCTACTTGGTTGATGTCAAAGGAAGATGAAACCAAACTGTGGCATCAGAAATTGGGTCACTTACACTTGAAAGGGATGAAGAAAGTTATGTCAAGTAAAGCTGTTAGAGGTATTCCCAAGCTGAAGATTGATGAGGATAAAATATGTGGTGAATGTCAAGTTGGGAAGCAAACAAGGGTGTCACACAAGAGGCTTCAACATCTTACCATAACTTCTAGAGTTCTGGAACTGCTTCACATGGACTTAATGGGACCTATGCAGGTCGAAAGTCTTGGTGGGAAGAAGTATGCCTATGTTGCCGTTGATGATTACTCCAGATTCACCTGGATAAGCTTTATCAGAGAAAAGACTGAAGTATTTGCAGCCTTCAAAGAGTTGTGTCAAAGGATTCAACGGGAAAATGATTGTGGTGTTGTTCGAATCAAAAGTGACCATGGGAAAGAATTCGAAAATAGAAGGTTTGAAGAGTTTTGCTTATCTGAAGGAATCACCCATGAATTCTCATCACCGATCACTCCTCAGCAGACTGGTGTGGTGGAACGCAAGAACAGGACTATACAAGAGTGTGCAAGAGTCATGATTCATGCCAAAAAGCTTCCATATCATTTTTGGGCTGAAGCCATGAATACTGCTTGCTATATACACAATAGGGTGACTATCAGATCAGGTACTTCTGTCACTCTTTATGAGCTATGGAAAGGTAGAAAGCCAAATGTGAAGTATTTCCATGTGTTTGGGAGTAAGTGCTATATCTTGGCGGATCGTGAGCAGAAGCGAAAGATGGATCCTAAGAGTGAGGAAGGAATATTTTTGGGATACTCTACAAATAGTAAAGCATATAGGGTATTTAATTCCAGAACTAATGTGATGATGGAATACATAAATGTGGTGGTTGATGACTCTGGCAAAGACGAAGATGTCCCAGATGATGTTGGAGCATGCCTTCCCATGAACAATGAAATCTCCCAAGACATTGAGTCTGTAGAAGATAATGCTCAAGAAACCGACACTAGACCTGAGAATGAAGAGGTAGAGGATGCTAACAGGGGACCCTCTATAAGGATTCAGAAGGATCACCCTAAGGAATTGATTATTGGAGATCTGAATGAAGGTGTAAGAACCAGAACGAGGGAGGCTGTGTCAAATGCATGTTTTGTTTCAAAGATTGAACCAAAGAATGTCAAAGAAGCATTGATAGATGAGTTCTGGATAAGTGCTATGCAAGATGAACTTTGTCAATTCAAGAGGAATGAGGTTTGGGAACTGGTACCATGACCAGCAGGAACAAATGTGATTAGCACAAAATGGGTTTATAAGAATAAGTCTGATGAACAAGGAGTTGTTACTAGGAACAAAGCCAGATTAGTTGCTCAAGGATATACACAAATTGAAGGAGTAGACTTTGATGAAACATTTGCTCTTGTGGCTCGATTGGAATCCATCAGATTGCTGCTAGGAGTGGCATGTTTGTTGAAATTCAGATTGTTTCAAATGGATGTCAAGAGTGCTTTTCTGAATGGCTATCTTAATGAGGAAGTCTATGTTGAGCATCCTAAAGATTTTGTGGATCCAAATTTTCATGATCATGTTTTCAAGCTAAAGAAGGCTTTGTATGGGTTGAAGCAAGCTCCACGAGCTTGGTATGAAAGGCTGACTGAGTTCTTAGTTAACCATGGGTACAGGAAGGGTGGTATTGATAAAACACTTTTTGTCAATGAGAAGGATGGGAAACTAATGATTGCTCAGATTTATGTAGATGATATTGTGTTTGGTGGGATGTCGGATGAAATGGTCCAACATTTTGTCAACCAAATGCAGTCTGAATTTGAAATGAGCTTGGTAGGTGAATTGGCCTACTTCCTTGGATTACAAGTTAAGCAGATGGAAGACTCCATTTTATTTGTCAGAGCAAATATGCGAGGAACATTGTGAAGAAGTTTGGACTGGATAATGCCAAGCATAAGAGAACTCCTGCTCCTACTCACTTGAAGTTATCCAAAGATGAAAAGGGAGTGAATGTTGAACAAAGTTTGTACAGAAGTATGATTGGCAGTCTGCTGTATCTTACAGCAAGTAGGCCAGACATAACATTTGTTGTTGGTGTGTGTGCAAGATACCAAGCAGAACCCAAGGTCAGTCACATCAATCAAGTGAAGAGAATTCTTAAGTATGTAAGTGGTACATGTGATTATGGGTTGCTTTACTCCCATGACTCAAGTCCCATTTTAGTAGGTTACTGTGATGCTGATTGGGCTGGAAGTGCTGATGATAGGAAGAGTACCTCTGGAGGATGTTTCTTTTTGGGAAATAATCTTATTTCATGGTTTAGTAAGAAGCAAAATTTTGTATCTCTTTCTACTGCTGAAGCTGAGTACATAGCAGCTGGAAGTAGTTGTGCTAAACTGGTATGGATGAAGCAGATGTTATCTGAGTATAATGTCACACAAGATGTCATGACATTATTTTGTGACAACCTGAGTGCTATTTCCAAAAATCTCATTCAACATAGCAGGACTAAGCACATTGATATCAGGCATCACTTCATCAGAGAACTTGTGGAGGACAAAGTCGTAACTCTTGAGCATGTGAGCACAGAAAATCAGCTTGCTGACATATTTACCAAGGCCCTGGATGCAGTTCAGTTTGAAAATTGGAGTTTATTTTGCAGATTTGTGAGCAGTCTATTTGCTGCATTTTTGAAGCCCAATTCAGTCCAGATTAAATGCTATATATTGACTGATGTAAACCTAGTTTAGGTGTGGAACTTACTTGTGTTTTTTTTAGGGTTTTCAAGTGTATTTTGTGAGCCTAACTGGTATCATTCTGATAACAGTATAAGGACTGGTTTTTGTGTTGTAAGTTCTGTCAGTTACTCATAAGCTTTTAAGCATTGAGTTTCTTGTGTGTCTATTCTCATAAGCTTTGAAGTATTGAGAATTGTGTGTTTTGAAAGTGTGACTTTCGGTTTGTTACTTGTGTGGAAAGAAACCAATCACGGGTTGTGGTTGTAGAGGGATTTGAGGAGGGCCTCATACCTAGGTGAGTCTTAGGTAGAAGTCATAGGAAGGGTAGTGATTAAGTGACCAGATTATCTGGTTATTGTATGATATGTGAATTGATACTATCGTATATTGGTTTCGTCCCTGGCTTGGTAGCCCCCAGAGTAGGATTGTTGATCTGAACTGGGTAAACATATCACTGTGCTATTTACTTTCTACACTGTTATTTTTATTGTTATCTTGTTCATTGTGTTGGATATCAGTGTCTCAACATCTGTGTAGGACATCTGATATCTGTGCCAGAATTTCACCCTAGAATCGAACCCCCTAGAGTCGAACCACCTAGGAACCAAGTGCCAATTCCTGTAGAGACAGAACAAGGGGTAGTTATAGTAAATAGAAACCAAGATGCTGACCATGTTGTAGAACAGGTTCGACGTGACAATGTAGCAGCAGATAACAACCTAATAGCCATGGTCGAAAGGATAGTGGCTTGAAATGGGGTAAATTTTGGTTTTACTAGGCCAAACTATACATCACAGATAGTAGATTACATTCTCCAATCAGAATTACCTCCTAGGACGAAGGTCCCAAAGTTTACCAAATTCTCAGGAGATACCACTGATTCTATTGTCGAACACGTAGCCCAGTATATGATGGAGGCTGGAGAGATTGCGAATGACGAAAGTCTTAGGATAAAATATTTTCCAAGTTCTCTCACCAAAAATGCTTTTACTTGGTTTACAACCCTACCTCCTAACTCAGTCTGTAATTGGACCCAGTTAGAACGTTTATTCCATGAACAATTCTACATGGGACAAACCAAGATTAGTTTGAAGGAATTGGCTAGCATAAAAGGAAAGTTTACTGAGCCAATAGACAATTACCTAAATAGGTTTCGATTACTTAAGGCTAGGTGTTTTACACAAGTCCCAGAACATGAATTGGTCAAAATGGCCGCTGGTGGCCTTGATTACTCTATTAGAAAGAAGTTGGATACCCAATATCTAAGAGATATGGCCCAACTGGCTGATAGGGTTCGACAGTTAGAACGTCTGAAAGATGAAAAGTCTAAGGTGAATAAGAGTAAAAAGGTAGCCTATGTTGAATATAATGAGGATGTTGAAGGTTTATATGATGAACCATTGTATTTTAACGAAAATGAGATAGATGTTGCTAAATTAAAGCAAGGTTCTCCGTATGCTTGTAAAATGTTAGCTCCTTCGAATGGAAAAAATCCTGCCGAATCTGAGAAGAATGATAGGTTTCCAAAGAAAACATATACTTTCGATATCACTAAGTGTGACAAAATTTTTTATTTGTTAGTTAAAGATGGACAAATGATAGTTCCTGCTGGCGCTAAAATGCCACCTTTAGAACAAAGAAAAAAGAGAGGGTTTTGTAAGTACCGTAATTTTCTGGGTCATAAAACTTCTCAGTGTTTTCTTTTCAGGGTTTGGTGCAAAACGCTATCCAGGAGGGCAGGCTGAAGTTCGGAGAAAAGAGTAAAAGTCAAATGAAAATTTACTCTGACCCGTTGCAAACAGTGGATTCCCATTATGCTGAGCCCACGGGAGTACATATGGTTGAAGTTGCTGATGACTTCGACTGTTCAGTCAATATGGTGGAAATTACTGAAGATTTCGCCAATGATGCTGTTTTAGCCAAGGTTACTGACGGCCTTGACGTCAATACCATGGAGAAACTCATAAGCGAGGCTGCTGATGGCTTCGACAAAGCTACTGATGGCTTAGATGACAGGATCACTAAAGATTCCAACATGATGCTGGTTACCAAAGAAACTGCTGATAGTTTCGTTAAGATGGACAAGGCTGCTGAAGGCCTTGATGTAGACTTCTGCAATCTGAATCTTAGTGTTAATGTCGACATGGACATAAATATGGTCGAGATTACCCAACATAAAATTGTGAAGGTTGATGAAGCAAGTTGCCAAGAAGAGCACAACAAAGTGGCGTATCCAAAATAAGAAGAAACTATTATTGAATTTCTTCACCACTGCCAAAAGAAGGGATCAGGTGTCATACTATGCCCCCGATGCAGCGCAATCTACGATCAAAAGGTTGCTCACAATCTGGAGGGGACTAGGAAGGCTAAGGAAAGAAGGGAGCAGAAAACATCTCATGATCAAAGGGGTTTCGATCCTAGAAGGTTCTCTTCAAAACAAGTGGAGGAAAAAATCAGTTCCCAGGGGCCAGACCCAACACCTTTAAACCAACAAGTAATGCGCCAGTGGAAAGCTAGATGAAACCTGTCGAAGGAAGGGAAAAGGTTAGAAAAAATGACAGAAGTTTGATGTGAACAGAGGCTCTTCAATAGAGTATCGAAAGGAGTTTCAGACTTCTAATAGGTCAGCTTATGTCTTTGAAAACTATAAAGGGAAGAACCCGATGTCGCGATCTCAATGGAGGAGAGAACAACGTAGAAGGAAGGCTCTCAGGGAGGCTCAGTCGAAGGACCAAGGAGAGTCCAGTACCAATGTCCCTACTAATAATGGCGGAGGGAATCAAATGAAGGTTGATGAAAAAATGCCCGTGGGGAAAAAATTGTTTTCCTCTCAAGAGGACAAACATGAAAAGACTGTCGATGATGATGAAGAAATGACAGACAACTTTAACTCTAAGTCTGATGCTTCTCTTGGCCTCATAGTTAATGTGGTGTCTGTAATGCCTAGGGAGTTCGACCAAATTACAGAGGTCGAAGATTTAGATGCTTGCACTGAAGCAGAGATGGCAGCACACAAGCCTGTGTGCTACTATATTATGAATAACGGGTGCGTTGAAGAGCAGAACACCTTCTTTGAGCGATCTACAGAGGCGATGAAAGGCCACCTAAAGCCCCTCTACATTACTGGAAAAGTGGAGAATGTACCAGTAAACAAGATATTAGTTGACTGTGGCGCAACAGTAAACCTGATGCCACATTTCTTATTGAACAAGATTGGCAAGTATGATACTGATACTAAGCCACACAATATGGTTCTTTCAAATTACGAAGGAAATGTTGGCTCTACACTGGGTGTGTTACAAGTTAACTTAACAGTTGGGACAATCACTAGGCCTACTGTCTTCATGGTAGTGAAAAAAAAAGCCAACTATAATCTGCTCTTAGGACGAGAGTGGATACATGGCATTAGTGCAGTGCCATCTTCGATGCATCAACGAATCACCATCTGGAGGCCATATGGCATAGTCGAGAACATTGAAGCTGATCAGGGGTATTTTAAAACACCAATGAATCATGTCGACAGACATCAGTTCGACAAACACTTGGCTCACATTGCCCCTTTTGGCCCAGCAGATTTTGAGTTTATCCCAGATGATGAAACATTTTGCTCATTGTACTTACATCCCGTCGATGGTTTCCGTTGGGATAAGGAGGTACAAGGAGAATGGCTCCCATACCTTGGCGAGCCTGCAGTAGACCCCACAGGGTGAGGAAGTGAATTCAGTGACAATGAGTGAGTTTGAAGCATTGAAAAGAATTTCGGCCTATGTGGCTGAAACCAAACTACAAGCGGCTTTGGAAGCTGCCAATGAATACATGGCTGGCGAAGGCAATTCTGGTTTCCACCAAGAAGGTCCTGGTAAGGACTTCGACCCAGAGCCACCTAATAAGGTTCAGGGTGTAGAACAAGGCCAGAGGCTTGATGCCATCTATGATGATGAGCCTTTGGGATTTGAAAAGGATCCGCTGGCGAATAACATTAAGATGCTAGCGCAGGATCCGTTGGAAGAAATCGACCTAGGAGAAGGGGCAACCAGAAGGCCAACGTATGTCAGCGCCAATCTTGACCCACAACTTAAGGTCGAAGTCACCCAGTTGTTGCAGGAGTTTAAAGACTGTTTTGCCTGGGACTATGATGAGATGCCTGGTTTGAGTAGAGAGTTGGTCGAACATAAGTTGCCGATCAAGCCTGGGAAGAAGCCAGTCAAACAGAATCCAAGACGGTTTGCCCCAGAAATTCTCTCAAAGATAAAAGAGGAAGTCGAAAGACTCCTTCGATACAAATTCATCTGCACTGCCAGATATGTTGAATGGTTAGCTAACATTGTACCTGTTATTAAAAAGAATGGTTCTTTAAGAGTTTGCATAGACTTTAGAGATCTAAATTCTGCAACTCCAAAAGATGAGTATTATATGCCTGTGGCAGAAATGTTAGTCGATTCCGCCGCAGGACATGAATATCTTACTATGTTAGATGGGTACTCGGGATATAACCAAATATTCATTGCTGAAGATGAAGTCCCCAAAATAGCTTTTCGGTGTCCTGGAGCCTTGGGCACCTATGAGTGGGTAGTAATGCCTTTTGGCCTTAAAAATGTCGGGAAAACGTATCAACGAGCAATGAACTCAATCTTCCATGATTATATAGAGAATTTCATTCAAATATATATTAATGATATTGTGGTTAAGTCTGTTTCAGGGAAGAGTCACTTAGACCATCTTCGACAGATCTTTGAAAGGATGAGAAGACATGGTCTCAAGATGAATCCTCTTAAATGTACGTTTTGTGTGCAGGCAGGGGATTTTCTAGGCTTTGTGGTCCATAAAAAAGGGATCGAGATCAACCACAATAAGACCAAAGCCATCATGGAAGCGAAAACGCCATCAATAAAAAAGTAGCTGCACTCACTACTGGGCAAGATTAATTTCTGGAGAAGGTTTATATCGAACTTAAGAAGAAAAATCAATTTCATTGGGACCACAATTAGGGTTTCGAGGGAAAAGTCAATTGTACCTTTGACTTTTGACCAAGACATGCTCCCTGATCCGCTGTCGTGCACGGATCAAAAACGAGTATTTTTTAAAATAGTAGTAACGGTAACGACAACTCGAGTATCGTTCTCACAAGGATTCTTGTATGATTCAACCAACTAAAGAAAAGGCTTAGTGGGGGGTTTGGTTTTCGATTTAGAAAATAAGTGATTATAAAAAGTGATTATGAAATAAGCTGAAACGGCAATTCTACTGATTCGGGCATCGACTTATCATTGATTTAATAAACTTCAATCCCCCAAACGGATTCTATTCCCCTACCGATTATAACACCAATTAACAAGCAAAATTGACATTATAAGATTGCATTCCTATTTTTCGAATAAAGCATACGGATAAGCACAATCACGAATTAAGCAAACGTGATTCTAACATACGTGGTCTAACGATTAAGCAACGGTAAACTACGCTAAAACTCAAGGAATATCAATCAATCGATATAAATCAATAGTATTCTATATAACCCGAATTAAGCAAACAAGGCATATAGATTAATATTGAAAAGGGAAAAGAAATTGGATTAAAGATTAAAAAACCTCAAAGTATGGAATCCCTAACAGCAGAATTTTGCCTTCGGAATTAATTCTCCATTGATCGTACAAACTCCAATTATTTTTTTCGTGAATAGTGTGTCATTCATGAACAGTAGCGGCTGCAAGGTAATAGGGAGAATAAAATTCAGTTTACAACCCAACTGGGTCAAATACATAAACCCGGCCCAAAACAAATGCCCCAAAACAAATTATAT
Source organism: Lathyrus tuberosus (assembly GCA_022829125.1). Lineage (NCBI taxonomy): Eukaryota > Viridiplantae > Streptophyta > Magnoliopsida > Fabales > Fabaceae > Lathyrus > Lathyrus tuberosus. The sequence goes on along the minus strand of JALAZF010000468.1, from coordinate 3,061,207 downwards.
GTAATGCTGCAACTTCAACGACTTTTTAAAGTCTTCTACAATCCGATTCAGCTTATTCGACCAATATAAGAGTTGTAGATATTTTTCTTAGCTTTCCATCGACTAGTAGAACGTCTCAAGTCGATTCCCGTAGCTCCAGTTATGATCATTTTAGTGCAGACTGCTAATGCTGAAAATAAAGTGCGAAAATCAAATAAGTGCAAAAATAAACTAATTTATAAAAACACATTAAAACAGAAAAATAACCAAAGTAAAGTATGGAAATGCATAAGTATAAACATAGAGGAACGTGCATCAAAATGCACTGATCAAATTCCCCCACACTTAAACTTTTGCACTCCGGGCAAAATTAAAAATTCAAAACAGAAAAACTTCAAAACAAGAACGAAACAGAGCATGCAACCTCTAATTCAAAACATCAAGAGTATGACATCAGTGAGTAATTCTTGTGTGACATTCAAAGTGGATATGAAAAACAGATTGCCAAAAAGTACACCACAAGCATTAAGATCCTCACAAGATAAACAATTCTCACAAGGTTTAGTGATCTACCACCAATGATGCACAATTCCGAGTTTAGTCCTACATATCATACTAAGAATGCACAAAAAGGAATCAATCACATCACATCACAAGTCTTTTGTCAAAGAACATAGAGAAAACTCACAGTTGTAACAAAATAACCAACGGAAAAACATGCAATTAAAAATTTTTTTTTTAAAGAAAAAGACCAAACATAAACAAAGAAAACAAAAAGAAACAAACGGGTTCCCTCCCCCACACTTAAAACAGACATTGTCCTCAATGAGAGGAACTCAATTATAAAGTAAGAGTGAGAGAAACACACCCGAGGAGTCAAGGCGGATAGGTGATCACATAAGCAGCCTTTCCTAAAGAGATATCTTTTACGCTTTCCTCTTCCATCAATGTGGGGCTCTCTTTTATGCGGTGAAATCTGAAGTTATTATTAGAGCTCTCGCTTTCTCTTTGTATTCTGGGATCAAATAATGATCCTAGAAAAGTGGAAGTGTGGTTCATCCAATTAAATCGCTTTTGGGGCTGCCTAAACTCAAGAATTCTAACCAAGGTCCATCCAATGCCCTTCTTATGTTCCTGCAATGATTTCTCTTCCTGCACAAATTCAAATAAATTATTAGGAAGTGGTTTCAGCTCTAAGGAGGGTGATTGTTCAATGGATGGTGAGGTTGGGGCAGCCGTGATGTCAAGAGCTTTAGCTACACAAACAACTTCATCTGCATGAAAAACATCACCCTGCAAGGTAACATTAATCTCAGGACAAACAGGGCAAATGTTAGTGTCAGTATACTCATCACATGAGTAATTATCATCAAAATCGGACAATGATGGAAAATCAGCTGCAAACAAATCAATACAAGTATCATCAACCAACTCAGAAACTAACTCAATATGAAAAACAGAATGCTCTTCTTCATCAATCTTCTTACTTTTCAGTACTCTATGTGGGAAGGGTATCTTAGGTACATACTCTTTTTCTTTTTCCTCAACAATAACAGAAGGCTCAGGTTCTGGTTCAGGTGTGACCTCAACAACTTTTTCATTTTTTTCCGGGGTAGAATCTGCAACTTTTTCGGATCGCAAGGATATTGCACTCACATTAGGACCTTTAGGATTCACCACTGTTTTAGCAAGTAGTTGGTTTGATCCTTTAGCTTGTTGTATGACATTCATTGAAGTGGCAAGTTGTTCAATTTGTGTCTGCAAGGTCTGAATACTAGAATTTGTTCGTTGCTGAAACTGGAGCTCATTTATAGCCAATTGTTTGACAAGGTCCTCTAGTGAATGTCCGAAAGGTGCAACGGTGGTTACTTGTGGAGGGTTGTGTGGTGGTGGTAATGGTGACATCAATTCTTGTTTCACTAAAGAAATAAGCTCATCAAGTCTGGTTTCTAGAGCATTGTTGTAATAAGAAACCTGAATCTCATTCACACCTTTTGTTTGGACAGAATTGTTTCTAGTTGTAAATTGTTGGGAGTTGAGTGACATATTCTCAATCAAGGCTTTGGCAGTAGCTGGGGTCTTATCAAAAAGTGCTCCACCACTAGCAGCATCTAAAATGTTTCTATCCATTGGTAGCAATCCCTCATAGAAATACTGGATAAGCAACTGTTCGATAATCTGGTGTTGGGGGCAACTGGACACTAACTGCTTGAATCTTCCCCAATATCCATCCAATGATTCATTGTTGAGCTGTCTAATACCACATATATCTTTTCTGATTGATGCAGCTCTGGAGGCAGGAAAGTATCTCTCTAGAAAGACTTTCTTCAAATCATTCCAGGTTGTGACAGAATTTGGCTCAAGATAGTAAAACCAATCTTTGGCAGCACCTTGTAGTGAAAACGGGAATGCTTTGAGCTTGATATGATCCTCAGTAATTCCTTCAGGTCTCAAAGGTGTAGAGCACACAACATGGAATTCCTTCAGATGCCTATGCGGATCCTCACCTGCAATACCATTAAACCTTGGCAACAAGCGTATTAAACCAGGTTTCAATTCGAAAGGTACAGTAACAGCAGGATATTCAATACATAAAGCATTATAATTCATATCAGGGGAAACAAGTTCTCTAAGCGTTCTTTGGTCAACCATATTAAATTTAATAAAAAAAAATCAACAAAGAAAAAGAAAACACATAACTAATTCAGCAATGCAACATCAATTAGGAAAATACCAACAATGTCCTTATTAAGAAAAATAATGGAAAAATAGAAAAGCAAATAAAATAAAATCTAAAAATTATGAAAATATAAATAATAATCAAATCAAATCAGAATGAGTCTGTACAAAAAATTTCGGATTTTTTTGAAAATATGAAAATAGAAAATAAATCAAATAAAATAGAAAACGCAGAATTTGCGATTTTGAGGGTCGAAATCTTTTAGAGGAAAAAATTTTCTGATTTTCTGGAAAAATTTCGAGGCGAATCGAAACAGTAGCTTCCAAACTTACCTGACAGGCTGAAACTATTATCGCTGCACTGCAACCCTGAAAATCAACAAACAAAAACAAAAAAAAAAACAAAAAATCTAACAAAACTATAAACTAAAATTCTAACATTGGTTAAAATCAACAAGAATCCCGGGCAACGACACCAATTTGATCCGCTGTCGCGCACGGATCAAAAACGAGTATTTTTTAAAATAGTAGTAACGGTAACGACATCTCGAGTATCGTTCTCACAAGGATTCTTGTATGATTCAACCAACTAAAGAAAAGGCTTAGTGGGGGGTTTGGTTTTCGATTTAGAAAATAAGTGATTATAAAAAGTGATTATGAAATAAGCTGAAACGGCAATTCTACTGATTCGGGCATCGACTTATCATTGATTTAATAAACTTCAATCCCCCAAACGGATTCTATTCCCCTACCGATTATAACACCAATTAACAAGCAAAATTGACATTATAAGATTGCATTCCTATTTTTCGAATAAAGCATACGGATAAGCACAATCACGAATTAAGCAAACGTGATTCTAACATACGTGGTCTAACGATTAAGCAACGGTAAACTACGCTAAAACTCAAGGAATATCAATCAATCGATATAAATCAATAGTATTCTATATAACCCGAATTAAGCAAACAAGGCATATAGATTAATATTGAAAAGGGAAAAGAAATTGGATTAAAGATTAAAAAACCTCAAAGTATGGAATCCCTAACAGCAGAATTTTGCCTTCGGAATTAATTCTCCATTGATCGTACAAACTCCAATTATTTTTTTCGTGAATAGTGTGTCATTCATGAACAGTAGCGGCTGCAAGGTAATAGGGAGAATAAAATTCGGTTTACAACCCAACTGGGTCAAATACATAAACCCGGCCCAAAACAAATGCCCCAAAACAAATTATATGTAATGCTGCAACTTCAACGACTTTTTAAAGTCTTCTACAATCCTATTCAGCTTATTCGACCAATATAAGAGTTGTAGATATTTTTCTTAGCTTTCCATCGACTGGTAGAACGTCTCAAGACGATTCCCGTAGCTCCAGTTATGATCATTTTAGTGCAGACTGCTAATGCTGAAAATAAAGTGCGAAAATCAAATAAGTGCAAAAATAAACTAATTTATAAAAACACATTAAAACAGAAAAATAACCAAAGTAAAGTATGGAAATGCATAAGTATAAACATAGAGGAACGTGCATCAAAATGCACTGATCAAATTCCCCCACACTTAAACTTTTGCACTCCGGGCAAAATTAAAAATTCAAAACAGAAAAACTTCAAAACAAGAACGAAACAGAGCATGCAACCTCTAATTCAAAACATCAAGAGTATGACATCAGTGAGTAATTCTTGTGTGACATTCAAAGTGGATATGAAAAACAGATTGCCAAAAAGTACACCACAAGCATTAAGATCCTCACAAGATAAACAATTCTCACAAGGTTTAGTGATCTACCACCAATGATGCACAATTCCGAGTTTAGTCCTACATATCATACTAAGAATGCACAAAAAGGAATCAATCACATCACATCACAAGTCTTTTGTCAAAGAACATAGAGAAAACTCACAGTTGTAACAAAATAACCAACGGAAAAACATGCAATTTAAATTATTTTTTTTAAAGAAAAAGACCAAACATAAACAAAGAAAACAAAAAGAAACAAACTGGTTCCCTCCCCCACACTTAAAACAGACATTGTCCTCAATGAGAGGAACTCAATTATAAAGTAAGAGTGAGAGAAACACACCCGAGGAGTCAAGGCGGATAGGTGATCACATAAGCAGCCTTTCCTAAAGAGATATCTTTTACGCTTTCCTCTTCCATCAATGTGGGGCTCTCTTTTATGCGGTGAAATCTGAAGTTATTATTAGAGCTCTCGCTTTCTCTTTGTATTCTGGGATCAAATAATGATCCTAGAAAAGTGGAAGTGTGGTTCATCCAATTAAATCGCTTTTGGGGCTGCCTAAACTCAAGAATTCTAACCAAGGTCCATCCAATGCCCTTCTTATGTTCCTGCAATGATTTCTCTTCCTGCACAAATTCAAATAAATTATTAGGAAGTGGTTTCAGCTCTAAGGAGGGTGATTGTTCAATGGATGGTGAGGTTGGGGCAGCCGTGATGTCAAGAGCTTTAGCTACACAAACAACTTCATCTGCATGAAAAACATCACCCTGCAAGGTAACATTAATCTCAGGACAAACAGGGCAAATGTTAGTGTCAGTATACTCATCACATGAGTAATTATCATCAAAATCGGACAATGATGGAAAATCAGCTGCAAACAAATCAATACAAGTATCATCAACCAACTCAGAAACTAACTCAATATGAAAAACAGAATGCTCTTCTTCATCAATCTTCTTACTTTTCAGTACTCTATGTGGGAAAGGTATCTTAGGTACATACTCTTTTTCTTTTTCCTCAACAACAACAGAAGGCTCAGGTTCTGGTTCAGGTGTGACCTCAACAACTTTTTCATTTTTTTCCGGGGTAGAATCTGCAACTTTTTCGGATCGCAAGGATATTGCACTCACATTAGGAACTTTAGGATTCACCACTGTTTTAGCAAGTAGTTGGTTTGATCCTTTAGCTTGTTGTATGACATTCATTGAAGTGGCAAGTTGTTCAATTTGTGTCTGCAAGGTCTGAATACTAGAATTTGTTCGTTGCTGAAACTGGAGCTCATTTACAGCCAATTGTTTGACAAGGTCCTCTAGTGAATGTCCGAAAGGTGCAACGGTGGTTACTTGTGGAGGGTTGTGTGGTGGTGGTAATGGTGACATCAATTCTTGTTTCACTAAAGAAATAAGCTCATCAAGTCTGGTTTCTAGAGCATTGTTGTAATAAGAAACCTGAATCTCATTCACACCTTTTGTTTGGACAGAATTGTTTCTAGTTGTAAATTGTTGGGAGTTGAGTGACATATTCTCAATCAAGGCTTTGGCAGTAGCTGGGGTCTTATCAAAAAGTGCTCCACCACTAGCAGCATCTAAAATGTTTCTATCCATTGGTAGCAATCCCTCAAGAAATACTGGATAAGCAACTGTTCGATAATCTGGTGTTGGGGGCAACTGGACACTAACTGCTTGAATCTTCCCCAATATCCATCCAATGATTCATTGTCGAGCTGTCTAATACCACATATATCTTTTCTGATTGATGCAGCTCTGGAGGCAGGAAAGTATCTCTCTAGAAAGACTTTCTTCAAATCATTCCAGGTTGTGACAGAATTTGGCTCAAGATAGTAAAACCAATCTTTGGCAGCACCTTGTAGTGAAAACGGGAATGCTTTGAGCTTGATATGATCCTCAGTAATTCCTTCAGGTCTCAAAGGTGTAGAGCACACAACATGGAATTCCTTCAGATGCCTATGCGGATCCTCACCTGCAATACCATTAAACCTTGGCAACAAGCGTATTAAACCAGGTTTCAATTCGAAAGGTACAGTAACAGCAGGATATTCAATACATAAAGCATTATAATTCATATCAGGGGAAACAAGTTCTCTAAGCGTTCTTTGGTCAACCATATTAAATTTAATAAAAAAAAATCAACAAAGAAAAAGAAAACACATAACTAATTCAGCAATGCAACATCAATTAGGAAAATACCAACAATGTCCTTATTAAGAAAAATAATGGAAAAATAGAAAAGCAAATAAAATAAAATCTAAAAATTATGAAAATATAAATAATAATCAAATCAAATCAGAATGAGTCTGTACAAAAAATTTCGGATTTTTTTGAAAATATGAAAATAGAAAATAAATCAAATAAAATAGAAAAACGCAGAATTTGCGATTTTGAGGGTCGAAATCTTTTAGAGGAAAAAATTTTCTGATTTTCTGGAAAAATTTCGAGGCGAATCGAAACATTAGCTTCCAAACTTACCTGACAGGGTGAAACTATTATCGCTGCACTGCAACCCTGAAAATCAACAAACAAAAACAAAAAAAAAACAAAAAATCTAACAAAACTATAAACTAAAATTCTAACATTGGTTAAAATCAACAAGAATCCTCGGCAACGACACCAATTTGATCCGCTGTCGCGCACGGATCAAAAACGAGTATTTTTTAAAATAGTAGTAACGGTAACGACAACTCGAGTATCGTTCTCACAAGGATTCTTGTATGATTCAACCAACTAAAGAAAAGGCTTAGTGGGGGGTTTGGTTTTCGATTTAGAAAATAAGTGATTATAAAAAGTGATTATGAAATAAGCTGAAACGGCAATTCTACTGATTCGGGCATCGACTTATCATTGATTTAATAAACTTCAATCCCCCAAACGGATTCTATTCCCCTACCGATTATAACACCAATTAACAAGCAAAATTGACATTATAAGATTGCATTCCTATTTTTCGAATAAAGCATACGGATAAGCACAATCACGAATTAAGCAAACGTGATTCTAACATACGTGGTCTAACGATTAAGCAACGGTAAACTACGCTAAAACTCAAGGAATATCAATCAATCGATATAAATCAATAGTATTCTATATAACCCGAATTAAGCAAACAAGGCATATAGATTAATATTGAAAAGGGAAAAGAAATTGGATTAAAGATTAAAAAACCTCAAAGTATGGAATCCCTAACAGCAGAATTTTGCCTTCGGAATTAATTCTCCATTGATCGTACAAACTCCAATTATTTTTTTCGTGAATAGTGTGTCATTCATGAACAGTAGCGGCTGCAAGGTAATAGGGAGAATAAAATTCGGTTTACAACCCAACTGGGTCAAATACATAAACCCGGCCCAAAACAAATGCCCCAAAACAAATTATATGTAATGCTGCAACTTCAACGACTTTTTAAAGTCTTCTACAATCCGATTCAGCTTATTCGACCAATATAAGAGTTGTAGATATTTTTCTTAGCTTTCCATCGACTGGTAGAACGTCTCAAGCCGATTCCCGTAGCTCCAGTTATGATCATTTTAGTGCAGACTGCTAATGCTGAAAATAAAGTGCGAAAATCAAATAAGTGCAAAAATAAACTAATTTATAAAAACACATTAAAACAGAAAAATAACCAAAGTAAAGTATGGAAATGCATAAGTATAAACATAGAGGAACGTGCATCAAAATGCACTGATCAAATTCCCCCACACTTAAACTTTTGCACTCCGGGCAAAATTAAAAATTCAAAACAGAAAAACTTCAAAACAAGAACGAAACAGAGCATGCAACCTCTAATTCAAAACATCAAGAGTATGACATCAGTGAGTAATTCTTGTGTGACATTCAAAGTGGATATGAAAAACAGATTGCCAAAAAGTACACCACAAGCATTAAGATCCTCACAAGATAAACAATTCTCACAAGGTTTAGTGATCTACCACCAATGATGCACAATTCCGAGTTTAGTCCTACATATCATACTAAGAATGCACAAAAAGGAATCAATCACATCACATCACAAGTCTTTTGTCAAAGAACATAGAGAAAACTCACAGTTGTAACAAAATAACCAACGGAAAAACATGCAATTAAAAATTTTTTTTTTAAAGAAAAAGACCAAACATAAACAAAGAAAACAAAAAGAAACAAACGGGTTCCCTCCCCCACACTTAAAACAGACATTGTCCTCAATGAGAGGAACTCAATTATAAAGTAAGAGTGAGAGAAACACACCCGAGGAGTCAAGGCGGATAGGTGATCACATAAGCAGCCTTTCCTAAAGAGATATCTTTTACGCTTTCCTCTTCCATCAATGTGGGGCTCTCTTTTATGCGGTGAAATCTGAAGTTATTATTACAGCTCTCGCTTTCTCTTTGTATTCTGGGATCAAATAATGATCCTAGAAAAGTGGAAGTGTGGTTCATCCAATTAAATCGCTTTTGGGGCTGCCTAAACTCAAGAATTCTAACCAAGGTCCATCCAATGCCCTTCTTATGTTCCTGCAATGATTTCTCTTCCTGCACAAATTCAAATAAATTATTAGGAAGTGGTTTCAGCTCTAAGGAGGGTGATTGTTCAATGGATGGTGAGGTTGGGGCAGCCGTGATGTCAAGAGCTTTAGCTACACAAACAACTTCATCTGCATGAAAAACATCACCCTGCAAGGTAACATTAATCTCAGGACAAACAGGGCAAATGTTAGTGTCAGTATACTCATCACATGAGTAATTATCATCAAAATCGGACAATGATGGAAAATCAGCTGCAAACAAATCAATACAAGTATCATCAACCAACTCAGAAACTAACTCAATATGAAAAACAGAATGCTCTTCTTCATCAATCTTCTTACTTTTCAGTACTCTATGTGGGAAAGGTATCTTAGGTACATACTCTTTTTCTTTTTCCTCAACAACAACAGAAGGCTCAGGTTCTGGTTCAGGTGTGACCTCAACAACTTTTTCATTTTTTTCCGGGGTAGAATCTGCAACTTTTTCGGATCGCAAGGATATTGCACTCACATTAGGACCTTTAGGATTCACCACTGTTTTAGCAAGTAGTTGGTTTGATCCTTTAGCTTGTTGTATGACATTCATTGAAGTGGCAAGTTGTTCAATTTGTGTCTGCAAGGTCTGAATACTAGAATTTGTTCGTTGCTAAAACTAGAGCTCATTTACAGCCAATTGTTTGACAAGGTCCTCTAATGAATGTCCGAAAGGTGCAACGGTGGTTACTTGTGGAGGGTTGTGTGGTGGTGGTAATGGTGACATCAATTCTTGTTTCACTAAAGAAATAAGCTCATCAAGTCTGGTTTCTAGAGCATTGTTGTAATAAGAAACCTGAATCTCATTCACACCTTTTGTTTGGACAGAATTGTTTCTAGTTGTAAATTGTTGGGAGTTGAGTGACATATTCTCAATCAAGGCTTTGGCAGTAGCTGGGGTCTTATCAAAAAGTGCTCCACCACTAGCAGCATCTAAAATGTTTCTATCCATTGGTAGCAATCCCTCATAGAAATACTGGATAAGCAACTGTTCGATAATCTGGTGTTGGGGGCAACTGGACACTAACTGCTTGAATCTTCCCCAATATCCATCCAATGATTCATTGTCGAGCTGTCTAATACCACATATATCTTTTCTGATTGATGCAGCTCTGGAGGCAGGAAAGTATCTCTCTAGAAAGACTTTCTTCAAATCATTCCAGGTTGTGACAGAATTTGGCTCAAGATAGTAAAACCAATCTTTGGCAGCACCTTGTAGTGAAAACGGGAATGCTTTGAGCTTGATATGATCCTCAGTAATTCCTTCAGGTCTCAAAGGTGTAGAGCACACAACATGGAATTCCTTCAGATGCCTATGCGGATCCTCACCTGCAATACCATTAAACCTTGGCAACAAGCGTATTAAACCAGGTTTCAATTCGAAAGGTACAGTAACAGCAGGATATTCAATACATAAAGCATTATAATTCATATCAGGGGAAACAAGTTCTCTAAGCGTTCTTTGGTCAACCATATTAAATTTAATAAAAAAAAATCAACAAAGAAAAAGAAAACACATAACTAATTCAGCAATGCAACATCAATTAGGAAAATACCAACAATGTCCTTATTAAGAAAAATAATGGAAAAATAGAAAAGCAAATAAAATAAAATCTAAAAATTATGAAAATATAAATAATAATCAAATCAAATCAGAATGAGTCTGTACAAAAAATTTCGGATTTTTTTGAAAATATGAAAATAGAAAATAAATCAAATAAAATAGAAAAACGCAGAATTTGCGATTTTGAGGGTCGAAATCTTTTAGAGGAAAAAATTTTCTGATTTTCTGGAAAAATTTCGAGGCGAATCGAAACAGTAGCTTCCAAACTTACCTGACAGGCTGAAACTATTATCGCTGCACTGCAACCCTGAAAATCAACAAACAAAAACAAAAAAAAAAACAAAAAATCTAACAAAACTATAAACTAAAATTCTAACATTGGTTAAAATCAACAAGAATCCCCGGCAACGACACCAATTTGATCCGCTGTCGCGCACGGATCAAAAACGAGTATTTTTTAAAATAGTAGTAACGGTAACGACAACTCGAGTATCGTTCTCACAAGGATTCTTGTATGATTCAACCAACTAAAGAAAAGGCTTAGTGGGGGGTTTGGTTTTCGATTTAGAAAATAAGTGATTATAAAAAGTGATTATGAAATAAGCTGAAACGGCAATTCTACTGATTCGGGCATCGACTTATCATTGATTTAATAAACTTCAATCCCCCAAACGGATTCTATTCCCCTACCGATTATAACACCAATTAACAAGCAAAATTGACATTATAAGATTGCATTCCTATTTTTCGAATAAAGCATACGGATAAGCACAATCACGAATTAAGCAAACGTGATTCTAACATACGTGGTCTAACGATTAAGCAACGGTAAACTACGCTAAAACTCAAGGAATATCAATCAATCGATATAAATCAATAGTATTCTATATAACCCGAATTAAGCAAACAAGGCATATAGATTAATATTGAAAAGGGAAAAGAAATTGGATTAAAGATTAAAAAACCTCAAAGTATGGAATCCCTAACAGCAGAATTTTGCCTTCGGAATTAATTCTCCATTGATCGTACAAACTCCAATTATTTTTTTCGTGAATAGTGTGTCATTCATGAACAGTAGCGGCTGCAAGGTAATAGGGAGAATAAAATTCGGTTTACAACCCAACTGGGTCAAATACATAAACCCGGCCCAAAACAAATGCCCCAAAACAAATTATATGTAATGCTGCAACTTCAACGACTTTTTAAAGTCTTCTACAATCCGATTCAGCTTATTCGACCAATATAAGAGTTGGAGATATTTTTCTTAGCTTTCCATCGACTGGTAGAACGTCTCAAGCCGATTCCCGTAGCTCCAGTTATGATCATTTTAGTGCAGACTGCTAATGCTGAAAATAAAGTGCGAAAATCAAATAAGTGCAAAAATAAACTAATTTATAAAAACACATTAAAACAGAAAAATAACCAAAGTAAAGTATGGAAATGCATAAGTATAAACATAGAGGAACGTGCATCAAAATGCACTGATCAAATTCCCCCACACTTAAACTTTTGCACTCCGGGCAAAATTAAAAATTCAAAACAGAAAAACTTCAAAACAAGAACGAAACAGAGCATGCAACCTCTAATTCAAAACATCAAGAGTATGACATCAGTGAGTAATTCTTGTGTGACATTCAAAGTGGATATGAAAAATAGATTGCCAAAAAGTACACCACAAGCATTAAGATCCTCACAAGATAAACAATTCTCACAAGGTTTAGTGATCTACCACCAATGATGCACAATTCCGAGTTTAGTCCTACATATCATACTAAGAATGCACAAAAAGGAATCAATCACATCACATCACAAGTCTTTTGTCAAAGAACATAGAGAAAACTCACAGTTGTAACAAAATAACCAACGGAAAAACATGCAATTTAAATTTTTTTTTTTAAAGAAAAAGACCAAACATAAACAAAGAAAACAAAAAGAAACAAACTGGTTCCCTCCCCCACACTTAAAACAGACATTGTCCTCAATGAGAGGAACTCAATTATAAAGTAAGAGTGAGAGAAACACACCCGAGGAGTCAAGGCGGATAGGTGATCACATAAGCAGCCTTTCCTAAAGAGATATCTTTTACGCTTTCCTCTTCCATCAATGTGGGGCTCTCTTTTATGCGGTGAAATCTGAAGTTATTATTAGAGCTCTCGCTTTCTCTTTGTATTCTGGGATCAAATAATGATCCTAGAAAAGTGGAAGTGTGGTTCATCCAATTAAATCGCTTTTGGGGCTGCCTAAACTCAAGAATTCTAACCAAGGTCCATCCAATGCCCTTCTTATGTTCCTGCAATGATTTCTCTTCCTGCACAAATTCAAATAAATTATTAGGAAGTGGTTTCAGCTCTAAGGAGGGTGATTGTTCAATGGATGGTGAGGTTGGGGCAGCCGTGATGTCAAGAGCTTTAGCTACACAAACAACTTCATCTGCATGAAAAACATCACCCTGCAAGGTAACATTAATCTCAGGACAAACAGGGCAAATGTTAGTGTCAGTATACTCATCACATGAGTAATTATCATCAAAATCGGACAATGATGGAAAATCAGCTGCAAACAAATCAATACAAGTATCATCAACCAACTCAGAAACTAACTCAATATGAAAAACAGAATGCTCTTCTTCATCAATCTTCTTACTTTTCAGTACTCTATGTGGGAAAGGTATCTTAGGTACATACTCTTTTTCTTTTTCCTCAACAACAACAGAAGGCTCAGGTTCTGGTTCAGGTGTGACCTCAACAACTTTTTCATTTTTTTCCGGGGTAGAATCTGCAACTTTTTCGGATCGCAAGGATATTGCACTCACATTAGGACCTTTAGGATTCACCACTGTTTTAGCAAGTAGTTGGTTTGATCCTTTAGCTTGTTGTATGACATTCATTGAAGTGGCAAGTTGTTCAATTTGTGTCTGCAAGGTCTGAATACTAGAATTTGTTCGTTGCTGAAACTGGAGCTCATTTACAGCCAATTGTTTGACAAGGTCCTCTAATGAATGTCCGAAAGGTGCAACGGTGGTTACTTGTGGAGGGTTGTGTGGTGGTGGTAATGGTGACATCAATTCTTGTTTCACTAAAGAAATAAGCTCATCAAGTCTGGTTTCTAGAGCATTGTTGTAATAAGAAACCTGAATCTCATTCACACCTTTTGTTTGGACAGAATTGTTTCTAGTTGTAAATTGTTGGGAGTTGAGTGACATATTCTCAATCAAGGCTTTGGCAGTAGCTGGGGTCTTATCAAAAAGTGCTCCACCACTAGCAGCATCTAAAATGTTTCTATCCATTGGTAGCAATCCCTCATAGAAATACTGGATAAGCAACTGTTCGATAATCTGGTGTTGGGGGCAACTGGACACTAACTGCTTGAATCTTCCCCAATATCCATCCAATGATTCATTGTCGAGCTGTCTAATACCACATATATCTTTTCTGATTGATGCAGCTCTGGAGGCAGGAAAGTATCTCTCTAGAAAGACTTTCTTCAAATCATTCCAGGTTGTGACAGAATTTGGCTCAAGATAGTAAAACCAATCTTTGGCAGCACCTTGTAGTGAAAACGGGAATGCTTTGAGCTTGATATGATCCTCAGTAATTCCTTCAGGTCTCAAAGGTGTAGAGCACACAACATGGAATTCCTTCAGATGCCTATGCGGATCCTCACCTGCAATACCATTAAACCTTGGTAACAAGCGTATTAAACCAGGTTTCAATTCGAAAGGTACAGTAACAGCAGGATATTCAATACATAAAGCATTATAATTCATATCAGGGGAAACAAGTTCTCTAAGCGTTCTTTGGTCAACCATATTAAATTTAATAAAAAAAAATCAACAAAGAAAAAGAAAACACATAACTAATTCAGCAATGCAACATCAATTAGGAAAATACCAACAATGTCCTTATTAAGAAAAATAATGGAAAAATAGAAAAGCAAATAAAATAAAATCTAAAAATTATGAAAATATAAATAATAATCAAATCAAATCAGAATGAGTCTTTACAAAAAATTTCGGATTTTTTTGAAAATATGAAAATAGAAAATAAATCAAATAAAATAGAAAAACGCAGAATTTGCGATTTTGAGGGTCGAAATCTTTTAGAGGAAAAAATTTTCTGATTTTCTGGAAAAATTTCGAGGCGAATCGAAACAGTAGCTTCCAAACTTACCTGACAGGCTGAAACTATTATCGCTGCACTGCAACCCTGAAAATCAACAAACAAAAACAAAAAAAAAAACAAAAAATCTAACAAAACTATAAACTAAAATTCTAACATTGGTTAAAATCAACAAGAATCCCCGGCAACGACACCAATTTGATCCGCTGTCGCGCACGGATCAAAAACGAGTATTTTTTAAAATAGTAGTAACGGTAACGACAACTCGAGTATCGTTCTCACAAGGATTCTTGTATGATTCAACCAACTAAAGAAAAGGCTTAGTGGGGGGTTTGGTTTTCGATTTAGAAAATAAGTGATTATAAAAAGTGATTATGAAATAAGCTGAAACGGCAATTCTACTGATTCGGGCATCGACTTATCATTGATTTAATAAACTTCAATCCCCCAAACGGATTCTATTCCCCTACCGATTATAACACCAATTAACAAGCAAAATTGACATTATAAGATTGCATTCCTATTTTTCGAATAAAGCATACGGATAAGCACAATCACGAATTAAGCAAACGTGATTCTAACATACGTGGTCTAACGATTAAGCAACGGTAAACTACGCTAAAACTCAAGGAATATCAATCAATCGATATAAATCAATAGTATTCTATATAACCCGAATTAAGCAAACAAGGCATATAGATTAATATTGAAAAGGGAAAAGAAATTGGATTAAAGATTAAAAAACCTCAAAGTATGGAATCCCTAACAGCAGAATTTTGCCTTCGGAATTAATTCTCCATTGATCGTACAAACTCCAATTATTTTTTTCGTGAATAGTGTGTCATTCATGAACAGTAGCGGCTGCAAGGTAATAGGGAGAATAAAATTCGGTTTACAACCCAACTGGGTCAAATACATAAACCCGGCCCAAAACAAATGCCCCAAAACAAATTATATGTAATGCTGCAACTTCAACGACTTTTTAAAGTCTTCTACAATCCGATTCAGCTTATTCGACCAATATAAGAGTTGTAGATATTTTTCTTAGCTTTCCATCGACTGGTAGAACGTCTCAAGCCGATTCCCGTAGCTCCAGTTATGATCATTTTAGTGCAGACTGCTAATGCTGAAAATAAAGTGCGAAAATCAAATAAGTGCAAAAATAAACTAATTTATAAAAACACATTAAAACAGAAAAATAACCAAAGTAAAGTATGGAAATGCATAAGTATAAACATAGAGGAACGTGCATCAAAATGCACTGATCAAATTCCCCCACACTTAAACTTTTGCACTCCGGGCAAAATTAAAAATTCAAAACAGAAAAACTTCAAAACAAGAACGAAACAGAGCATGCAACCTCTAATTCAAAACATCAAGAGTATGACATCAGTGAGTAATTCTTGTGTGACATTCAAAGTGGATATGAAAAATAGATTGCCAAAAAGTACACCACAAGCATTAAGATCCTCACAAGATAAACAATTCTCACAAGGTTTAGTGATCTACCACCAATGATGCACAATTCCGAGTTTAGTCCTACATATCATACTAAGAATGCACAAAAAGGAATCAATCACATCACATCACAAGTCTTTTGTCAAAGAACATAGAGAAAACTCACAGTTGTAACAAAATAACCAACGGAAAAACATGCAATTTAAATTTTTTTTTTTTAAAGAAAAAGACCAAACATAAACAAAGAAAACAAAAAGAAACAAACTGGTTCCCTCCCCCACACTTAAAACAGACATTGTCCTCAATGAGAGGAACTCAATTATAAAGTAAGAGTGAGAGAAACACACCCGAGGAGTCAAGGCGGATAGGTGATCACATAAGCAGCCTTTCCTAAAGAGATATCTTTTACGCTTTCCTCTTCCATCAATGTGGGGCTCTCTTTTATGCGGTGAAATCTGAAGTTATTATTAGAGCTCTCGCTTTCTCTTTGTATTCTGGGATCAAATAATGATCCTAGAAAAGTGGAAGTGTGGTTCATCCAATTAAATCGCTTTTGGGGCTGCCTAAACTCAAGAATTCTAACCAAGGTCCATCCAATGCCCTTCTTATGTTCCTGCAATGATTTCTCTTCCTGCACAAATTCAAATAAATTATTAGGAAGTGGTTTCAGCTCTAAGGAGGGTGATTGTTCAATGGATGGTGAGGTTGGGGCAGCCGTGATGTCAAGAGCTTTAGCTACACAAACAACTTCATCTGCATGAAAAACATCACCCTGCAAGGTAACATTAATCTCAGGACAAACAGGGCAAATGTTAGTGTCAGTATACTCATCACATGAGTAATTATCATCAAAATTGGACAATGATGGAAAATCAGCTGCAAACAAATCAATACAAGTATCATCAACCAACTCAGAAACTAACTCAATATGAAAAACATAATGCTCTTCTTCATCAATCTTCTTACTTTTCAGTACTCTATGTGGGAAAGGTATCTTAGGTACATACTCTTTTTCTTTTTCCTCAACAACAACAGAAGGCTCAGGTTCTGGTTCAGGTGTGACCTCAACAACTTTTTCATTTTTTTCTGGGGTAGAATCTGCAACTTTTTCGGATCGCAAGGATATTGCACTCACATTAGGACCTTTAGGATTCACCACTGTTTTAGCAAGTAGTTGGTTTGATCCTTTAGCTTGTTGTATGACATTCATTGAAGTGGCAAGTTGTTCAATTTGTGTCTGCAAGGTCTGAATACTAGAATTTGTTCGTTGCTGAAACTGGAGCTCATTTACAGCCAATTGTTTGACAAGGTCCTCTAATGAATGTCCGAAAGGTGCAACGGTGGTTACTTGTGGAGGGTTGTGTGGTGGTGGTAATGGTGACATCAATTCTTGTTTCACTAAAGAAATAAGCTCATCAAGTCTGGTTTCTAGAGCATTGTTGTAATAAGAAACCTGAATCTCATTCACACCTTTTGTTTGGACAGAATTGTTTCTAGTTGTAAATTGTTGGGAGTTGAGTGACATATTCTCAATCAAGGCTTTGGCAGTATCTGGGGTCTTATCAAAAAGTGCTCCACCACTAGCAGCATCTAAAATGTTTCTATCCATTGGTAGCAATCCCTCATAGAAATACTGGATAAGCAACTGTTCGATAATCTGGTGTTGGGGGCAACTGGACACTAACTGCTTGAATCTTCCCCAATATCCATCCAATGATTCATTGTCGAGCTGTCTAATACCACATATATCTTTTCTGATTGATGCAGCTCTGGAGGCAGGAAAGTATCTCTCTAGAAAGACTTTCTTCAAATCATTCCAGGTTGTGACAGAATTTGGCTCAAGATAGTAAAACCAATCTTTGGCAGCACCTTGTAGTGAAAACGGGAATGCTTTGAGCTTGATATGATCCTCAGTAATTCCTTCAGGTCTCAAAGGTGTAGAGCACACAACATGGAATTCCTTCAGATGCCTATGCGGATCCTCACCTGCAATACCATTAAACCTTGGCAACAAGCGTATTAAACCAGGTTTCAATTCGAAAGGTACAGTAACAGCAGGATATTCAATACATAAAGCATTATAATTCATATCAGGGGAAACAAGTTCTCTAAGCGTTCTTTGGTCAACCATATTAAATTTAATAAAAAAAAAATCAACAAAGAAAAAGAAAACACATAACTAATTCAGCAATGCAACATCAATTAGGAAAATACCAACAATGTCCTTATTAAGAAAAATAATGGAAAAATAGAAAAGCAAATAAAATAAAATCTAAAAATTATGAAAATATAAATAATAATCAAATCAAATCAGAATGAGTCTGTACAAAAAATTTCGAATTTTTTTGAAAATATGAAAATAGAAAATAAATCAAATAAAGTAGAAAAACGCAGAATTTGCGATTTTGAGGGTCGAAATCTTTTAGAGGAAAAAATTTTCTGATTTTCTGATTTTCTGGAAAAATTTCGAGGCGAATCGAAACAGTAGCTTCCAAACTTACCTGACAGGCTGAAACTATTATCGCTGCACTGCAACCCTGAAAATCAACAAACAAAAACAAAAAAAAAAACAAAAAATCTAACAAAACTATAAACTAAAATTCTAACATTGGTTAAAATCAACAAGAATCCCCGGCAACGACACCAATTTGATCCGCTGTCGCGCACGGATCAAAAACGAGTATTTTTTAAAATAGTAGTAACGGTAACGACAACTCGAGTATCGTTCTCACAAGGATTCTTGTATGATTCAACCAACTAAAGAAAAGGCTTAGTGGGGGGTTTGGTTTTCGATTTAGAAAATAAGTGATTATAAAAAGTGATTATGAAATAAGCTGAAACGGCAATTCTACTGATTCGGGCATCGACTTATCATTGATTTAATAAACTTCAATCCCCCAAACGGATTCTATTCCCCTACCGATTATAACACCAATTAACAAGCAAAATTGACATTATAAGATTGCATTCCTATTTTTCGAATAAAGCATACGGATAAGCACAATCACGAATTAAGCAAACGTGATTCTAACATACGTGGTCTAACGATTAAGCAACGGTAAACTACGCTAAAACTCAAGGAATATCAATCAATCGATATAAATCAATAGTATTCTATATAACCCGAATTAAGCAAACAAGGCATATAGATTAATATTGAAAAGGGAAAAGAAATTGGATTAAAGATTAAAAAACCTCAAAGTATGGAATCCCTAACAGCAGAATTTTGCCTTCGGAATTAATTCTCCATTGATCGTACAAACTCCAATTATTTTTTTCGTGAATAGTGTGTCATTCATGAACAGTAGCGGCTGCAAGGTAATAGGGAGAATAAAATTCGGTTTACAACCCAACTGGGTCAAATACATAAACCCGGCCCAAAACAAATGCCCCAAAACAAATTATATGTAATGCTGCAACTTCAACGACTTTTTAAAGTCTTCTACAATCCGATTCAGCTTATTCGACCAATATAAGAGTTGTAGATATTTTTCTTAGCTTTCCATCGACTGGTAGAACGTCTCAAGCCGATTCCCGTAGCTCCAGTTATGATCATTTTAGTGCAGACTGCTAATGCTGAAAATAAAGTGCGAAAATCAAATAAGTGCAAAAATAAACTAATTTATAAAAACACATTAAAACAGAAAAATAACCAAAGTAAAGTATGGAAATGCATAAGTATAAACATAGAGGAACGTGCATCAAAATGCACTGATCAAATTCCCCCACACTTAAACTTTTGCACTCCGGGCAAAATTAAAAATTCAAAACAGAAAAACTTCAAAACAAGAACGAAACAGAGCATGCAACCTCTAATTCAAAACATCAAGAGTATGACATCAGTGAGTAATTCTTGTGTGACATTCAAAGTGGATATGAAAAATAGATTGCCAAAAAGTACACCACAAGCATTAAGATCCTCACAAGATAAACAATTCTCACAAGGTTTAGTGATCTACCACCAATGATGCACAATTCCGAGTTTAGTCCTACATATCATACTAAGAATGCACAAAAAGGAATCAATCACATCACATCACAAGTCTTTTGTCAAAGAACATAGAGAAAACTCACAGTTGTAACAAAATAACCAACGGAAAAACATGCAATTTAAATTTTTTTTTTTAAAGAAAAAGACCAAACATAAACAAAGAAAACAAAAAGAAACAAACGGGTTCCCTCCCCCACACTTAAAACAGACATTGTCCTCAATGAGAGGAACTCAATTATAAAGTAAGAGTGAGAGAAACACACCCGAGGAGTCAAGGCGGATAGGTGATCACATAAGCAGCCTTTCCTAAAGAGATATCTTTTACGCTTTCCTCTTCCATCAATGTGGGGCTCTCTTTTATGCGGTGAAATCTGAAGTTATTATTAGAGCTCTCGCTTTCTCTTTGTATTCTGGGATCAAATAATGATCCTAGAAAAGTGGAAGTGTGGTTCATCCAATTAAATCGCTTTTGGGGCTGCCTAAACTCAAGAATTCTAACCAAGGTCCATCCAATGCCCTTCTTATGTTCCTGCAATGATTTCTCTTCCTGCACAAATTCAAATAAATTATTAGGAAGTGGTTTCAGCTCTAAGGAGGGTGATTGTTCAATGGATGGTGAGGTTGGGGCAGCCGTGATGTCAAGAGCTTTAGCTACACAAACAACTTCATCTGCATGAAAAACATCACCCTGCAAGGTAACATTAATCTCAGGACAAACATGGCAAATGTTAGTGTCAGTATACTCATCACATGAGTAATTATCATCAAAATCGGACAATGATGGAAAATCAGCTGCAAACAAATCAATACAAGTATCATCAACCAACTCAGAAATTAACTCAATATGAAAAACAGAATGCTCTTCTTCATCAATCTTCTTACTTTTCAGTACTCTATGTGGGAAAGGTATCTTAGGTACATACTCTTTTTCTTTTTCCTCAACAACAACAGAAGGCTCAGGTTCTGGTTCAGGTGTGACCTCAACAACTTTTTCATTTTTTTCCGGGGTAGAATCTGCAACTTTTTCGGATCGCAAGGATATTGCACTCACATTAGGACCTTTAGGATTCACCACTGTTTTAGCAAGTAGTTGGTTTGATCCTTTAGCTTGTTGTATGACATTCATTGAAGTGGCAAGTTGTTCAATTTGTGTCTGCAAGGTCTGAATACTAGAATTTGTTCGTTGCTGAAACTGGAGCTCATTTACAGCCAATTGTTTGACAAGGTCCTCTAATGAATGTCCGAAAGGTGCAACGGTGGTTACTTGTGGAGGGTTGTGTGGTGGTGGTAATGGTGACATCAATTCTTGTTTCACTAAAGAAATAAGCTCATCAAGTCTGGTTTCTAGAGCATTGTTGTAATAAGAAACCTGAATCTCATTCACACCTTTTGTTTGGACAGAATTGTTTCTAGTTATAAATTGTTGGGAGTTGAGTGACATATTCTCAATCAAGGCTTTGGCAGTATCTGGGGTCTTATCAAAAAGTGCTCCACCACTAGCAGCATCTAAAATGTTTCTATCCATTGGTAGCAATCCCTCATAGAAATACTGGATAAGCAACTGTTCGATAATCTGGTGTTGGGGGCAACTGGACACTAACTGCTTGAATCTTCCCCAATATCCATCCAATGATTCATTGTCGAGCTGTCTAATACCACATATATCTTTTCTGATTGATGCAGCTCTGGAGGCAGGAAAGTATCTCTCTAGAAAGACTTTCTTCAAATCATTCCAGGTTGTGACAGAATTTGGCTCAAGATAGTAAAACCAATCTTTGGCAGCACCTTGTAGTGAAAACGGGAATGCTTTGAGCTTGATATGATCCTCAGTAATTCCTTCAGGTCTCAAAGGTGTAGAGCACACAACATGGAATTCCTTCAGATGCCTATGCGGATCCTCACCTGCAATACCATTAAACCTTGGCAACAAGCGTATTAAACCAGGTTTCAATTCGAAAGGTACAGTAACAGCAGGATATTCAATACATAAAGCATTATAATTCATATCAGGGGAAACAAGTTCTCTAAGCGTTCTTTGGTCAACCATATTAAATTTAATAAAAAAAAATCAACAAAGAAAAAGAAAACACATAACTAATTCAGCAATGCAACATCAATTAGGAAAATACCAACAATGTCTTTATTAAGAAAAATAATGGAAAAATAGAAAAGCAAATAAAATAAAATCTAAAAATTATGAAAATATAAATAATAATCAAATCAAATCAGAATGAGTCTGTACAAAAAATTTCGAATTTTTTTGAAAATATGAAAATAGAAAATAAATCAAATAAAGTAGAAAAACGCAGAATTTGCGATTTTGAGGGTCGAAATCTTTTAGAGGAAAAAATTTTCTGATTTTCTGATTTTCTGGAAAAATTTCGAGGCGAATCGAAACAGTAGCTTCCAAACTTACCTGACAGGCTGAAACTATTATCGCTGCACTGCAACCCTGAAAATCAACAAACAAAAACAAAAAAAAAAACAAAAAATCTAACAAAACTATAAACTAAAATTCTAACATTGGTTAAAATCAACAAGAATCCCCGGCAACGACACCAATTTGATCCGCTGTCGCGCACGGATCAAAAACGAGTATTTTTTAAAATAGTAGTAACGGTAACGACAACTCGAGTATCGTTCTCACAAGGATTCTTGTATGATTCAACCAACTAAAGAAAAGGCTTAGTGGGGGGTTTGGTTTTCGATTTAGAAAATAAGTGATTATAAAAAGTGATTATGAAATAAGCTGAAACGGCAATTCTACTGATTCGGGCATCGACTTATCATTGATTTAATAAACTTCAATCCCCCAAACGGATTCTATTCCCCTACCGATTATAACACCAATTAACAAGCAAAATTGACATTATAAGATTGCATTCCTATTTTTCGAATAAAGCATACGGATAAGCACAATCACGAATTAAGCAAACGTGATTCTAACATACGTGGTCTAATGATTAAGCAACGGTAAACTACGCTAAAACTCAAGGAATATCAATCAATCGATATAAATCAATAGTATTCTATATAACCCGAATTAAGCAAACAAGGCATATAGATTAATATTGAAAAGGGAAAAGAAATTGGATTAAAGATTAAAAAACCTCAAAGTATGGAATCCCTAACAACAGAATTTTGCCTTCGGAATTAATTCTCCATTGATCGTACAAACTCCAATTATTTTTTTCGTGAATAGTGTGTCATTCATGAACAGTAGCGGCTGCAAGGTAATAGGGAGAATAAAATTCGGTTTACAACCCAACTGGGTCAAATACATAAACCCGGCCCAAAACAAATGCCCCAAAACAAATTATATGTAATGCTGCAACTTCAACGACTTTTTAAAGTCTTCTACAATCCGATTCAGCTTATTCGACCAATATAAGAGTTGTAGATATTTTTCTTAGCTTTCCATCGACTGGTAGAACGTCTCAAGCCGATTCCCGTAGCTCCAGTTATGATCATTTTAGTGCAGACTGCTAATGCTGAAAATAAAGTGCGAAAATCAAATAAGTGCAAAAATAAACTAATTTATAAAAACACATTAAAACAGAAAAATAACCAAAGTAAAGTATGGAAATGCATAAGTATAAACATAGAGGAACGTGCATCAAAATTCACTGATCAAATTCCGCCACACTTAAACTTTTGCACTCCGGGCAAAATTAAAAATTCAAAACAGAAAAACTTCAAAACAAGAACGAAACAGAGCATGCAACCTCTAATTCAAAACATCAAGAGTATGACATCAGTGAGTAATTCTTGTGTGACATTCAAAGTGGATATGAAAAACAGATTGCCAAAAAGTACACCACAAGCATTAAGATCCTCACAAGATAAACAATTCTCACAAGGTTTAGTGATCTACCACCAATGATGCACAATTCCGAGTTTAGTCCTACATATCATACTAAGAATGCACAAAAAGGAATCAATCACATCACATCACAAGTCTTTTGTCAAAGAACATAGAGAAAACTCACAGTTGTAACAAAATAACCAACGGAAAAACATGCAATTAAAAATTTTTTTTTTAAAGAAAAAGACCAAACATAAACAAAGAAAACAAAAAGAAACAAACTGGTTCCCTCCCCCACACTTAAAACAGACATTGTCCTCAATGAGAGGAACTCAATTATAAAGTAAGAGTGAGAGAAACACACCCGAGGAGTCAAGGCGGATAGGTGATCACATAAGCAGCCTTTCCTAAAGAGATATCTTTTACGCTTTCCTCTTCCATCAATGTGGGGCTCTCTTTTATGCGGTGAAATCTGAAGTTATTATTAGAGCTCTCGCTTTCTCTTTGTATTCTGGGATCAAATAATGATCCTAGAAAAGTGGAAGTGTGGTTCATCCAATTAAATCGCTTTTGGGGCTGCCTAAACTCAAGAATTCTAACCAAGGTCCATCCAATGCCCTTCTTATGTTCCTGCAATGATTTCTCTTCCTGCACAAATTCAAATAAATTATTAGGAAGTGGTTTCAGCTCTAAGGAGGGTGATTGTTCAATGGATGGTGAGGTTGGGGCAGCCGTGATGTCAAGAGCTTTAGCTACACAAACAACTTCATCTGCATGAAAAACATCACCCTGCAAGGTAACATTAATCTCAGGACAAACAGGGCAAATGTTAGTGTCAGTATACTCATCACATGAGTAATTATCATCAAAATCGGACAATGATGGAAAATCAGCTGCAAACAAATCAATACAAGTATCATCAACCAACTCAGAAATTAACTCAATATGAAAAACAGAATGCTCTTCTTCATCAATCTTCTTACTTTTCAGTACTCTATGTGGGAAAGGTATCTTAGGTACATACTCTTTTTCTTTTTCCTCAACAACAACAGAAGGCTCAGGTTCTGGTTCAGGTGTGACCTCAACAACTTTTTCATTTTTTTCCGGGGTAGAATCTGCAACTTTTTCGGATCGCAAGGATATTGCACTCACATTAGGACCTTTAGGATTCACCACTGTTTCAGCAAGTAGTTGGTTTGATCCTTTAGCTTGTTGTATGACATTCATTGAAGTGGCAAGTTGTTCAATTTGTGTCTGCAAGGTCTGAATACTAGAATTTGTTCGTTGCTGAAACTGGAGCTCATTTACAGCCAATTGTTTGACAAGGTCCTCTAATGAATGTCCGAAAGGTGCAATGGTGGTTACTTGTGGAGGGTTGTGTGGTGGTGGTAATGGTGGCATCAATTCTTGTTTCACTAAAGAAATAAGCTCATCAAGTCTGGTTTCTAGAGCATTGTTGTAATAAGAAACCTGAATCTCATTCACACCTTTTGTTTGGACAGAATTGTTTCTAGTTGTAAATTGTTGGGAGTTGAGTGACATATTCTCAATCAAGGCTTTGGCAGTAGCTGGGGTCTTATCAAAAAGTGCTCCACCACTAGCAGCATCTAAAATGTTTCTATCCATTGGTAGCAATCCCTCATAGAAATACTGGATAAGCAACTGTTCGATAATCTGGTGTTGGGGGCAACTGGACACTAACTGCTTGAATCTTCCCCAATATCCATCCAATGATTCATTGTCGAGCTGTCTAATACCACATATATCTTTTCTGATTGATGCAGCTCTGGAGGCAGGAAAGTATCTCTCTAGAAAGACTTTCTTCAAATCATTCCAGGTTTGTGACAGAATTTGGCTCAAGATAGTAAAACCAATCTTTGGCAGCACCTTGTAGTGAAAACGGGAATGCTTTGAGCTTGATATGATCCTCAGTAATTCCTTCAGGTCTCAAAGGTGTAGAGCACACAACATGGAATTCCTTCAGATGCCTATGCGGATCCTCACCTGCAATACCATTAAACCTTGGCAACAAGCGTATTAAACCAGGTTTCAATTCGAAAGGTACAGTAACAGCAGGATATTCAATACATAAAGCATTATAATTCATATCAGGGGAAACAAGTTCTCTAAGCGTTCTTTGGTCAACCATATTAAATTTAATAAAAAAAAATCAACAAAGAAAAAGAAAACACATAACTAATTCAGCAATGCAACATCAATTAGGAAAATACCAACAATGTCCTTATTAAGAAAAATAATGGAAAAATAGAAAAGCAAATAAAATAAAATCTAAAAATTATGAAAATATAAATAATAATCAAATCAAATCAGAATGAGTCTGTACAAAAAATTTCGAATTTTTTTGAAAATATGAAAATAGAAAATAAATCAAATAAAGTAGAAAAACGCAGAATTTGCGATTTTGAGGGTCGAAATCTTTTAGAGGAAAAAATTTTCTGATTTTCTGATTTTCTGGAAAAATTTCGAGGCGAATCGAACCAGTAGCTTCCAAACTTACCTGACAGGCTGAAACTATTATCGCTGCACTGCAACCCTGAAAATCAACAAACAAAAACAAAAAAAAAACAAAAAATCTAACAAAACTATAAACTAAAATTCTAACATTGGTTAAAATCAACAAGAATCCCCGGCAACGACACCAATTTGATCCGCTGTCGCGCACGGATCAAAAACGAGTTTTTTTAAAATAGTAGTAACGGTAACGACAACTCGAGTATCGTTCTCACAAGGATTCTTGTATGATTCAACCAACTAAAGAAAAGGCTTAGTGGGGGGTTTGGTTTTCGATTTAGAAAATAAGTGATTATAAAAAGTGATTATGAAATAAGCTGAAACGGCAATTCTACTGATTCGGGCATCGACTTATCATTGATTTAATAAACTTCAATCCCCCAAACGGATTCTATTCCCCTACCGATTATAACACCAATTAACAAGCAAAATTGACATTATAAGATTGCATTCCTATTTTTCGAATAAAGCATACGGATAAGCACAATCACGAATTAAGCAAACGTGATTCTAACATACGTGGTCTAACGATTAAGCAACGGTAAACTACGCTAAAACTCAAGGAATATCAATCAATCGATATAAATCAATAGTATTCTATATAACCCGAATTAAGCAAACAAGGCATATAGATTAATATTGAAAAGGGAAAAGAAATTGGATTAAAGATTAAAAAACCTCAAAGTATGGAATCCCTAACAGCAGAATTTTGCCTTCGGAATTAATTCTCCATTGATCGTACAAACTCCAATTATTTTTTTCGTGAATAGTGTGTCATTCATGAACAGTAGCGGCTGCAAGGTAATAGGGAGAATAAAATTCGGTTTACAACCCAACTGGGTCAAATACATAAACCCGGCCCAAAACAAATGCCCCAAAACAAATTATATGTAATGCTGCAACTTCAACGACTTTTTAAAGTCTTCTACAATCCTATTCAGCTTATTCGACCAATATAAGAGTTGTAGATATTTTTCTTAGCTTTCCATCGACTGGTAGAACGTCTCAAGACGATTCCCGTAGCTCCAGTTATGATCATTTTAGTGCAGACTGCTAATGCTGAAAATAAAGTGCGAAAATCAAATAAGTGCAAAAATAAACTAATTTATAAAAACACATTAAAACAGAAAAATAACCAAAGTAAAGTATGGAAATGCATAAGTATAAACATAGAGGAACGTGCATCAAAATGCACTGATCAAATTCCCCCACACTTAAACTTTTGCACTCCGGGCAAAATTAAAAATTCAAAACAGAAAAACTTCAAAACAAGAACGAAACAGAGCATGCAACCTCTAATTCAAAACATCAAGAGTATGACATCAGTGAGTAATTCTTGTGTGACATTCAAAGTGGATATGAAAAACAGATTGCCAAAAAGTACACCACAAGCATTAAGATCCTCACAAGATAAACAATTCTCACAAGGTTTAGTGATCTACCACCAATGATGCACAATTCCGAGTTTAGTCCTACATATCATACTAAGAATGCACAAAAAGGAATCAATCACATCACATCACAAGTCTTTTGTCAAAGAACATAGAGAAAACTCACAGTTGTAACAAAATAACCAACGGAAAAACATGCAATTTAAATTATTTTTTTTAAAGAAAAAGACCAAACATAAACAAAGAAAACAAAAAGAAACAAACTGGTTCCCTCCCCCACACTTAAAACAGACATTGTCCTCAATGAGAGGAACTCAATTATAAAGTAAGAGTGAGAGAAACACACCCGAGGAGTCAAGCCGGATAGGTGATCACATAAGCAGCCTTTCCTAAAGAGATATCTTTTACGCTTTCCTCTTCCATCAATGTGGGGCTCTCTTTTATGCGGTGAAATCTGAAGTTATTATTAGAGCTCTCGCTTTCTCTTTGTATTCTGGGATCAAATAATGATCCTAGAAAAGTGGAAGTGTGGTTCATCCAATTAAATCGCTTTTGGGGCTGCCTAAACTCAAGAATTCTAACCAAGGTCCATCCAATGCCCTTCTTATGTTCCTGCAATGATTTCTCTTCCTGCACAAATTCAAATAAATTATTAGGAAGTGGTTTCAGCTCTAAGGAGGGTGATTGTTCAATGGATGGTGAGGTTGGGGCAGCCGTGATGTCAAGAGCTTTAGCTACACAAACAACTTCATCTGCATGAAAAACATCACCCTGCAAGGTAACATTAATCTCAGGAAAAACAGGGCAAATGTTAGTGTCAGTATACTCATCACATGAGTAATTATCATCAAAATCGGACAATGATGGAAAATCAGCTGCAAACAAATCAATACAAGTATCATCAACCAACTCAGAAATTAACTCAATATGAAAAACAGAATGCTCTTCTTCATCAATCTTCTTACTTTTCAGTACTCTATGTGGGAAAGGTATCTTAGGTACATACTCTTTTTCTTTTTCCTCAACAACAACAGAAGGCTCAGGTTCTGGTTCAGGTGTGACCTCAACAACTTTTTCATTTTTTTCCGGGGTAGAATCTGCAACTTTTTCGGATCGCAAGGATATTGCACTCACATTAGGACCTTTAGGATTCACCACTGTTTTAGCAAGTAGTTGGTTTGATCCTTTAGCTTGTTGTATGACATTCATTGAAGTGGCAAGTTGTTCAATTTGTGTCTGCAAGGTCAGAATACTAGAATTTGTTCGTTGCTGAAACTGGAGCTCATTTACAGCCAATTGCTTGACAAGGTCCTCTAGTGAAGGCCCGAAAGGTGCAACGGTGGTTACTTGTGGAGGGTTGTGTGGTGGTGGTAATGGTGACATCAATTCTTGTTTCACTAAAGAAATAAGCTCATCAAGTCTGGTTTCTAGAGCATTGTTGTAATAAGAAACCTGAATCTCATTCACACCTTTTGTTTGGACAGAATTGTTTCTAGTTGTAAACTGTTGGGAGTTGAGTGACATATTCTCAATCAAGGCTTTGGCAGTAGCTGGGGTCTTATCAAAAAGTGCTCCACCACTAGCAGCATCTAAAATGTTTCTATCCATTGGTAGCAATCCCTCATAGAAATACTGGATAAGCAACTGTTCGATAATCTGGTGTTGGGGGCAACTGGACACTAACTGCTTGAATCTTCCCCAATATCCATCCAATGATTCATTGTCGAGCTGTCTAATACCACATATATCTTTTCTGATTGATGCAGCTCTGGAGGCAGGAAAGTATCTCTCTAGAAAGACTTTCTTCAAATCATTCCAGGTTGTGACAGAATTTGGCTCAAGGTAGTAAAACCAATCTTTGGCAGCACCTTGTAGTGAAAACGGGAATGCTTTGAGCTTGATATGATCCTCAGTAATTCCTTCAGGTCTCAAAGGTGTAGAGCACACAACATGGAATTCCTTCAGATGCCTATGCGGATCCTCACCTGCAATACCATTAAACCTTGGCAACAAGCGTATTAAACCAGGTTTTAATTCGAAAGGTACAGTAACAGCAGGATATTCAATACATAAAGCATTATAATTCATATCAGGGGAAACAAGTTCTCTAAGCGTTCTTTGGTCAACCATATTAAATTTAATAAAAAAAAATCAACAAAGAAAAAGAAAACACATAACTAATTCAGCAATGCAACATCAATTAGGAAAATACCAACAATGTCCTTATTAAGAAAAATAATGGAAAAATAGAAAAGCAAATAAAATAAAATCTAAAAATTATTAAAATATAAATAATAATCAAATCAAATCAGAATGAGTCTGTACAAAAAATTTCGAATTTTTTTGAAAATATGAAAATAGAAAATAAATCAAATAAAATAGAAAAACGCAGAATTTGCGATTTTGAGGGTCGAAATCTTTTAGAGGAAAAAATTTTCTGATTTTCTGATTTTCTGGAAAAATTTCGAGGCGAATCGAAACAGTAGCTTCCAAACTTACCTGACAGGCTGAAACTATTATCGCTGCACTGCAACCCTGAAAATCAACAAACAAAAACAAAAAAAAAACAAAAAATCTAACAAAACTATAAACTAAAATTCTAACATTGGTTAAAATCAACAAGAATCCCCGGCAACGACACCAATTTGATCCGCTGTCGCACACGGATCAAAAACGAGTATTTTTTAAAATAGTAGTAACGGTAACGACAACTCGAGTATCGTTCTCACAAGGATTCTTGTATGATTCAACCAACTAAAGAAAAGGCTTAGTAGGGGGTTTGGTTTTCGATTTAGAAAATAAGTGATTATAAAAAGTGATTATGAAATAAGCTGAAACGGCAATTCTACTGATTCGGGCATCGACTTATCTTTGATTTAATAAACTTCAATCCCCCAAACGGATTCTATTCCCCTACCGATTATAACACCAATTAACAAGTAAAATTGACATTATAAGATTGCATTCCTATTTTTCGAATAAAGCATACGGATAAGCACAATCACGAATTAAGCAAACGTGATTCTAACATACGTGGTCTAACGATTAAGCAACGGTAAACTACGCTAAAACTCAAGGAATATCAATCAATCGATATAAATCAATAGTATTCTATATAACCCGAATTAAGCAAACAAGGCATATAGATTAATATTGAAAAGGGAAAAGAAATTGGATTAAAGATTAAAAAACCTCAAAGTATGGAATCCCTAACAGCAGAATTTTGCCTTCGGAATTAATTCTCCATTGATCGTACAAACTCCAATTATTTTTTTCGTGAATAGTGTGTCATTCATGAACAGTAGCGGCTGCAAGGTAATAGGGAGAATAAAATTCGGTTTACAACCCAACTGGGTCAAATACATAAACCCGGCCCAAAACAAATGCCCCAAAACAAATTATATGTAATGCTGCAACTTCAACGACTTTTTAAAGTCTTCTACAATCCGATTCAGCTTATTCGACCAATATAAGAGTTGTAGATATTTTTCTTAGCTTTCCATCGACTGGTAGAACGTCTCAAGCCGATTCCCGTAGCTCCAGTTATGATCATTTTAGTGCAGACTGCTAATGCTGAAAATAAAGTGCGAAAATCAAATAAGTGCAAAAATAAACTAATTTATAAAAACACATTAAAACAGAAAAATAACCAAAGTAAAGTATGGAAATGCATAAGTATAAACATAGAGGAACGTGCATCAAAATGCACTGATCAAATTCCCCCACACTTAAACTTTTGCACTCCGGGCAAAATTAAAAATTCAAAACAGAAAAACTTCAAAACAAGAACGAAACAGAGCATGCAACCTCTAATTCAAAACATCAAGAGTATGACATCAGTGAGTAATTCTTGTGTGACATTCAAAGTGGATATGAAAAACAGATTGCCAAAAAGTACACCACAAGCATTAAGATCCTCAAAAGATAAACAATTCTCACAAGGTTTAGTGATCTACCACCAATGATGCACAATTCCGAGTTTAGTCCTACATATCATACTAAGAATGCACAAAAAGGAATCAATCACATCACATCACAAGTCTTTTGTCAAAGAACATAGAGAAAACTCACAGTTGTAACAAAATGACCAACGAAAAAACATGCAATTAAAATTTTTTTTTTTAAAGAAAAAGACCAAACATAAACAAAGAAAACAAAAAGAAACAAACTGGTTCCCTCCCCCACACTTAAAACAGACATTGTCCTCAATGAGAGGAACTCAATTATAAAGTAAGAGTGAGAGAAACACACCCGAGGAGTCAAGCCGGATAGGTGATCACATAAGCAGCCTTTCCTAAAGAGATATCTTTTACGCTTTCCTCTTCCATCAATGTGGGGCTCTCTTTTATGCGGTGAAATCTGAAGTTATTATTAGAGCTCTCGCTTTCTCTTTGTATTCTGGGATCAAATAATGATCCTAGAAAAGTGGAAGTGTGGTTCATCCAATTAAATCGCTTTTGGGGCTGCCTAAACTCAAGAATTCTAACCAAGGTCCATCCAATGCCCTTCTTATGTTCCTGCAATGATTTCTCTTCCTGCACAAATTCAAATAAATTATTAGGAAGTGGTTTCAGCTCTAAGGAGGGTGATTGTTCAATGGATGGTGAGGTTGGGGCAGCCGTGATGTCAAGAGCTTTAGCTACACAAACAACTTCATCTGCATGAAAAACATCACCCTGCAAGGTAACATTAATCTCAGGAAAAACAGGGCAAATGTTAGTGTCAGTATACTCATCACATGAGTAATTATCATCAAAATCGGACAATGATGGAAAATCAGCTGCAAACAAATCAATACAAGTATCATCAACCAACTCAGAAATTAACTCAATATGAAAAACAGAATGCTCTTCTTCATCAATCTTCTTACTTTTCAGTACTCTATGTGGGAAAGGTATCTTAGGTACATACTCTTTTTCTTTTTCCTCAACAACAACAGAAGGCTCAGGTTCTGGTTCTGGTGTGACCTCAACAACTTTTTCATTTTTTTCCGGGGTAGAATCTGCAACTTTTTCGGATCGCAAGGATATTGCACTCATATTAGGACCTTTAGGATTCACCACTGTTTTAGCAAGTAGTTGGTTTGATCCTTTAGCTTGTTGTATGACATTCATTGAAGTGGCAAGTTGTTCAATTTGTGTCTGCAAGGTCTGAATACTAGAATTTGTTCGTTGCTGAAACTGGAGCTCATTTACAGCCAATTGCTTGACAAGGTCCTCTAGTGAAGGTCCGAAAGGTGCAACGGTGGTTACTTGTTGAGGGTTGTGTGGTGGTGGTAATGGTGACATCAATTCTTGTTTCACTAAAGAAATAAGCTCATCAAGTCTGGTTTCTAGAGCATTGTTGTAATAAGAAACCTGAATCTCATTCACACCTTTTGTTTGGACAGAATTGTTTCTAGTTGTAAACTGTTGGGAGTTTAGTGACATATTCTCAATCAAGGCTTTGGCAGTAGCTGGGGTCTTATCAAAAAGTGCTCCACCACTAGCAGCATCTAAAATGTTTCTATCCATTGGTAGCAATCCCTCATAGAAATACTGGATAAGCAACTGTTCGATAATCTGGTGTTGGGGGCAACTGGACACTAACTGCTTGAATCTTCCCCAATATCCATCCAATGATTCATTGTCGAGCTGTCTAATACCACATATATCTTTTCTGATTGATGCAGCTCTGGAGGCAGGAAAGTATCTCTCTAGAAAGACTTTCTTCAAATCATTCCAGGTTGTGACAGAATTTGGCTCAAGGTAGTAAAACCAATCTTTGGCAGCACCTTGTAGTGAAAACGGGAATGCTTTGAGCTTGATATGATCCTCAGTAATTCCTTCAGGTCTCAAAGGTGTAGAGCACACAACATGGAATTCCTTCAGATGCCTATGCGGATCCTCACCTGCAATACCATTAAACCTTGGCAACAAGCGTATTAAACCAGGTTTCAATTTGAAAGGTACAGTAACAGCAGGATATTCAATACATAAAGCATTATAATTCATATCAGGGGAAACAAGTTCTCTAAGCGTTCTTTGGTCAACCATATTAAATTTAATAAAAAAAAATCAACAAAGAAAAAGAAAACACATAACTAATTCAGCAATGCAACATCAATTAGGAAAATACCAACAATGTCCTTATTAAGAAAAATAATGGAAAAATAGAAAAGCAAATAAAATAAAATCTAAAAATTATGAAAATATAAATAATAATCAAATCAAATCAGAATGAGTCTGTACAAAAAATTTCAGATTTTTTTGAAAATATGAAAATAGAAAATAAATCAAATAAAATAGAAAAACGCAGAATTTGCGATTTTGAGGGTCGAAATCTTTTAGAGGAAATTTTTCTTTGATTTTCTGATTTTCTGGAAAAATTTCGAGGCGAATCGAAACAGTAGCTTCCAAACTTACCTGACAGGCTGAAACTATTATCGCTGCACTGCAACCCTGAAAATCAACAAACAAAAACAAAAAAAAAAACAAAAAATCTAACAAAACTATAAACTAAAATTCTAACATTGGTTAAAATCAACAAGAATCCCCGGCAACGGTAC
Organism: Lathyrus tuberosus; assembly: GCA_022829125.1. Lineage (NCBI taxonomy): Eukaryota > Viridiplantae > Streptophyta > Magnoliopsida > Fabales > Fabaceae > Lathyrus > Lathyrus tuberosus. The sequence continues at coordinate 3,026,851 of JALAZF010000468.1, read as the reverse complement.
CTATTTGATCCGCTGTCGCGCACGGATCAAAAACGAGTATTTTTTAAAATAGTAGTAACGATAACGACAACTCGAGTATCGTTCTCACAAGGATTCTTGTATGATTCAACCAACTAAAGAAAAGGCTTAGTGGGGGGTTTGGTTTTCGATTTAGAAAATAAGTGATTATAAAAAGTGATTATGAAATAAGCTGAAACGGCAATTCTACTGATTCGGGCATCGACTTATCATTGATTTAATAAACATCAATCCCCCAAACGGATTCTATTCCCCTACCGATTATAACACCAATTAACAAGCAAAATTGACATTATAAGATTGCATTCCTATTTTTCGAATAAAGCATACGGATAAGCACAATCACGAATTAAGCAAACGTGATTCTAACATACGTGGTCTAACGATTAAGCAACGGTAAACTACGCTAAAACTCAAGGAATATCAATCAATCGATATAAATCAATAGTATTCTATATAACCCGAATTAAGCAAACAAGGCATATAGATTAATATTGAAAAGGGAAAAGAAATTGGATTAAAGATTAAAAAACCTCAAAGTATGGAATCCCTAACAGCAAAATTTTGCCTTCGGAATTAGTTCTCCATTGATCGTACAAACTCCAATTATTTTTTTTGTGAATAGTGTGTCATTCATGAACAGTAGTGGCTGCAAGGTAATAGGGAGAATAAAATTCGGTTTACAACCCAACTGGGTCAAATACATAAACCCGGCCCAAAACAAATGACCCAAAACAAATTATATGTAATGCTGCAACTTCAACGACTTTTTAAGGTCAGCTACAATCCGATTCAGCTTATTCGACCAACTTAAAAGTTGTAGATATTTTTCTTAGCTTTCCATCGACTAGTAGATTGTCTCAAGCCGATTCCCGTAGCTCCAGTTATGATCATTTTAGTGCATACTGCTAATGCTGAAAATAAAGTGCGAAAATCAAATAAGTGCAAAAATAAACTAATTTATAAAAACACATTAAAACAGAAAAATAACCAAAGTAAAGTATGGAAATGCATAAGTATAAACATAGAGGAACGTGCATCAAAATTCACTGATCACTCCCAAACCTTGGGACATGATTCAATACACCCTATAACACCTATGCAATATATCCATTAGGTTTGATTTAGGTCAAGGACTTGATTTCACAAAGGATCGCACAGTTTGCATTTCATCTGATAAAAAGACAACTGTATAAAAAGTCAAAGTTTGACATTTTTATTTTTTGGTCAACCAAGGTTCCTTAACCCTAAAACAATGTTAATATGTGATTAGAATCATCATTCATCAAGAAAAATCAAAGAAAGTGAGTTAACTTGTAAAAGGGGTAACCATAAAAAACTTATAAATTTTCTAAGTTATGGAACAAAGTGGCTAGGGTACCAACTTCCAAGGATCATAACTTGAGATCCAAGCAACCATTTTGGATGGTCCAAAGATGGATTTGTAGCTCTCATGGCATATTTTAAAAGTGTCAACTACATCTCATTCCAATTCTTCGTGGATTTTAAGTTATGGAGTGATCAAAATGGCTGAAAACATGAAAATGGCATTTTTCCAACACTTAGTGAAATTTTCACTAAGTCAGAATCTGCCTTACTTTTTCCAAAATGTAGGGACATTTTTCATCTTGATCCAAGTCAAACTAGGTCTAGGGGTGGACATCAAAGTTGAAGTATGCCATGAGGGCTTTCCAACAAGTACCAGATCATCTCCAAATTCCATTTGAGCAAGGAGATACAACCCTTGGGACATGGCATCCTGAACTGGTTTTTCAAGGCAGAATTATGCACATTTGCTCGATTTATCCAAATCTAATAAATCCAAGCCTTGTCGTCATTTTGGACACATCTGAGGATCAAATCCAAGGGGGGTGATCTGATCTCCAAGCCTCAAAAGTCCAAGAATCTACAAGTAGCATGCCAAACCTAAAAGAGCTAAAAAGTGCCAAGACTCCAATTTTGTTTCCAAGCATTCAATGGATGCACCAAGGTGGCATGAACTGAGCCTATTCCAACTGAATTTAGTCCAAGTTTATCTCTGAACCAAAGCTACAAAGCCTGTGCTCTAATCTCAAGTCAATGGCTAGAGGAGACTTGAGATTCCTTTTGCATAATATTGGCCAAAGGCATGCTGCAGCCTCCATTCACTATGGATGCCAAAACAAACTTGACACACTATAAATAGACATCAATTGTGATCAATTTGAGTACACCAAAGCACCCAAACTGATGCTTTCCTCAAAATCCCTCTCTTTAGGCAAAAATGCCTTCTTTTGCAAGGTATCTCTGAGTTTTTGAGTTAGTGAGCAATTCCATCATAGCTCATGATCCAAACACATCCAATATGTCATATCTAAGTTGTCCAAACTCTCATATGTGACCTGTAACACCAAAATCACAAAGTCCCCTCTCAAAACCTCAAAATTGGACTTTTTTGCATTTTTCAAGCCATGTCTTGATTCAATCACTTTCAAAACCAGATAAGGCCTCAAACACACTTCAAATATCATCCTTGAACTATCCCAAATGGTTCCCCACATATGGAACACCATTTGAGAAAGTTGCCATATTGGCCACTTTTGCCCCTTTTGCAAGAAAGAGCTCAAACTTGTTCCTAAGGATTCCAGCTGGTGGTGGTCATTCTAAAAGCTTCTAAGGGATCAATTGAGAGTGTCTAAAGCATCAAATTATTTCTGGCACAAGAAACTTGGCAGATAGCACAAAAAGCTCCTAAAGAGGTAAGCATCACAACTTGAACTCCTTAAAATATGCATTGCTTTGAAGTCCACTAATCATACACCTCTCATACATGTTGTATATGTTGTGTTTGAACTAATTCATCATGTAATTCATGCCTGTACCATGAGGTAGCACAAAAAATGCAAATGGAGGCCTATTTCAAAACCACTATCGGGTTTTAAAATGGGGACCTCATCTGAAAAAACCAAGGGCACCATTGGATTCTTTCTGAAATTCTGGGCAGGATAGACCTAAATTTTGTCCCAATCGATGGAGAAATGAGAAAGTTACAACCTTTACGTTTTGGACCAAAACCTTGCCTTGCCTTGCCTTGGCCAGGCCTAAAACAAGGCACCCTTTAAGTATTCATGGGGTGGTTTTGATACACGGATGTATCACCACCCCAGTGGTAGAAGGCGCTCACTGCATCCTAGGGGTCTGGGGTTCGAATCCCCCTCGCCCCAGACCCTCTTTTTACCATTTTTCCACTTTTTTTTTTAATATTTGTCACATTATTTTAAATGATTTGAAAAATTAATTTCTCTCTCAATTTTAATCATTTTTTAATGGTTCTTTTTCTGAAAAATCACAAAAATATTAAAATATTTTATTCTACAAAAAAAACAGATTTATATTATTATTTTAATATAGTTGGTATTTTTGTAAATAAATTCATTTTTATTGTTTTTTAAACATTTTAAAAGTGAATTTTTATCTTGAAAATCAAAACCAAATGAGTTTTAAATCATCTTGTGATTAAAACATCATTTTTCAAACTTATTTGGTGTTTCATCATTATAATTAATTTTCTTTGAATAAATACTTAAAAAATGATGAAATTAGGGTTTTTTCGATTTTCACCCTAACAAATCTTTTTCAAACACTCATGGGCCTCTAATACAGTGTAGACCCAACCCCTTTCAACCAAAACAATTTTTGGGCCTCAGACATTGTATAAGTCCCAACACATTTTCAAAAACCACGGCACGATCGCCAGTTCAAAAATCAAATAACCTGGGCTTCTCCTTGAGCTATAAGTCCCACTTCTTTTCTTTTAAAACAATATTTGGGCCTCTAATAAAGTGTAAGACCCAACCCTTGTTGTACATAAATGATTTTTGGGCCTCAGATATTGTACAATTCCCGACACGATGGAAAATCTCTGCGTGATCGCCATTTTCAAATAGAAATCAAATGGGTCTCCCCTTGAGTTGTAAGCCCCATCACTTGTACAAAAATAAATCTTTGTGCCTCTAATAAAGTGTAAGACCTAACCCCTTTGTACATAAAACCTTTTTGGGCCTCAGTCGTTGTGTAAGCCCCGTTACGATCTTCAAAACAACGGTGCGATCACTGTTAAACCTTGGGCCTCTCCTTGAGTATAAGCCCCAATAATCTTTTCAAAACAACTTCCCTTTTGATTTAGATTCAATATATATGTTGTTATCAAAACTTTCTTTAATTTCTTTGAACAACTAACAATACAGCATGAAAGCTTGCTCACCTGTAAGTTTTATCTGCTTTCATTTACATGCTTTAATATATATAACTGTATTGTGGGAAGCTACGCACTGTAAGTCTTTCTTTCATACCCTTTTAAATACATGTCATATATCAATTGTATATATACTAGTATAGTTATTTAGAGTTTTCCCCGCTGTCGCTCCCGGGATTTTCATCCTAGTACAAACGCGAAAGTGGCACCGAACAGAGTCGCCAGCAATGTGTATTTATCCCAAGAGAGGGAAAGGAAACACCGCATAAACCTGAAGGAAAGGATAGAGCATGGTCTTGCGACCAAAAGAAATGGGTTCGGGAGTCGGTTACGCGAGAGGAAGGTATTAGCACCCCCTCGCGTCCATCGTACCCGATGGGATCCACGCTTGCTTGTCTCGATCAAAGGGTGATAGAAAAGAACACTGGAAGAGGAACTGAAAGAAAGAAAGGAGAAAGAAAAGAAAAGGAACGGGAACAAATGTAGGGAAAATAAAAGAAGTGCTCGCATGGGCCCTACCCCACTGCCTACGTATCTCATCGGGAACATGAGAATCAGAGCGACGTAGTTCCCCTCACTAGGGATGAATTGTTTGTGTTTTTTTATAGAACGGCTTACGTTCTAGCTCAGGTGTTGCAGGCTCGCTGGTCCGAGTGCGTTACCGTCTTGCAAGAGAACGAGTAGGAGCACGTTCGTACGTTGAGAGTGAATGAGGTGAGAAAAGAATTCCCGAAGGAAAGACGTTATTGTTTGTTTTTGTCTTTTAGAAGGAAGTGTTTTGGATTTGTTTGCATATGACAGTGTATCCAAATCTTAGTCATCGGAATGTGTACATTCTCACATTCCAAGATGGAATGGGTAAGAAAGCACACTAAGAGTGAAGAAGACCTCCACACTTAGCTCCAATTGTCAAGGTTCAAACACACTAGCATACTTGTGTTTATTAAGTGTTTTTGTTGATTATGAAGTGAAGAAGTGTTTTATTATTTGCACCTTCAACAAGTATTGCATTTAAGTCCCTCATACAAGATCAAATGTTTAACACATTGACCCAAGATGGGCTATATGCTACACATTCTAAGATTACAAGAGAAGACCCCTTATAATCTTTTCTCTATATGAAAGGCCTAAATGCAATAAATGCCTACCTTTATTATGTGTTTTGAATTTTCTTTGAGATGAGAAAAGAGACTCAAGAGAGGAGAAAAGGTAAAACCTATATGGACTAAGACTCAATCCTAATTGAAGATTAAAGGGAGTGATCCTAAAGGTTTGTGAGGTTTTAACCTAAAATCTAAAGAAAGAAAGAATTAAACAATTCACTTCCAAAGTAGAAGATGAATTGTAACTCAAAAAGGGAAAGTAATGAGTTGTTAAAAGAAAGCACATAAGTGCTTAGCAAAACACAAAATGGAATTGTAAAAGAGAAAGGATAGAAGTTGAATGTGGATTCCTTATCCACACTCAATTGAAACTTACCAAAGCCCCTACATGGTTAGCACAATCACTTACAAGTAAAGTAAGAAAATATAATGAACAAATCAAATTCAAACAAGTTGACAAACAAAGTAAAATGAGATTGAATGCTATACATGCTTCCAAGTCAGAATGTAACTCATATTTACACAACCTAATGTTATCCTAAATGAGCATACCAAATCATGCAAACAAAATCTCAATCCAACAAGAAGCAAAGAAGAAAAGGTGAAGTGATGTGAATGTGGTTCATACTTGTGAAACAAGTGACTTAAGGTGCAAGATAAACATCAAACATGCAAAGGTGAAACCCAAATGTCACAATCAGAAGTCAATTAACATGCTATACATCCTCAAACAAAACCACAACTCATGGCACAAGTGCCTTCATGATCAAGCAAACCAAACATGAGGCATGCATTCACAAAATGAACAAGTTAAACTTCATGCTTCAAACAAATAGCAAACATGCTTCAAAAATTATGACTTTCACCAATCAAACACCTTAAACACATGCCATTAACATATCAAGTCCACAAGCAATGAATCAGAACCAAAGTCACTCAACAATTAGGTCAAAGTCTCATGGAAGTTTCATGCATTCATGCTCAAAGCAACACATCAAAAGTCATCCAAAAAAGACTTAAAAATCATCTCATAAATCTCAAACATACCTCAACATATTGTGACCACAATGCAAAAAGAAAGGCATCAAAATCATTTTTTATGATCAAGAACAAAAATGCACAAAATCATATGTCACATTAAGTATGCATACAAATGGAAATTCAAAAGAAATAATGGAACAGGGGCAAAATGGTCATAAAATCAGTAAATAAAATCATAGAAAATTTCCTAAATGTTTTAAGAATACACATGAATTTTTGTAGAATTTTATTATATGTTTTGGTATTTTTAAAAATTAATTATGAAACGTGTAGAAAGAAATAAAAATGAAAAATAAATGCAAAATGCAGGGGGGTATGAACATAGCAATTGGACAGTTCAAAATCATTGGGCTTCAAAAAAGAGGAGGTGTGAATAGCAATCTGGTTAGGTCCATTAAGCACGCAGAACACAATAGCAAGCATGCACTTCAGTCAACAGAAATTGACTCGTTCTCAGCCAATGGATCAAGTCAAGGTCAATGCGTGGTCAAAGTAATTAAATCCAAGGCACACACGTGAAGGACCACACTCCATACCATGCACTACACCACACGCATGTCACTCTGATTAAAAAAACAAACACGTGCAAGGCATGCTTATTTTAATGCGCTGGCACCACTGTGGCCACACGATGATGAAAAATTAACGGACACGATTAAAACACACCAAAACCCTAGCATCCAAGATCACCGGCCGGAGATGACCTCCGGTCACCTTCTCCGGTCACACTTCCACCGTCTGCAACCTCCAATCTTCCAGAATTCCACAAATGATATACCAAAATGAAGCTGAGCTCACATACATCATGAATGTGCAATCAACTTTCATAGATCACGCATGTACAACACAAACCGAGCCAAAACATTTTGCCCTAAAATCTCATCTAAACTCCTAAAGAGCCTATCAACTAGTCAGGACTCACGCATAGCCTCTAATAAGCTCTAAACATCATAAAGCAATCTAAAGCAACAAGAACTTATGCAATCAAGTTGGAGTAATTGGAACCTGAAATTTGCAGAACTTTGAAACAAAAGAAAACCAGAGATCCACTCTTGATCTTTGAGCTTGATTCGTGCAAAATAAATGCAGTTGAGCCTTGAGATATTGAGAACAGAGAGAGATTCAAGGCTGAGCAATACTTGAAATCTTGAGGACTGTGTGGAAAACTTCTTCAATCCAATGCCATTGATGATGATGATGATGAAGTAAGATGGAGGATGATGAGGTTCGTGTACAGAGAGAGAGAAAAATGGAGAGAAACTGAGAGAGAGAAAAGAGAAGTTTTTGGAGTGAATGTGAAAAAATGAGAACTGAAAATGAATTGTGAAGTGTGATTTTGTTTTATAATTTGAGTTAACCACGGTTTGGTGAGTGAGTTAAATGAGTTGGATGAGTTAAAGTGAGTGCACCCTAACTAACTGAGTCAAGTTAGTTAGGGGCGAGTTATTGAGGCTGAGTTATGGTGAGGTCAAGCTCATGACAGTTGTGGTGGAAGGGAGAAAAGGAGAGTGAAGCTGCCAATCTGTGCATCAGAAACTTGCTAAGCAAGTTTGTTCCTTCTATTCTCATGTATGGCACGTGACAGTGTGCATTATGTAAGTAACTTGTGCTTGGTTGAAAGAGGAAACAAAAGTGAGGAGGTGTTTGTGGTGTGACTGAACCAAATCATGCAGCATGTCATCAATGTATCAGTGTCAACATATGGTGCTTTGCAAGTGTTTTTCTCTCTACTCCATGAATGAGTTGGTGAGTTTATGGGTTCATTTGGAAGAGGGTACATTGGGGAGCAATATTGGTGTTGAAGACAAGTCAAATGGAGGTGTACAAGATGATGAAAAATAGCTTGAAACAGAAGGAAACTAATTGGTGTATGGGCGTGCAGGTGAGGTTGGCTGGCATGGTGTGTATGGCATGGATTTTCAGCAAGATCACCCTAACTTGGAACCAATATTTCTCCCTTATAACATGATCAAATCAAATTTTGTCCAACATGAACATTGAAGAGTGCACTACAAGGAACAACTTTGATGTTGAAAAGTTTTTCATTTGAGGCCTTTAACCATGAGAAAAATGAGTGGACATTTGGCCCACCAACTGTTTGTTAAAATGATTGCGCGCGTGACCTGAAAATCTTGGTCATGACCTAGTTTTGAACCTACTTTCCTCCAACTTTGATCAATCATATCTCTCTCAATTTTTATCCAATGGAGATGTTCTACACATGGATTTGAAGCTTAAAACAAGATCTTTCATTGAGGCAGAGTGGATTTTTCATTTGGTGCTCCAAATTTAAATGGCCTTGGTTCAAATTCTGATGCAAAATGGCCAAAACTTGCTATTTTTAGTAACCCTACTTCATCCAAAAATGGCAACTTTCCACATCTTGATTTTTTCATGATTCCTTTGGAGTTTCTTGATCAAATTTTGTACATTGGACACATATAACATGAATTTCATGATTTTGGGCTCAAAAAGTCAAGAGTTGACTTTTTCCCCTGATTATTCGACTTGGCCCCAAATTTCCTGATTTTTGATCTTTCTTCCAATTGAACCACTTCTAAAACCAATTGAAATGCAATTTTCCACATACATACACTTAAGGACATATGGAATACCATGACATCAAGTTTTGTTCAAAAATCAAAGATTCCCTGATTTAATGGGAAACCCTAGTTTTGACCCCCTCTGGTTAGGAGGAAATTGCACATCTTCCAAATCCAAATTCCTCAGAGTATGTTGTGTATCCTCTTAAAGGATGATGAGAAATGCCACTTGAGAATGATTTTGAATCAATGAGCTATCTCTTTTGAGGATTTTCCTTCAATTTTTGGACTTCTTGCATAGTGTAAGATGTAATGCTTCAATCTCCTATTGTATCTCTTATCCTTGAGGTTGTGGATGATCAATTGAGATAGTATGAGACATGAAAGGCTTCTTGACTTGCCTTGAGGCAACTTGATTGACCTTTTTGTGCTTTAAATGATCTCTTGATTGTCCACCTTCCACCTGATCACAAGCCCTGATGGTAAGAAGGATGCCATGCTTCATTTTTCTATGTTAAATGCAATGTAATGTTAATGAGGTGGATATGATATGATAAATGATAATGCCATGCTATGATGCCAAAAGGGGAGAGCAAATTTTGGGGTATTACAGCTGCCCCTATTCAAGCGCTGTAGACCTGAATGCCTGAAAGCAATTGCTTTCGGACTTTCAAGGTATATAGTGATTGAATACCAAAAATAACCAAAAATTTGCTCTGGGTGATGAAGAAGAAAAGGGATATAAACCCAACAAGACTGATGGATTGAATCCTCGATGAAACGTCGGAGAGATCTGTCTTTTGAACGATGCCAGACGACTACTGGCTTGCCACGCTGCTGGTGGACTTTAATACTGTCTTTTATGCAATTCCAGACGACTACTGGCCTGCCACACTACTGGTGGACTTTGGAAATGTCTTTTTGAACGACGCCAGACGACTACTGGCCTGCCACACTACTGGTGGACTTTAATAATGTCTTTTTGAACGACGCCAGATGACTACTGGCTTGCCACACTACTGGTGGACTTTGGAAATGTCTTGTTGAACGACGCCAGACGACTACTGGCTTGCCACACTACTGGTGGACTTTAATAATGTCTTTTATGCAATTCCAGACGACTACTGGCCTGCCACGCTACTGGTGGACTTTGCAGCTTCGTGCCACCCGAAGATGGACTTTTGCCAATCCACTGTTGGACTTTTAGAATTTGCCACCCTTAGATGGACTTTTCGCCAATCCACTGTTGGACTTTTGCCACCCGAAGACGGACTTTTGCCAATCCACTGTTGGACTTTTAGCTGCTTTGCCACCCGAAGATGGACTTTCGCCAATCCACTGTTGGACTTTTAGAATTTGCCACCCTTAGATGGACCTTTCGCCAATCCACTGTTGGACTTTTGCCACCCGAAGACGGACTTTTGCCAATCCACTGTTGGACTTTTAGCTGCTTTGCCACCCTTAGATGGACTTTTCGCCAATCCACTGTTGGACTTTTGCCACCCGAAGACGGACTTTTGCCAATCCACTGTTGGACTTTTAGCTGCTTTGCCACCCGAAGATGGACTTTTGCCAATCCACTGTTGGACTTTTGCCACCCGAAGACGGACTTTTGCCAATCCACTGTTGGACTTTAAGAATTTGCAAAATTGTATTACTCTCTGCATCCGTGTCAGACATCTCTGCTGATTCTGCTGAGGAACAATGATCAATGACTTGACTTTAGAGGTTCCTGAGAGGATAATATCTCTGCCGGCGAATGGATGAACAATCCGTCTGCTTCGCATTGTCAAGCTTGCCAACAATAAATTGGACTTTAAGATATGAGGGAATGATGACTCTGCCAGGAATTATTCCATCTGTTTGGGGCTAGATTCTGGTCACAGCAACTCCGCTGGGGATGAGAATTTTTGAATGACGTCCTGCTGGGAAATGAGCCATTAAAACTCTGCTTGGGGATTTATTCAACCCAAAATCCTTTATAGGGATTATCAACCTTCTGACCCAGCTGGGGAAAGGCGGTACCATCCTTGTTGAGGAATAGATTCTGCCGATCTTATAAACCTCTGCGGGGAGAACGACAACTCAGCTGGGGAGTATTGCTGACAAGATTCGATGCTGACATTTGTGGGGATACCATGACCAGAGATACGATCTTGCTGGGTATCAGGGCTACTCTGCCAGGGATATGCAAATCCTGGTTAGAACATTCCCCTGCAATTTGCTAGGAAAGAGTCCTTTGGGGAAACTCAAAGCAAATCCACAGTAGTCTGCCGCAGAATATGACTGTCAAGCTTAGGATAAGTACCACAATGCCCCATGTTAGGCGAGCTTTCCTTTAGACAATTCCGTTGGGGATGACGAGTTTATAACAAACTCTGCTGGAGGAAACTGCTTTAAAACGTCTCGTGCTGGGGAATACCTTTTGAGAGGATTTTACAGAAGACCAACTGTCCTCAAACTCTACTGGGGATGATCAACACTTCATGCTGGGGAACCGAACAATTTGTCCCCGAAGAGGATGTCATAAGAGGATTTTACAGAAGATTTAGCTTCTTCAAACTCCTGCGACTTCGCTGAGGATAACGACCATCAAACTCTAGTGGGGGGTGATCAACACTTCATGCTGGGGAAACAACATGCCCCATGCTTAAGAAAACCAACAATTTGTCCCCGAAGCGGATGTCCTAAGAGGATTTTACAGAAGATCTAGCCTCTTCCAACTCTTGTGACTTCGCTGGGGATAATGACCATCAGTTTTGGTGTCGACGAGACCACCCTTTTGGGGAACCTGTGACCGTTATCGACACAGAAAAGCTTGTAGTTGTTGGAAGTACTGAATGAGAGAATCGACTTAATAAGATACAACGGTACCCAGTTGAACTTAATTCACTGAGATCGACCCGATGAACGCCGATCTCCTTACCCATAATTGCCCCAGTCTTTTGCGTGGAGTGATTTATTGCTAGTCTTGTGCTTAAAATCATCTGCACCTGCTACCTGCAACAAAAGAATATGCCCACATGCCCCGAATATTGCGTGGCTAGAATCCATCATCCGGGAGTATTCAACATTCGAAGTAATTTCAAATGTTTTTTCTGCGCATGTTATTGTAAGGCTGCCATGTTTTCAAATGCAATGTTTTATCAAAAATTAGGACGTTTTTGCAAACAAAGCAATAAAACAAAAATAGAAAGCTTTTTATTGAAATTCAATTTATTGACTGAGAGCCCAGAATAGGCAATTACATCTGGAAGCAATCCCTGGAAAGAGGTGATCGCTGAAAATTGAGAAAAGAAATTATCCTAATGGCAATGTGAAAACGGAATTCCACTGAGTTTCCATTCTGTTATGACCAGTATGTCTTCAAAACTCCCCGACCTTGCCTTCTGAGGAATGATCAGACCGATTCCTATTCTTCAGAACGTCAGTTGTTCAAACGGTAATGGGTACAGATAACTCAAACCGTAGTCATTCGCTTAAATCCCTCTTTTGTGTGGACCGCCCTTTCAGGTTTTCGATCCACCAGGATACCCTTTTTTGCCTAAGTTGCCCTTTCGGGTTTTCAACTTACCGGGTGTACAATTTTTTCAATTATATCCCTAATTTTTGCCCGAACCTTATTCTGTTTTTGGTTCGCCGGGATGCCCTTTTTTGCCTGGATTTTTTTTCATTCTTATTATCCAGCGGGTCTATTCATGCGAAGTATTTTTTGACTACGTCTGAGTTGACAGGGGATGAAAAGTCTTCGCCATCCATGGTTGTAAGCAATAAAGCTCCGCCCGAAAAGACCTTTTTAACCACAAATGGACCTTCATAATTAGGAGTCCATTTGCCCCTGTGATCTGTATTGGGAGGAAGGATCCTTTTGAGTACCACATCTCCGACTTTGTAAACCCGAGGACGCACCTTTTGGTCAAATGCCTGCTTCATTCTGCGCTGGTATAGTTGCCCATGACATACAGCCGCCAATCGCTTTTCCTCAATAAGGCTCAGCTGATCAAATCTGGCTCGTACCCATTCAGCTTCATCTAGCTTAACATCCATCATAACTCTGAGGGACGGAATCTCCACTTCAACTGGTAGTACTGCCTCCATACCATATACGAGTGAGAATGGGGTTGCCCCAGTGGACGTGCGTACCGACGTTCGATACCCATGCAAAGCAAATGGTAACATCTCATGCCAATCTTTGTACGTGACAACCATCTTCTGCACAATCTTCTTGATATTTTTGTTGGCCGCTTCGACCGCGCCATTCATCTTTGGGCGGTACGGAGAAGAATTGTGATGTTCGATTTTGAAGTCCCGGCATAACTCAGCCATCATCTTATTGTTCAAATTAGAACCATTATCAGTAATGATTCTTTCGGGAACTCCATATCGGCAAATGATATCCCGTTTTAAGAAACGAGCGACCACTTGCTTTGTAACATTGGCATAGGATGCAGCTTCAACCCATTTGGTGAAGTAATCAATTGCCACCAAGATGAAACGATGACCATTGGAAGCTGTAGGCTCAATCTTTCCGATCATATCAATGCCCCACATGGCAAACGGCCAAGGCGACGACATGATACTCAACGGATTTGGAGGCACATGCACCTTGTCTGCATAGATCTGGCATTTATGGCATTTGCGGGCATATTTGCAACAATCTGACTCCATAGTCAACCAATAATATCCCGATCTTAACAACTTTTTAGCCATTGCCTGCCCTCCGGCGTGGGTACCGAAAGAGCCTTCGTGCACTTCAATCATCAACAAGTCTGCTTCATGTCTATCCACACATCTAAGCAGGACCGTGTCAAAATTCCTTTTATACAGCACGCCATCTTTGTTCAGGAAGAAACTACCAGCTAACCTTCTCAACGTCTTCCTGTCTTTGGACGATGCCCCGGACGGGTACTCTTGACTTTTCAAGAAACACTTAATGTCATAAAACCATGGCTTGTCATCAGGCGTTGCATCGACCGCAAACACAAATGCTGGTCTGTCAAGGCGGGATACCTCAATCTTAGGTACATGGTTCCATCCTTGCACTTTGATCATGGAAGACAAAGTGGCCAAGGCATCAGCGAACCTATTCTCATCTCGAGGAATGTGGTACAGTTTCACTGTTGTGAAAAAAGTCAGCAATCTCCTCGTATAATCTCTATACGGCACTAGATTTGCTTGGTGCGTGTACCAACTCCCTTTCACTTGATTGATTACCAAAGCTGAATCACCGAATATATCAAGGGTTTTAATCCGTAGATTAATCGCCTCCTCGATCCCCATTATACAAGCTTCGTACTCTGCTTCATTGTTGGTGCATCCGAAAGTTATTCGGGCAGTGAAAGGCATATGAACACCTTCCGGCGTGATAAGAACTGCTCCAACTCCGCACCCATTCATATTGACAGCCCCATCAAACATCAGACTCCATTTGGATTCAGGGTCTGGCCCCTCCTCCGGAAGTGGTTCCTCGCAGTCTTTAGCTTTGAGAAACATGATGTCTTCATCAGGGAAGTCAAATTTCATGGGTTGGTAATCATCAATCGGCTGTTGTGCAAGATAGTCGGACAAGATACTTCCTTTGATGGCCTTTTGTGAAGTGTACTGAATGTCATACTCTGTCAAGACCATTTGCCACCGTGCAACTCTGCCTGTCAATGCTGGTTTCTCAAAAATATACTTGATAGGATCCATTTTCGAAATCAACAAGGTCGTGTGCCTAACCATATATTGCCTCAATCGCTTAGCGGCCCATGCAAGCGCACAACATGTCTTTTCAAGCATTGAGTATCGGGACTCACAATCATTGAACTTTTTGCTCAGGTAGTAAATAGCATGCTCCTTCCTACCTGTCTCGTCATGTTGACCGAGAACACAACCCATGGATCCTTCAAGCACTGTCAGATACATTATCAGCGGTCTCCCTTCAACTGGAGGCATTAGAATCGGAGGTTCCTGCAAGTATTCTTTTATCTTATCGAATGCCAATTGGCAATCGTCATTCCACCTGACCGTTTGATCTTTCCTTAACAATTTAAATATTGGCTCACACGTGGCTGTTAGGTGAGATATGAACCTCGCAATGTAGTTCAATCTACCCAAGAAACCACGAACCTCTTTTTCTGTTCTCGGTTTAGGCATTTCTTGTATCGCTTTCACCTTGGCAGGATCAACCTCGATTCCTCTTTCGCTCACAATGAAACCCAGTAACTTTCCTGAACGTACCCCAAACGTGCACTTGTTTGGGTTTAATCTCAGACGGAACTTTCTCAACCTTTCAAACAGCTTTTTCAGGTTAGTCAGATGTTCCTCTTCGGTTCTCGACTTGGCAATCATATCATCTACATAACATTCGATCTCCTTATGAATCAAGTCATGAAACAATGTCACCATCGCCCGCTGGTACGTTGCCCCTGCGTTTTTCAACCCAAAAGGCATTACTTTATAACAATAAGTACCCCACGGAGTAATGAACGTGGTCTTTTCCATATCTTCAGGTGCCATCTTGATCTGGTTGTACCCGGAGAAACCGTCCATAAATGAGAACACTGAAAAATGAGCTGTATTATCGACCAGCACATCAATATGGGGTAGTGGAAAATCATCTTTCGGGCTAGCTTTATTAAGATCTCGATAATCCACACACATTCTCACTTTTCCATCTTTCTTCGGTACTGGCACGATGTTGGCTACCCATGGAGGATACTTTGTCACAGCAAGAAAACCAGCGTCCCACTGCTTCTGGACTTCCTCCTTAATCTTTAAAGCCATGTCGGGGTGAGTCCGACGAAGTTTCTGCTTGACTGGCGGACATTCTTCTCTCAATGGTAGCCTGTGCACAACAATATCCGTATCCAACCCCGGCATGTCTTGATACGACCAGGCGAAGACGTCAACATACTCGCGCAACATTTCCGTCAAAGTTTGCTTCACATCTGCTCGCAAGCTGGCACCAATCCTGATCTCTTTTTGGGCGTCCTCGGTACCAATATTGATGATTTCTACAGTCTCCTGATGAGGCTGGATGACCCTTTCCTCTTGTTTCAACAATCTGGCCAGTTCTTCAGAAAGTTCACAATCTTTCTCATCCCCTTCTTCGGCTTGATAAATCGGATTGTCAAAGTCATACATGGCCATATCAAAATCGTTATCAGTGGTATCCGGAGGATCAAGTCTGCATGAACGGGTTCATGCCTTATTTTAGAATTTATTTTTAAGCAAAACAAAAGAAAATGAAACATTGCCATTTTATATTTTGTGCAAAAATAAAAACTGAAAGACAGAGAACAAAATTTGATTGCAAAACGTCCTTTATTAATGATTAAACATTGCAAATGCAACCATGGTGGCCCTACAAATGAATCTATACGCCTTGGGCAGAGCGCAAGATTTTGTCATGCATTATGGTTAGAAAAAACAAAGAAAAATTACTCTGTCTGAAGAGTAACCCGGATGACTTCTTCAACGGACCAATTTTGCACTTGTTGTCCCGGAGCACGAGGGCGTACCCAGTTGTCCAGGTCACAATTACTGTCAACACTATCCTCTGTGGCTGCACAAGACTGGTCCGTGTAGATAATTCCCCCACTATTAAAAGTAATGGGTCCCCTGCTCCCCGCATCTGAAGTTGTAGAAGGATGATAACCAATACCAAATTTGTCTTCCTTCATTGGGGTCTCTATCAACCTGCCCCAACCTTGGGCGTTGCCTGCCCTGACGACTTCGACAGCTTGTTTGTAAGATGAAATGGAGGTACCAGCCCCAACTGGTACAGAAGAAGACTCAGGTGCATCGTCAATATTGACTGCTTCAAATGATTGGCACAGCATCTCATGAATTTCCCCATCCATTTCAATGTACTTGAACGTGGACAAGTGACTCACAAAGATGTCTTCCTCCCCACACACTGTCACAACCTGCCCTTCAAACTCATACTTCAGCTTTTGATGTAGAGTAGAAGTAACAGCCCCGGCTCCGTGAATCCAAGGGCGCCCCAATAGGCAACTATATGCAGGTTGTATGTCCATTACATGGAACGTGGATTTGAATACCTGTGGTCCAATTTGTACGGGCAATTCCACCTCACCAAACACAGATCGTCTAGTTCCATCGAATGCTCTGACCACCAATTCACTAGGCCTTAAGATCAAACCATCAACCTCCAGCTTCATCAATGCCCTCTTGGGCAATACATTGAGTGATGAACCAGTGTCTACCAGTACATGAGATAACACTGCGCCCTTACACTCCATCGTGATATGCAAAGCCTTATTATGGTTTCTTCCTTCAACAGTCAAATCTCTACTTGTAAAGCCCAAGCCATGGCTAACATTAACATTGGAGATTACGCCCTCGAGCTGATTAACAGTAATTTCTTGTGGCACGTATGCACTCTTCAACACTTTCAACAACGCCTGCCGGTGCGCATCAGAGCACATCAATAGTGACAAGATTGAAATCTTTGAAGGGGTCTGATTCAGTTGGTCCACAATCTTATAATCGCTTTTCTTGATTATCTTCATAAATTCTTCCATTTCCTTATCAAAAATAATCTTTGTCTCGGCTTCAGGTGTAGGCACACTTTCAACCACCTGTTTACCTTTAGCCTTTGCTGCATCTTCTACCTCCTTATCACTTCTCAAGGTTTGGGGAGCGAACAACCTTCCACTCCTTGTAAAGCCCCCTACACCCCCTACATTATCAACATTTGGGCTGACTGATGACTCAACTTCCTGTTTTTTACCTTCGTAATATACATCTGCCCCATAGTGCCATGGGATAGCTTTCGTAGACGTGAACGGAATTGGTCCTGGCACCGTGATAGTGACAGGACTGGGCCTATCTGGCGCAACACTCGCCACGGGAACTGCATTGACCGGCATTTGAATCTCAGCGGGAGTGTAATAGATGGTCACGGTTGATATCTCATCAGTGTCTTTCACGACTCTGTCGAACTGTAGACATCCTTCATCGATCAGATTCTGTAAACCCATCTTCAACTTATCACAACCGTTCTCCTGATTCATACACTCAGAGCAATCTTGATTACAGCCCGGGAACACCTGTCCCTTCAATAAACGATCTTTTACAACCAACAAAGAAGTTTTCACTTGATGAACGTCTAACACCAAATTCAATCTCCTCCCATCTTCAATAGCGTACACATTTGCTGCGCTATGATCAGGCATGGGATGCTGAGTAATATTAGGAGCGGGAGAGAAATTAATGGCTTTAGCATCAATCAAATCTTGTACTTTATGATGGAAAGCCCAGCATTTTTCAATGGAGTGCCCCTGAGCACCTGAGTGGAACTCACAACGAGCATTAGCATCGAAGTTAGGTGGCAGGTTTCCAGCAACCGGAGCTTTCATAGTACGGAGTTCTACCAACTTTAACTCGAGTAGCCGGGGCAACAGCGCGGCATAAGTCATAGGGAGAGGATCCATCTTACGATCCCTCTGTCTAGACCTTTGCTGGAAAAAAGGTTGTTGCTGTTGAACTTGTTGTTGGGGTTGTTGTTTCTGAACGGACGGTGTGGGGATTGTCACAGCATCTACCTGATAATAAGCTCGAGAACGCCCTCTGCCTCGTCCTCTAAACACAGCATTCGTATCACCTTCTCTTCTTTTCTGGTTACTAGCAAACGGTTTCTTCGTCCCCGAAGAGCCAGCCCCACTCACATCCTGGATCTTTCCAAGCTTTAGCAGACTTTCTATTCTTTCTCCCGCAATCACAATATCAGCAAATCCAGTTGACGGACAAGCAGCTAATCTATCCAGATAGGCCCCTTGCAAGGTGCCCATGAACATATCTGCCATTTCTCTGTCTGACAAGGGAGGTTGGACCTGGGCAGCCATTTCCCTCCACCTCTGTGCATATTCTTTGAAACTCTCCTTGGCATTCTGGGACAATCCCTGCAATTGGGTGCGGTTGGGCGCCATGTCGATATTATACTGGTATTGCTTCAGGAACGCTTCTGCCAGATCTTTCCAATTCTTCACAGCAGCTCTATTCAACTTCATGTACCAGGTCAAGGATGCCCCCGCCAGACTGTCCTGAAAATAGTGCATCCATAGCTTCTCGTCATCCGTATGGGCTGAAATCTTCCCAAAGTAAGCTTGAAGATGCGTTTGGGGACACGCGTTGCCGTGATACTTATCAAAAGTGGGAGGCTTGAATTTAGGGGGAATTCTGACTCCTGAGACCAGCCCCAAGCTGGTAACATCAATACCCATAGAGTTCTTGCATTCTATGGCCCTGATCTTTTCTGCTAACTCATCATACCTTCGATCCCCTTGATTACCCACATCAGCATCCAGCAGAGTAAATTGGTCTTCCAGAGTATCTTCAAGAGTAACACCAGCCTGCCTACCATTTCCATTACCCCGATTGTTACCACCAGGAGGAGGGTTGCCACCGGGAGGAGGAATGCCATGTCCCTGTGAATTGTCATGATGATCACCTTCGGGCACATTGTCGGGACGCTCTACCAGAAGCCTCAGTCTCTCCTGATTTTGCGCCATGCCAGTCATGAGGGTCATGAACTGGTCCATACGCGCCCTCATTTCCGCCAAATCACTTTGCACTTGATCCATGATTCTTACTTGATTCCTTCGCGTCGAATATCGGTGAATATGACTCTCCGCTATACTGCCTGAAACCAAATAAAGGTTAGAGTCCCTGCAACGAGTACCTGAAAAGCAAGTAACAAAAAAAATGCAAAATGATATGCAATGCCATGCAATGCCATGTTTGTCATTTCCGAGGTGCTTTATACCCTGATTCCAATCCAAACCACAGAAATCTGAAGACCAGAAATCGTGATATAAAGAGACGTATTGTGGTCATGTGCTTGTGTGCAGCTATCTGATAAGGAATAATTCTGAATAAAACTGCTCATACTCATTCAACAAAGTATTCAAGTACATTTAAGAAAGGTTCAACCGCAAATGCAATACAAGGAAGAATGGATCCATCAACAAGCCTGATGGTAACCATTAACAACAAAATACAGGGAAAAGAACATCAATCTGACAATTCCACATCCTTCAGCTTATCACTTGAGTATTTGATCTCCTCAAAAAGTATACGGGTACGCTGGTGATTCGGCTTTTCAATCATTTCTTTGATCAAGACATCCCTTTTCTCAAGAGCTTCATTTAAAGAACCCATATGCAGCATCAGAGCCTCGTCATCACACACTCCTTTGTGTCTCTTTATGCCGGCTTGCGTCTTGAGTATCTCTCTTTCTATCATGGCTTCTTCAAGCTCTTTCTTGGTATTCTTCAACTGGCTTCTAGCTTCTTCTAACTGTTCTTGACTCTTACCGAGACTTTCCCGATACTTTCTCCTCTGCTCATGTGCCTTTTTAAGCTCCTCGTCTTTAGTCTTCGACTGATCCTTTAATTCAGCATTCTCTATCCTGACTTCATCCCAAGCTTGACGAAGTTGAGCTAATGAATCCTTGCTTCGGGCTAAAGCCTGTTTTGTAATCTTGTGAGCCTGACTAGTGTCATCTGCTCCCAAAGTAAGTTTCCGAAAGTACCGAGCTCGGTCATCAAAATCTTCCTCTTTGTCAGCCAAGGTTTTTTCCGCTTTCAAGGCTCTCTTTTCCAACTCTTTGTTGTCAGCTAGAGCTTTCTGAAGACATCTGCTCATTCCAGAATTCTCTATCTGCAACTCTCTGACCATTTTCTTCCACTTCTCACATTCTTCAATAGCCACCATAGTGGGTTGTTCTGGCTGTACTGCACATAAAAGAGGTCCCCTTGAAAAGGGTAAAAGCAATTCCTTTACTTTCGTCTCAATCCACCTGTCATATTCAGGATAAGATCTACAATCTCCTTTTCCAAAAACTGCTTTTCCAATTTTGTGCTTATCTTTCCAAGCATTCACTACTTCTACCACCTTCGCATCTTTAGTTCCTGTAAAGAATAAAGATTCTTCCACATCTTGCTCTGTAGGAGGATCCCTGGAAGCATACCCAAACTGTCGGATGGCCAAAACTGGATTATAATTGATCCCTCCTTTTCTGCCAATCAAAGGCACATTTGGAAAATTTCCGCATCTTGTGACAAGCTCTATTCTCAACAACCGGTGATCAAACCATACAATGTTATCAGCAGTTAAACTCATCAATCGTTTAGACCATTTCGCCACATCTTTGGTTTCCACAAAGGCACCTGTCTGAGGCAAATGTTTGAAAAACCAATGACTCAGCAGTGGAGTACAACAACTAACAGATCCTCCCCTCCTTTTCTCATTCTTATAGTGCACGGAATGATAAAAATCTCCTAACAAAGTAGGGACTGGATTTTTAAGAACGAAAACTCTTGTCGCTTGCATATCCACAAAGTCTTGCTGATTGGGAAAGAAAACTAGGCCATATATGCAGAGAGCCAGAATGGAATTGTAAACCGTCCAATTTTTAGCACTTGCAGCCTCCTGGGCCTGTCCAGACAGAAATTCTAAATGAAATCCGCTAACTCCATTTTTACTGCTCACACCACTCTTTATCACTGCCTGATCCATTTGTAAAGCAGCAGCAATTTCTTTTACGCTGGGAGAACTACCAGAGAAGAATGGTATTGCCGACGTGATCGGAATTCCCAAAATAAATGAGAATTCTTCCAGTGTTGGCATCAAAATGTAATCTGAAAAAAGAAAGCACCTCAACGAAGGCTCGTAGAACTGCAGCAGAGTGTGCAAAGCATCATGTTCATACTTGGTGATTGTACGGACCATCCCAACCAAATTCCCGTAGCTCTTCTGAAATCTATCAAGAATACCCGGACCAGCCATATCTATAATTTTGAGCAATGAATCCAAGACAGGATCTGGAAACTTGTAAGACACATTGTTCTTTCTCTCGGCGACGATCTCTGTTGAACCCATGGATTGGAATCAGAAATGTATTATGCACCTGAAAATGACAAACATAACTGTTATGATATGGTAATGCAATGCAAAAGGGCATGTGATCAGGTAATCAAGTGTCGGTGTCTGTATTGAACTGTGTGCACTGTGTCTCTGTACTGAGTCTGGCAATATCTGAGATGAACACTTAAATCACTGTCATAGGATACAATGTCTGAAATCATCGTAGAATCACAAGTAAGGTAGGTAGGAGGCTGGGTTTCCTGCAACCTGTAAACATCCCGCCCATGCTCACATGTGGTTCTTAGAAAATAAGGCTTGTCAGCTTCGGAGGTTTGAGAAGCAATAGCACATTCAGCCCGTAGGATACAATGCTATGCCAATCAAAGAGGTCGTCCACTGACTCCCCTTAGAAAATAAAGGTCATCCTATGCAAGTTCCAAAGTGGGCCCTCGGGTGCGAATGGGTTTGCCACAGAATGTGGTCTGCCATTGTCACCACTAAAGAGGGATATTTCCACTAAGGTCCTCATGATCGGTCACTAGAGTCGACAGCTCTCTAGATCTACATCCTGGAATACGCAAGATGCGTATGCCATGATGTGTCCCAAGATAGCCTCGTCTAGCTGTGAATTTCGTGAACACCCAACGCACTCCAAACGGCACGTAGGTCCCACTACTCTCCACTCTAATTCTAAGTGTATACTCAAGCCTGTGTAATGGGCTTATCTCTCAGAAATCCCCATCCCGCCAAACAGAAAATAGCACAGTCCAACACAACAGTAATAATATGATATGTAATGCTAAAAAGCAGTAAATACAGTAATGTACAGTAAAGCAGTAAATAACCATACAATAAAATGGTAAATATAGCACAACAGTAAACACCCAATGAAAGAAAAACAGACAAGCGCTAGGATTGACTCGCTTAGGGATGGACCAGCAATAGGTCAACCTCATTCTCCCCAGCAGAGTCGCCAGCTGTCGCTCCCGGGATTTTCATCCTAGTACAAACGCGAAAGTGGCACCGAACAGAGTCGCCAGCAATGTGTATTTATCCCAAGAGAGGGAAAGGAAACACCGCATAAACCTGAAGGAAAGGATAGAGCATGGTCTTGCGACCAAAAGAAATGGGTTCGGGAGTCGGTTACGCGAGAGGAAGGTATTAGCACCCCCTCGCGTCCATCGTACCCGATGGGATCCACGCTTGCTTGTCTCGATCAAAGGGTGATAGAAAAGAACACTGGAAGAGGAACTGAAAGAAAGAAAGGAGAAAGAAAAGAAAAGGAACGGGAACAAATGTAGGGAAAATAAAAGAAGTGCTCGCATGGGCCCTACCCCACTGCCTACGTATCTCATCGGGAACATGAGAATCAGAGCGACGTAGTTCCCCTCACTAGGGATGAATTGTTTGTGTTTTTTTATAGAACGGCTTACGTTCTAGCTCAGGTGTTGCAGGCTCGCTGGTCCGAGTGCGTTACCGTCTTGCAAGAGAACGAGTAGGAGCACGTTCGTACGTTGAGAGTGAATGAGGTGAGAAAAGAATTCCCGAAGGAAAGACGTTATTGTTTGTTTTTGTCTTTTAGAAGGAAGTGTTTTGGATTTGTTTGCATATGACAGTGTATCCAAATCTTAGTCATCGGAATGTGTACATTCTCACATTCCAAGATGGAATGGGTAAGAAAGCACACTAAGAGTGAAGAAGACCTCCACACTTAGCTCCAATTGTCAAGGTTCAAACACACTAGCATACTTGTGTTTATTAAGTGTTTTTGTTGATTATGAAGTGAAGAAGTGTTTTATTATTTGCACCTTCAACAAGTATTGCATTTAAGTCCCTCATACAAGATCAAATGTTTAACACATTGACCCAAGATGGGCTATATGCTACACATTCTAAGATTACAAGAGAAGACCCCTTATAATCTTTTCTCTATATGAAAGGCCTAAATGCAATAAATGCCTACCTTTATTATGTGTTTTGAATTTTCTTTGAGATGAGAAAAGAGACTCAAGAGAGGAGAAAAGGTAAAACCTATATGGACTAAGACTCAATCCTAATTGAAGATTAAAGGGAGTGATCCTAAAGGTTTGTGAGGTTTTAACCTAAAATCTAAAGAAAGAAAGAATTAAACAATTCACTTCCAAAGTAGAAGATGAATTGTAACTCAAAAAGGGAAAGTAATGAGTTGTTAAAAGAAAGCACATAAGTGCTTAGCAAAACACAAAATGGAATTGTAAAAGAGAAAGGATAGAAGTTGAATGTGGATTCCTTATCCACACTCAATTGAAACTTACCAAAGCCCCTACATGGTTAGCACAATCACTTACAAGTAAAGTAAGAAAATATAATGAACAAATCAAATTCAAACAAGTTGACAAACAAAGTAAAATGAGATTGAATGCTATACATGCTTCCAAGTCAGAATGTAACTCATATTTACACAACCTAATGTTATCCTAAATGAGCATACCAAATCATGCAAACAAAATCTCAATCCAACAAGAAGCAAAGAAGAAAAGGTGAAGTGATGTGAATGTGGTTCATACTTGTGAAACAAGTGACTTAAGGTGCAAGATAAACATCAAACATGCAAAGGTGAAACCCAAATGTCACAATCAGAAGTCAATTAACATGCTATACATCCTCAAACAAAACCACAACTCATGGCACAAGTGCCTTCATGATCAAGCAAACCAAACATGAGGCATGCATTCACAAAATGAACAAGTTAAACTTCATGCTTCAAACAAATAGCAAACATGCTTCAAAAATTATGACTTTCACCAATCAAACACCTTAAACACATGCCATTAACATATCAAGTCCACAAGCAATGAATCAGAACCAAAGTCACTCAACAATTAGGTCAAAGTCTCATGGAAGTTTCATGCATTCATGCTCAAAGCAACACATCAAAAGTCATCCAAAAAAGACTTAAAAATCATCTCATAAATCTCAAACATACCTCAACATATTGTGACCACAATGCAAAAAGAAAGGCATCAAAATCATTTTTTATGATCAAGAACAAAAATGCACAAAATCATATGTCACATTAAGTATGCATACAAATGGAAATTCAAAAGAAATAATGGAACAGGGGCAAAATGGTCATAAAATCAGTAAATAAAATCATAGAAAATTTCCTAAATGTTTTAAGAATACACATGAATTTTTGTAGAATTTTATTATATGTTTTGGTATTTTTAAAAATTAATTATGAAACGTGTAGAAAGAAATAAAAATGAAAAATAAATGCAAAATGCAGGGGGGTATGAACATAGCAATTGGACAGTTCAAAATCATTGGGCTTCAAAAAAGAGGAGGTGTGAATAGCAATCTGGTTAGGTCCATTAAGCACGCAGAACACAATAGCAAGCATGCACTTCAGTCAACA
The DNA here is from genome assembly GCA_022829125.1 of Lathyrus tuberosus. Taxonomy (NCBI): domain Eukaryota; kingdom Viridiplantae; phylum Streptophyta; class Magnoliopsida; order Fabales; family Fabaceae; genus Lathyrus; species Lathyrus tuberosus. The sequence continues at coordinate 3,001,639 of JALAZF010000468.1, read as the reverse complement.
GAAATTGACTCGTTCTCAGCCAATGGATCAAGTCAAGGTCAATGCGTGGTCAAAGTAATTAAATCCAAGGCACACACGTGAAGGACCACACTCCATACCATGCACTACACCACACGCATGTCACTCTGATTAAAAAAACAAACACGTGCAAGGCATGCTTATTTTAATGCGCTGGCACCACTGTGGCCACACGATGATGAAAAATTAACGGACACGATTAAAACACACCAAAACCCTAGCATCCAAGATCACCGGCCGGAGATGACCTCCGGTCACCTTCTCCGGTCACACTTCCACCGTCTGCAACCTCCAATCTTCCAGAATTCCACAAATGATATACCAAAATGAAGCTGAGCTCACATACATCATGAATGTGCAATCAACTTTCATAGATCACGCATGTACAACACAAACCGAGCCAAAACATTTTGCCCTAAAATCTCATCTAAACTCCTAAAGAGCCTATCAACTAGTCAGGACTCACGCATAGCCTCTAATAAGCTCTAAACATCATAAAGCAAGCTAAAGCAACAAGAACTTATGCAATCAAGTTGGAGTAATTGGAACCTGAAATTTGCAGAACTTTGAAACAAAAGAAAACCAGAGATCCACTCTTGATCTTTGAGCTTGATTCGTGCAAAATAAATGCAGTTGAGCCTTGAGATATTGAGAACAGAGAGAGATTCAAGGCTGAGCAATACTTGAAATCTTGAGGACTGTGTGGAAAACTTCTTCAATCCAATGCCATTGATGATGATGATGATGAAGTAAGATGGAGGATGATGAGGTTCGTGTACAGAGAGAGAGAAAAATGGAGAGAAACTGAGAGAGAGAAAAGAGAAGTTTTTGGAGTGAATGTGAAAAAATGAGAACTGAAAATGAATTGTGAAGTGTGATTTTGTTTTATAATTTGAGTTAACCACGGTTTGGTGAGTGAGTTAAATGAGTTGGATGAGTTAAAGTGAGTGCACCCTAACTAACTGAGTCAAGTTAGTTAGGGGCGAGTTATTGAGGCTGAGTTATGGTGAGGTCAAGCTCATGACAGTTGTGGTGAAAGGGAGAAAAGGAGAGTGAAGCTGCCAATCTGTGCATCAGAAACTTGCTAAGCAAGTTTGTTCCTTCTATTCTCATGTATGGCACGTGACAGTGTGCATTATGTAAGTAACTTGTGCTTGGTTGAAAGAGGAAACAAAAGTGAGGAGGTGTTTGTGGTGTGACTGAACCAAATCATGCAGCATGTCATCAATGTATCAGTGTCAACATATGGTGCTTTGCAAGTGTTTTTCTCTCTACTCCATGAATGAGTTGGTGAGTTTATGGGTTCATTTGGAAGAGGGTACATTGGGGAGCAATATTGGTGTTGAAGACAAGTCAAATGGAGGTGTACAAGATGATGAAAAATAGCTTGAAACAGAAGGAAACTAATTGGTGTATGGGCGTGCAGGTGAGGTTGGCTGGCATGGTGTGTATGGCATGGATTTTCAGCAAGATCACCCTAACTTGGAACCAATATTTCTCCCTTATAACATGATCAAATCAAATTTTGTCCAACATGAACATTGAAGAGTGCACTACAAGGAACAACTTTGATGTTGAAAAGTTTTTCATTTGAGGCCTTTAACCATGAGAAAAATGAGTGGACATTTGGCCCACCAACTGTTTGTTAAAATGATTGCGCGCGTGACCTGAAAATCTTGGTCATGACCTAGTTTTGAACCTACTTTCCTCCAACTTTGATCAATCATATCTCTCTCAATTTTTATCCAATGGAGATGTTCTACACATGGATTTGAAGCTTAAAACAAGATCTTTCATTGAGGCAGAGTGGATTTTTCATTTGGTGCTCCAAATTTAAATGGCCTTGGTTCAAATTCTGATGCAAAATGGCCAAAACTTGCTATTTTTAGTAACCCTACTTCATCCAAAAATGGCAACTTTCCACATCTTGATTTTTTCATGATTCCTTTGGAGTTTCTTGATCAAATTTTGTACATTGGACACATATAACATGAATTTCATGATTTTGGGCTCAAAAAGTCAAGAGTTGACTTTTTCCCCTGATTATTCGACTTGGCCCCAAATTTCCTGATTTTTTATCTTTCTTCCAATTGAACCACTTCTAAAACCAATTGAAATGCAATTTTCCACATACATACACTTAAGGACATATGGAATACCATGACATCAAGTTTTGTTCAAAAATCAAAGATTCCCTGATTTAATGGGAAACCCTAGTTTTGACCCCCTCTGGTTAGGAGGAAATTGCACATCTTCCAAATCCAAATTCCTCAGAGTATGTTGTGTATCCTCTTAAAGGATGATGAGAAATGCCACTTGAGAATGATTTTGAATCAATGAGCTATCTCTTTTGAGGATTTTCCTTCAATTTTTGGACTTCTTGCATAGTGTAAGATGTAATGCTTCAATCTCCTATTGTATCTCTTATCCTTGAGGTTGTGGATGATCAATTGAGATAGTATGAGACATGAAAGGCTTCTTGACTTGCCTTGAGGCAACTTGATTGACCTTTTTGTGCTTTAAATGATCTCTTGATTGTCCACCTTCCACCTGATCACAAGCCCTGATGGTAAGAAGGATGCCATGCTTCATTTTTCTATGTTAAATGCAATGTAATGTTAATGAGGTGGATATGATATGATAAATGATAATGCCATGCTATGATGCCAAAAGGGGAGAGCAAATTTTGGGGTATTACACCCGGCAACTAGGTCTAGAACCAAGTAAAGCCAGTTAGTCACTCTTTAAATACCGTCAAAACTAGATCCTCATAGGATTTCCATATACAGTCTTGCCTTCTCTTGGGCTTAAACAATATGGAACAAAGAGAAAGGTAGTATTCTTCGTGAACCTATTCTCAGGTTGTTACCCCTAGAAATTGTCAAAGAAATTCTACTCCCCAGAGTTGATCTATTCTCGATGAATAGCATCTCTTGAGTTTCTTCAAACCTTAGAACTTTCACTAAATGATCTATTCTCGGTGAATAGAATTTCTTGAACTTTTCTTGGTTTGAAACCCACGGGCTTCCTAAAAGCATCCCCGCCTCCTCTTGGGCTTTGTACAAGGACCCTCCGGCCTCTTAGAAGTTCTCATGCCTTCTCTTGGGCTTAATACAAGGACCCTAAAGACCTCCTAAAGGTATAAGACAGAACTTAGTCATCCTTTGCTAGAGCAGTCTTTCCAGTGTCAAATCTCTGGCCAATTTTAAGGTTGATTCTCATCATTTAAAACACCTGCCTCCTCCTGGAGGCATCATACAAAAGATAAAACTCTTCCATACCAGTAGACTTGGACAGTCTAATCCCCTTGAGTCTCAAAGACATTCTCAAGTTCCCTATAAACATAGAAAGAAACCCCGATCATTCTGGATCGATCTCAAGTAGACTGAAACCCATGGGTTCTAAAACCCAGTCTCTCTCCTAAAAATCCCCAAGCAGGGGTTAGTTTATCATCAGGATAACACTATCCTAAATTGGACCTGCCTCTGATCTCTCAACTCTTCTGTAACCCTCAGCAAGAGTTGATTCCCCAATTGGACCTGCCTCGGGATCTCAATAATCCCCAGCAGAAGATAGCCTCCTCTTAGGTTTTGTATAATGATCTTTCCTCAGCAAAGTCAGCCTCCTCTTGGGCTTTGTACAATGATTCTCCCTAGTGGAGCTAACCTTTTCAGACTCTCTTGTTGAGTCAATCACCTCTTAGACTCTCTTGTTAAGTCAATCACCTTTCAGACTCTCTTGTTGAGTCTATCACCTTTTCAGACTCTCTTGTTGAGTCAACCCTCTTAGCTTTAATCTCAGGCTTTGTACGAGACTGATAAAAACACTCTCTTGTTGAGTTGATCCTTTTAGCCTCAATCTTGGGCTTTGTACAAGACATAAATCTTCATCTCTTAAGCTTGGGACATATATCTTCCCCTGAAAAGCCATTTCCTCCCAGCCTTCTTTTAGGCTTTGAGGAATGATTGCCCAAGCAGAATCAAACTCGTTTCAGCCTCAATCTTGGGCTTTGTACAAGACACATAAAAATATCCTCACCAGAGTCAGTTAAATCTCCCCTTTTAGCCTCAATCTTGGGCTTTGTACAAGACACATACAAACCTCCCCGACGGAGTCAAAACCTCTCTCAGCCTCCTCTTAGGCTTTGTATAATGATATCCCCAAAGAGTCAGTATCTTTTTTTGTCTCAATCTTGGGCTTTATACAAGACACCAATATATACCCTCTCTTGTTGAGTTGGTCTTATCCAGCCTCCTCTTAGGTTGAGGGTAAGGATTTCCTCAGTGGAGTCAATCAACCTCTTAGCTTCAACCTTGGGGTTTGATCAAGGCACGCAAAAATCAACAATCCCTCTTTAGAGATGACAAATTCTCTCTCAGTCAAACCTTTTAGCTTCAATCATGGGCTTCGAACAAGACACCAAAATATTATCTTTTTCCTCCCTTAGAATAGGAGGAACTACAATTGCTCTGATTTCCCTGTTTCGTTTAAACGGTAATACGTAGGCAAAAGATTGTGAAATCTTAGCGAGCATACTAATAAAAAACTCTAGGTCCAGTACCTTTATACCAATCAAAACTTAGGTCCAGTACCTTACCAAAAACCTCGGGCAAGCCCGAAATCAAACAAAAACTCACTCACTCTCTCATATTTCCCAAGAAACTTTCCCAACCCATTAACGGATAAACACCATCAAGTACAAAGCGAAACCTAAAGCTAATGTCCTGTGGATAACCACATATAGGATGGGTAAGTGATAACTCCCCATTGTATAACCTGATCCCGGACCCCCAATCTCTTTAAAGCATTTGTTCAGTTAAACATTCGCGTACAAGGTTAGTTTTAGATAGCTTCCCTTTCCCTTCCAGCTTCATGGGATAAATAAGAAATCAGAAAGTAGCACCCCTCCTACCATTACGGTGAGGAAAACCCATCGATAAGGTGGTTGCGTCATCGACAAAAATCGCTCGCTACAACGGTGTCTTGTTTAGAATAGGTCGGATGAGCACCCTATTCAAAACGTAACAAGCCTTACTTATGGCGTTGGCCCAAAAGTATTTTGGAAGTCCACTTTCATTGATCATATTCCTTCCTAATTCTTCCAAAATTTTATTTTTACGTTCCACAACCCCGTTTTGTTGAGGGGTACGTGGTGCGGAAAAATTATGATCAATTCCATGGGATTCACAAAATGCTTCAAACAAATGATTTTCGAACTCACCCCCATGATCACTTCTAATTGACACAATGTTCGTATTTAACTTGTTTTGAGATAACTTAGCAAATCTTTCAAAGGCCGAAAAGGTATCACTCTTGTTTGCTAAGAAAATAGTAAAGCAAAACCGAGAAAAGTCATCGACTATTACAAAACCATAATAGTTACCACCTAGGCTTTTGATCCTAGATGGTCCAAAGAGGTCCATATGGAGGAGCTCAAGGGGTCTCATAGTTGAAACAATGTTTTTAAATTTGAAAGAGATCCTTGTTTGCTTCCCCATTTGACAAGCATCACAAAGATGATCCTTTGTGAATTTGATTTTGGGCAAACCGATGACTAGGTCTTTAGAGACTATTTTTTTAAGCAAATCAAAATTGATATGTGTCAGCCGTCTATGCCACAACCATGAATCTTTATTCATAGTGACTAGACACTTGTCGCCATTCAACGATACCTCATTTAAGTCTAGCATATAGACGTTATTCACCCTCAAGCCCTTAAACACATCCTTTTTATCACTATCTTCAACTATGCAACAATCATTTGAAAAAGATACTTTATAATTCTTGTCACGTAGTTGACTAATGCTTAAAAGGTTATGTTTAAGGCCTTCCACAAGAAGCACATCAGAGATAGTAGTAGATGAGGGGTTACCTACACTACCTTTGCCAAGAATCTGTCCCTTGTTGTTATCTCCATAGGTAACAACCCCTTTTTCTTCGCCACAAAGTCGATGAAAAGAGATATGTCTCCTGTCATATGTCTTGAGCAGCCACTATCTAGAACCCATCTTCTTTCGGTGGTCTCAAGACTTTGTACCTACATAGTCAATCAAGGGAGAGTAGGTACCCAATTATTATTGGATCCTTTATGGTGAGTGAAACCAAGATTGCATTTAGGCAACCATTGATAAATGCCTTTTGGAACAAGAAATCTTCTAAAACGACATTTAGCAATAGTATGTCCCGGTTTGTAACAATCTAGACAATTACGGTTCATTTGAGGTTTACCTTTGCTATCTCTATCTCGAATCACATACGTATACTTTTGATACGGATTATTCATACTTTCTCGATAGTGTGATCGATCAATAGCAAATGTAACTTTAGGCTTTAGAGCCTTGTCTAATTTGGCCTTAAGGGTTCTCACCTCTTTTTGCCAAATATGACAAGTATCACAGCCCCAATTGAACCAAGAAGACTTATCCTTATCAATTTAGCTTTTGATGTATCCACCATGGAGTTTTTAAGAGCTTCCATTTCCTTTTCGGAATCGGAAACCTTTTTCTCCAAAAATGAAAAAATCTTTTTGTTCGAGGCTAAGCGTTGAAAAGCTTCCGTAGCCTCCTGGTGCAACATATCAAAAGTTTTTTGTAATTCTAAATGAGACATAATGTTAGAGTGATCATATTTAGAGTGTTTTGCCCTTTTCTTCTTGTTTTTACGTGCCATAAGACATAGATTGACGGATTCACTTTCGTCACTTGAGCTGTCATCTTTTTCCGACTCGCTATCGCTCTCCCAAGCGATATATGCTCGTCTAGATTTGTTTGACTTCTTGTGTTAACGACTCTTATCCTTATCCTTGTCTTTGTCTTTCTTAAGTGATGGACAATCTGGCTTGTAGTTCCCGGACTTTTCATAGTTGTAACAAGATCCTTTCAACTTGTTACTCTTGTTGCCTTCATTTCTAGATTGCCTTCTAAATTTAACAAGATTTTCATCCGAGTGCTAAATTTCATTCTTTCGAACATACCTATTGTATATCTTCACAAATAGCCCCGTGTCATCACTCGAATCATCATTTTCATCATTGTTGGTTTCATTATCACTTTGCTCTTGAGATGTGGACTTTGAACAAGAAGCCTTAAGAGCAATCGACTTCTTTTCAGTTTCCTTTGTTTTCTCCTTCTTTACACTCTTCTCATGTTTTTCCAAGCTGATGAGCACTTGCTCATGTTCATCGAGTTTGCCAAATAATGTCGTGAGGTCTAGAGTAGCTAGATTATTGGCCTCCTTGATCGTAGTGACCTTCGGCTGCCATTCCATGTTAAGACACCTCAACATCTTATTAGTAGCAACCTCGTTGGGAACCGGTTTACCAAGTACATGTAATTTGTTGATTATATGAGTGAATCGTTTTTGCATATCCGTAATGGTTTCCCTTTGCTTCATGTAAAAAAGACCGAACTCTTGCGTTAATGTGTTGATTCGGGCCATTTTCACATCATCAGTGCCTTCGTAGGCTAATTGTAAAGCATCCCACATGGCTTTGGCTGTTTCACAATGAGAGACTCGATAATATTCGTCAACTCCCAAAGAGGAGATCAAAATATTTCGAGCCTTCCAGTCATAGCTATACTTTTTCTCGTCCTCCTCATTCCATTGTGCTTCGGGTTTGGGAACAACAACGCCATTTTCACCGGCCATGATTATTTCCATAGGACCGTTTAAAATAACGTTCCAAACCTTCCGATCAATGGAATTTATATGCACACGCATACAATCTTTCCAGTAGCTATAATTCTCGCCTGTAAAATCTAGAGCTCTATCATAAGCCCCTTTAGGTTCGTTCGCCATTTTCTAAGAAGTTTTACCGAAGCACCAGATAAATCGGAGCTCGTGATACCACTTGTAAGACGATGGCTTGGATCTAGAAGGGGGGTTGAATAGATCCCACAATTTATTGCACGCTAATGGTGTTCTAAAAAATGGTTTTAAAAATTTGTTACAGACGCAACCATTGAATCACTCGTCTACAACGAACCACTACCGGAAAGATCGGATATGCGTAACGCCGCTTGGAATGATGCGACGGAAGAGAAAAATAGATGAATAGACAGAAACACAATGTATTCAACCAAATTATATTTACTTGTAATTATCCAATCACCAACGAGATAGGATGACAAAATTTACTCACAAAGTGCTTTAGAGCTTGCGCTTAATCAATTTATCAAACACTTGGCGTGCGCAGCACTCCAAGTGTGAATTTCTAAGTAATATGAATGTAAAGCTAATGCCAAATACAATCCAAGGGATTGTATCGTTTTCACAAAATACTTTTTCAGCTCTATATTACACTATATCAGAAATTTTCGATCAATTGATATTTCACAAGTTCGATTATTATCAAAACGTAAAAGAGATAAGGGAAAGAGAGGACAATGCGATTTGATTAGGCAGTTCCCCAATCATCCTCTCTATGGGTACCTCTGCCCCCAATTCCAAAAATGGAATTGATATATATATATATATATATATATATATATATATATATATATTACTGTTGCAATTGTTTATACAAGAGAAAAACTGAACAATCAAACCCTCAAACGTCTTTGATGTCGATGCAAAGTCTTCTCTCCCCTTAATTCAAGATGAATCAAGTGCCTCGAATTTGGTTGAACAAATCACCGTCTCACACTCCTAAATTACAAGAACTCACAGCTCTTCAATCACCTTCACTCGGTCGATTTCGATCTTCCACAATTCGATACCAAATCTTTCTCATACGATTCTTCGACTGTAGATACTAGACTGAACGAACACTCCGTTCTTCAATCACCTTCTCACGACTGAATCCTTGTAGAGAAACGATTTATGCACAAACCCCCAAAATCACTCGGATTCTTGGAGGACAAAACCTATGGTTTTTTTCAAGAAACAACCATTGATTCTCAACCCAGCACGAAGGATCCACACACCTAAGTCTGAATGTTATCACTTCAAAAATACACAACACTAACAAAAATGGTTATGTGTAGATGTTAGAGAATGTAAGGTTGAAGATGAAGATGAAGAGAAAAATCAATGCCTATTTCACGTTTCTTGTTGTACATGTAAAAAATGAGCCAAAATTATATATATATATATATATATATATATATATATATATATATACTATGCTTAGAAACATAACAGGAATAACAGAATTTTGAAGTAAACAACATAGCAGAAAATTGGTGTAAAACAGGGAACGGTCGACCTATGCAGTGGGGAGGGTCGACCTGAGCAAGGCAGTCAACTAAACTGCGCAGAAAATCCACTTTCGCGTCGACTGGAACAGGACATGCGTCGACACATTCCTTCCAGTTTTTGACAATCTTAAATGCAGATCGTATGAGTCGACCGGAGGGTCGACGCGAGCATTCCAGTCGCTGATCCTAAGAAATGCAACTTGTCTGGGTCGACCAAAACAGGGTTGTGAGTCGACTTAAACCCTTGAAACACGTAAAAATCACTATTTTCACATTCGTAAAGGTTCTTAACCACACCTAATGCCCATAGAACATTGCCAACATTATCAAACACATTTAAAACCACATAATGTGCATTGTATATGATATTCTACATGTGAATTCTATTATATGCTAGACATGATATGCTATTCTACACATAAATGTTTTGACATCATTAAAACCGAGTATAGAGACAACTTCCCCTCACAATGAGCACATTGTTCACATTGATGTTTTACAATTTAAGGAATCTTTAGTTTAGCGAGAGTTATTCATTTATGAATTTTGTGTTCTATGTTTCGTATTATGTATGCATGATCTAGTTTTGAATATTTTTGTTGTTTATAAAGTTTGATATTCAATTATTTATATTTTATATAATAAGGTTATTGAATGATCTCACTAAAGTAAAGTAGCATCAATTGAAAATTGACATGTACATGCCACATTTTTGTGATTTTCATGATGAATCTATGTCATTTAGTTATGTCACTATTAGTAATCGTTGACGGCTTTAGAATGATTGATATAAAGAAATTCACTTTGGTTCTATTTATTGACATGACTAATGGACGAGATTATTTGAATATGTTTGAAGTATATATAATGACAAATTTTTAACTTATAAAATCTAACACATGTGTAAAATTATATATGTAACCAGTAGAAGATTGTTAGAATTTAGATCAAAATTATGTTCTTTTATATAGGTAGAGTTACATTCGATTATGAACAAGCACAATATGCTTACCTTAGACGTCACCTTATATTTTTTAATTTGTGTAACATTTGTATTTATAGCTAATAAGGAAAAAAAGAGGTTTTGTTTTGGATCCATGGAGAACAAACTTGGTCATGATGGGATTGAGTGTGGTTAGATTTCATTTTCGTAATTAATTAAAAGTTATATATAATTAGCTATTGAAGTTTGATTAGTTTAATATTATTGTTCTGATCCATGCAATACAATTCGGACCGACAGATTTTTAAAAAAATAATTGATTATAAATTTAAACAATAATTTAATTTTTATAATTACACAAACATCTACATACTTAGAGGCATCAAAATCGACTATTCCATATCTACCGATCAGAAAGCTCCGATAAAACATAGGGTTTGAATATTACAACTAGAGTCCAAATATTGTAAGAATATTTTTAACCTGATTTCAAAAGTTTGAAATCCATTCCAACTAATTCGTATGGTCCAGGGTTAGTTTGGTTGTCCTATATAATTAAAAATTCTAAAAAATTCAAAAACCACACAGAAATGATATTTCACTAAATTTTATGTTTTATATTATTTTTTTTAAAATTTTTAACATTATATATAAATATAATTAAATTAATATTTAATTATTTAAAGTTTTATTTAAAGACTTATTTTTATTTTATTAATTTGTGTTATATTGATATTTATATATCATTTTAAATGATATATAAATATCAATATAACACAAATTAATAAAATAAGAATATTAATTTAAAGTAATTCACTTTATATAATAAATACTATTGGATTTTTTTATGTATAAGAATATATTATACTTAAGAACATGTTATATTACTTTCTAAAAATAATATAAAGCATATAGAAGTATATTATATTTAAAGTAATTCACTTTATATAATAAATACTATTGGATTTTTTTTATAAAAATAATAAACGACACATTTAATGCTGGGTGGCATACAACCCTTCTAAGCACAGATGGATTTGTAATCCTTCTCTTAAAAATCTGATATTATTTTATCTATAAATTAGTTGGATGAAATAAACACATGCAAAATATTAGCACCGTTGGATTGTAATCCTTTTCTTCATTTTGGCATGGTATTTTGCCTATAAATTAGTTAGATGAAATAAACAAAGTTCATAGTGAGCAACCAGTACTAGCTAATTTATCAGTATGGCTACCCAAGAAACATTGCTAGACAATCCTAGAAAATCCATTCCCAAAACATTTTGGTTAATTCTCTCTTTAGCTGTTATCATAAGCTCATCAGCCATTATTGTTTCTCATCTCAACAAACTAACCTCCTTCTTCCACCTCTCCTTAGCTCCTAATCTGTGTGAGCATGCTGTTGATATAAAATCATGCTTAACTCATGTATCAGAAGTAGCTCAAGGCCCAACCTTGGCTAACACAAAAGACCACAAATTGAGCACACTCATATCCTTATTAACTAAGTCCACCACACACATTCAAAAAGCCACGGATACAACCAATGTTATAAAAAGCCGAGTTAACAGCCGCAGAGAGGAAATTGCTTTGAATGACTGTGAGGAACTAATGGAGTTGTCAATGGATAGAGTTTGGGACTCAGTGATGACTCTAACAAAAGATAACATGGACTCACAGCAAGATGCACACACATGGTTGAGTAGTGTGCTCACTAACCATGCCACTTGCTTGGATGGATTACAAGGTACATCTCGGGTGATTATGGAAAGTCACCTTCAGGACTTAATATCAAGAGCTAGATCTTCTCTCGCCGTGCTTGTTTCTGTTTTACCTGCAAAAGGTAACGACAGATTCATTGATGAATCATTGAATGGTGACTTTCCATCATGGGTAACGAGTAAGGATCGAAGGCTTTTGGAATCTTCAGTTAGGGACATAAAGGCCAATGTTGTTGTGGCTGAAGACGGGAGCGGCGACTTCAAGACTGTGGCTGAGGCTGTGGCATCTGCACCTAAAAAAGGTAAGACAAGGTATGTTATCTATGTGAAAAACGGAACCTACAAAGAGAATGTTGAAATCAGTAGTCAGAAGACAAATGTGATGCTCGTCGGTGATGGTATGAATGCAACAATAATCTCAGGCAGCTTGAATTTTATTGATGGAACAGGCACCTACCAATCTGCAACAGTTGGTATGGATTTTCACTTTACCCTTGTCTGAATTTGCCATTTCCATTTGTCTGCAGGGCCGTCGTCTTGATGGTGTGCAACATGAGTTAAATTACCGAGTCTCAAAATTGTGGTTAGATAAAACTTTATAATAAATTTGTCATGGCTAAACCATATCTAAATAGGACTCTTAATTGTTTTGTTAAAAATGAACCATGACTAACCTATACAGGACCTCCAAAAAGTTATTGTGGCTCTATATGTGTGACATGGATTTTTATTCATGCATAATTTGGTTTTTGTAGCTGCTGTTGGGGATGGGTTTATAGCTCGGGACATTGGATTCATAAACACGGCAGGCCCAGAGAAGCACCAGGCTGTTGCTCTCCGCGTTGGCTCTGATCAATCCGTCATCAATCGTTGTTACATTGACGCTTTTCAAGACACTCTCTATGCACACTCCAACCGACAGTTTTACAGTGAATGCTTCATTACTGGTACCATTGATTTCATCTTTGGAAATGCAGCTGTTGTGATCCAGAAGAGCAAAATCGTGTCCCGAAAACCCATGAGAAACCAAGCAAACATGGTCACAGCCCAAGGTCGACTAGACCCAAACCAGAACACTGCAACTTCAATTCAGCAGTGTGACATAATACCAAGCACAGACCTCGAACCTGTCCTAGACTCCTTCAAAACATACCTAGGCCGCCCATGGAAGAACTACTCGAGGACTGTTGTGATGCAATCCTTGATAGGAAACCATATTACCCCAACAGGATGGGCTGAATGGAATGATGCGAGTAAAAGCTTTCTGCAAACATTGTATTACGGAGAGTACATGAACAGAGGACCTGGTGCTGGTACTAGCAATAGAGTAAACTGGACTGGTTATCATGTCATCAACGATACTGCAGAGGCGAGGAAGTTTACAGTTGCACAGCTCATCCAGGGTAATGTTTGGTTGAAGGACACAGGGGTGGCCTTCATTGAAGGCGTGTAGAAATGGGTTTTGGCAAGCGTCTACTGCTATGAAGATGTTTTGCATGAAATAAAATTGTAAAATTATGCTCTATGAAGCAGCATGTTACAGTAGTCTTGTATTGGTGTTGTAATGAAGGTCTCATGTTGAAAATAAAACTTATCTTTACTTCTCTCTTCCTAGTTTTAAACAAGTCTTTTTAGAATGTTATAGGCAAAAGAATACTGGATAAGATTAAGTGATCTCAAATTTTTCTGATAAGACATACATTCAACCTTTTGCTAATTTACTTTTAAACAATAAATTATCTAGTAAGATTGAGATACATGTAATTAGATTCTCGTTGAATGACAAAGAGAACGAGGATCAAAGCATGAAAGTTGAGCTAATGTAGCATATGAAAAAAAAAATAGTGAATAACAATTACTTGCAATACAAGCTATCAGTACTTAAGTCAAAATTCGATTATAATTGTTTTTGAATTCTGTTGAGATAGTTAGTTATGACCACATATATCTAGGTTTATCTTTGTTATTGTATACTAGATTGATGCTAGTATAAAGATTCAATCTCTCATTGTAATTCACTAGATTGAGCAATAATAAACTTGTCATTATCTTAATTTCTCTTTATCAAGGAAAGAATAGTTCACCATTGAAGAAGGTGAAAAACAGTTAGAGAAGGTGAAAAACAGTTAGGGTTTGTTACATTCAAGAAAGGGAAGAAGAGAGTAATGTAAACTGTTTCATTGATAAAAGAATAAATGATTACAATATGGTATTTATACATAATATGGAGCTATGTATATTAAGCTATGATGAAACTGTTGTACTATATAATACACTATCACTAATATCCCCCCTCAAGGTGGACTTTGGATGCTACAAAGACCAAGCTTGGATAGAATAGAGTTGAAAAGAGGAGAATGCAGTGGCTTAGTAAAAGCATCTGCTAATTGCTCCTTAGTAGAATTCGGCAACAAGTGAAGAAGCTTGGACACAATCTTTTCTCTAATAACATGACAATCCAACTCTATATGTTTACTCCTTTCATGAAAAGTTGGATTATGAGCAAGATATATGGCTGACTTACTATCACAGAAAACAGAGGCAGGTTGAGAAAAGTCAATGAGGAAATCATGGAAAAGGTATTGAAGCCATTGAAGCTCACAAGATAAAGAAGCCAAAGCCCTGTACTCAGCTTCAGTGGAGGATCGAGAAACAGTGTTTTGTTTCTTAGATTTCCAACAAATAAGGGATGATCCAAGAATAACACAAAAGCCTGTGATGGATTTTCTAGTCTCTGAGCATCTTGCCCAATCAGAATCTGCAAAACCATAAAGCTTAAGAGGACTTGAGGCTGAAAACAAAACTCCCTTGGCTGGTGCAGACTTGAGATACCTCAAAATCTTAGTGGCTGCTTGATAATGAGGGACTAAGGGCTTTGAAACATATTGGCTTAAATGCTGTACAGCATATGATATATCAGGTCTACTATTTGTAAGGTAGATCAATCTACCAATGAGTCTTCTGTAAGAAGAAGGATCATCAAGAGGTTGGCCATCTGAGGTAGATAACTTGAGATTAGGATCAATGGGGACAGAAGATGGCTTAGCTGCCAAATAACCAGTGTCTTCAAGTAACTGTAAAGTGTACTTCCTTTGATTCATGAATATGCCTGTAGTAGACCTAGCAATTTCAAAGCCTAAAAAATATCTCAACTGACCCAAGTCTTTAATGCTAAACTGCTGATCCAAAAGATGTTTAACATTCTGAATATCAGTAATAGAATTACCAGCTAGAACTATGTCATCTACATACACAAGTAAAGCTGTGAAACCAGTGGATGTAGATTTGACATACAATGAACAATCAGCTTGAGACTGGGTATATCCAAGAGAAATCAAAAAAGAAGAAAGTTTAGCATACCATTGCCTGCTTGCCTGCTTCAAGCCATACAATGATTTATGAAGCTTGCAAACTTGTGAAGAATTTGAGGTAGCCAGACCAGGAGGTAATGTCATATACACCTCTTCATGTAAATCTCCATGCAAAAATGCATTATTCACATCTAATTGCTCTAGGTGCCAACCTTTTATTGAAGCTATAGATAAAAGAACTCTGACTGTGGTAATCTTAGCCACAGGAGAAAAGGTGTCAAAATAATCCACTCCTTCCATCTGTGTATAGCCTTTTGCCACAAGTCTGGCTTTATACCTTTCTATGGATCCATCTGCTCTATATTTCACCTTATAGACCCATCTGCACCCAATAGGCACCTTACCAGGTGGAAGATCCACTAATGACCAAGTATGATTATCAGCAAGGGCCTGCAATTCAACATTCATAGCATGCTTCCAACAATCAAATTTGTTAGCCTGTTGGAAACTAGATGGTTCAGGATTAGAAGAAATGGAACAACAAAAATGATGAAAGGATGGAGAACAATTTTTATAAGACAGAACTGAGGACAATGGATATAAAGTTTTGGAAGATGAAGAATTGGTAGAAGTAGCATAGCAATGATAGTCAGCAAGATAGGAGGGAGGATGAGAAACTCTAGAAGAGTGTCTTATAGGAGGTTGTACAGGCTGTGGAGGTACAGTCTTATCAAGAGCAGTGTTAGGACTGATGGATAAAGAACAAGGAGACCTTGTTTCAGGAACAAAGGGAGAGATAGGAGTACTTGGAGTACTGAGATCAGTAGTAGCAGGACTGAGATCAGTAACAGAAGGATTATCAAGTACAGGAGACATGTTATTATCTGAAGGATAAGGAGTATGTTCAGTAGGCACAATATCAGCATATAGAGTAGGCTCAGGATTTGTGCTATCAGCATGTGAATGCTCAGAACTTTGGATAGGAGACTTGAATGGAAAAGTGTTTTCATAGAAAAGAACATGTCTTGATACAAATATATTGTGATGAGTCAAATCATAGAGGATATAGCCTTTTGTTCCCTCTTTGAAACCTATAAAAACAGTTTTGCGGGCCCTAGAATCAAATTTTGTCCTATGAGACATGAGGGAGGTAGCATATGCCAGACAACCAAACACTTTAAGGTGGATGAGAGAGGGAGGTTCTTGATACAGGATTTCATAAGGACACTTTAGCTTTAGTAAAGGGGTAGGTAGTCTATTAATGATATTTATAGCTTGCTGCACACAGAAATTCCACATAGTTAAAGGGACATTGGATTGAAACTGGAGAGCTCTAGCTACATTAAGGATGTGTTGATGTTTCCTCTCAACAATGCCATTTTGTTGAGGGGTTTCAACACAAGATTTTTGATGAATTATGCCCTTAGAGGATAGAAAATTGTGTAATGTCAGAAATTCTGTACCATTATCTGATCTCAAGCATTTTACATGTTTATTGAATTGTTTCTCAGCATATGCTACAAAGTTTATAAAACTATCTCTAGTTTGATCTTTAGTTTTCAAAAAAATCACCCATGTGAACCTAGAATGATCATCAACTAAAGTAAGAAAGTATCTGTGTCCTAACAAAGAGATAGTAGAAAAAGGGCCCCACAAATCAGCATGAATAATTTGCAAAACATCAGTGGTACAAGTAACACTATCAGGAAAAGGTAACTTTCTTTGTTTAGCATAATGACAAGGATCACAAGGATGAATAGGATCTTTACAAGAAACAAAAGGAAAAATCTTGGCAATGTTTTGTAAACCTTTGTGAGAGGGATGGCCTAGCCTCATATGCCATATCTCACTATCAGAAACATAACTATTTGAAACAGAATTACAAGAATTATGCAAGACATTTGAATTAAGAACATATAAGCCATATTGCAATTCAGCTGTACCAATCGTTTCCATGGAAGGGTTCTGCATAATGAAACAAGAGTTAGCAGTGAATTGAACAAAACAATTATTGTTTTGAGACAATTTTGCTATGGAAATAAGATTGACATTGAATGAAGGAATATAAAGCACATTATGTAAGGTTAATGATTGAGAAAGTTTAACAGAGCCAGATATGGAAGCAGATAATTGAGAACCATTAGGTAGAGTAACTGAAATTGGAACAATAGTTTGATAACTAGTAAAGGCTGAAAGATTAAAAGAAATATGATTTGTGGCTCCTGTATCAAGGATCCATAAAGAAGATGACTTACCATTGGTAGTGGAGGACAAAGAGTTCATCACAAGAGGAGAAGTAGACACTGAATTGGTGGTGGAAACAGGTTTTGAATGTTGAAGCAAAGCTAAAATGTTATTGTATTGCTCTTGAGTCAAACCATAAGAGGGATTAGTGGAACTTGAACCTGATGCAGATGCCTCTGAGGCATTGTTCACTGTTGCAGACTGCTGAGAACCACCTCCATTACCTTTGGATCTATGTTTGAAACCTGGTGGATAGCCATGTTTGATGAAGCAGGTATCTATGGTATGATTGGTTCTGCCACAGTGAGAACAAACGCGATTTGAACCTCTTGGACCAGCATTTCCCTGATACTTCCCTTTGTTTGGATTAGATTTGACAGATTGAGAATCATGAGATACATTCAAAGCAACACTCTCTTCAGTATTGCCAGCAATAGGAATAACAGCAGAAATTGCATTATTCAGCTCTCTTTCTTGCTGAATAACCAAGGAAAATGTCTTGTCAATGTCAGGAAGAGGATTCATCATCATGATTTGACTCTTGGAATGAGTGAATTTTTCATTCAAACCTTTGAGAAATCGAATCACATAGTCTTGATCTCTATAGCGACGAATCGATGCAGAAGCACCACAAGAACATGGAATAGCACATGAACAAGATGGAATTGGACGATAGGTTTCCAATTCATCCCATAAAACCTTCAGATTCGTAAAATAATTGGAAACGTCTAAAGATCCTTGGCGAAACTTGTAAAGATCTTCTTGAATGTCAGAGATGCGGAAAATGTCACTATGAGAAAACCTAACCTGCAGATTCTTCCATACACCAGCTGCTGTATCAATCCATAGAACTGATCGAGCAATCGAAGCTGAGATTGAACGTTGAATCCACGCCAGCACCATCGTGTTACAACGAATCCATGGCGCGTAAAGAACATCTGAGACGGCAGGTTTGGGAAGAGTACCGTCAATAAACTTGTCTTTGTTCTTGGAGATTAACGCAATCTGCATTAAACGAGACCAGGTGTGATAGTTCTTGTCATCGAGCGGTGAAGGAACGAGAACGAGAGCCGGATTCTCGTTAGGATGCAGGTAATAGGGATTAGCAGAGTTCGTAGCGAAATCAAGAAAGCTCTGCGCAGCCATTGTTGCAGAGAATAAGAAAAGCTTCAGATGAAAAATCAATGAAAAACAATGGCTACCAGAGCTTGATTAGCTCTGATACCATATCAAGGAAAGAATAGTTCACCATTGAAGAAGGTGAAAAACAGTTAGAGAAGGTGAAAAACAGTTAGGGTTTGTTACATTCAAGAAAGGGAAGGAGAGAGTAATGTAAAATGTTTCATTGATAAAAGAATAAATGATTACAATATGGTATTTATACATAATATGGAGCTATGTATATTAAGCTATGATGAAACTGCTGTACTATATAATACACTATCACTAATACTCTTTTCTCTTACTTTCACAATACTGTATCATGAGCCTCTCGATCTGAGAATGTTTTATTTCCACATTCATGGCTCCATGAGCTTCCACCATTGCAAGAACTTCCAATTATGCAGATCCTCAATTTGATCAATCATGTTTGTTTGTTGTTAATCATTGTGATGAACTTTCATCAGTTATTGTTTCTTCCAAACTCAATAGTTTAAATTATCCTTTTTGGGATCGTTCAATGCGTCGTGCACTTGGGTGAAAATGAAGCTTGGATTTGTTGATGGAACCATCGTTTCTATCACTAATATGTTTTATCTGTTGTATCGTGCATGGAATCAGTGCAGCATGTTTGTGCATTCTTGGATTATCAATTTTGTATCTGAATCAATTGCTCAATCCATTGTGTTCATGGAAAATGCAGTTGATGTTTGGATCGATCTCAAGGAACGCTTCTCCCAAGATAATTTAGTATCTTTGACTTAATACAAGAAATCTATGGAATGCAACAAGATTACAGGACAATCACCGAGTCTTATTCCGATTTAAAAATAGAAATTTAAATCTATATCTTTATTCCTACATGTAGTTGTAGATTTGAGTGTGCATGTGAAGCCATGTGTAATGCTAGAAAACACCACAATGTCTTGTATGCAGTTTATTTTTGACTGATTTAAATGTAAAATTTTCTATGGTTAAATCTCAAATCTTACTTATGGATCTGTTTCCCTCTATGAACAAATTTTTCTCGATGGTTTTACAACATGAGAGGCAATGCAATTTTGCCCCCTCTGAAGATTTTAAAGCTCTTGTGAATGTTGTTGACTCACAAAAATTCAAAGCAGAATCCAAATGATCAGGACCATCTAGTAAGGGTGTGTGTGCACTCATTATGGTAAAACTAATTATATAGTTGATAATGTTTATGCCAAACATGGTTTTTCTTCCCATATGTAGAAAAAAATATGCAAATAATGCTTCCACAAGTGCTAATGATCATGATATGGATTATTCTTCTCAAATCAATGATGTGAAGTCAAGTCCACCTTCCATTACTAATTAGCAATATGAACAACTCATGCATCTACTTCAACAGTCTACTTTCAATCAACAATCATCTACTTCTTCCAATCAAGTTCATTCCTCCACACCAGTTGGTCATTCATCAATTAGTAAGGAAGGTACTAGTTTCTATTATTCTATATCATGTCAACATTTCACTTTATGATCTTGAATCATTGATTCATGTGAAAGTGATCATATGTGTGGATTACTTCAATGATTTCATTCTTACAATAAAATCATTCATATTCATGTAAAACTCGGTCTACTGGCCATTGTTCAACAATTAGATATACGGAAACCATTAAACTTTCTTTTGATAATGTATTTCGTGTTTTTTTTCTATAAGTTTGATTTTTGTCTCAATTGTGTCAAACATTTGGTTGTACAATTGTTTTTAATGGTTTGATAACTTGTTTGATTCAGGAAATGAACACGAAAAACATAATTAGTTCTAGTTAAAAAGTTCAAGACTTGTATTACTTAGTCATTTCAAATAATATAGTATGTAGTTCTAGCAAAACATTCATTATTGTACTTAATAATGTCATTTGGCACTTTATGTTAGGTCATATCATCTGCAAGGATAATGAACATCCTTCATTCACAATTCCTTTTCATAAATGTTGATACTTAATTCATGTTGCATACATCATGAATATGATTCCCTGTCCTGTTCTAAAAAATAAATCACCATATTTTATCATGCATAAAAAAAATACAAACATGAATGATCTGAAAGTTTTTGTCTCTTTGCTTTTTGCATCCATATTACAAGCACATATAGAACTAAACTTGCCCCTAGAGCAGAGAAATGTATTTTTCTTGGTTACAAAGTTGACATGTATTGTGGATTTAATTTATGTGCAAGTATACACAAGCAAACAGTAGCTGTAACACCCCAAAAGTAATTAAATTATTATTATTATTATTATTATTATTTCAACTTTATTATATTTTTATGATTTTATTATTATTATTATTATTATTATTATTATTATGATTATTTGGGAGTAATTTTATAATTTAGAATTAGTAGAGAGAAAACAAAGGAGAGAATTAGAGAAAGAAATAAAATTGCATTTTTAGGAGAGAGAAGAGGAAAATAGAGAAAAGGAATGGAAAGAGATAAAAAGAGGGAGACCAAAGAAAAACACGTATTTTTCTGAGAAAAAGGAGAAAAACCAAAGTCACTCTCTTCTTCTTCAAAGAAACTCTTCTCCAAAAATCTAATAGAAAACTCAAATTCACCAAGGAGATCGCAGTAAAGACTATGAAAGGAATAATTATCGCCATTGTTGTGAGCTTCGCGAAGGAATTTCTGCAACAACAAGGCAAGGGGGATTATTCTATAATATTGGTATTTTAGCATTTAGGGTAGTGGGGTTCGCCTTGAACCTTGAATTCGTCTGAATTCCTATGGAAATTATCCTCCAAGATGATTATTCATAAATCCTAGGTGATGAATCTCTATCATATTATCAATTATCTAAGTTATTGGGATATATTGATATGTTTTCCTCAAAATCGTGCATATGGTTGTTATTATCATGTTTTGATTAATGAAGATGTGATATGATGAATTGATCTTGTTAAATTGATGTCGTAATATATGGTGTTCTATAATTTCGTGTTTGCACTATTTTTTTAGTTTGAATTGGATTCGTGTGTGACTACTATTAAATGTTTAATTCAATTTTTAGCATGTGGTTATTTCTAGTTCAACATGTGGTTACTGATAATTTAGCATATGATTACTGCTAGTTCATTAAGTGGTTACTGGTAGTTCAATATGTGGTTACTGCTAGTTCAGTAAGTGGTTATTGATAGTTTGGTATGTGGTTACTGCTAGTTCAACATGTGATTAATGCTAGTTCAGTATGTGGTTATTGATATTTCAATATGTGGTTACTGATAGTTTAATAAGTGGTTATTGATAGTTCAACCTGTGATTATTGATAGTTATGCATGTCGTTAATGCTAACTATGTATGTGGTTACTGACTAGAAGTTAGTTAGTTATTTAGTAATACAAGAATGTAACATGTGTTTGTAAAAATTCAATTCCATCTATTCCATTCCAGTAATACTTCTCTCTCTCTCTCTCTCTCTCTCTCTCTCTCTCTCTCTATATATATATATATATATATATATATATATATATATATATATATATATATATATATATTCTTCTTTATATTTTTCAAGTTATCCAACAATTAATGCTGCAAAAAAAGTGAAAATTCGAATAGTGTAATCGACTACACTTTTGGTATAATTGATTAACATCCCTCCATTTTTTCGATTACAAAAAGCGTGTGTCACTTAAGTTTATAAATAAATAAAAAATTTAAAATTACTTAACAACGATTTTACTATTCAATCGATGTAATAAGATTCTACATTTCACTGCGGTTGGATATAACAACCATGGTCAAAGGTTTTCTTGATAAATTTAAAACAAAACATATTCATTATTTCCTTCATAACATGCCCTAAGTAAAACTAGCAAACCAGCGAACCAGAGATGACAGCGATTGCGATAGCGAAATCTTCATCTTCACAATCTTAGTTCATTTGAATCTTCATTCTTGATAATCTACACTATCTTCATTCTTGGTATCTTCCTCTTAAAAGTATGGTATATTTTGTGCAAACTTCACTCTCTTCCTCATCTTACTAATTCTTGATAATCTTCACTATCTTCATTCTTGTTTGATTTTGTGTTCTGTTTTATAAAAAGTTCATATGCTTTATGTTTTGTTGTTGGATTTAGCAGTGAAAAAAAAATATTATAACTTTGCTACAATGGGTATCCATATGCTTAAGATTTAGAGTTGTATTATGGTTATGAATATGCTTTAGTTTTTCGATATGCTTTAGGTTTAGATTTTGTTGTTCCATTCACAATATTGTTTTGATATAAATTTCAAGATTTATGATAGATCGTAGTTGGATGAAAGATGATTGATTAGGTCCGGTATATGAGAAAAGAGTTCTTGAATTCCTTGAATACGCTGATCAATATCTTCTCGACAATAATAGTATCTTTTATTGTCCTTGTGTTAATTACGGGAATATAAATAAAGGTGAAATTCTGGCACAACAGACAGCAGATGTCCTAACACATGTCAAGACATTGTTCTGCATAATTACTTAAACAAGAACAGAACAACAGACTGATACCTTAAATATTAGTAACTGCGAAAACACAGATGTCACGACATCTGTTCCAACATGTTTATCAAGAACACTAACAGAATAATTAAATCTACAGAATGATAAAAGAACACAACAATTGTTAACCCAGTTCGGTGCAATTCACCTACATCTAGGGGATACTAATCTAGGAAGAAGACTCCACTATCTGTAGTATTATCATAAAGCTAAACTCCCCCGTTTACAACTTTATCTCCTAATCACTACCCAATGAAATCCTTATCAAAGAACACCCTCTTTGATATGAGAATCACCACTCATTTCCCTTAATCACAATCTGTGATATCTAAACCATCCTTGTCAATACAAAATTCTGTCAAGCATACTTGACCAACACGCTAACTTGAATTTGCTTAAAAGCTTCATCCAAGAACAATACACAATACAATACCTCAAGGCTTATGGATCTGTGTGACGCCTATGTCTACCACAATGCATCAAACGATACAGAGGGAGACTTACAAACCTAGAGAGCCAACGACTCTCAAAACCCTTATTATTAAACAAGAGAACTAGGTTATAAAAGGAATGTAAGATCCTAGGTCTAAGTCTTCTTATATAGGCTTCAGTTGTCTTGGACTTCAAATCTTTGATCCTTGATCCACTTCTATAATGCGTATCAAATATTGGGCTAGATTTGTTATAGATTTAAAACCTGCTAAATCAATATGTTAGTTCAGGATGTCGTGTCTTCAGGTTAGAACATCTTCTTCGACATCTTTGTTCATGTCCAGATTTCTTCATCTTTATCAACAATTTGTTTTACCAAAATTTTATCAAACTACAAGAACTTTCAATCTCCTCCTTTTGACAAATTTTGGCTAAAACTCCTTTTGAACAATAAATCCAGGGTGTTCCTTACGACTCTTCACCCTGAGTGGCGGTTATGATTGGAATACTGAGCATACTGGATTCATGTTGGTGTACATGAGGAGGAAGATAACTCCAACTCCCCCTTTACCAATGAATTTGTACTTCCATGCCTGAGGGAGTGAATAAACCAAGGATGAGTGAAGTTGAAAAAGGTCCAGAAGTTGAGACTCCTAAAGAAACTATCAGGAAGTCTGAAATAGAAGATTGAAGGACACTTCTTTCAAACACACTCCCCCTCTAGAGAACAATTGTGAACTCAGTGGTTCTGAGTACATAGATTATGTTACTCAGGTCACAAGACACAACCTGTTCTATAACTCAAGTCACAAGACACAAAGAAAACAAATACAAGATGATACAACATCCTGCTCAATATCCTTGCAAAGAAACTGCAAGAACAACACACGCATTCCCTGTACCAGTGACTCACACTCCCCCTTTTTAGCCAAAAATTGGAAAAAGTAGCCAAGACATTCCCATACCCAACCAATACTAATCCAGACTCGAACAAAAGACATTTTGAACATACCACTCGGAAAACAAAGCCTGATAAAAACTTATCCAAAGACTTCCTTAAATACCCAAGAAATTTCCTTTGATTTTAACGACCCATTGAGCATAACGCTGGTCAATTCAAAGAAAGCATTAATCGAGGATGTAACTTCACCAAAATAAGAGCGCACCGGCCAGGAATGCTTTGACGGTTTCTTCTTTAAAGAAAAACCATCCAAAATTAATGCAAGTAATGAAGAACATGTTTTGCACGCGCACATTCTCCAATGTTCAATGCACACCGTCCAAAGAATCAATTACTTACACACATGTCATTAACAATGTCCTGACATCAGGTCAGACATTGTCTAATCCTCACAAGCTCTTTTTCTATTTTGACAGGGACTTCACAATGTTGACTTATCAATCACAGCTAAACAATACTTATGATTCAATCCATTGACTCTTCAACAATAGAACCAGCCTTGAACTGTCAAGTCCCCCACAACCTTGCAACAGTAGTATAATGTCAAGACATCCTTCTTGACACCTCAGTACAACTTGCTTGATCCCCCAAACAAACTTGATTCTGAACTGCATCCCTGTAGTAATACATCTTAGATCAAGGAGAAACTCCCCATATCTAAGATAACCAGTGCTCCACCAATGAACACTTAAGTTAATGAAAGGAAAACATAAGACGCATCTTCATGTCTTCAAGAGCGCACCATCTGTTCAACACACCTGCAGAACACAATCATCTTTGTACTATTGTTTCTTCTGACAAGAAATAATAATCACTCACACATGAACACCATCATGCTTCCCGTGAGGTTATATTAGGATCAACATCCTAAATCAACAAACTCTTGAATTGAGACCAAACACACCATTGATCCCTCTCTTCTAGAACCCATCTATACACCACACAAACTCCTCTTGAATTCTCATGTACAGATCTCCATGTTCCTTGAGACAAAATCCAATTGATCTAGAATGCTCCACATTCCTCAAATAGATACCATACCTCTTAGTTTGTTATCTTCTTAACGATGTCAGATATTGTGTACATGCTCCATAACTTCTTAGCTTGCCAAACTGATCCACTTCACTCTAGCATGACTCGTAGCAGGGGCAATATCCCCTCCACAAGCTTTTCTACTGACCTTAGCAAGGCCAACAAATTATATAGACACCCCATAATCCAAGACAGTCATTCCTTCATCATTCTCCTGTATGATAACCTGGAATACTTTTGATTCTCCTGGTGAATATCCACTTCCTTATGCTGAATGCCTCAGAATCCAGACCTTCATTCAATCAACTTGTGATCCACTACAGTCTTACCAAAACCTTCACATCAGACTTCCAAGATAACTCTTATACTCCATCATTCTCCCATATGACAATGTAGATACTTCTTAGAAACGATGTAAGTAACAAGTTCCTCACAGAACTTAGAATCCTTCTCCAAGGAGAACTAACCCAGAAGATGTTCTAACATTAGTTAGGACATCATTCACATATCATAGACATCAATCATCATGATTCTTGATATGCTCCACCACTGGACTTACTATCTGCATAGTAATCTAACTGAAGATCGTCAAACAACATTGCGCCACCAGCTTGATTAATAAGAACTCCAGATAACCAAGAGAGAAATAAACTCTCTTCTACCAAAAGAAGGTAATCTTCCATCATCAACCTAGAACTTCTACCACAAGCTCTAAGATAGACCTGAACCAGAACCTCCTTGCGTCTTCAACCAACCACCCTTCTGCCCAAGAGTAATTAGTTCCAATCGCCCTGCTTGAATGCACAATAAAGATCAACCAAATGCCACTGTTTGATTAATCTTAACTTTTCTTCAAAGTTTCAGATAATCTTCTGATCCACTAATGAAACCTAATCTTCAAGTCACATGAACTACTTGCTCCATAGCAAGCCATCTTGGATCCACCAAGCCTTAGACATGTCACTTCTTCTCCATCCACAGCTCCCGCAAACTGCATGAGATAGACCTTTTTGAAGTATTGATTCCATTTATTTTTTAGAAGATCAACTTTATCTTGCAATGGTGTGCCACTACATCAACTAAGACCCTGATGTTAAGCTTGATGTCAGAACATTTTGATATGACATCCAACTGCTGAATTCAGCTCCTCCTTCTGCCACTTAGAAGAACCTCCTCCCTATAACATAACAAGAGTTCCATGCTCTCATAGACTTGATTCAAAAACCAAGTTTGAGTAGACAACCTCCATCCTGCTTAATCTTATCACATGTATTCCATTCAAGCTCACACCTTGATGAATAACTGATTTGAAGCTCCAAAGAATTCACACCTGTCACGTCTGATTCTTCAGAGGAGAAGTAGTCATAGACTACACCATAGCTATACCAAAGAATGCCACTTTCCTTGAGTAGAGCAGTCTGTAGAAAGCCAGAGATAACTGCCACTTAACCTTGACTTCCAAGATGAGCAAGATCACATGCTCCTAAGTATCTAGATCAGAAATAAACTAACCCAAGTCGTGCCATCACCAACACTCTATTCTGGACAAGTCTCTTGCCATGACACTTTCTAGATAAATACCTGATGCTTCTAGTAACAACTCAAACACACCTGTTACACTCCAATACTCCTAGATCAGAAATAACCTGATCCAAGAACTATCCATCAAGATTATGATGTCTTCTTCTTCATCTTCCACATCACCATTGTCTAGACCGGGTACAAGAAGATTAAATAGGGGCATCTGTCATACCCCAAATTTTGACCACAAGATTTCTCATCATTGTGCAAACATTACAACAATATGGGTGTACCTTCATTGCCTCATCAATCTTCTCAAAGGTTGTTAAGCACCCACCTCAACCAAGAATTAGGGTTTTGAGCCCCCTCAGAGTACTCAGACAGAGGATCAATCAAGGATTGACATATTATTCAACTTGTCTAGCCTCTCAAACATCCATAAGGATTAAGAGGTCTCCCACATCAAGAATTAAGCACAAGGTTTCAACATTCCAAGTGGATCAAGCCTCAAGATCGCCAGTGTCACCAAATTAAGGTTTTGGTCGACCAAGGCCTCCATATGAAAATTTTCATCTAGGCATGAGCCAATACTTCAAAAATGATTCAAGAAGCTCAAAGGGACCTTATGAGTCCAATCATCAAGTCAAAATAGCCTTAGGGGATGCATTCATCAAAATTAGGAATTAGGGTTTCTTGACCTAATTCACCCCTGAGTTGACTTTTGAAGCAAGACATGAGCCAAGACCTCAAGAAGTGTTTTGAAGACCTCCAATACATCATATTGATCCATTTACAAGATTGGATTGATTCAAAGAACTTGGTTCATGAGCAATACAAAGATTCAAATTCATCTGGACCACAATTAGGGTTTCTAAGGAAAAGTCAACCATATCTTTGACTTTTTACCAAGACATGATCCCAAACCTTGGGACATGATTCAAGACACTCTAAAACACCTATGGAATCCATCAATTAGGTTTGAATTAGGTCAAGGACTTGATTTAATAGAGGATCACACTGTTTGAAATTCATTAGACAAAAAGTCAACTGTGCCAAAAATCAAGTTTGACTTTTTGAATTTCTTGACAAACAAGGCTTCCCTAAGTAAAAAACAATGTTAACTTATGGTTTGGATCATCATCCATCAAGAAAAATCAAGAAAAATAGGGTTACTTACAAAAGGGACAACCATAAGAAACTTGAAATTTTTCTAAGTTATGGAACCAAAGTGATTTGGTACCAACTTTGCAAGGTCATAACTTCCAAACCACAAAGCCTTTTTCTTCCATCCAAAGCTCAAATGGAAGCTCTCATTACATACTTCCAAATCCTCATAGATTTTGAGTTATGGAGTGATTAAAATCACAAAAACATGGAAATGGACACTTTTTCAACACTTAGTGAATTTTTCAAGTCAGAATCTGTTTCACTTTGGTACCAACTTTAGAGTCATTTTTCTCCATGATCCAAGTTGATTCAAGACCTTAGGTTAACATCAAATTTGAAGTAGAATATACAAGCTTTCCAAAGAGTACCATAACTCATCCTAATTCAACTTGAGTAGGGAGTTACAAGCCTTGAAACTTGGCATAAAAACCTGATTTTTCAAGACAACATGAAGACCAAACTTGTGCCACACAATTTTGCCCTTCAAATCTTGTCACTTTGCCAACTTTGTCATCTTCCAAAAACACAAAATATTTGATGGCTCACTTGGTTCATGATCAAAGAGGCAAGGAAATCAATTTGGCATGTGAAAACCATCATAACATGAAGTTTGAAATTCATTTTTAGCAAGGTAACATCAATGCAATGCATTGAGGTGTCATGAAACAGATCACAACAATCTAAATCAGTCAAGATTTCAGTCCAAACTTTGAGCATTCAAACCTGCAACGATTAATGGAGTCAAGATAAGAAGAGTTAACTTGGCACTTTTGAATTATCCAAGTCAATGGCTACAAGCTACTGCCATGATCAGCCTCCAAACACTATTGCTTCCAAAACAAACTTCCTCTACTATAAACAGAGGTCATGTGTGACTGATCAAATCACCCCAAAACATCTGAATTCATGTTTTCCTCCAAATCACTCTCAAAAAACCAGATTTTGCTTCTCATTCAAGTCACTATCGAGTTTCCAATTTGAGAGCAATTTAATCCAAACCAATCATGCCAATACCTCACATACATTATATACGAGTGATCCATAACTTCAAAACTCATCTAGAACACCAGAATCACAAAATCACCATCCATTTGCTCATGCTTTTTGGCAAGGTTGCAGTTGAGGTACCACAATAAGTTTTAGGGTGTTTCAATCCATGCCAAGCCTTCAAACACATTACTTGAGGTCCATTGAAGCTATTCAGATCATCACACAACATCTGAAACACCTACAACTGAGTATTCGATTTCCTCTTGCAGAGGTAAGCCTGACACTCTCAAACTCTATAATCCATGCATCATAAATGTGTTTTCAAGTTACAAACATGTTTCTGCGCTTATATAGGGTGATAACCCTCAATCAATTGCCATGTTTCATTCGTGTTTAGGATTTCATGATAGGTTTTGCAAATTCTAAGGTTTCTGTGTTCATACATGATAACTCTCTCCACATTTAAAAGAAATGAAATTAAATTGTACCATCTTGTTCCTTGTTCAAAAACGAGTGTGATTGATGTTTGAATCATGCAAAATCATTGAGTAATCAGAGAGTTAAAGTGGGTTTTGCAAATCTGGGGAAGAAGAACATGCGCGAGCAAGAACAAGTGTTCTTGGCGCCTTTTTTTGAATTTTTAAATTTTTGAATTTTAGTTAATTTATTTAATTGATTTCAAAAATTAATTTCTCTCTCATTTTTTATCATTTTTTATTGGTTCTTTTTTTGAAAAGTCACAAAAATGTTAAATTATTTTATTCTACAAAAAATCACATTTATATTATTTATTTAATATAGTTTTATTTTTTGAATTTAATTTAATTTAATTTGTTTTAAAACATTTTTTAATGAAATTCTCACCTTGATTTTTCAAAACCAATTGGATTTCAAGTCTTCATGTGATTAAACATGATTTTTTAAAATATTTTTCAAAGCTCACCACTTGTTTTTTTAAATATAATTGATATTTTATATTTAATTTCCTTTGAAAAAATCATATTTTTTAATTAAAATTAGGGTTTCTCTTAATTTTAATTTCTCAAACTCTTTTTCAATCATTTTTGGGCCTCTTGGTAGAGTGTAAGACCCATCCCTTTGTACATAAATAAATTTGGGCCTCAGTTATTGTATAAGTCCCGATACGATTTTAAAAAATCTCGGCGTGATCGCCATTTTCAAAACAATTTTCATCTGGGCCTCCCCTTGAGTTATAAGTTCCATGTTTCTTCTTTAAACACTTGTGGGCGTCTAATAGAGTGTAAGACCCAACCCCCTATGTAAAAAAATAATTTTTGGACCTCTGCTATAGTTTAAGTCCCACAACATCTGTCGGTATCACAGTGCGATCATTGTTTTCAAAGAAATCATTTGGGCCACTCCTTGAGTTGTAAACCACATCATTCTTCTTTAAAAATAATTTTTTTGGCCTCTAATAGACTGTAAGACCCAATCCTTTTGTAAATACAATAATTTGGGCCTCAGTCATTGTATAAGTCCCTAAGTGATTTTCAAAACTACGACGTGATCGTCCCCTTTTCAAAATAAATCCTCCGGGCTTCTTCTTGAGTATAAGCCCCAAACTTCCTTTTAAAACAACTTTCTTTTTTATTCATATTAAAATTCAAAGTTTTGTCAAAACTTTCTTCAATTTCTTGAAAACCTAACCATGCAGCTGTAGTTAATCTGCTTGAGCTTGCACAACTGTAAGTTCCACTATCTCTTTAATGCATATTTGTTATATATATATATATATATATATATATATATATATATATATATATATATATATATATATATATGCTTGTACATACTTTCTTAGAGTTTTCCCCAGCAATTAGTTCTAAGTTTAGATCAAACCAGAGGTTACTCTTTCAACATAGTCAAAACTAGTTCCCCATAGGAAATTCCAGATACAGTCTTGCCTCCTCTTGGGCTTATACAATATGGAACAGAGAAAGGAATTATTCCCGGTGAAACTTTTCTTAAAACTGTCCAAATATATGTGTATAAGAAATTCATTTCCCCAGAGAGGATTAACTCCCGGTGAAACCTCTTTTAAATTTCTTCAAACCCTGGAACTGTTCTGCAAAGAAAGGATTATTCCCGGTGAAACTTTTCTTGAACTTTTCTTAGGCTTGGACCCACAGGCTTCCTAAAAGCATCCCCAGCCTCCTCTTGGGCTTAGTACAAGGACCCTCAGGCTTCTTAGAAGTTCTCAGCCTCCTCATGGGCTTAGTACAAGGACCCAAAGGCCTCCTGCAGGCATAGGACAGGAATTAATCATCTCTAATAGTTCAATCCTCATGAGAGTCAAGATTCAATAACATCAGACCATTTTAGGGTTGACCTTCATCTCTTAACAAATCAGCCTCCTCTTGGGCATCATACAAAGATCATTCTCCAGTTAAGAGTCAACCTCTTTATTCAAGTTAGACTTGGAAAGTCTTATCTCTACTTGGATATCACACAGAAACCCTCAAGTTTCATAAAACCATAGGAAAAAGTTTAGTCATGTATAATCCCCAGGAAAGTATAAATTCCTTAAGGTCTCTAAATTCCCCTTGAAATTTCTTTGATCCCCAACAAGGTTCAAGAATCCCTAACCAGGGTCAGTATACCCTTTTCAAATCCCCAACAAAATTAAAACCTCATGGCATCTGATATTTTAACCCTTATTCAAACCCTAACAAGAGTTGACTTTTCCTTTGGATTCCCCAAAATATATTGGACATGTCTCTGGATTTCAGTAATCCTCATCAGAATTTAGCCTCCTCTTAGGCTTCATATAAGAATATCCCCAACCAGCCTCCTCTTAGGCTTTATATAATGATTTTCTTCAGTAAAGTCCGCCTCAATCTTGGACTTTGTACAAAACAAACATTATACTCTCCAGCTAAGTTAGTCAATCACTTTTTAGCCCCAATCTTGGGCTTTGTACAAGACAGATAAAACATTCCCTAGTGGAGTCAGTCAACTTTTAGCCTCAATCTTGGGCTTTGTACAAGACAGATATAAAACTCCGCTAGTAGAGTCAACCTTTTTAGCTTCAACCTTGGGCTTTGAATAGGGCACATAAAAAATCAACATACCCTCAGATGAGATTATGAATTCTCTCTGTAGGAAGATAGTTTCTCTGTACATTACACATCAAAATAAACAGTAAAAAACCCTCTTTCCAGATAACAGCTGTAAGTGGCACACTTGTTGATTCAAAAAATCCAAGTTGTAGTCCCTCTTTTATCCTTGCAAAACTATTCTTTCATCTAACGGCTGTAAGTGGCAAGCCTCTAGATTATTTACATCCAAGCCAATGTCCCTCTCTTAGCATGAAAAGACTCATAAGGAAAAATGGCATTGCTCTACACTGAGTTAAAGTTTCTTCCTTCATGACACCTCCCTTATAAAGGAAATTATGGCATTGCTGGATTCCAAGCATTCCAGTTAAAGTAATTCTCCTTTATAACCAAACCTTTAACAACTGTGATGAATAGGTGAGATATCTCCCTTTAGAGATGACAAATTCTCCCTCTCAGTAACTCCTTTAGCTTCAATCTGGGGCTTTAAACAAGACACAAAAATACTCTCTTAGCTTCAATCTTTGGCTTTGAACAAGACCCAAAAAATACTCTCTTTAGCTTCAATCTTGGGCTTTGGACAAGACACAAACTCTTTTAGCTTCAATCTCGGGCTTTAAACAAGACACCAAACCTTTTTCCTCCCATAGAATAGGAGGAACTACGATTGCTCTAATTTCTCAGATCTCTTTACGGGAATACGTAGGCATGAGATTGTGAAATCTTAGCGAGCACACAAATAAAAAACGTTAGGTCCAGTACCTTCCCAAAAACAACGGAAAACCCAAAAATAACAAAAAAATCCTCTCAAACCTCTCAAAGGAGAAACTTTCCCAACCCATGACAGATAAACACAGGACAGTATTTAAAGATAACATAAAAGCATGTAATAAAAGATCTATGGATAACCATATATACATTGGGTGTTAACAGCTTCCCTTTGTATAATCTGACCCCGGACCCCCCAATCTCTTAGCATTTGTTAAAGAAAACATTTGCGTGCAAGGTTAGTTTTAGATACATTCCCTTTCCTTTCCAGCTTCATAGGATAAATAAGAAATCAGAAAGTAGCACCTAAACCCTATTGCAATAAGGTGGTCGCGTCACCGACAAAAATCGCACGCTATAGAAAAATGGCGACTCTGCTGGGGAATTTTAGGATTAGGGATCCTAAGAGGTCTAGGTCTTGCTTTACATTTTTCTATTATTACTTATTATATATATATATATATATATATATATATATATATATATATATATATATATATATATCACTTACTGTCAGATTACTTGATACCCGTGTTTAATTTTCTGTCAAATGGGAATGCGATTAATACGCATGTGGAAAGTTTGAGAGAACATTAAGATAAGTGGTGGCATATCCGGGAAACACTTATAAAGAGTGAATCACGACCAAGCTAACTTGGTAGTCCACCGAATCAGTCGAGGTACCCGTGCGGAAATATTGATGTTGAACGATCGATTATCATGAAAGCATCGTTTATCCAAGTGCGGTACCCATGACCCTGAGGATTTAGTAGGCATTTAACCAATTGACTATTTTTTAGGTAGTGCGGTTACTATCGGGAATAGTTGATACACGATACTACACTCAAAAGAGATTCATCTTAGGAATTACAACTTGCTCGAGTGAATCAGCTTGCTGTTAATATCTCTAAGAGGGGGCAATGATTTTTTGGAACCTTTTAGAACCTGTTCTGCAGGTACAAAAATTGACCTATTAGTACAACCTTTGGGGATGGGTAGAGCCATGACTCCATGCTCGTGACGCTGAACCCTTAAACCCGTGTTTTCAAATGTTTTTGTTTACTGCATTCACGCATTCATTAAAAAAATATTTTTAAACAAGAAATTATTTTTCAAAAAACACTAAAACAATAATTGCAAATATCAGAGGTTGCGTTATGGATTTTGGTAGAAGAAAAACACACAAGTACACCTGCAAGGCTCCGAAACTAGAGGACTTAAGGAAATTGGGAAGGATGATCACTAATCCCGAGGCTTTCAGAGCTAAGCACGGAGGACTGCTGTCTCTGTTAAAGGTCAACGTAGTTGAAGGGATCCTGTCTACACTGATTCAATTCTACGATCTAGTATACCATTGCTTCACTTTCCCAGATTACCAGCTCGCACCAACACTGGAAGAGTACTTCCACCTGATTGATTTACCTATCACTGATCAAGCTCCATTTTCTGGACTGGAAGAAATTCCAAAAGATCAAGCCATTGCAAGAGCAATCTCTTTGGATGAGTCTGAAGTTAGGACTCACTTGACCACCAAGGGAGGAATCCAGGGTTTACCAGCTAAATTCCTGATGGAGAAAGCTCTATAATTTTCTAATGTAGGAAACATAACTGCTTTCGAAGACGTCTTTGTTCTGCTCATATATGGGTTATTCCTCTTTCCCAACATTGACAACTTCGTCGATACCAATGTTGTTAAGATATTCTTAATTTGAAACCCCGTACAAACCTTACTCACGGATCTTATCACTCTCTACACGTAAGGAATTTGTACAGTGGAGGAATGATCACATGTTGTGTATCATTACTCTACAAATGGTTTATTTCCCATTTGCCCAAGTCTGCTGCTTTTTAGGATCACCAGAGTACTCTACGTTGGTCGCAGAGGATTATGTCTCTTACCAATTCTGACATAGATTGGTACAATCGGATTTACGAAGGGATAGAGATCATCGACAGATGTGGAAATTTCCCCAATGTACCCCTCGTTGGTACTAAAGGAAGGATTAATTATCATCCAATCCTAGCTCGCCGTCAACTTGGATACCCGATGAAGAATATCCCACATAATGTTCATTTGGAAGGTCTTTTCTTCAAGGAAGGAGAAAATGACAGGGCACTGAAGAAAGAAATAGTGCATGCCTAACAACATATTCACAGGAAAGGGAGAGAGTCTCTGGGAATACCAAACTGTACCTCATCAGAACCGTATCTCCACAGGGTACAAACTAGAGCCCCAAACTGAGGATGCCTTACCCTTGCCAAGAAGTTTTTCCATTAAAGGAATTTGTTTTTTATTTAATGTCTGATGCGGAAAAACTCCAGGTCTCTCTTAACAAAGTCCAACGAGAGAAGAACTCTTGGAAGAAAAAATACCAGATCCTTAATTTAGAATGTACCAAGATTCAGGAACTGCTAAAGGAAAAAGATGCTCTGATTGAGATATTAGAGCAACATGCTATAAAAAGTTAGGAGGAATGAAGAAATATACTCACTTCTTTCACTTGGCAAAGGAACGTCGACCCAACAACGGCTGAAGAGGCCCGATCAAAGAAACGAAAAATTCCAGAACTAGCATCTGAGCTCTCCTCAGAGAGAACTCA
The DNA here is from genome assembly GCA_022829125.1 of Lathyrus tuberosus. Classification (NCBI taxonomy): domain Eukaryota; kingdom Viridiplantae; phylum Streptophyta; class Magnoliopsida; order Fabales; family Fabaceae; genus Lathyrus; species Lathyrus tuberosus. The sequence goes on along the minus strand of JALAZF010000468.1, from coordinate 2,965,976 downwards.
GGATCCATGAGCCTAGCTTTTCCTTCTCGTACTTTGTAAAATACTATACTTTTCCGTGTAAAATACTGCAATCTTTCGAATTCAATAAAAGGGGTCTCCCCCCACTGTGTGATATTTGCAATATAATTGTTGAAGTTTCTTTTGAAAACAAAAACTAATATGCATATCATTCATCATTCTCACATAACGCATTTTTTATTTTTGAGTCTCACGTATGTGTCACACTCTAGAGTCAAGTTGTCTCATTCATACAATACTCGGGCCAATCGACAAAAGAAAATGGACGATATCGAGGAAAAGAACAGAGAGTTGAGAGAAGAAATCGATGCTTTAAAAGAAAGTTTGGAAAAATTTCACAACGACATGCAATCCCTGACAACAGCTCAAGAGCAACAACGTCAAAGGAATGTGATCTCAGAGATTACATCTACACCTACATTTGAGAAAAATGAAAATCATCCTCGATACAACATGCCTAAAGGTCGCCCCTGGGGCTTGCCTGTCAACTTTATACCTGAAGGATATATCCCACCGGTCACTAAAGACCCGAAAGCCGTAGCAGGAACCGCCAGACCTGAAGGTTACAAACTTCAGGAAAATGAAGATGTAAGGATTACAACAGAAACTCTTGAAGGTTACAAACTTCAGGTCACTTAAGTGCTAAGAGTCACCGCTGTAATGTCTATACCACAGCCAGTGGTACACACTGTCCTGGAAGGACAAAATCCGCAAGAAATTTCTGGTGGAAACAAAGAGGTATACGAAAGGATGAATGAGTTCCAGGAATGATTCTTGGAAATGCAGAAGGAACTGCATGCCATTCGCGGTCAAGACTTATTCAGAAAGGACGTCGACGACCTCTGTTTGGTCCCTAATGTAAAGATACCGCACAAATTCAAGGTGCCCGACTTTGAAAGATACAAAGGCAACTCTTGCCCGCAAAGTCATTTGGTGATGTACGCTCGAAAAATGTCTACTCAGATAGAAAATCAACAGCTACTGATCCATTACTTCCAAGACAGTTTACCGGTACCACACTTAAATGGTACATCGGTTTAAACTGCACCAAGATCAGTACTTTCAGAGATCTTGGGGAAGCTTTCGTTCAGCAATATAAATACAATTTGGACATGGCACTAGATAGGGACCATCTCCGATCAATGTCACAAAAGGATAAAGAAACTTTCAAAGAATATGCTCAGAGATGGCATGGAATTGCCGCTCAGATCTGTCCCCCTCTTGAGGAAAACGAAATGACCAAGATTTTCCTGAAAACTTTAAGCTTGTTCTAATACGACCGAATGGTTGCCAGTGCACCCAGTGACTTCACTGAAATGGTGAATATGGGAGTACGCCTTGAAGTAGCAGTCCGAGAAGGACGATTGGTCAAAGATTCAGAGCCATCTAGCAGTACTAAGAGATACGGTAGTGATTTCCAAAAGAAGAAAGAGCAAGATATCTGTAATATCTCTTTAGGAAAGCAAAGGCAAAAGTATCAGCCGATAGCAGCAATAACTCCCGCTATCAACCCAATCCCAACTCCAACTTATCAACCTCAGGTTGCTCAGAGCCAACCAAATCAACAACAGTATCAGCAAAGGCAACAACAACCTTTTCAGTAGGCTCGTCCACAGTACAACAACAACAATCGTACTACACGATCATCAGGGTTCGACCCTATACCGATGTGTACGCAGAACTATTTCCACTTCTACTGGCCAAGGGAATGTTCAAACCAGGACTCCTCTTACAGTACCGAAAAATCCACCTTTTTTGTTCAAAGCAGATCAAACTTGCTCTTACCATCAAGGAGGATCAAGACATAACATTGAGACTGTCTCAGCTTCAAGTTTGATGTACAAAAGCTTGTCAGGAACGGGATTTTATCTTTCAAGGATACAAATCCAAATGTTCAGACAAACCCATTACCGTAACATGAGAAGACTACAGGGAATTTGATAGAAGGGGAGCCTGTCAACAGTTATCAAATTCACAATGTACGCTTACTGGGAACCAACCTGGTAAAGATGCATTGCAAACAGAGTGGGTACGACCATGTACCATCTCACAACTATCATCAGTGTAGTATCTACTCCAAGGACAATCAAGGATGTGCCATAGTACAAATGGCTCTTCAAGAGCAAATGGATATGGGCTGGATTCAGGATCACATGATTCGTGAAGTAAACATGGCCCATGCACATCCCAATATTGTTCAGAACCATGACATCCGTGCAATGAACATCGATTTGGTGGTAATGCATTCAAGACAAAGTCAGTATTACAATTTTCCATAGAACAATTACAACACTTATCCAATCTGCTCAACAGACAATCAGGGATGCTCTTTTGTACAAGAGGCCCTCCAGCGTCAAATGGATCTCGGATGGATCCAAGACTACTGTGAAAGGAATGACCATCAAGTCAATATGGTTCAGATCTTTGACATACGCTTAATGAATACCAGTCTAGTGGAGTTACATGCTAAGCAGGTCAGACCTGGCTTTTTTTCTTCACATGAATATCAAGACTGTAAAGAATGCTACAAAAACGACCAAGGGTGTACGCTTGTGCAAAGAACTCTTCAACATCTTTTAGACCACTGGTGGCTTCCAATCTACCTAGATGAAGATACACAACAAATTAGCATGACTGATGGAATTCCTGATAGACACCAAAGTCGTGATGTCCGCTAGTTGGAAACAGATCTCGTAAAGATGCACTGCATACAAAATAGGTATGGTCGGGTACCACCTCACAATTATAAGCGCTGTAGAGTATGCTCGGAAAATAATCAACGATGTTATCATGTACGAGCTGCCCTCCAGAACCAGTTGGACTGAAAGGAAATTCAACCACGCTTGAATTCTCAATTAATTAATATGATACAAGATTACCTCCCTGGTTAGAAAAAAAGCACTGTCATAATCTCCGATCATGGAGTAACCAAGGATGTTTGTGCCATATTCCCTCTACTCAATAATAGAAAAGTTCCCAACCAGGAACTAATTGAGGTTGCATATGACGGTCAGAAAAATCGAAAAGCTCCTGTGGTTGTCTACTTGCCAGGACCAATGTCGTATAAGTCATAAAAGGCTATACCATATAAGTACAGTGCAACGTCCATAGAAAATGGAAAGGAAACTCCATTACCTTCCATTGTGAACATTGCCGACATCAGTCGAGTTACCCGGAGCGGTCGGATCTTCAACAGAGGAGTTGGAGAACCTTCTAAAGAAAAGGAACCTCAAGTCGATGTTCCTAACCAACAAGTTAGTCAATCTAGTAATCCAGAACCTATAGAGAACAACGATGAGATGCTGAAGCTCATCCAGAAAAGCGAGTACAACATTGTGGATCAATTGTTGTAAACTCCGTCTCGAATCTCTGTATTATCTCTCCTGCTTAGTTCAGAAGCTCACAGGGAAGTTCTACATAGGATTTTGGAATAAGCCTTTGTAGAACAAGATGTGACAGTAGGGCAATTTGACAGCATCATCTCCAACATCACTTCCTATAACAATTTAGGATTCCTTGATGAAGAATTTCCAGAAGAAGGCAAGAACCATAATATGGCACTCAACATTACAGTCAATTGCCAAGACGATGCTTTAGCCAGCGTACTGGTAGACACAATTTCATCTTTGAATGTTATGCCAAAATCAACTTTGGTACGACTTTCTTTTCAAGGAGCTCCCATGAGAGGCAATGAGATCATTGTCAAAGCCTTTGATGAATCCAGGAAAACAATTATCGGCGAAGTCGATCTTACCATAACCATCGGTCCTCATACTTTCCAAGTCACTTTCCAGGTCATGGACATCCAAGCAGCGTGCAACTATTTATTATGAAGACTTTGGATACACGAAGCTGGGGCAGTCACTTCGACACTTCACCAGAAGCTGAAGTTCATTAAGAACGACAAATTAGTCACAGTATGTGGAGAGCAAGCTTTAATCGTGAGCAACTTGTCATCATTTTCCTGTGTAAAACCAGAAGAGGTTGTTGGAACCCAGTTTCAAGCGCTCTTGGTGAGCAATGAGAATCAATAAGAAAGAGGAACGTCGATTTCCTCATACAAAGACGCTCTCAAAGTAATGAAGAGTGATGACATAAAAGGATGGGGGCAACTTGTAATTCCTGCTGATAACAAGATAAGAAAGGGTCTTGATTTTTCTCCAACCTGTACCCAGACTACCGAGAAGAATAAACGTTTTCGTCCCATTCAGGATTTCTTTCACAATGGAAGCTTCCTCCACCCAGTGTCTCAAGAAGTGCACACCATTGATGGAAACGACTCCTCCGATACGAATGAAGAGTGGAAATCTTATCTTAACAATGACGGTTATATATCTCAGGGGGATACGCACATGCCATTCTATTTTCCCAAACAGAGTCCCAGATATATACTGAGATCAGATGTCAAAATGATATATGGAGATTATGATCCCGAAGGATGCTGTGCTCCACCTAACTCATTAAAGAAAGACAATCTAATGAAAGACAACTTTGACTATGAGTATTATGATCCCCTGGATGACTTGCCTATTAGGAAGCCATACACGGAAGACTTGGGGTAAAAGAGTCAACCGGACAATACCTATCAGCTGAGTAATTTTGAAAATAATACCCATGTCCCTACAGAGCCATGGAATCCTTACACAGAATACTCCGAGAGTGTCCAACATCATGTTGATGAATTTGCAAAGGTTGTAGGAGAAGAATTCATTAACTACACATTTCCTGAGGTCAACATCATTGAGGAAGATGACTCCTCCATTTCCACAGAAGCATGGGACACCTTAGGGCAGCCAAGCGGCAAATACGACTTTCAAGTCAAGTACACTGCTCCCGAAAGCTCTCGTAGCAGGCTTGATAACGTCCAGCCAACTGGTTGGGGAGATTCCCTTGAGGGTGAAAACACCATGGAAAATACAACAGAAGAGTTCATTTACGATAATTCTACATGAGAAAAAGACTCAAATGATCCTACACCCCCAGAAATCAGTGTCATTTCTGAAGACAAACCAAGAAGGAAAGTACCAGATTTTGTGATTCACAGAGGAGTCTGTCGCCATTGGGTTATTGTCGATGTCTCGAAAGTTGTCCATAAGTCTAAGTAATTACCATCTTTGTTTTAACCTTTCACCCTGCCCAAGTGAAATGGATGTTTTTATAGGGCTCACTTTTCTGTAAATGTCCCTCTTCGCTTCACCCAAAGCGACAAAGTTTTGTTTTATAGGGTTGTGTTTCAAGAATCGACAAATCATGAATAAATACTGCCATTCTGAATTTCCGCATTCGTTGTTGTTTTCACTTTTCGCTTTTTCAGAAAAAGGTAATCCAAAAAAAACAACAAAAGAACAAGCATTTTCAGAAAATACACTACACACACTTTTGCATTCTCCCCGCCTTTTCTAAAAAGAATCATCACGTCATACAGATTTCTTGTTTTAAACCCCATTGAAATGTACGATCCAATGCCTTCTCCAAACTTTGAGTTCCCGGTATTTGAAGCTGAAGAAGAAGAGGACGCCGAGATCCCAGAAAAGATCTCCTAATTACTCAGGCAAGAGGAAAGGTCTATTGAGCCTCACAAAGAACCATTGGAAATGGTCAATTTATGGTCAGAGGAAGAGGAGAAAGAAGTTAAGATTGGAGCACTGCTTAATCCAACTGTCAGAGAAGGCTTGATTAAACTTCTCAAAGAGTTTCCAGATGTTTTTGCTTGGTCCTACCAGAACATGCAAGGGTTGGATACCAGCATCGTGGAACATCACTTACCATTGAAAACAGAATTTTCTCTTGTAAAATAGAGACTGAGACGGACTCATCCGGATATGGCTATCAAAATTAAGGAGGAAGTGCAGAAACAGATTGACGAAGGTTTACTCGCCACCTCATAATATCCTCAATGGTTGGCCAACATAGTGTCAGTTCCTAAGAAGGATAGGAAAGTAAGAATGTGTGTAGACTACAGGGATCGAAACAAGGCAATTCCAAAGGATGACTTCCACCTGCCACACATTGACATGCTAGTTGACAGCACAGCAAAATTCAAAGTCTTCTCCTTCATGGATGGATTCTAGGGTTATAATCAAATCAAAATGGCACCAGAAGACATGGAGAAAACTTCATTCATTACCCCATGGAGCACCTTTTGTTACAAGGTAATGTCGTTCAGTCTGAAAAACACAAGGGCAACCTATCAAAGGGCCATGACAACTCTGTTTCATGACATGATGCACAAAAAAATTAAAGTGTATGTCGATGACATGATCGCCAAATCTAAAACAGAAGAAGAGGAAATACAAACTTCGCTTGAATCCCAATAAGTGCACATTCGGTGTTCGTTCAGGAAAACTCTTGGGATTCATCGTCAGCCAAAAAGGAATCGAGGTTGATCCCGACAAGGTCAAGGCCATTCAAGAAATGCCTTCACCAAAGACTGAAAAATAGGTCAGAGGATTTTTGGGACGTCTGAGTTACATCTCAAGATTCATATCCCTCATGACCGAGACATGCACACTGATCTTCAAACTACTCAGAAAGAACCAAAGTTGTGTATGGACAGAAGATTGCCAAAAGGCTTTCGACAACATTAAAGAATATTTGTTGAATCCACCCATTTTGTCTCCTCTAGTGGAAGGAAGACCGCTAATCATTTACTTAACAGTCCTGGAAGATTACATGGGCTGTGTACTTAGCCAACAAGACGAGACAACAAGAAAAGAGTCTGCTATTTACTATTTAAGCAAGAAAATCACGGACTATGAAACTCGATACACTATGCTCGAGAAAACTTGCTACGCTTTAGCTTGGGCAGCTAAACGTCTTCGCCAGTACATGATTTGTCACACTACTTGGTTAATTTCCGAAATGGATCCAATCAAGTACGTATATGAAAAACCTGCTCTCACGGGAAGGATTTCCCGTTGGCAGATGTTGTTATCAGAGTAAGACATCGAATATCATGCCCAGAAAGCAGTCAAAGGAAGTATTTTAGCCGATCATTTGGCTCATCAACCAATTAACAATAAAGAATCAATTGGATTTGACTTCCCAGACGAGGATGTAATGTACTTGAAAATGAAATATTGTGATGGACCGCTACCCAGCGAAGGGGCAGAGCCAGGATCCCAATGGGGACTAATATTTGACGGTGCTGTCAACGCTTATGGAAATGGAATTGGGGCAATCATTGTTACCCCTCAGGGTACCCATATTCCTTTCATGGCCAGATTGACATTCAAATGCACAAACAATGAGGCCGAATACAAAGCTTGTATCATGGGTCTCGAGGAAGCTATTGACTTAAGGATTAAGAACTTGGATGTGTATGCAGACTCAGCTATAGTTGTGAATCAGATCAAAGGAGAGTGGAACACATACCAATCAGGATTGATTCCTTACAAAGACTATGCAAGAAGGTTGTTACTTTTCTTCAATAGAATCGAGTTTCATCACATTCCTCGCGAAGAAAATCACATGGCTGATGCACTAGCCACTCTCTTTTCCATGATTGTTGTAAATCGATGGAACGACATGCCCAAAATTGACATAATGTGTAACACCCTAAACCCCCGAGACAGTTAATAATAAAATATCAGAGTAAAATAAAACATACAATCAGTTAGGATGCTACATTCAACAAACATTTTCTCATTCATACCTTAGGTAACACAGAGATAACATTAATAAAACTATGCAAAATCAATCTTTTCATATGGCAGTGGAAAATCAACTGAAACATAACATCTTTAGTACCACCTAATCATCTTCAAGTAAATAAAGCGACATCAATTACTAAAATAAACGACGACAAGCATTCCAAAAACGCAGTATTACAATCAGAGCAGACGTCGACTCAACGAAATAAAAGAGAAGACTCCGTCTTCCCTAACTTTAACTCCGCACTAATCCTGCTTATCTGCACGTTACCCACGTAGAGGTAACATTCAAACAGAAGGGGTGCGATTCTCAAATCAACAAGAGAAATAGATGATATAAATATAAAGGCATAAAATCATCATACGATTCACCCTTCATTACACACAGACAATCACACACTCCATAATGCAACACAATCATTATACAATGTAATGAGACCTACAACTCGACTCAATGTATGTGGTATCAATACGAACCCTTTTTCATGATCACAATTCCCGTCGGAATTTCCATTTAAGTCGCTCACACCCCACATGGGCACACGACAACCGTGATCGCTCACACCCCACATGGGCACACGATCACCTCAACAATAGCAATAACATGATTCCATTACAAGGAATCCGGATAGGCGCTCACACCCCACACAGGCACACGTCTTATCTCACAACTCATGCAACATGATATGCACGCGACAACAACATACAACAACCACGTAATGCACATAACTAGCATACAACCAATACATTACACCACAACTGTCCAACATGCAGTATATACCTGCCAACACATGCAAGCATTGCAATCCACAACAACAACACACATTCGTATGACTAAGTTACACATTTCACGGTTCTACACATCGAAACATCCATGGAAACACATACAGCGCGTCGAATAGTTGAAATTTTGTCATTGAAAATAATTTTTAACAAAAGTACATAAAATCAGCTTTCCAACGATTCGAACAGCAACCAAAATGGACTTACGAGTCAAAATATATGAATTTTTGAAAATTTAGAAAATATGTTCTGTCCAGTGGTAACCGGTTACTGCAAACAGGGTAACCGGTTACTTCAGCCTCTCATGCTCATGTTATACAGATTTTGTACAGGGTAACCGGTTACTTCAAAACCGATAACCAGTTACTCTGCTGAAACAGAGTTAAAATCCCCTAATTTTACACTAGGTAACCGGTTACTCCAAGTCACGTAACCGATTACTCTACCTGCAGAAGTGATTCTCTGTTGTTCTGTCACTAAAATTCTCTTCTAAAACCCATCCTAAAAACCATAAACATCAGTTATCCCAGAAATCAAATTTCTAAATCAATATACCACCATACACATTCATTAGAACTTCTTACAACACCAAAAATCACAATTCAACCAATCAATTTTTACATTATAAGCATTATTGTTATTACCGACACGCGACTTCAACTTCTCACCGGAAATCAAACCATTATAGAATCCCTGGGTATGAACCTAACGATTTATCTACCCCCATACATATATCATTTATCCCTTAAGTGATTAAAGAACCCCCCCCCCCCCCCCCCCCCTCTCTCACCTTAGAGTTCCTGTAAGATTTCCTTCTTCTCTCTTGAGCCATAGACTTCCCTCTTACTTTTCCTCTTGTTTTCACGTAGAATGACTTCTCCCTTCTCTAATTCTCTTTTCTCTTATTATATTATTATTATTATTATTTTCACTTAATCTAACTAATGAAATAATAATAATAATAATAATTTCCATCAAATATTAATTAAATTAATATTTACCTACTATTATAATTAATTTTACTCCTCAGACCACCAATTCTACATTTTTTGTCACACACCCCTTACTACTTTAAAGTCTTATTCTTAAGGCCACTACCCACCACTAAGGGTATTCCAAACACCACAAAACATGCATATTCACACCATTATACATATCGACACACAATTATAATTACGAATAATGATTAAAATAAAATGGGGCGTTACAACTCTCCCCCACTTAGAATATTTTCGTCCTCGTAAATTTACCTGATGCGAACAACTCGGGATACGACTCTCGCATCCTGCTCTCTAACTCCAAAGTCATGTTCCCACCGGCAGCACCTCGCCACACTACCTTCACGAGAGCGATCTCTTTGCCTCTCAACTGCTTTACCTCACGATCTTCAATACACTCTGGTAAGGCCTAAAATGTAAGATTATCTCTCACCTTCACCTCATCCATCGGAATCACATGCGACGGATCCAGAACATACTTCCGAAGCTGCGAAACATCAAATACATCATGCAAGTTCGACAAATAGGGTGGCAATGCCACTCTATAGGCAACAGGTCCAACACTTGTAGAAATATGATACAGACCAATAAATCGAGGGTTAAGCTTCCTCGATTTCAACGCACGTCCAACACTGGTCACCGGAGTGACTCTCAAAAACACATGGTCTCCTTCTTAGAACTCAAGATCTTTCTTCCTCTTATCATGGTAACTCTTCTGCCTACTCTGCGAAGCTTTCATCTTCTCCCAAATCAGCTTCACCTTTTCGTTAGTCTGCTGAATAATTTCAGGTCCAAGTACTACCCTATCACCAGATTCATGCCAACACAAAGGCGTTCGACACCTCCGACCATACAATGCTTCAAAGGCGCTATTCCAATATAGGAATGATAACTGTTATTATAAGTGAACTCAATCAGTGGCAAATGGCTATCCCAAGCACCTCATTGTTCAAGCACACAAGCCCTCAACAAATCCTCCAAAGATTGTATAGTCCTCTATGTCTGTCCATCCGTCTGCGGATGATAAGCCGAACTCAATCTCAGTTTCGATCCCAAAGCTTCTTGCAAACTCTCCCAAAACCTGGAAGTGAACCTTGGATCTCTGTCCGACACAATACTCAATGGAACTCCATGCAACTTCACAATCACCTGAATATAGATCTCTACCAGCTTCTGCAAAAGAAAATTGATATTCATCGGAATAAAATATGCCGACTTCGTCAGTCTATCTACCACTACCCAAATGGAATCATGTCCTCTCGGCGTATTATGCAACCGGTCACAAAATCCATAGAAATGTTGTCCTACTTCCACTCTGGGATATCTAACGGTTGCATCAAACCAGCAGGTTTCTGATGTTCCACCTTCGACTTCTGACAAGTCAAACAAGCATACACAAACTTAGCCACATCACGTTTCAATCCAGGCCACCAAAATATCTTCTTCAAGTCTTGATACATCTTCGTAGCTCCTAGATGGATACTCAAACTACTCCTGTGACTTTCTTCTAGAATCATCCTTTTCAACTCAGGATCGTCAAGAATGTAAATCCTATCACGGAATCTCAACACGCCTTATTCATCCACTCTGAATTCATTACCTTCTGCCTGGTCATTTCCAATCGTCAAATCCACCAGTTTCATATCTAACTTCTGACCTTCTCTGATGCTATTAAGAAATTCATTGTTGATCTTCAGCATACCCAACATTATACTATGCGGTGTCTGCTCGCAAACCAAACTCATATCTCTAAATTATTCAATCAATTTTAACTCTTTAACTATCATAGCAGACATATGCAACGTCTTCCGACTCAAAGCGTCAGCCACGACATTAGCTTTACCGGGATGATAGTTCAAGCCAAAATCATAATCCTTTAAGAATTCTAACCACCTTCTTTGTCTCATATTCAACTCCTTCTAATCAAACAGATACCTCAAGCTCTTATGATCACTATACACTTCAAATCTGGAACCATAAAGATAGTGTCTCCAAATCTCTAATACCAATACCACTACAGCTAATTCCAAGTCATGAGTTGGATAATTCCTCTCATGGACCCTTAACTGTAGCAAAGCATAAGCCACAACCTTGCCATCTTGCATCAACACACCTCCTAAACCCATCAAAGAAACGTCGCAATACACCACAAACGGCTCATTTGGTTTGGGTAGAATCAAAACTGGAGTTATAGTCAATCTCTTCTTCAGCTTGATGAAACTCTTCTCACAATGAACATCCCACACAAACGCTTTACCCTTGCACGTCAACTGAGTCAACGGAAGTGCCAACTTCGAAAAGCCTTCAATAAACCTACGGTAATAACCAGCAAACCCCAAAAAGCTTCTAATCTCAATTACCGACTTTAGAGCCTCCCATTGTAGAATTGCATCTACCTTAGACAGATCCACAACAATGCCATCCTTTTTATTTACCAACAACACTGGAGCTCCCCAAGGTGATACACTTGGTCTAACAAATTTCTTCTCTAACAACTCTTCCAGTTGCTTCTTCAGCTCTGTTAATTCTGATGTCGACATCCTGTATGGTGCCATAGAAATAGGTCTGGTACCAGGGATAAGATCAATAGTAAACTCCCCTTCTCTCTCTGGCGGTACATCAACAATATCATCCGGAAACACTTCAGAAACTTCACGCACTACTCGCAATTCATTAATCACCGACTCGCTCTCCACTGACAGAGATGTAAATAATGCAAGCACCTGAGTTTCTTCCTCTAAGAGCTCTCTCAACTCTCTAGCAGATAGAAAACCATCTTCTTCCTCTTCCTCAGGAGCAAGAAATCGCACCGACTTGTTAAAACAGTTAATGTGAACATGATTGAACTCCAACCAGTTCATACCCAAGATCACATCGAGACCTCCTAACGGTAAGCAAATCAGATCCACATCAAAGTCCTTATCAAAGATCGATAGTGGCTAATTCAAACAGACTAAAGAAGTGGTCAACGATCCCTTTGCAGAAGTTTCGACAACCATCTCTCCCTTCATAGGGGAAACAACAAGGCCTAGCCTTCTCACACAATCAGCAGCAATAAAAGAGTGAGTAGCACCAGTATCAATAATAGCAATCAAAGGCGTATTATTAATATAACATGTACCTCTGATCAGTTTGTCATCACTGGAAGTCTGAGTCCCTGTCAAAGCGAACACCTTTCCTCCAGTTGAAGATTGCTTTGGTTTCTGGCAACGAGTACTAATATGGCCCTGTTCTCCACAGTTGTAACAAGTCACCACATTAACCTTGCAGTCAGTAATCAGATGTCCTGACTGTCCACATTTAAAACATTTCTTCACATCACTCATACATTCACTGACACGATGACCCAATTCACCACACCTGTAACACTTCAGAGGAATAGGGACACCTCCCCCACTCAGCTTCTTGCCATTAACATACCTCTGTTTACCCTTCTCAGTTAGAGATGCATAGGGCTTCCCATGATGCATCTGTTGTTTTCCCCTCCTCTCGGCCAGCCCTTTGTAGTGAGCCGATCGAGCCTTGCTATCTTCCTCAAAGATCCTACAACAATCTACCAAATCTGGAAACCTTCTGATCCGCTGACAACCAATTGCCTGTTTGATCTCAGGCCTCAATCCGTTCTCAAACTTGACACACTTTGAGAACTCAGCAGTTGCCGCACTGTAGTGAGGGTAAAACTTAGCTAGATTTGAGAATTTGGCAACATACTCAGTAACTATCATGTTACCCTGCTTCAGTTCACAAAACTCGATCTCTTTCTTTCCTCGGACATCTTCGGGAAAGTATTTCCTCAGGAACTCCCTACTGAACACAGCCCAAGTGATTGCCTCTCCTGTTGCTCCCAACAGTTGACGAGTGCTAACCCACCAATCATCAGCTTCCTCAGCCAGCATGTGAGCACCTAACCACACCTTCTGTGCTTCAGGACATTCCATAACTCAGAAGATTCTCTCTATCTCCTTGAGCCAAGCCTACGCTCCATCTGGATCATATCTTCCTTTGAAGGTAGATGGTCTGTTCTTCCGAAACTCGTCATTCTCACTAGCATGAGGCGGGTTCTGTACCGCCTGAGCAACAGCCTGCAAAGCAGTAGTAATAACAACTTCGTTCCTTCCAGCTATTCTAAATCTTTTACACATCAACAACAGAACATAATGGTTAAGGAAACGACATCGACAGTGATTAACTGTCAAACGACAACGACTCGACAATTTGGCCGGACTGACCAACCAGGCTCTGATACCACTATGTAACACCCTAAACCCCCGAGACAGTTAATAATAAAATATCAGAGTAAAATAAAACATACAATTAGTTAGGATGCTACATTCAACAAACATCTGCTCATTCATACCATAGGTAACACAGAGATACCATTAATAAAACTATACAAAATCAATCTTTTCGTATGGCAGCAGAAAATCAACTGAAACATAACATCTTTAGTACCACCAAATCATCATCAAGTAAATAAAGCGACGTCAAATACTAAAATAAACAACGACAAGCCTTCCAAAAACCCAGTGTTACAATCAGAGCAGACGCCGACTCAACGAAATAACAGAGAAGACTCCGTCTTCACTAACTTCAACTCCGCACTAATCCTGCTTATCTGCACGTTACCCACATAGAGGTAACATTCAAACAGAAGGGGTGAGATTCTCAAATCAACAATAGAAATAGATGATATAAATATAAAGGCGTAAAATCATCATACGATTCACCCTTCATTACATACAGACAATCACACAATCCATAATGCAACACAATCATTATACAATGCAATGAGACCTATAACTCGACTCAATGCATGTGGTATCAATATGATCCCTTTTTCATGATCACAATTCCCGTCAGGTTTTTCATTTAATTTGCTCACACCCCACATGGGCACACGACAGCCGTGATCGCTCACACCCCACATGGGCACACGATCACCTCAACAACAGCAACAACACGATTCCATTACAAGGAATCTGGATAGGCGCTCACACCCCACACGGGCACACGTCTTATCCCACAACTCATGCAACATGATATGCACGCGACAACAACATACAACAATGACAAAATGCACATAACTAGCATACAACCAATACATTACACCACAACTGTCCAACATGCAGTATATACCTGCCAACACATGCAAACATTGCAATCCACAACAACAACACGCATTCGTACGACCGAGTTACACATTTCACGGTTCTACACGTCGAAACATCCACAGAAACACATACAACACGTCGAATACTTGGAATTCTGTCATTGAAAATAATTTTTAACAAAAGTACATAAAATCACCTTTCCAACGATCCGAACGACGACCAAAATGGACTTACGAGTCAAAAGATATGAATTTTTGAAAATTTAGAAAATATGTTTCATCCAGTGGTAACCGATTACTGTAAACAGGGTAACGGTTACTTCGGCCTCTCACGCTTCTGTTATGCAAATTTTGTATAGGGTAACCGGTTACTTCAAAACCGGTAATGGTTACTCTGCTGAAACAGAGTTAAAGTCCCCCAATTTTACACTAGGTAATCGGTAACTCCAAGTCGAGTAATCAGTTACTCTACCTGCAGATGTGATTCTCTGTTGTTCTGTCACAAAAATTCTCTTCTAAAACCCATCCCAGCAACCATAAACATCAGTTATCCCAGAAATCAAATTTATAAATCAATATACCACCATACACATTCATTAGAACTTCTTACAACACCAAAAATCACAATTCAACCAATCAATTTTTACATTATAAGCATTATTGTTATTACCGACACGCGACTTCAACTTCTCACTGGAACATCGAACCATTACAGAATCCATGGTTATGAACCTAACAATTTATCTTCCCCCATACATATATCATTCATCCCTTAAGTGATTAAAGAACCTCACCCTTACCTTAGAGTTCTTGCAAGATTTCCTTCATCTCTTTTGAGCCCTAGACTTCCCTCTTGCTTCTTCCTCTTGTTTTCACGTAGAATGACTTCTCCCTTCTCTAATTCTCTTTTCTCTTATTATATTATTATTATTTTCACTTAATCTAACTAATGAAATAATAATAATAATAATTTCCATCAAATATTAATTAAATTAATATTTACCTACTATCATAATTAATTTTACTCCCCACACCCCCAATTCTACGTTTTTGGTCACACACCCATTACTACTTTAAAGTCTTATTCTTAAGGCCACTACCCACCACTAAGGGTATTCCAAACACCACGAAACATGCATATTCACACCATTATAAATATCGACGCAAAATTATAATTACGAATAATGATTAAAATAAAATGGGGCGTTACATAATGCGCCTTAAAAGGCCCACTTATATCTTCACGATTGAAGCAGCCATAGACGACAGACCATGGTATCACAATATCAAATGCTTTCTTCAGAGACAAGAATACCCGCCTAGGGCATCAAGAAAATATAGGAAGACTCTCTGAAGACTGGCTGGTAACTTCTTTCTGAACAACGATGTTCTATACAAAAGAAACTTCGACATGGTTTTGCTCAGATGTGCCGACAGACAAGAAGAAAACATGCTAATGAAAGAGATTCACAAAGGCTCCTTTGGCACTCATGCCAATGGACACACAATGACTACGAAAATTCTGAGAGCAGGATATTATTGGCTGACAATGGAATCTGATTGCTACAAGTACATGAGAAAGTGTCACAAGTGTCAGATATACGCTAACAAAATCCATGTGCCGCCAACACATCTCAAGGTTCTTTCTTCTCCATGGCCCTTTTCTATATGAGGAATCGACATGATCGACATGATTGAACCCAAAGCTTCGAACGGGCATCAGTTCATCCTAGTAGCCATCGATTACTTCACCAAGTGGGTTGAAGCAATACCATACACCAATGTAACCCGACAAGTGGTGGTCCGATTTATCAAAAACAATCTCATTTGTCGTTATGGTATTCCAAGCGAGATCATTACAGATAATTGATCGAACCTGAATAACAAGATGATGAAAGAGTTGTGCGCTGAGTTCAAAATCGAACACCATAACTCATCTCCCTACCGGCCTAAGATGAATGGAGCGGTAGAAGCGGCTAACAAGAATATCAAGAAAATTATTTAGAAGATGGTCATAACCTACAAAGGTTGGCATGAAATGCTACCCTTTGCTCTTCACATTTATCACACATCAGTCCGCACTTCAACAGGGGCAACCGCTTTCTCTCTAGTATATGGCATGGAAGCAGTGCTCCCCATAGAAGTAGAGATCCCATCAAAAAGAGTATTGATGGAGGCCCAACTAATAGAAGCTGAATGGTGCCAGACAGATATGATGAATTGAACCTCATCGAAGAAAAGAGAATGATGGCTTTATGCCATGGCCAGTTATATAAACAAAGAATGAACAAAGAATTCGACAAAAAGGTCCGACCCCGTGTCTTCAAGAAAGTAGACCTTGTGCTAAAGAAGATACAATCATTTCTCACTGATCCCCGAGGCAAGTGGACTCCGAATTACGATGGCCCCTATATGGTTAACAAAGCCTTCTCAGGCGGTGCCTTAAGACTCGCAACCATGGATGAAGAGGAATTTACCTACCCTACAAATGTTGATGTAGTCAAGAAATACTTCGCCTAAATGTATAAAAAAACGTCTCAGTGGATTGAAAACCCAAAAGGGCGGTCCAGGCAAAAATTAGAGACATAAACAATAGTCATCCCGGTGGATTGAGAACCTCAAAAGGCAATCCAAGCAAAATTTAGGGATTCATGGCAAGTAACTACGTCTGACATGGTTAGATCCCCAACGGTAACGCCATCAGTCGGAAAAACTTCGGTCATGGTCACCTTCGACAGAAGCTCAGAATATTCAGAATTTAAAGTTGGTGGAAGGATAATGGTCGTTATGTTTCAATGTAGTACCTTTTCCTTTAAATTACTATTTTCTAAACTTTGTAACGCTCTATGGGATCACACGCTTGGCTGATTACCATTCTGTCAATAAAATTTGAGCCCTAGTGCTTTTGTTTGCAACTCTTATTTATTCTGCTTTGCAAAATGACATGTTTAAAATGATCAACCTTCTTGAAACAAAAACGATTTTACTTTTGTTTTCAAAATTGAGTTTTTCAAAATATACTTTTGCTTCAAAATAAATATGGCAATTCTTTTTGACGCTAAACGTCAAAAGAGACGTCGATGGCTTCTCCGAGAGTGATCAAACCTTAAAATACAGAATCAAAGTACTCCTTTTAACCAGTACACCCTGAATGAAGGATCAACTGCTTTAGATGGAATGTCCCATCTGACATCCCTGGTAGATGTGTTACCTCTAGGAACCAATGATTGGTTTTTCTTCCTAATATGGTCTACCCCTTTTTAATGGGAAAGGATTGCTCTCCTAAACCAATGATACTTTTTTTATCCCCCGCAGTGGCCAAGTATCCAGTCGTGTTCATTCACTAGTATGTATGTCGTGTTTGTTTTGTCTGCATAAGCATATCATACATATATCTTGCATAAATTGATTCATGTTCATATTCATACACATGTTGCATTAATATCACTTTGGTCATATTCATCCCCAAGTGATAGACACTCTCTCTCCGATAGAGTTGTCAGTCTTCCTTTTTATGTCAGATAGGACAAAATCCCGGTCTAAGTTCTTTCCCCATCAGGAAAAAGTATTGTCTAAACAAGCACTCTCCAGTTTATTTCTGGATTGAAATCAGTACTCGACCACTTTGATAACTTAAACCTCTGAAAGGCAAGAAGACATTCGATAGACACTTTTGGAACATCACTCTTCACTATTGAAGATGATATTTTGCTTTCCCGGATTAAAGAAAATCCCCAGATAAAGCCATCTCCACAAGAGACTCTTGGCAATACATCAGTTTTTCTCCCAAAAAATTCGTTGTTAGTGAAGTCATCAGCACCTCAAAAATAAATTATATCACATAGCATCTCTCAGAGAAAAGGAGGTATGATGTAATTCCTCACCAAGCAAAAAAAACTCTCAAGAGACTTAGTAGATCAACAAATGGCGTCTCCAACAAGAGAAGTTTGCATACCTCTGCAGTTCATACAAATGGTTCTCCCCATCAAGTCTGACACCAAATATTTTTTCCATCAAATGGCGTCTCCCTAGTAAACCTCAGCGAGGAGTTTGATGAAGACCGCTACAGATAGTGTTCCTTGTCAAGAGAAGAACTCGACAAGAAGAAGCTGAGACCAGTTCCATGGCTGTAGACCAAGATCGAGGGGAAGTTTATTTCAAAGAAAACTGAGACCAGTTCCAAGGCTGAAGACCAGGATCGAGGGGAAGTTTATTTCAAAATAAACTAAGACCAGTTCCATGGCTGAAGACCAGGATCGAGGGGAATTTTATTTTAAAAAAACTAAGACCAGTTCCATGGATGAAGACCAGGATCGAGGGGAAGTTTATTTCAAAAACTGAGACCAGTTCCGCGACTAAAGACCAGAAGCGAGGGGAAGTTTTAACTTATTTTAAGTAACATTACCTAACAAAAGAAGATAAATAAAGCAAACAGTTCTCATTCATAACCACAATCAAAATTTCGGGTATTTCGATATTTAATCCTCTTGTACCCTGAATGTTCGAATCTTCGCCATTCACACCTTCAGGTACAAGAAGATTAAATAGGGGCATTTGTCATACCCCAAATTTTGACCATAATATTTCCCATCATTGTGCAAACATTACCACAATATGGATGTACCTTCATTGCCTCATCAATCTTCTCAAAGGTTGTTGAGCACCCACCTCAACCAAGAATTAGGGTTTTGAGCCCCTTTAGAGTACTTAGACAAAGGATCAATCAAGGTTTGACATGATATTCAACTTGTCTAGCCTCTCAAACATCCATAAAGGATCAAGAGGTCTCCCACATCAAGAATTAAACACAAGGTTACAACATTCCAAGTGGATTAAGCCTCAAGATCGCCAGTGTCACCAAATTAGAGTTTTGGTCGACCAAGGCCTCCAGATGAAAATTTTCATCTGGGCATGAGCCAATACTTCAAAAAATGATTCCAGAAGCTCAAAGGGACCTTATGAGTCCAATCATCAAGTAAAAATAGCCTCAGGAGATGCATTCATAAAAAATCAGGAATTAGGGTTTCTAGACCTTATTCACCCCTGAGTTGACTTTCGGAGCAAGACATGAGCAAAGACCTCCAGAAGTGTTTTGAAGACCTCCAATACATCATATTGATCCATTTACAAGATTGGATTAATTCAAAGAACTTGGTTCATGAGCAATACAAAGATTCAAATTCATCTGGACCACAATTACGGTTTCTAAGGAAAAGTCAACCATATCTTTGACTTTTGACCAAGACATGATCCCAAACCTTGGGACATGATTCAAGACACTCTAAAACACCAATGGAATCCATCCATTAGGTTTGAATTAGGTCAAGGACTTGATTTCATAGAGGATCACACAGTTTGATATTCATCTGACAAAAAGTCAACTGTGCCAAAAATCTAGTTTGACTTTTTGAATTTCTTGACAAACAAGGCTTCCCTAAGTAAAAAAAAGTTAACTTATGGTTTAGATCATCATCCATCAAGAAAAATAAGAAAAATAGGGTTACTTGCAAAAGGGGCAACCATAAGAAACTTGAAATTTTTCTAAGTTATGGAACCAAAGTGATTTGGTACCAACTTTGCAAGGTCTTAACTTCCAAACGACAAAGCCTTTTTCTTCCATCCAAAGCTCAAATGGAAGCCCTCATTACATAATTCAAAATTGTCAACTACATCAGATTCCAAATCCTCATAGATTTTGAGTTATGGAGTGATCAAAATCACAAAAACATCAAAATCACAAAAACATGGAAATTGACACTTTTTCAACACTTAGTGAAATTTTCAAGTAAGAATCTGTTTCACTTTGGCACCAACTTTGGAGTCATTTTTCTCCATGATCCAAGTTGATTCAAGACCTTAGGTGAACATCAAAGTTGAAGTAGGATATACAAGCTTTCCAAAGAGTACCAGAACTTATCCTAATTCAACTTGAGTAGGGAGTTACAAGCCTTGAAACTTGGCATAAAAACCTAATTTTTCAAGACACCATGAAGACCAAACTTGTGCCACCCAATTTTTCCCTTCAAATCTTGTCACTTTGCCAACTTTGTCATCTTCCAAAAACACAAAATATCTAATGACTCACTTGGTTCATGATCAAAGAGGCAAGGAAATCAATTTGGCATGTGCAAAACCATCAAGCCATGAAGTTTGAAATTCAACTTTGGCATGGTAACATCAATGCGATGTATTGAGGTGTTATGAACCAGATCACAACACTCCTAATCAGTCAAGATTTCAGTCCAAACTCTGAGCATTCAAACCTGCAAAGATTAATGGAGTCAAGATAAGAAGAGTTGACTTGGCACTTTTGAATTATCCAAGTCAATGGTGTAGCGTGCAATTTTTTTCGGTGACGCGACCACCTTATCACAAATGGGTTTTCCTCCGTGAGGAGGAATGGGGTACTACTTTCTGATTTCTTATTTATCCTGTGAAGCTGGAACGGAAAGGGAATATATCTAAAACTAACCTTGCACTCGAATGTTTAACTGAACAAACGCTTAAAAAGATTCGGGGAGTTCGGGGTCAGGTTATACAATAGGGAGTTGTCAATTACCCATCCTATATGTGGTTATCCACATGATGTTAGCATTAGGTTCTGCTTTGTACTTGATGGTGTTTATCCGTGAATGGGTTGGGAAAGTTTCTTGGGAAATATGAGAGAGAAAGTGAATTTTCTGTGGAAAATGGGGATGATGATGACTAAGGTATGAAACCTAAATTTTTTGATTGATATGAAGGTACTGGACCTAGAGTTTTTTATTTGTATGCTCGCTAAGATTTCGCAATCTTATGCCTACGTATTCTAGTTTAAAAGAAACATGGAAATCAGAGCAATCGTAGTTCCTCCTATTCTAAGGGAGGAAAAAGATGTTTTGGTGTCTTGTTCAAAGCCCAAGATTGAAGCTAAAAGGTTTGACTGAGAGAGAATTTGTCATCTCTAAAGGGAGACATCTCGTCTGTTTATCATAACTGTTGGGTGACTGTTTATAAAGGAGGATTACTTTAACTGGGATATGTGAATCCAGCAATGCCATAATTTCCTTTATGGGGGATTTATCCTGAAGGAGAAAACTTTAACTCAGTGTAGAGCAATGCCATCTTTCCTTAGGAATCTTTCATGCTAAGAGAGGGACAGTCGCGTGGATGTAAATAATCCAGAGGCTTGCCGCTTACTACAATTAGATGAGAGAGGAAGCTTACCATGATAAAAGATGGACTACAACTTGGACATTTGAATTAACAAGTGTGCCATTTACAGTAGTTATCTGGGATTAGGGTTTGTTTTGATTTTCTGTTTTGACGTGTGATAAACAGAGAAATGACTTCCTACAGAGGGATTTTGATTTTCTCTGAGGAGATGTTGATTTTTGTGTGCCTTGATCAAAGCCCAAGGTTGAAGCTAAGAGGTTGATTGACTCCACTGGGGAAGTCCTTATATAAAGCCTAAGAGGAGGCTGGGAAAGACTGACTCAACAAGAGAGTGTTTATATCTGTCTTGTACAACGCCCAATATTGAGGCTAAAAGAGACTGACTCTTTTGGGGATATCATTATACAAAGCCTAAGAGGAGGATAAAAGGATTTTGACTCCGTTGGGGAGGGTTTGCATGTATCTTGTACAAAGCCCAAGATTGAGGCTAAAAAGAGACTTTACTGACTCGGCTGAGGATATTTTAAGTGTCTTGTACAAAGCCTAAGATTGAGGCTGAAATGAGTTTGACTCTACTGGAGAGTATTATATGTCTTGTACAAAGCCCAAGATTGAGCCTGAAAGGGGGATTGACTCTGCTTAGGGAATTATTTCTCAAAGCCTAAAAGAAGGCTGGGAGGAATTGACTCAGCCAGGGAAGATATTTGTCCCAGGCTTAAAAGAAGGTTATGAAGATTTATGTCTTGTAAAAAGCCCAAGATTATGGCTAAAAGGGTTTGACTCAACAAGAGAGTGCTTTTATCTGTCCTGTACAAAGCCCAGGATTGTGGATGAACAAGCTAGAGAAATCATTATACAAAGCCTAAGAGGAGGCTAACTTTGCTAGGGGAAATCCTTATACCAAGCCAAAGGAGAGGCTGGAAAAGATTGTCTCAACAAGAGAATGGTTTTTATTTGTCTTGTACAAAGCCCGAGATTGAGGCTGAAAAGGTGGGACTTAACAAGAGAGTCTGAAAAGGTGATTGACTCAACAAGAGAGTCTGAAAAGGTTATTAACTCAACAAGAGAGTTTGAAAGGGTGATTAACTCAACAAGAGAGTCCGAAAAGGTTAGCTCCGCTGGGGAGAATCATTGTACAAAGTCCAAGAGGAGGCTGGTTATGCTGATGAAAGGATCATTATACAAAGCCTAAGAGGAGGCTAGCTTCTGCTGGGGATTCTTGAGATCCCGAGGCACGTCCAAATGGGGAATCAACTCTTGCTAAGGGTTACAAAAGAGTTGAGAGATCAGAGACCTTGAGGTTCTGATTTGGGATAGTGTTATACTGATGATAAACTGACCCTGGTTGGGGAATTTTTTAGGAGAGAGACTGGGTTTTAGCTCTGTTGGAGATTGATCCAGAATGACCAGGGTTTCTCCTATATTTGTAAGGTACTTGAGAATGTCTTTGAGACTTAAGAGGGTTTAGACTGTCCAAGTCTACTGATATGGATGAGTATCAACCTTAAAAATTGGTCTGAGGTTTTGACTCTTTTTAGAAAGACAACTCTAACAAAGGATGACTAAGTTCTGTCCTATACCTTTAAGAGGTCATCAGGGTCCTTCTATTAAGCCCAAGAGAAGGCATGAGAACTTCTAAGAAGCCGAAGGGTCCTTGTACAAAGCCCAAGAGGAGCCGGGGATGCTTTTAGGAAGCCCGTGGGTCCAAACCAAAGAAAATTTCAAGAGATGTCATTCACCGAGAATGAACCATTTCTGGACATTCTGGGGTTTGAAGAAATTCAAGACATGCCATTCACCGAGAATGAATCATTTCTGGGGAATAGAATTTCTTTGACAATTTCTATAAGTGACAGTCTGAGAAAAGGTTCACTGGGAATACTGCCTTTCTCTTTGTTCCATATTGTTTAAGCCCAAGAGAAGGCAAGACTGTATCTGGGAATCCTATGGGGATCTAGTTTTGATTGTATTAAAGAGTGACCAAACTGGCTTTACCTAATTCTAGACCTAGTTGCCGGGAAAAACTCTAAATAACTATACTAGTATATATACAGTTGATATATGACAAGTATTTAGAAGGGTATGAAAGAAGGACTTACAGTGGAGCAGCTTCCCACAATACAGTTATATATACAAAAGCAAGTAAATGAAAGCTGATAAAAACTTACAGGTGAGCAAGCTTCCATGCTGTATTGTTAGTTGTTCAAAGAAATTAAAGAAATTTTTGATAACAACATGTATATTGGAATCTAAATCAAAAGGAAAGTTGTTTTGAAAAGATGGTTGGGGGCTTACACTCAAGGAGAGGCCCAAGGTTTAACAGTGATCACACCGTTGTTTTGAAGATCGTATCAGGACTTATACAACGACTGAGGCCCAAAATTATTTTCTTTACAAAGGGGTTAGGCCTTACACTCTATTAGAGGCCCAAAGTTGTTTTAAAAAGAAAATAAGTGGGACTTATAGCTCAAGGAGAGGCCCAGATGATTTTATTTTAAAAGGCGACGACCGCGGCGTGATTTTGAAAATACAGTGGGACTTATACAACATATGAGGCCCAAAAAGGTTTGTATTTACAAAGGGATGGGACTTACACTCTACCAAGAGGCCGAAAGGTGTTTTTTAAGAAAAGAAGTGGGACTTATAGCTCAAGGAGAGGAGCACTGAAAGACAGTGAACGCACCGTTGTTTTAAGAATCGCAGAGGGACTTATACAATGACTGAGGCCTAAAATTATTTATGTACAACAAGGGATGGGACTTACACTTTATTAGAAGCCCAAAAGATGTTTTTAAGAAAAGAAGTGGTACTTATAGCTCAAGGAGAGGCCCAAGTGATTTGATTTTGAACTGGCGATCGCGCCGTGGTTCTTGAAAATGTGTTGGGACTTATACAATGTATGAGACCCAAAAAGGTTTTGGTTAAGAAAAGGATTGGGTCTTACACTCTATTAGAGGCCCAAAGTGTTTTTGAAATGTCTGATAAGGATCAAAATCAAAGAAACCCTAATTTTCATTTTTAAAAGTAATTCTTTAAAGAAAATTAATAAAAATGATAAAAAATACCAAATAAGTTTAAATAAACCACTTGTGATTTTTGGTTAAGGTTTGAAAAATGAGGTTTTAATCACAAGATGATTTAAAACTCATTTGGTTTTGATTTTCAAGATAAAAATCCACTTTTGAACTGTTTAAAAAACAATAAAAGTGAATTTATTCACAATAATATCAACTATATTAAATAAATAATATAAATTTGATGTTTTTGTAGAATAAAATACTTTAATATTTTTGTGATTTTTCAGAATAAGAACCAATAAAAAATGATTAAAATTGAGAGAGAAATTAATTTTTCAAATCATTTAAGAAAATAATATGAAAAATATATAAAAATCGAAAAAGTGATAAAAAAAAGGGTCTGGGGCGAGGGGGTTCGAACCCCAGACCTCCAAGTCAAACACATGGGCGCGCAACCACTGGCGTGGTGATACACCCGTGTATCAAAACCACCCCATAAATATATAAGGGGTGCCTTGTTTTAGGCTTGGGCAAGGCAAGGCAAGGCCAGCTTTTGGGCCATTTACGTGAAGCCTCTAACTTTCTCATTTCTCCATGGATTAGTACAAAATTTATATATATCTGGCCTAGAATCTCCCAAGGAATCCAATGGTGGTCTTGGTGTTTTTAGATGAGGTCCCTATTTTAAAACCCGATAGTGGTTTTGAAATAGGCCAAAATTTGCATTTTCTCTGCCACCTCATGATACAGGCAAGAATTACATGATGAATTGGTTCAAACACAACATATACAATATGTATGAGATGTTTATGATAAGTGGACTTCAAAGCAATGCATAATTCTATGAGTTCAAGTTGTCATGCACTTACCTCTTGGAGCTTTTTGTGCTATCTGCCAGGTTCCTTATGCCAGAAGTAATTTGATGCTTTGGACACTCTCAATTGATCCCTTAGAAGCTTTTAGAATGGTTAGAACCAGCTGAAATCCTCAGGAACAAGTTTGAGCTCTTTCTTGCAAAAGGGGCAAAAGTGACCAATATGGCAACTCTCTCAAATGGTGTTCCAGATGAGGGGAACCAATTGAGACAGTGCAAGGATGATATTTGAAGTGTGTTTGAGGTTTTATTTGGTTTTGAAAGTGATTGAATCAAGACATGGCTTGAAAAATGCAAAAAAGTCAATTTTTGAGGTTTTGGAGGTTGACTTTTTAATTTTGGTGTTACAGGTCACATGTTAGTGTTTGGACAGCTTAGACACAACATATTAGAGGTGTTTGGATCATGAGCTGTGATGGAATTGCTCTCTAACTCAAAAACTTAGAGATACCTTGCAAAAGAAGGCATTTTGGCCTATAGAAAGGGATTTTGAGGAAAGCAAGTGTTGTAGTGCTTTGGTGTACTCAAATTGAGCACAAATGAGCTCTATTTATAGTAGAGCAAGTTTGTTTTGCAAGCAATAGTGAATGGCAACTGCAGCAGGCCTTTGGCCAATGTTATGCAAAAGGAATCTCAAGTCTCCTCTAGCCATTGACTGAATTCAGTTGGAATAGGCTCAGTTCATGCCACCTTGGTGTATCCATTGAATGCTTGGAAACAAAATTGGAGTCTTGGCATCTTGGTAGCCTTTTTAGGGATGACAAGCCTAATGTAGATTCTTGGACTTAGGAGGCTTGGAGATCAAATTACCCCCCTTGGATTTGATCCTCTGATGTGTCCAAATTGATGACAAGGCTTGGAGTTATCAGATTTGGACAAATCGAGCAAATGTGCACAATTCTGCCTTGTAAAACCAGTTCATGATGCCATGTTTCAAGGGTTATATATCCCTGCTCAAATTGAATTTGGAGATGATCTGGTACTTGTTGGAAAGCCCTTATGGCATATTTTAACTTTGATGTTCACCCCTAGACCTGGTTTGACTTAGATCAACGTGAAAAATGTCCCTACATTTTGGAAAAAGTAAGGCAGATTCTGACTTAGTGAAAATTTCACTAAGTGTTGGAAAAATGTCATTTTCATGTTTTTAGCAATTTTGATCACTCCATAACTAAAAATCCATGAGAAATTGGAGTTTGATGTAGTTGAAGCTTTTGTAGAGTGTAGCAAGACCTACAAATCCAGCTTTGGATCACCCAAAATGGTTGCCTGGATCTCAAGTTATGGTCCTTGGAAGTTGTTACCCTAGCCACTTTGTTCCATAACTTAGGAAAATTCTAAGTCTTTTATGGTTACCCCTTTTACAAGTTAACTCACTTTTTTTTTTTTATTGATGAATGATGATTCATATCACATATTAACATTGTTTTAAGGTTAAGGAGCCTTGGTTGACCAAAAATTCAAAAAGTCAAACTTTGACTTTTGTACAGTTGACTTTTTCATCAGATGAAATTTTGACTTTGCGATCCTTTTGTGAAATCAATCCTTGGGCTCATTCAAACTTAATGGATGGCCTCCAAGGGTATTTAGGAATGTCTTAGACCCCTCCCCAAGGTTTGAGATCAAGGGTAGGCCAACAGTCAAGGGTAGGGTTGACTTTTTCCATCAGAAACCTTAATTTATGATCAGATGGTTTTGAGTTCTTGTGGCTTATGATTTGAGCTCTTTGAGTCAATCAAATCTTGTAAACATGTCAATATGATGTATTTGAGGTCTTTTAAGTTCATTTTGAAGCTTCATGCCATGCCTCACTTCACAAGTTAACTCAAGGATTGAATTAGGTCAAAACCCTAATTCCTGATTTTTTTATAGATGGACCCTCAAGGTGATTTTTCCAATGTGGATGGGCTCTTGAGATTCCTTAGAGCTTAATGGACCAAATATTATGGAATTGGCTTATACCCAGAAGGAAATTTTCATCTGGAGGCCTCAGTTGACTAAAACCCTAATTTGGTGACGCTGGCGATCCTGAGGCTTGATCCACTTGGAATGTTGCAACCTTATGCTTGATTCTTGATGTGGGAGTCCTCTTGATCCTTTGTGGATGTTTGAGAGGTTATACAAGTTGAAGATCATGTCATTTCTTGATTGATCCTTTATCTAAGTGTTCTAAGAGGGCTCAAAACCCTAATTCTTGATTGTAGTGAATGTTCACCCATCTTTGGGGAGACTGATAAGTGTGAAAGTTCATCCATATTATGGTAATGATTTGCACAATGATGGGAAATCTTGGTGGTCAAAATTTGAGGTATGACAGATGCCCCTATTTAATTTTCTTGGACCCGAAGGTGTGAATGGCGAAGGTATTCGGGCATTCGGGGTGCAAGAGGATTAAATATCGAAATACCTGAAATTTTGATGGTGGTTATGAATGACAGCTTGCCTATCCATATTCTTTTGCTAAGCAATGATGCTTAGAAAAGGTAAAAACTTCCCCTCGATCCTGGTCTTCAGCCACGGAACTGGTCTTAGTTTTCTGAAATAAACTTCCCCTCGATCCTGGTTTTTAGCCACGGAACTGGTCTCAGTTTCTAAAATAAACTTCCCCTAGATCCTGGTCTTCAGCCAAGGAACTGGTCTTAGTTTCTGAAATAAACTTCCCCTCGATCCTGGTTTTTAGCCACAAAACTGGTCTCAGTTTCTTTTGTCAATAAACTTTCTTGACAAGGGACGTTATTGGTAGCGGTTTTCCTCAAACTTCTCACTGAATTTTCCTGGGGAGATGCCATTTCATGGTAAAAAGTTTTGATGTCAGACTTGCTGGGGAATCCATTCATCTGAGCTGTAGAGGTGTACAAACTTCTCTGTTGGAGACGCCATTTGTTGACTCTACCGGGGAAAACGAGTCTCTTGAAAGACTACTTTCTGCTTGGGGATACTACATCATACTTTTCCTCGAGATCTTCTCGGAGAAATGCCATGTGATGTAATCCAATTTTGAGGTGCTAATGACTTCATTATCATTGACTCCAATGTGTTGCGGAGAGTCTTCGGTTGTGAGGCTTTCTCTAGGGATTTTCCTTAATCCGGGAAAGCGAAGATATCATCTTCAACAGTGAAGAGTGACGTTTGTCGAATGCCTTCTGGTCTTTCAGAGGTTCAAGTTATCAAAGTGGTCGAGGACCAACTTCAATCTAGAAATAAACTGGAGGAGAGACTGTTCAGACGCAACATTTCCTCATGAGGAAAGAACTGACAACTCGAGTGACAAGAGGACTTTACCCTTTAGAGTTAAGACTGACTAAAGTGATACTGATGCTATATGATTATGAATGCAAATCAATAATGCATGATGTATGTATGTTCATGCTGACAAAACTAACACGACATACAGACTAGTGAATGAACACAGCTAGATACTCGGCCACTGTGGGGATGAAAAGTATCACTGGTTCAAGATAGAAATTATGCCTTGCTTAGGATGGATAGTCCCTGTAGGGAAAAACGTTGGTCGGGCTTAGGAGATAAGAGCTCTACCAGGGATGTCAGATGGAATATTCGCATCTAACACAGTTGATCCTTCATTCAGTCATACAGGTTCAGGAAGGAGTACTTGGATTTTGCACTTTGGAGCTTAACCGCCTTTGGGAGAAGCGATCGATGTTCTTTCGATGTTCAACAGTCAAAAGAAATTACCATCTTTATTTTAAAAGCTGAAAAATGTTGACAAGTAAATTCATTTTTGTTTTCTTTCAAGAATCGTTAATCATGTTAAAATGTCATTCTGTAAAGCTAAAATAAATAAGAATTGCAAACAAAAGCACTAGGGCTCAAATTTTATTGATAGGATGGAAATCAGCCAAACGCGTGATTCCATGGAGTATTTACAAAGTTTAGAAAATGGTAGTTTAAGGAAAAAGGGCTACATTGAAACATAACAACCATTATCCTTCTACCAACTTTGAATTCTGGACATCCTGAGCTTCTGTCGAAGATGACCTTGACTGGAGTTTTCCTGATGGATGGCATTATTGCTACTGGGGAATTTGCCCCTTTGTTGAACGTAGTTACTTGCCATGAATCCCTAACTTTTGCCTGGATTGTACTTTGAGGTTTCCAATCCACCGGGATGATTTTTTATTATGTCTCTAATTTTTGCCTGGACCGCCCTTTCGGGTTTTCGATCCACCGAGACATTTTTTTTATTTAGGTGAAGTGTTTCTTGACTACATCAACATTTGTGGGGTAGGAAAATTCCTCTCCATTCATGGTTGCAAGTCTCAAGGCGCTTCCTGAGAAGGCTTTCTTGACCACATAGGGGCCATCATAGTTCGGAGTCCATTTGCTCCGAGAATCAGTGAGGAATGATTGTATATTTTTTAGCACAAGGTTTTATTTTCTGAAGACGCGAGGTCGAACCCTTTTGTCAAAGACTTTATTCATTCTTTGCTGATACAAATGACCATGGCACAGAGCCGTTATTCGCTTTTCTTCGATCAGATTCAGTTCATCGTGTCGACTTTGACACCATTCAGCCTCTGTTAGCTTAGCTTCCATCAATACCCAGATTGATGGGATATCTTCTTCAATGTGAAGCACTGCTTCCATGCCATATACTAGAGAGAAAAGGGTTTCCCCTGTTGAAGTGCGGACAGATGTACGATAACCGTGAAGAGCAAAGGGTAGCATCTCGTGCCAGTCTTTGTAGGTTACAACCATCTTTTGAACAATCTTCTTGATGTTCTTGTTAGCCGCTTCTACCGCTCCATTCATCTTAGGTCGGTAGGGAGATGAGTTATGATTTTCGATCTTAAACTCAACGCACAACTCTTTCATAATCTTATTATTTAAGTTAGATCCATTATCAGTAATGATCTGGCTTGGAACACCATAACGGCAAATGAGATTGTTCTTGATAAATCAGCCAACCACTTGTCCGGATACATTGGCGTATGATACTGGTTTGACCCACTTAGTGAAGTAGTCAATGGATACCAGGATGAACCGATGTCCTTTTGAAGCTTTGGGTTCGATCATGCCAATCATGTCGATTCCTCATATGGGAAAAGGCCATGGGGGAGAGAGAACTTTGAGATGCGTTGGCGGTAAATGGATTTTGTCTGAGTATATCTGACATTTGTGACACCTTCTCTTGTACTTGTGGCAATCAGATTCCATGGTCAACCAGTAGTACCCTGCTCTTAGAATTTTTCTCACCATTGTGTGTCCGTTGGCATGTATGCCAAAGGATCCTTCGTGAATTTCTTTTATCAGCGTGTTTGCTTCTGGTCTGTCTACGCATTAGAGCAAGACCATGTCAAAGTTTCTCTTATAGAGTGTATCACCGCTAAGAAAGAAGCTGCCAGCCAGTCTTCTACGAGTCTTCCTATCTTTTCTTGATGCCCCATGCAGGTATTCTTGTTTTTAAGGAAGCATTTGATATCGTGGTACTAAGGTTTGTCGTCAATGACTGCTTCAATTATGAAGATGTAGGCGGGCCGTTCAAGGCGCATTATGTCAATCTTAGGTAAGTCATTCCATTGACCTACACTAATCATGGAAGAGAGAGTGGTAATGCATCAGCTATGTGATTCTCTTCACGAGGGATATGATGAAACTCGATTATGTTGAAGAATGGTAACAACCTCCTCGCATAATATTTATAAGGAATCAGTCCTGATTGGTACGTGTTCCAATATCCTTTGATTTGATTGATAACCAGGGCTGAGTCTCCATACACATCCAAGTTCTTGATTCTTAGGTCAATAGCTTCTTCGAGACCCATGATACAAGCTTCATATTCGGCCTCATTGTTTGTGCATTTGAATGTCAATCTGGCAGTGAAAGGAATGTGGGTACCCTGAGGTGTTACGATGATTGCCTCAATTCCGTTTCCATAATTGTTGACAGCTCCGTCAAAGATTAGTCCCCATTGGGAACCTGGTTCTGGCCCTTCACTGGGTAGCGGCTCATCGTAATCTTTCACTTTTAAGTACATGACATCTTCGTCTGGGAAGTCAAATCCGACTGATTCCTGATTGTCAATCGGTTGATGAGCCAAATGATCGGCTAAAATACTCCCTTTAACGGCTTTCTGAGCGTGGTACTCGATGTCGTATTCTGATAACAACATCTGCCAACGGGCGATCCTTCCCATGAGAGCAGGTTTTTCAAAGACATACTTGATTGGATCCATTTCGGAGATTAACCAAGTAGTGTGACGAATCATGTACTAGCGAAGACGTTTGGCTGCCCAAGCCAGAGCACATCATGTTTTCTCAAGCATAGTGTACCGAGTCTCACAGTCGGTAAACTTCTTGCTCAGATAGTAGATGGAAGACTCTTTTCTCTTTGTTTCGTCTTGTTGGCCAAGCACGTAACCCATAGAGTCTTCCAAGACTGTTAAATAGATGATCAGTGGCCTTCCTTCCACTAGAGGTGATAGAATTGGTGGATTCAACAGGTATTCCTTGATATTGTCGAAGGCGGTTTGGCAGTCTTCTGTCCATACGCAATCTTGATTCTTTTTTAGTAATTTGAAGATCGGCGTACATGTCGCGGTCATGAGGAATATAAATCTGGAAATGTAATTCAAACGTCCTAGGAATCCCCTGACTTGTTTTTCAGTCTTTGGAGAAGGCATTTCTTGAATGACCTTGACCTTGTCAGGATCAACCTCAATTCCTTTCTGGCTGACGATGAACCCTAGCAATTTCCCTGAACGGACACCGAATGTCCATTTGTTAGGATTCAAATGGAGTTTGTACTTCCTCAAACGCTCGAATAGCTTTGACAGGTGGGTCACATGCTCCTCTTCTGTCTTAGACTTGGCAATTATATCATCGACATACACTTCTATTTCTTTGTGTATCATGTCGTGAAACAGAGTAGTCATGGCCCTTTGATAGGTTGTCCCGACGTTCCTCAAGCCGAATGGCATTACCTTGTAACAAAATGTGCCCCATGGGGTGATGAATAAAGTTTTCTCCATGTCTTTCGGTGCCATTTTTATATGATTATAGCCCGAGAATCCATCCATGAAGGAGAAAACTTTGAACTTTGTTGTACTGTCTCCCAGCATGTCGATGTGCGGTAGGGGAAAGTCATCTTTTGTACTGGCTTTTTTCAGATCCCTGTAGTCTACACACATTCGGACCTTTCCGTCCTTTTTAGGAACTGGTACTGTGTTGCCTAACCATTGAGGATATTCTGATGTGGCGAGGAAACCCGTGTTAATCTGTTTCTGTACTTCCTCTTTGATTTTGATGGCCATGTTTGGGTGAGTCCGTCTCAGTCTTTGCTTTACCGGCGGACATTCTGATCTTAACAGTATATGATGTTCCACGATGTTGGTATCCAACCCTGGCATGTCCTGATAGGACCAAGCGAACACATCGGGAAATTCTTTGAGAAGCTTTATCAAACCCTTTTTGACAGTCGGACTGAGCAGTGCTCCAATCTTGACTTCTTTTTTCTCTTCTTCTGAACCCAAGTTGACCGTTTCCAACGGCTCTTTGTAAGGTTCAATGGACTTTTCCTCTTGTCTGAGTAATTTGGAGATCACTTTTGGAATTTCTTCGTCATTTTCTTCTTCAGCCTCAAATACCGGGAATTCAAAGTTGGGAGAAGGCATTGGATTGTATGTTTCGATGGGGTTTAAAACAAGCAATATGCATGATGTGATGATTGATTTTAGAAGAGATAGAGAGAATGCAAGAGTGTGTGCAGTGTATTTTCTGAAAAATGCTTGTTTTTTATTATTTGAGTTATTGTTTTTTTTTAGGATTACCATTTTCTGAAAAAGCGAAAAGAGAAAACAACAATAAAATGCGGAAATTATTGAACGACGTTATTTTATTTATGATCTTGTCGATTCTTGAAACTACAGTCCTATAAAACAAAACTCTGTCGCTTTGGGCAAAACGAAGAGAGACATTTACAAAAATAACACCCTAATCCGATGATAACAAACCTAACCAGTCACATTAAATAGATTAAAGCTTCAACTCACAAAAGTCACCACTCTTATCAAACATTCCAAACAATTATAATTTCAATCAAACTCAACCAAACCAATACCAGTTATCTATTCCTAAAAGTGAACCGTTATTCTCAATCGTTACCTTATCCATCTGTCAGTAATCCATACACAATTCTTCTCTTAACAGTCCAAATTCCATAAATCCCAACATGTAGCAACAACCAACCAAAAATAACTCTCAAATATTACACCCACACCTAGGGTCTTCTCAAAATTTCCATTAATACTCTGAAATTCCAAAGACTCCAAACCACACCAGAACTCTAAGTTTTGCTTTCCATAGTCTCAATACCATTATACTTGTTATTCCGTTCAATCATTCATTCCTTTTTGTTGCTAACAAAGCTGGAGCTCTTCTAAAACAACACCTTAATGTTCCATCCAAAAACACATCTGAAAACCGTGCACAACTGACGGCCCATCACTGTGACTTCCTGCCAATTTCCCAGAACACTATCATCACAGACAAAACAAACATCTTAGTCCCATCTACTAAGAGTTTCCTACTTACTTAGCAGATATAAACCTCAACTATTCACCTTCGTCCAATTAAGTTCAATCTCTACGCTCTGAGAAGCAGTCCTTAAATAAAACCCAATCATTCTCTCTCAATGACTTCCCAACCTGACCAACATATTAAAACCTCTAATCCGTCTCATCTTCCGATATTAGAATCTTCATTAACTCGTCAAAATAATCCGTAACCATTTTATTAAATCCAAACAATCCATTGCACACACTATTAAAGCTGGACAGACACGTCTATTCCATCCAACATAATTCCCGTCTGCTATCAACAAGAGATTAAGGGTGATCAGTTCCTCAATTTGTCAATAGACAACCGACAATCATGATGGGGCACAAACCGCCTTTGCCAAACTATAATAGTATTCCTTACATCCTGTACACCACACTACCTAAGGCATAAATCCTTAGTTGACATAAGCCTTACCTCCGCATCCCTTCTCGAACCGGAAACCACACTGTCCAACAACACTTACAATCTTCCAATTCACAACACACTGAGCCAGCGCTCAACACCTGAAGCAACATGGAGAAGTACCAGCCTCTCCCCTACTTATCTCATTCTAACTCCTGCAGACAACGGAAAAGAAAGACCAAAAATTACTGACAGTGTTTCACACACATATCACGTACTAAGGAACAAACAACATCGACAGTATTCAACTGTCACACCAACTGACTCAAAAACTTGACCGGACGGACCGACCTGCTCTGATACCACTAGTGTAACACCCCAATTCCCATCACGAATAAATAATACATAAATAAAATCAGAGTAACTAAAAATTTATTTTTCTGACAGGAACAGGAATTCCACATTTAAAGAAATAAAACAAAATACCTGCTCATAAATTTGATACATAACACAAAATGGAATAAACCTGTAAGGGAAACTTTTTCCATATAATAGGAAAGGTTCAGTTATGGAATAAAGCGGAAAGATCCATAACTGTCTTGTTTTACAAAATAAATCATTTTATAACGTCAAAACATTCATACAAAGGTAATACAAAATATATTTAGCAAATGTATACATATAACAACAACGTTCCCCGACTCCCATGCTACGTATCAGAGCAGACAGACTGACAAAGGACGGATGACTAATCTTCACAAAAGCCTCCAAGACTACTAATCTACAATTGCCTCATAGAGCAACAAACCACAGCAGAAGGGTGAGAAATAACAACTAAAATCAAGATTGCATAATAATTTGCAAATACATAACAATTCACATGCATAGCTATTCTCACCACAAACACCACATACTAATACATATAACATACCACATATACGTAACATATATCTATTAATCCAACGATATAGCATATATCAAGTATCCAATATACTCACATATTTGTACATAAGGCATACCAAGTCATAGCATTTAGAAACACATCACACATCACATAGCATATGTCTACGCATAAAACATATTATCCACAACCAATGCATTTATCACATATGCACATCAAGTTACCAATGCTATCACAATCTCAACACATAACAAATCAATGCACAATTTCCACACATAATCACTCAAATCATGATTTTCCACACATAATGCATCCATTCACAATTCTCACACATAATCAATCAAATCATGATTTTCCACACATAATGCATCCATGATTTATGCAAATTCACAGAGACCGACACAACGAATCTATGCAAATGCCATGCGGTACCGACTTCTAATGTTTCTCATCACTAGTTCACTCAGGAACTCTGCTGGAACCATCGCTCGTTACATCACTGTAACTCCCCGTCGGGCATACGATGTTCCCCGTCGCTCACATCCCACACGGGCACACGACGCTTATGGATCGGTCACACCCCACACGGGCACACGACCCGATCGCTCACACCCCACATGGGCACACGATCGTCTATAATCATCGCTCACACCCCACACGGGCACACGACGTTATAGCGGATTCCCTCTGGAACCAAACCATCGCTCACACCCCACATGGGCACACGACATTACAAGATGCATATCATGATGCTTGGCATACAAGGACTCATGACAAACCAATGCATCTTCAGAATTCAACCATATGAATTAATCAACAACATCACATTCATGCATTGCAAATCAATTCAAACAATACATTTCATCACAGACCACAAACCACCACAATCATATCATCACAATTCTTTACACAAGGGATCCACATATCAAATGCTACCCACAACACTTTATAACAACATGCAAGTCATACAACATTCATATCAACAACACATTGCATGTACACATCAATTACACACCATTAAAACGACAAAAGTCGACAAAACGACACTTTTCCAAATTCGCGACATAATTTAATCGGCCAACAATCCCAAAACCATTTTAATAAGAAATAACATTTCATTAGCTTTCCAACGATATAAAGAACGTTCAAAACGGATAAACGGAACAAAAGTTACGGACTTAACAAGAAAAGTAATCGCGAAAAGACAACATTCTACACCCCTGCTGGCCATACGCGTATTGCCCTGAGCCATACACATATTGCCCTGAGCCATACACGTATTGCCCTGAGGCATACGCGTATTGCCCAGCCCCATACGCGTATTGCTTATTTTCCTTCCTTGCCATACGCGTATTGCCCTAACCAATACGCGTATTGCCCTACCCCATACGCGTATTGCCCTGCCCCATACGCGTATGGGCAGTGAAAACCCAGAATTTTTCCTGCATCAATTTTGTTACGAATTTCACCCCAACACCTCTCCAAATCTCATCTAAACACTTCCAAATCACAATATATCAATCCAAACATGTCCCAACATAATCAACAAGTATCCTACGTAGTTTATATCGAGTTTCAACCGCGAAAACATCGATTTCTAACAATTATTCATCAATTTATCAATTAGAGAAAAAGTTGTAAAAACAACCAAAACACATACATAAACAACACATACATACACAAGCAAGATATAATTGAAACTTCTCACCCTTACCCGATTAATCGCGCTTGAAACGGAGCTATTTTCGATTTTCCTCTTTTTTTCCTCTTCTCCCTTTCTTTCTTCTTCTTTTCCTTCTTTCCTTCTCTTTTCTCTCTTTTTCTCTCAAAGTTTCTATTTTATGAAAAATACCCAAGCCAAAAGACCAAAATACCCCTCAGCTCAAATATCTCGCAACGCTCTGAAAATACGATAAAACATAACCAGAATGATGAAATATATTTCGGGAAATAAAAGTTGAAAATAAATTATAATTTAATGCAAATATTTTATCTATCAGAGAAACTAACAATTAACTCAATTAGCAGGTAAAATACACTAAATTCACACATTTCACAAAATTCACATAATTGAAATAATTAAATACAATTAAACAAATCGGGGCGTTATAATTCTCCCCCACTTAGACATTTTCGTCCTCGAAAATATAACTGAGACGAACAACTTTGGATACGACTTTCGCATCCGACCAACAAACTAACATGCCAACAAAAGGCACACCACGAATAGCACAAACTGACAAACCACCTTGCTAACAGCAACAACAACAACGACACGACAACGACAACAACCACAACGACAAGATGCAATGCCCATACAATGCACTGAACGACCAACTCACAACTCAAAGAATACACAAGTTACGAACACACACAAGTTCACTCTTGAACCGAAACACAACAAGATCGTTACCATCACCATGGAAACGAGGAAACAACACAAACAAGAACACAAGTTCCACGACACAACATCGATTCAACAACCTCTACATAACCATAACACCAACATCCTTGTCACACAACATTATTACAACAATGCTACGATTCCCCAATCGAACACATAACCAAGACATCCATCTACATAGTAACCCATGCAGAATAGTTAAATCTTTCACCTAACACTTCCATTCTGAAACGTCCAATGGTCTCATCACTCCTACATGTTCCCAATGTTCAACCTATGAACTCTTACAAGTCCCACACGTAAATACAAATTGTGCCACACCACGCATCCTCTGCGCACTCCGATTACTCGTAACCATCAAAACTACCAATCTCACGTCCAAAGTCTAACTCTTCCTCATATTCACCAAAAATCATTGTTCACTGTTAATATTCCCAACCTCACACTCTCCTGTGTTGTCTCACACACCAGACCCAAGTCTCGGAATTGCTCAATTAATTTTAATTCTATGACCATCAAAACAGATATGCATCACAACTTTCGACTTAACTTTTCAGGAACAACCTTAGATTTTCCCGAAGGATAATCCAAGCCAAATTCATAACTCGTCACAAATTCCAACCCACCTCGTTGTCTCATACTCTATTCCTTCAGACCAAACAAGCACTTTAAACTCTTGTGATTATCAAACACTTTGAGCCTAGAACCATAAAGATAATACTTCCAAATATTCCAACACATTACAACCGCAACCAATTCCAAATCCAGAATAGTGTAGACCCTTTTATGAATCCTCAACTGTCGTAAAGCATAATCTATGACTTTACCCTCTTGCATTCACACAGCCTAAACTCATCAAAGATGCATGTCAATACCTCACCCACAGTTTATTAGGATCATCCAGAATCAAAACTGAAGCCATAGACAACTTCTACTTCAGCTCACCATAACTTACTCACAACGAACATCCAAAACAAACGACTCACCCTTTGTAAGTCAACTGAGATACCAGAAGTACGAACTTAGCAAAGTCTTCCCTAGCCTGCAGTAACAACCAACTAAGCCCAAAAATCTCTAATCTCTTTAACCAACTTCGGAGCCTCTCATCGCAGAACTATATCTACTCCTGATGGATCCATAACCATACTCTCATCTGAAATAACATATCCAAGAAAAATAACCTTTTTCAATCCAAATTCTCACTTGAATAACTTAGCATAAAACTTCGTCTCTTTTCAATACTTGTAATTCCATTCTCAAACACTCTACCTGTTCTTCCCCTGAGTTTATAACAGATCAGAATACCCTCAATCAAAGCCATTATGAACTTATCCAAATAAATATGGAAGATATGATTCCTCCACTCTACAACATTACAGACGCATTACTAACACCAAATAACACCACTGTACGCTGTAATTCCCAACCAAAATCCAAAAGATATAAATTCTTAAAGCCCTTGCAAAACTTTCCACTGGATAACTGGTTACTCACATACAAGTTTAACCGTGTAAATAACACCCTAATCCGATGATAACAAACCTAACCAGCCACATTAAATAGATTAAAGCTTCAACTCATAAAATTCACCACTCTTATCAAACATTCCAAACAATTATAATTTCAATCAAACTCAACCAAACCAATACCAGTTATCTATTCCTAAAAGTGAACCCTTATTCTCAATCGTTACCTTATCCATCTGTCAGTAATCCATACACAATTCTTCTCTTAACAGTCCAAATTCCATAAATCCCAACATGTAGCAGAAACCAACCAAAAATAACTCTCAAATATTACACCCACACCTAGGGTCTTCTCAAAACTTCCATTAATACTCTGAAATTCCAAAGACTCCAAACCACACCAGAACTCTAAGTTTTGCTTTCCATAGTCTCAATACCATTATACTTGTTATTCCGTTCAATCATCCATTCCTTTTTGTTACTAACAAAGCTGGAGCTCTTCTAAGACAACACCTTAATGTTCCATCCAAAAACACATCTGCAAACCGTGCACAACTGACGGCCCATCAGTGTGACTTCCTGCCAATTTCCCAGAACACTATCATCACAGACAAAACAAACATCTTAGTCCCATCTACTAAGAGTTTCCTACTTACTTAGCAGATATAAACCTAAACTATTCACCTTCGTCCAATTAAGTTCAATCTCTAAGCTCTGAGAAGCAGTCCTTAAATAAAACCTAAGCATTCTCTCTCAATGACTTCCCAACCTGACCAACATATTAAAACCTCTAATCCGTCTCATCTTCCGATATTAGAATCTTCATTAACTCATCAAAACAATCCGTAACCATTTTATTAAATCCAAACAATCCATTGCACACACTATTAAAGGTGGACAGACACGTCTATTCCATCCAACATAATTCCCGTCTGCTATCAACAAGAGATTAAGGGTGATCAGTTCCTCAATTTGTCAATAGACAGCCGACAATCATGATGGGGCACAAACCGCCTTTGCCAAACTATAATAGTATTCCTTACATCCTGTACACCACACAACCTAAGGCATAAATCCTTATTTGACATAAGCCTTACCTCCGCATCCCTTCTGGAACCGGGAACCACACTGTCCAACAACACTTACAATCTTGCAATTCACAACACACTGAGCCAGCGCTCCACACCTGAAGCAACATGGAGAAGTACCAGCCTCTCCCCTACTTATCTCATTCTAACTCCTGCAGACAACGGAAAAGAAAGACCAGAAAGTACTGACAGTGTTTCACACACATATCACGTACTAAGGAACAAACAACATCGACAGTATTCAACTGTCACACCAACTGACTCAAAAACTTGGCCGGATGGACCGACCTGCTCTGATACCACTAATGTAACACCCTAATTCTCATCGCGAATAAATAATACATAAATAAAATCAGAGTAACTAAAAATTTATTTTTCCGACAGGAACAGGAATGCCACATTTAAAGAAAGAAAACAAAATCCCTGCTCATAAATTTGATACATAACACAAAATGGAATAAACCTATAAGGGAAACTTTTTCCATATAATAGGAAAGGTTCAGTTATGGAATAAAGCGGAAAGATCCATAACTGCATTGTTTTACAAAATAAATCATTTTATAACGTCAAAACATTCATACAAAGGTAATACAAAATATATTCAGTAAATGTATACATATAACAACAACGTTCCCCGACTCCCATGCTACGTATCAGAGCAGACTGACTGACAAAGGACAGAGGACTAATCTTCACAAAAGCCTCCAAGACTATTAATCTGCAATTGCCTCATAGAGCAACAAGCCACAGCAGAAGGGTGAGAAATAACAACTAAAATCAAGATTGCATAATAATATGCAAATACATAACAATTCACATGCATAGCTATTCTCACCACAAACACCACATACTAATACATATAACATACCACATATACATAACATATATCTATTAATCCAACGATATAGCATATATCAAGTATCCAATATACTCATATATTTGCACATAAGGCATACCAAGTCATAGCATTTAGAAACACATCACACATCACATAGCATATGTCTACGCATAAAACATATTATCCCCAACCAATGCATTTATCACATATGCACATCAAGTTACCAATGCTATCACAATCTAAACACATAATAAATCAATGCACAATTTCCACACATAATCACTCAAATCATGATTTTCCACACATAATGCATCCATTCACAATTCTCACACATAATCAATCAAATCATGATTTTCCACACATAATGCATCCATGATTTATGCAAATGCACAGAGACCGACACAACGACTCTATGCAAATGCCATGCGGTACCGACTTCCAATGTTTCTCATCACTAGTTCACTCAGGAACTCTGCTGGAACCATCGCTCGTTAGATCACTGTAACTCCCCGTCGGGCATACGATGTTCCCCGTCGCTCACACCCCACACGGGCACACG
This sequence comes from Lathyrus tuberosus, assembly GCA_022829125.1. Lineage (NCBI taxonomy): Eukaryota > Viridiplantae > Streptophyta > Magnoliopsida > Fabales > Fabaceae > Lathyrus > Lathyrus tuberosus. The sequence continues at coordinate 2,924,192 of JALAZF010000468.1, read as the reverse complement.
ACGTTTATGGATCGCTCACACCGCACACGGGCACACGACCCGATCGCTCACACCCCACATGGGCACACGATCGTCTATAATCATCGCTCACACACCACAAGAGCACACGACGTTATAGCGGATTCCCTCTGGAACCAAACCGTCGCTCACACCCCACATGGGCACACGACATTACAAGATGCATATCATGATGCTTGGCATACAAGGACTCATGACAAACCAATGCATCTTCACAATTCAACCATATGAATTAATCAACAACATCACATTCATGCATTGCAAATCAATTCAAACAATGCATTTCATCACAGACCACAAACCACCACAATCATATCATCACAATTATTTACACAAGGGATCCATATATCAAATGTTACCCACAACACGTTATAACAACATACAAGTCATACAACATTCATATCAACAACACATTGCATGTACACATCAATTACACACCATTAAAACGACAATAATCGACAAAACGAAACTTTTCCAAATTCCCGACATAATTTAATCGGCCAACAATCCCAAAACCATTTTAATAAGAAAGAATATTTCATTAGCTTTCCAACGATATAAAGAACGTTCAAAACGGATAAACGGATCAAAAGTTACGGACTTAATAAGAAAAGTAATCGCGAAAAGACAACATTCTGCACCCCTGCTGGCCATACGCGTATTGCCCTGAGCCATACACGTATTGCCCTGCCCCATACGCATATTGCCTATTTTCCTTCCTTGCCATACGCGTATTGCCCTAACCAATACACATATTGCCCTACCCCATACGCGTATTGCCCTGCCCCATACGCGTATGGGCAGCGAAAACCCAGAATTTTTCCTGCATCAATTTTGTTACGAATTTCACCCCCAACACCTCTCCAAATCTCATCTAAACACTTCCAAATCACAATATATCAATCCAAACATGTCCCAGCATAATCAACAAGTATCCTACGCAGTTTATATCGAGTTTCAACCGCGAAAACATCAATTTCTAACAATTATTCATCAATTTATCAATTAGAGAAAAAGTTGTAAAAACAACCAAAACACATACATAAACAACACATATACATACACAAGCAAGATATAATTGAAACTTCTCACCCTTACCCGATTAATCGCGCTTGAAACGGAGCTATTCTCGATTTTCCTCTTTTTTTCCTCTTCTCCCTTTCTTTCTTCTTCTTTTCCTTCTTTCCTTTCTCTTTTCTCTCTTTTTCTCTCAAAGTTGCTATTTTATGAAAAATACCCAAGCCAAAAGACCAAAATACCCCTCATCTCAAATATCTCGCAACGCTCTCAAAATACGATAAAACATAACAATGATGAAATATATTTCGGGGAATAAAAGTTGAAAAGAAATTATAATTTAATGCAAATATTTTGTCTATCAGAGAAACTAACCAATTAACTCAATTAGCAGGTAAATACACTAAATTCACACATTTCACAAAATTCACATAATTGAAATAATTAAATACAATTAAACAAATCGGGGCGTTACAAGGTTGAAGATGAAAAGTCTGATAGTTTAATGCTTGCAATGATGATAACTTGTCAATGGTTGATATTCTGGAACGATATTTTTTGGAAAAAGAAAATTTTAAATCATTATTATACTTGGCCAGAGTGTTCTTTACTCCGGGAAGAGCAAGGGTTATAATATTACAACGGTTAGTAATATTAACCGTAACGATACCCCTTATACTTGGTACAAGGTTCGACTCCAGGCAACAACATTTTTCTATTTTACGTAATTATAGAAAAATGTTGTCGCTTGGAGTTGAACCTTGTACCAAGTATAAGGGGTATCGCTACGGTTAGTATAACTAACCGTTGTGATATTATTAAAATAATATATATTCTTATCATTACGGTTATTTTAGAAAACCGTTGTGAAATATTTACCTATATAAGGGAATTTACTTTCCCTTATTGACAGTAGCGCCGTTTCCTTCACAGCGAAACCCTAGCACCCATTTTTTCTCTACATTTTTGGCAGCAAACTTCATCTTTTTTTAGAATGCGCGAAAAGAAATACAAGAAGTATGAAGCTTTTGATTTAAGCTTCTTCCTCCTTGTATTTCTTCTTGCAGAATCTAAAACTAGATGAACATGGTGATGATGCTGGCGGTAGCAAGCGTAATGTACATATTGTTTATGGAAAATAAGGTATTCTTCTACTTCAATCTTTTTGTTACATAGTTCCCATTATCTCGTTTGCTTCATGTTGCATTGTTTTTGTTAATTGGTCTCATTTTGTGCAGAGTCGACTTCAATGCTTCATAAGCAAGGTGAACTTCATTGTTATGGTACAGTCCCACTTCTTAGGGTTTTGTTTCAACTTTTGCTTGTTTTGTTTTGAATACTAACTAATTTTCTTCATTGCTTCTCACTTCTTAGGGTTAATTTGTTTCACATGGTGATGATGATGGTGGTACATATATATGAATTCATTCTGATTGTATATGAAATTTAGTTTATTATATACTATGTATATTGTTTGTTTCACTATCCTTTTATTGAAAATGCAATCAGTTAAATTGACATAGAAACTTATAATCTGAAAATTAAGATGTATTTGAAAACCAACCTTTATCATGTCAATGTTTTCCGAATTGCATCCATTTCATTCAACACATTTTATGTTCCTTAACATAAAATTTATGGTTCAATGGTTTGTTTGCTTCAATTCATCGATATCTACGATTCTACTTTACCTCATCGTCGTCACTAACCATCGTGGTTGTTAAGATCATGATTGTTATGATGATAAAATCGCGATGATTTTTGGCGATGATGAGGTAAACTATAATAAAAGATATCGATGGATTGAAGGAAACCGACCATTGAACCATAAATTTTATGTTAAGGAACATAAAATGTGCTGAATGAAATGGATGCAATTCGGAAAACAGTGGTGTGTTTAAGTTGGTTTTCAAGAACAGTTTAATTTTCAGATTATATATTTCTTTACCAATTTTAATGGTTGTATTTCTTTAATTAGGTGTATGGTAAAACAAGCAATATGCATTTTTATATAATAAACTAGTGTACATTCCACAACGGCTGAGACTCCTAACCGTTGTGATAGTTAATATATATTACAACGGTTGAAATACCTAACCGTTACAATATAACGCACGCTTTATAGAATACAACAACGGTTTCCAGACCGTTGTAGAAACAACGAACTTACAACGACAATCTACATAACAACGCCTTCGCCCACGTCATTATATGTCATTCCCAACCGTTGTTAAATGGGTTTTTCGTAGTAGTGTATGACTACTTGAGTGATATTATATTGATGAAACTTTTGAAGTGTGAGAATAATTGTGATTATGCTTGTATGTCTTAAATTATATATTATCTTATGATTTCAATAATTATATGAATTCTCACCCTTCTATTGGAATGATGTTTTGTACGACATCGCTTAGGTACCGAGGAGTAAAGTTGCTTCTAGCGCGAGGTAGCCGTTGGAGTAGCTGATTTAGTTTCTTTATTTATTTTAGGTCGAGTCGTGCTCTGATCATGTAACACTAGGAACATTTCATTTCATGTTTTGAGAGATACTTTATGTACTCTACTTCATTTTATTATTGTTATTTTGATTTTATATGAAGTATTGGCTTTTATGCCTAAGTATTGATTATGAATGAGATGAGCATGAGACTTTCATTATGTCTTTTGTGATTAAAGTAAATCCGCTGCTACATGCTAATGTGAAAGTATATGAAAAACATGAATTTATTTTAAGTGTTATTGAGCATGACAGGTGTTTGTGTGTTGTTTTGAAAATATATGTGACACTCTTTTGTGAGATGCATGAAAATTTACTCTAATATTTATATATATTCCACGGGGTTTAGATGGTGTGACAGGGAGTACTAATTGTGTGTGACAGGGGGAATGGTGTACCTGTCTGTGTTGCTGTTGAGAGATTGCAGTCTGTACAGAGCTTACATGGTCTCATGTAGCTTGTGTTGTTTTGTGATGTCAGACCTAATGTCTTGAAATTGTGGTGTCTGGTGTTCTTTATTATTCTGACAACTTTGTGGTTTTTGGGTTTCTGTTTTTCTATGCTTTTGTTTCCGCTGCGTACCTCTGGTATATGTTAAGGTTGTTTTAGCCAAAATTTTCCAAAGGGGGAGATTGTAAGTCTTGTGGTTTTTGGATTGGTTGTATTTTGGTAAAACAACATGCTGGTGTTGAACCAGATGTTCTGCCATGTCAGTCAAACATCATGTTCTATAGGATGTTGTGACATGTTCCAGGACATGTTATACCAAGTAGCTAAGGCATGGCTATTTTCGTAATTTGAGTGTGAATTTTGAGTGTGTTCTGATGCACACGTAGGCGACCTGTATGAGAGTATATTGTGGGAATTGATGTTATTGCAAATTCTGTTACTTTTCATAAAAAGGATCTATGAGCCTTTTTAAGAAAGTTTGTATTTTCTCCTATTTTTATGCAGGTTGATTTGCATCCAGTTTATACTGCTGCTATTTGTGCGGCTCATGAAGCCCAAGTCCAGTAGGTCTGAAGGCTATTTAAAGAGAAGAAAAATCCTATTTGAAGATGAGAGCATATCGTGAAAATTTAGAGAATAAGGATTAGTTGTTGTTTTGGTTGGTCCCTAAGGTTTTCGTTTGTTAATTGTATGTCATTCATGTATCTTCTGATGCATTGAGTTTGACTGATTGTTGATTGTTCACTCAAAGATTTTAAGCAAAGAGTGTATTATTCTTAGGCGAAGCTTTTAAGAAAACCAAGTATTATTTTGGAAGTGTGATCTTCTATTTTGTTGTTTTGTATACAATCACTAGGACTCTGATTGTTTGATATCATTGAGGTGATTAGGGAGTGAGAGGGGTTCTCATATTTAGGAGTTCCTGGGTAGAAGTTGCACTAGGTAGGGATTAAGTGAGGAGTTGTAAACTTGAATTGTTTAGCTTCGAATTAATACTACTGATAGTGGATTTCCTTCTTGGCTTGGCAGCCCCCAGATGTAGGTGAGTTGCACAGAACTGGGTTAACAATTCTGGTGCTGATTTTAGTTTTCTGTTATTTTAATTCCTGCTTTTTGTTTGTGTTGTGTTTTGATCCCATTGTTGTGACATCTGTCTCGACATCTGGTATCTGCATGCCAGAATTTCAGAAAAGATATCCACGAATGAGTGACAAGTCTTTGTTGATCGAGAATAATAAGAAATTCCTAGATTTGTTTAATAAAATGATACCAAATGATCATAGTGCATCCGAGACAATTAAATGGTTGTAGTACATGGCAAAATTTAATGTGATAACTTGGACTGCATATAACATTGGTCATTATACCTTTTATACAAAATCAAAAGATGACTGTAGTACAATGCAAAATATTGGGGTTATGGTTGAGACCGAATCCATGTATTTCTCTAGTTTGAAAGATAAGAATCCAATATTGGCATCTAGTGCATTCTATGATGTCATTGAGGAGATTTGGGAGATTGATTATGTTATCTTCAAAGTGCCTTTATTTAAATGCAAGTGGGTTCCCAATAATATTAATGGTGTACAAACTGATGACTTAGGATTCATTCGGGTTGACCTTGGCAAGGAAAATTATATGACCGAACCATTCATCATGGCTTCATAAGCAAAAAAAAATTTTCTATGTAACAGACCCTTCAGACACATCAGAGAAATGGTCAATAGTTCTCCAAGGAAAATACATTCCTAGTAGTGATGAAATTTTTGATATTCCTTCTACTCCTTCTTACACAACAAAAGTTTCTACCACATATAATGAAGTTGATAGAGATGGTGTGCATGTTATTCGTATCGATCATAATGAAGGCATATGGGAAAACTAACAAGTAAGTATTTTATTCTTTATTCATAATTTAATATAAGTTATTATTTCTAAGTATATTTACTAACAAGTATGATTATTTGAAATTCTAGGTGTTTAAAGTCAAGACACCAAGAGACAAGATACCAAGATACAAGAAACCAAAACACTAAGACACAATTATGTGATGTTATATAATGTATTGTAGGTTGTTTTGTGTCATTTTTATTTTGATGTAATATATATACAATGTTTGGTTCTTAATCCTATTTATGGATTTGATGTAATACAATACAATTATTGTTATGATACAATTGTTGTTTCTGTTCTGATACGGTTCACAAAAATACAGGGTAAAAAATGGAAAAATTTCCAAAAGTAGAAATATATATTTTTAAAAAGCAGATAATTTAACGATGGTTGTTAAATATGACCGTGGTTGTAGAGTGAACATTGTCCAGAATAATATATATACCAAAAAGGCGCTGCTGAGAATCGAACATGGGACCTTTAATATATTACAACGATTAGTTAAAGCAACCATGGTAATATGTTGCGCGCTTTCAGGTTTTCTACAATGGTCATACGATCGTGATTGTAAGTAACACATATACAACCACATGCTAGGTAACAACGGCCGGTCTTGCATGATAATATATATTTTTTAACTGTTGTTGTAAGTGTTTTTTATAGTAGTGATGTGATTTTGTTGTCAATACTAAGGTGATGTGACCGCCTTGTGGTTGTCGAATACAATCACGATGCCCTTATTTAATCACGTAGTCGGAAACAACCCCTTAATTGTGTTGTCCAAAGTATGAGGCTTATATAAAGTAAGTATTGAGATATACGCACCATTACTTTGACCTGGGTTTGAGTCCCAAAGTAGCAAGTAATGTAAAAGTAAGAGTATCGATCCCACAGAGGTTGTAATAACTTAAGTTAAATCTCAATATAAACTTTGTTAATAGTCATGAGCAAAAAGGTAACAATAATAATTGGTTGTCACAGATTCAAGTTGAGCAACAATAGATAATAGTAAAGAAGTTAAATCAATAGTGAGAGTTATGTTGAGCAATTATCCATTTAATGTAGTTCATAATTTGTGTGTATATGAGATCTATTATGACAGATGAGGCAGAAAGTGATTTAGTAGTGTATGTCTACAACATCAAAACATATGCATTAAATTAAGGGAACAACTCTCGAGGTTTCACAATAACATTAAAACATGTATAATTTAACTTATGATTTCCCATATGCTTGTAGTCCTTTATCTCTAAAGTGACTAATCTAGTAAATATGATTATCCTACTATTTTCAACCATATTTACTATGAGTTCCATTAGTCAATAGATCTCTCAATCATCAACCAATTTTTACCTATCTTTAAGGGGATCAAGAAGAGAAACAAATCTGTATCATTATTTCATATAGTAAAATGCATCATTTCAAATCACACCATTTAACATAAAATACTACTTTTCATTAAACTTCACAGTGCTCAACATAAAGAGTTTTAGCTCATGGTGATCAAAAGAAATACAACAACACAAGTTCTTACAATTAGAATTTCTTAACACAAGTGAAAATAAAATGTAAACCTAAGTACAACACTCTACTCCTTGCAATATTTCAATCAACAGGAGGAAAGTTCTTCACGCATGGCAGCTTAACACTTCTTCAATGGAGGTTGAAAGAAAGGAGACTCTCAACTTCTGGTTCAGACTTCTTCTTCCCCAATGAGGTATTTTTCTAAGTGATTACTCAAGTCTCTCAACTTCTAAACCTCCTTCAAATTTCTTCAAAAAGGTCATTTTATATTCCCCTAGCTTCTAGGGTTTCTTTTTAGAATTAGATCATGAGCCTTGTGATTATCCATTATCTTGGCCCATGTAAATTAACATATTCCTTCACATTATCCTCTCGTACCAGAATCAGGTAGTACAACACACCGTGTAGGAGACAACGTGTCTTGTGGAAGGTCTGTTGCATAAACAAAAATGCAATGTGTAAATTTTAGTGTCAGAATGTTTTGTCTCGTAGCATTTGATATTATCCATCTAGATATCCAACTCAAATGTGCTTCATTCTTCACTTTTATGCCACGTTTGCCATAGTGTTGAGGACATTCACTCCTTCTAGCATATTCTGACTCTAAGTCCTACTGGGGAGTGGGGTTCAACTAATGTAACATTTCTGTCGTGGCATAACTTATCATCAGAGCATTCCTACATAAGTGAGAAACACATAAAACTCACAAAAGAGAGCACCTAGTGAGCTCTATACTAATTTAACTAAAATAGCAAAAACAACTTAATTTAATTAGATAAAGCTTTCTAATGTTTAATTCAAATCAAGTAATAAGGGCTTTAATTTCTCACTAATATTAAGTTACCACACCCCCCAAATAATATCATAAAAATAATAATAATTCATCCATCTCCTCATTCAGCAACACATTTCACACAATTGTATGTTTGTGTGTGGGTACGCGTGTGTGTGTGTGTGTGTGTGTGTGTGTGTGTGTGTGTGTATGTGTGTGTGTGTGTGTGTGTGTGTGACACATGATGCCCTTATATGTGACACCCTAATCCCCCCTGAAAAAATTCTTTTTATAGAATATGCATTGCGAAATATTTATATCACATAATTAAACAGAGCATCTCTTTAATACCCTCACGTCCGTTGCACTTAACGAGACCTATTTAGTTAGTTAAGAGAATGAGTGTTAGCATGATATTTACTTGCAATCTTCTACTTGTTATGCGATAAAAAAAGATTTTTTTTTATTAATGTGCTTGACAAGATTTCAAAATTCTGCTTTTACATATCTCCTGGTGTGATGGAGAACTCAAGGCTAATACTTTTTGAATATGTATCGAATTATTTATTAATAATAAAAGTCATTTCTTTATTATGTTTGTTTTTCCTAAAAAATAAAGTCCATAAAATAGCTAGTCCATTTAATGAATTATTAAGTGTGACTTAATCATGAGATCCCATTAAACATAATGACATTATTCTTAAAGTATCCACAGTCGAGCTTTACTGTGAAGTGGGATAACCTTAAAGCATTAAGACTGAAATTCTGGTACCAGATATGTGATGTCACACATGATGTCACAACAACACACTCTGAACAATGGACAATAACACACAATAGATGAACACACATAATTATTAACCCAGTTCAGTTCAAACAACTTAATCTGGGGGCTACCAAGCCAGGGATGAAATTCACTACTTGTAGAATTAAATTACAGACTCAACAACCCAGTTGACAATCTCCTAATCTTAATTCCTACTAGTGACTTTCTACCTAAGAAACCACTTAGGTATGAGAACACTACGCAATCCCTAAAACCTCTCAAAGAACACCCTCTTTGAGAAGCCTTGATCCTGCTTCACAGCTTTGATCAAGTAACAACTCTCTATCGCTTCACAGCTTCTAAGAGAGGACAGAAAACAACTCACCAATTCAACCTAGAATGGTGTATACAAAACTCGTACAAAATACTCAAGACACTCAGCCTATGCTCTTGATCTTCTCTCTGTATTTCTGTACCTTCTTCCTTTGATCTATGCGCTTTATATAGCCACCTGAATTGGGCTTGGACAACTTGCAATATTTGATCTGATTTGCTGTTTAAAACTGAATCTTCAAAATAGATTTTCTCTCTCAAAATCTTCTTAAATCTCAGTCTTTAAACCTCCCTACAAATCTGCATCAAATCTCTATGCAACAGAGAATATCTATCCCAAGATATTCGCATCCAATGAGACTACCTGCTCTCCACAATTCCAGCTAAAATGCAAACCCTAACAACATCACTAAACCTGATGTTATTAATCTTCTGCAGACCTAATGTCACAACATCGTATGTGACATCAGACATCCAACTTAAACACTTAACACAGCCCAGTGTTAAGACTCAATGTTGTGACATCACCTATATGACATCAAACATTGAACAACCTTTGTTTTACCAAAATTCCAGCCAATCCAAGAAACTAACAATCTCCCCCTTTGGCTAATTTTGGCTAAAACAATCTCTGCACCTTCAGAGACTTCAGCAGCGGAATAAACTTGAATATTCTTTGAAACTTCAAGCAGCGGCATCTTCAATACATAAAGACTTCACTTCACATAAAACTCTGCTGCAGCACCATCTTCAACAGCTACAATCAACACTGGTGCTCCCCCTCAATCATGAATCAGCATACCAACTGTTCAACAGACCAGCATTTACTCCCCCTCAATATCTGCACTTCTGTACTATAACATCAGCAATCAGCTACACCCCTTAGCAGCAACTACCATCAACTCCTTTGACAGCATTTGACAAATCAGAATATTTGATAACTTCAACTCCTTGGCTACTTCTCCCCCTTTTTAGCCACAATTTGACAACCTTCAACCAGAAGCCCTACTAACTACAGTTAGTACTACCCTAGCTCTCATTGTTAGCCTCACAGTTAGCATAACAAATCATAGAACAAAAACATAAAGGGTGCATATACAGCACAATATTCATGATACAAACCAAGCACATTAAGTGCTGAAACAAAAACAGCAGAAATAAAACTAAAACTACTTAGAAGCAAAAGCAAATAAACTAGTCTTCACTTGATCCATCTCCATGATCAACATCATCTTCTTCTGAGCAATCAGCATTGTCCTTATCAGATTCATCATTTTCTTCATTGGCACTTTCAACAGGAACATCATCACCATTGTCTTGTTCTAACTGCTGGATCAGCTTCTCAAGTTTTTCTTTTCTGACCAGACTGGTACTGATGACTGCATCAAGGTTTTTGCACATGGTCTTCAATTCTTCAATCAGTTCAGCCTTTATAGTCTTCTTCTTGTCTTCAGCAGTTGATGTTACAACAATGTCTGGAACATGATGTCCAGTAAACAGCTTAGGGTGTAGGGACAAGGCTGTCTTCCTATGGCAAGCTATATCTGAGCTTGTTAAAGTCTCAGGTTGCTGATCTAAAATGATTCCACAAACCAAATAGGGGAATGCTATAGGTAGCTTGACAGCATTGGTTTCAACATGTTTTACCACCTGGTTAAAAATGTAGCTTCCAAAGTCAAATTTCATCTTCTTTCCAACAGCATTGATCAACTTTCCAAGACCAACAACAATTTTTGTTTTATGGTTGGTTGGCACCCAGTTAGCTGCACCAATCCTGTGAAGAATGGCATACTTGATGCTGAGTTTTCTAGCCTTCAGATTTCCTTTCAATGGCCAAACCTTCACCTGCCCAACCGTAATCTCCTTGCATATTTCATTATCAGTAGACTCAAGATCACTATACTCTTCATCATCTCTTCCTAGATATTTGTCGATGATACTTGGAGAAAAATTAATACACTTCCCTCTAACAAAGACTTTCATGAAGTCAATGCTCCTCTTATCAGTAATGTTGACAGGAATATTCACAACAAACTCTTTGACAAGCCCATCCAGACATTTTGGAAGTGCAGTCACAGTCTTCACCAGACCAGCAGCATTTATCAGTCCCATAATTTCCTCCATTTCCAAAGCTTCTTTTCCAAGTTCCCTTTCTAAGGCTAGTCTTCTCTGACATATAAACTTCCACATTGATGCACTAATGGCATAGTGGAAAGAAATGTTGTCAATTGGAACTTCAGGAACCTTATCAGATATTCTCTCTAGAATAGTTTTCCTGACAGGAGTGATGTCCTAAACATCATCTTCGACATCATAGTCAGACTCTGAATGCTCCACAACCTTCCTCTTTCTAGGATTTACTTCCACTTTACTCCAGGCTTTTACTGGTCCAACAGCAATGCTCTTCTTCTTATCATCAGATGACTTCTTAGGAGAGGGTTTAACCTTCTTTCCCTTCCTGGTTTTCAACCTCTTTGCAATACTTGGGACAGCTCTTGCTATCACCTCATCATCTGATAGATCATCTACATTGATCATATCAGCATTATCTTTACCAACAGAAGCATGTTCAGGTGATGTTCTAACATTTTCTTCAACATTTGATTCCTCATGCACATCTCCTGCTTCAGCATCAACTTCATCTTCCTTCTCAACATCTTTGATGACTGAGATAGCTAATCTGTGAAGATTTGTATCAGTGGATTGCATGTCATTCATTTCTCTTGCAAAGTGATCAGCAGCCATTTGCCTTAGAGGTCTAGATATGCCCTTAATAGGAAGTCCTTTCTCAAAGATCTTATCAACAATCTGACCTAAGCTTTTGTCAACATCAACCCTTTCCTTAACAGTTTGTGGGAGAGGGGTGGTAGACTTAGGTTTGTCTCCAAACAGCACACTAGTCACAAATGCCCTACTCTCGCTATCATCAAATTTCTTGCTAGTGGATCGATTAGAGGTATTACCTTTTGTAGCCCTCACAGGTTGATACTTCTCAGGTCTTGTATTTCCTGAGGCTGGAATCATAGAAATAGGAGCAATGTCCATAGCTTCATCCATGGATACCTCTTCTGACGAAACCCTAGGATTTGCATGAGTGGAACTTTTGGGCGCAGCCTTTTTTGATGGTGATGACACTTGTTTAGACATCGTACTTGTGTAGCAACTGAGGATTAGGGAAGGATTGTTTCTTTTGATGGAGAAGGATACGAACGGTCTAGGGTTATGGTGTTTGATGAAGCAAGTGATAGGTGCTGATAGCCTAAAGTATGAAGCCTGATCAAGGAGTTTCTCCCTCCAAATTAACTTTCCTTTTAAAAGGATTTACATCAGAATTCACTAATTCTGATTGCCCTTCCAGTATCCTTTCATGCTTGATGTTACCATCTGATGTTACAACATCAACCATAACATCACCATATGTGCTGACCTCTTTTGGTATCCATTGATAACAATTATCCTTGGATCTAGCACCCTTCAAAACAACATTATTATGCTAATCAGTTACCACACACTCATATTTGGTGTAGCTAACTTTATACCCGTCATCACACAGTTGGCTTATGCTGATCAAATTAGCATTCAGACCATTGACAAGAAGAACATTGTCAATTTTAGGTCCACCACCACATTTTACTCTTCCAACTCCTGTAACCACTCCTGTATCTTCATTTCCAAAGATTACATCATTTGAAGAGCAAGCAACAGTATCTTCCAATTTAGCTTTGGATCCAGTCATGTGCTTTGAACATCCACTGTCAAAGTACCATGTATCCTTATCAAACTGTCTATCTGAAGTGTGGGCTAAAAGACATTTCACCTTCTCCTTAGGAACCCATTGTTTAACAACTTTGGGCCTAACCTCCTTTAGTTTTCTTTGAGGAGCAGATTGTGGATATCCATGCAGTTTAAAACAAGAGTACTACATATGTCCAAACCTTCCACAATAGAAGCATCTAACTCTGTCATCTCTGAATTGGTTATATCTTCTACCATTATGATGATGATATTGTTGTGGCTCCCACCCATAATGTTGTCTCATTCTTCCATAGTTGACCTGTCTTCTATGGTGTTGTTGTCTTTTACCATGGGTAGACTGTCTCCTGAACTGAGGATGTTGTCTTCTAGGCTGTCTCCTATGGTGATGAGGCTCCCTTCTTCCATAGTAATGAGGCACATCATTGTTGTATCCATATCCATATCCATACCAGTTTCCCTGATGTTGAGACATCTGATGGAACCTGTTCTGATTGGACATAACAACCTCCATACTCTTGTGATATTGAGGAGGCATATAATGACTAGCTCCTTGAGGCTGCACCTTCCTTTGATGAGTACTATTTTTCTTCTCAACATTCTGTGGCTGAACAACCTTCTTAGGTGTAGGATCCTGTCTCTTAGTTTGATGTTGAGACAATGGTTGTGACATCTCCTTCTTTGTTCCTGAAGTGCTAGCTTCTGTAGAACCCTTTTCCTTAACCACATATCCTATACCTGGTTTATCTCCAGCAGCTTTCTCTGACTGAAGAATCTTATCAAGAGTAGTTGTACCACTGTTCATCATCCTAACAGATTTTTCCATCTGATCAAGTTGAGATTTAATAAACAAAACCTCATTTTCCAGATCAGCTTTAGCAGTCTCAAGCTGAACAATTTGTTTCTTCTGTTTTTCCCTTTCTTGATAAATTTCCACACTCTTTAGACAAAGCTCTTGATAGGTGGATGCTAACTCCTCATAAGTTATTTCTCCATCACTATCATCATCAGAAACAACAGTTCCTGTCAAAGCTCTAACATGCTTTGCTGACTCACCTTCACTTTCACTATCAGGGTCAGACCAGGAAACTGACATGCCCTTCTTCTGCTTCTTCAAGAATGTGGGACATTCTTTTTTGACATGTCCATACCCTTCACATTCAAAGCACTGAACACTTTTATCCTGGGCAGTCTTCTCTTCATCTTTCTCTTTTGACTTGCTGATGTCAGAAGGAATGTTCTTGACATTAGGCTTGTAGTTATTGTTCATCCTCTTGACCCCTTTGATGAACTGCCTTCCCAACATAACAATGGTCTGAGATAGATCCTCCTGGGATTCAGCACTATTCCCTTTCTTTTCTTGATCATTTAAAACCAAGGCTATACTCTTTGGCTTCTTTTCTGGTTCTTCCTCATTCAACCCTTGCTCAAAAGTTTGAAGAGATCCAATGAGCTCATCAACCCTCATCTTGCTGATGTCTTGAGCTTCTTCAATTGCAGTCACCTTCATCTTGTACCTCTTAGGAAGGGACCTAAGGATTTTCCTTACAAGGTTTTCTTCTGACACCTTTTCTCCAAGAGCACTGGATGCATTGAACAGCTCAAGAATACTCATGTGGAAGTCATGGATAGTCTCATCTTCCTTCATCTTCAGACTTTCAAACTTCGATGTTAGAAGCTGAAGTCTTGACATCTTAACTCTAGATGTTCCTTCATGTGTAGCCTTCAAAATATCCCAAGCTTCCTTAGCAACTTCACAGGTATTGATCAACCTGAATATGTTCTTATCCACTCCATTGAAAATTTCATTTAAGGCTTTGGAATTTCCAAGGCCATGCTCATCTTCTTCCTTGGTCCATTCTTCTTCAGGCTTCGGCTTTGAGGTGCCCTCTTTATCTTTCCCAACATCATCTTTTTCAAACACAACAGGTGCTTTCCATTCTTTAATAATGGCCTTCCATGCCCTGCTGTCCAAGGATTTTAAGAAAGTAGTCATCCTTGGCTTCCAATAGTCATAATTGGATCCATCCAAAATAGGGGGTCTGTTGACAAATCCTCCAACCTCTTTGTCCATCTTTACACCAGAAAGTAACTTCCCTAGATCTCACCCAGAGACAGACATGATGCCTGCTCTGATACCAATTGAAATTCTGGTACCAGATATGTGATGTCACACACGATGTCACAACAACACACTCTGAACAATGGACAATAACACACAACAGATGAACACACAAAATTGTTAACCCAGTTCAGTTCAAACAACTTAATCTGGGGGCTACCAAGCCAGGGATGAAATTCACTACTTGTAGAATTAAATTACAAACTCAACAACCCAGTTGACAATCTCCTAATCTTAATTCCTACTAGTGACTTTCTACCTAAGAAACCACTTAGGTATGAGAACACTACTCAATCCCTAAAACCTCTCAAAGAACACCCTCTTTGAGAAGCCTTGATCCTGCTTCACAGCTTTGATCAAGTAACAACTCTCTATCGCTTCACAGCTTCTAAGAGAGGACAGAAAATAACTCACCAATTCAACCTAGAATGGTGTATACAAAACTCGTACAAAATACTCAAGACACTCAGCCTATGCTCTTGATCTTCTCTCTGTATTTCTGTACCTCCTTCCTTTGATCTATGCGCTTTATATAGCCACCTGAATTGGGCTTGGACAACTTGCAATATTTGATCTGATTTGTTGTTTAAAACTGAATCTTCAAAATAGATTTTCTCTCTCAAAATCTTCTTAAATCTCAGTCTTTAAACCTCCCTACAAATCTGCATCAAATCTCTATGCAACAGAGAATATCTATCCCAAGATATTCGCATCCAATGAGACTACCTGCTCTCCACAATTCTAGCTAAAACGCAAACCCTAACAACATCACTAAACCTGATGTTATTAATCTTCTGCAGACCTGATGTCGCAACATCGTATGTGACATCAGACATCCAACTTAAACACTTAACACAGCCCAGTGTTAAGACTCAATGTTGTGACATCACCCATATGACATCAAACATTGAACAGCCTTTGTTTTACCAAAATTCCAGCCAATCCAAGAAACTAACATAGACTATTATATAGATAGACTGATGTTCACATCTCATGGATCATGGATAAAGAGTTATCAAGTCTTAACATAGGTATGAATATTAGGAGTAATATTTATACTAGATTGACCCACTATGAGAGTACTACGTAGAATTTTATGCAAAGTGTCATAAGTTACTCTCATGGGGATAGTGGTATATATCACCCTTCGACCTAAAACCAATATGGATCCTAGATGTAGAGTCGAGTACTTTATTGTTGATCAAACATTGTTCGTAACTGAATGACCATAAAGACAGTTGATGGGTACTCCACAAATCATGTTGAGGGACATGAGTGACCAAGATGGAATTTTCCTATCCTGCGTAACATGATAAATGTCTATGGGCTCAATATTGAACTGGTAAAGGATGACACGGTATATGTCTTGTGTTCAATATAGACATAAGGGTAAAAGGGTAATTATACCCACAAGTATTATCACAAAATGTTTTGTCTGATCACATGACATTTTCGTGATTTGGGAATCACTGATGTGTTGTTAGATATCGCTCATTGTCTATTATGTTGAATGCGTGATTTAATAAAATTGCCAACGTCACAAAAACCTACAGGGTCACACACATAAAGATAGATTGATGAGAGGTAGAGTAAATAAGGAACACCGTAATGTACTGTACACTTAAGTAAATGTAAAACACCATAAGGTACGATGCATTTAAGTAGAATACGGAATTTAGTAAGGTACCACGCGCTTAAGTGATATATGTAACACCCTAGTTTAATTAATTTATTTTTCGTAATTAAAGTATGCGATGTTGTGTGATTGTATGTCTTGTATGTTGTTTTGGTGTGTTTGAGATACCCTTTGGTATGAGGTAGTGGCCTTAAGAATATGAATTTAAGGTGTTGAGGGTGTGTGAGTAAAAGTGTAGAACTTGGTGGTGTGGTGAGAAAGACCAATTAAATTATATTAGTTAATATTTAGTTATTATAATATTAGGTGAATATTAATTTAATTAAATATTTGATGAAATTATTATTATTTTAATTAGTTGGATTTAGTAATAATAATAATAATATTATAATAAAGAAATAAGAGAGAGGATAGAAACTTTCAGATCGTGAAAGTTTGGAGAAAAGAGAAAGAGAAGTCTAGGGCTCAAGGGGGAAGAGGAGATCACCATTGCTAGAGGTAGCAGAGAACCTTGCAAGAACTCTAAGGTAAGGTTGGGGTTCCTATTATCTAAAGGTTTGTATGATGATGGTGGGTAGATTATAACTATGCATGTTTGTGTTTCTCTTCTCTCTATATCATGATCATTGTTGCAATTTTGTAATTGTTGGATTGAATAATTGATTGATGAATTATGAATGGTATGATGATGCTGTGGTTAATGATTGATTGTTAAATTGTTGTGTTGTTGCTGTTGGAACAATGTAATTAATGGGATTTTGTGATGTAGATGTTGTGTTGTTGATGGTTGTTGCGAGTCAGAGTCGAAACTCGAGTTGTGAACTTTTTAGTGAAAAAAATTGTGGTTTTGAGACTTTTGAAAAGTGATTTTTCGTGTAAAATAATTTAGTGAACGAATTGTAAGGAAAATGGGGTTTTTAGGTGGATTAAAAGTGATTTTTGTTTGAAAAAGTTGCAGAAAACTGATTTTGCGCACAGAGTAATCGGTTACTAGAAATGGTGTAATCGGTTACACCGCTTTTAAAAGGCGTTTCTAAGCAAAATTATGAGTGTGTAATTGGTTACCCGAAATGTGGTAACCAGTTACATTGAGTGTGTTTTGCGTAGCAGTGGCTGGTTACAGGGGGTGTAACCGGTTTCCTCAATTAGTGTAACCGGTTACACTGGGAACAATTGTTGGAAAACTTTAAAAAATCATATCTTGAGTTCCGGGTGTTCGATTTGAGTGCCGTTCAAAGCATTAGGAAGCTGAGCCGACAAAATTTATTCTAAAATTGGTTTTAGTACCTAAAAATGAATAATTTTCTGTGTGATGGTGTTAAATGCATTGTAGTTCATATGTTGTGGTGTGACAAATTCGTAAATGCATTGTTGTTGCTTGCTATACTGTATGTTGATGTTGTTGAACTGTTATAGCACGGGTCTGGTGCATGGTGGCCAGTATTAGCGAGGTACATTGACTATGGTGACGGTCATTATGCATTGGTGTTGTTTTTGCATGTTGTATGTTGCATGCATTCGTGGTGTTGGACGGTGGTCCATTTTGGTAAGCCTCAATCCTAGGTGGGGATTGGGTGCGAGTAGCTGATTTCGGTGGTGATGGAATCAGTGAAGCGTTATTGGTAGTGATGGTAATGAATTGATGGGTTCTGGTCCTAGGTGGGGATTAGAGTGGTGAACCTGAGAGTTCCTATATTGGTACCACATGCATTGAGTAGATTTGTTGAGTCTCAGTGCATTGCATATTGGTTGCATTATTATTATGTTTGGATGATTATTGTGTTGATGGTGTGGAAGTGTGTTGGTGGAATGAGTGATTGTGCGTGTGATAATCTGATGCTTATTTATTATCATGTTTTCCTTTATATAATTGTGATATCTCACCCCTTCTGTTAGAATGTTGCCTTTACATGGGTATCGTGAAGATAATCCACAGTAGGAGAGTGGATGTATGTGGAAGATGGTGTATTACTTTAATTTTTAGATTCGGCGTCTGCTCTGATGTTTAACACGGGGGGTTGGCATTTGTGTGTCTATTTCCATTGGTGGAGAATTATGTTATCTCCTATGTTGAATTTTTGTTATAATTATATTATTTCATAATTATATTTTGAATAATCATTTGATGTTGATGTTTCCGCTGCTTAAATAAAATTGAAATTCAGATATGGTGAATGTTTACTATTATCATTACTGTTAGTAATTTTTAAAAGAGACATGTGTTACATATTTGATTGTATGAGCAGTTGTTTGTTGAAATGGCAGTCACCTTATTTTGTTTTTTTTTTTGTCGAGGATTTTGATGACCTCTTTTTTATTTTTTATCCCTAATTTTTCCAGGACCGTTTCTTTGAAGCTTTTAGTCCACCGAGATGCCCTAATTTTTTCCTAAGTCATCTTTGTGGTATTCGATTTAGCGAACTTTTTTCATACTTTTTTTTTGCTAAAAGGTTGTGACTGCGATGTTATTGGTGGATGATGATCAACCAATATAATTTCTCTTGGATTTTCACGACTTCTTTGACACTTTGCGGTGTGTGCAAAGGATTGCATATGGTTGAACCTCTGTAGATGGACGAATTCTCTTGAAGACTGAATGCATAGTCAAACTATCTGAACACCACTTCCCTACCCCTGGTTAAGATTAAGGTTTTTAATTCTGAAAGAAACACCAAATTATAGGTCAAAGTAGTTGACTAGGGATTAACTCCTTATATCTTTAGTGTTTGGGGATTTGAAACAATGCTTACATCATCAACAAGGTTTTTAATTGAAAGCATACCACAAAAATTTCAGGTATCTGGTTTTTATCATCCTCCTTCCAATCATTGCTAAACAATAGTTTGTTAAAGAAAGTGAATGGAAGAAGAGTTGATATATATATTTTTTGTTTTTTTATGAAGGAGAAAGAGTGAATATGAATGAACTGATTCAGAAAATGCATGATCACTTCATTAATATTACCATTAAAAGAACAATAATGCTTAAAAGCAAACATCATTTAACATGCGAAGGAAATACAAATGAAAATCTAAAACATCAAAATAAATGCTAATGTCGAGGAAGATCTTCTCTACTTGACTTGATGGCTCTGAGAGGTACCTCCTGAAGTCTTTGAGCTTATTAAGGCAAGGGATTATTCACTACATTAGGTCCATCAAAAGTCAGTTGCCTTTTTTCAATTTGATCTTACACTTCTTCTTGGAAGACCATACATTCTTCGATTGAGTGCCCTACTACTTCATCATGAAACTCACATTGGACATCCGAGTTGTATCAAGGAGGAAATGGAAATTGGAGAGTCCACGTCTTCTCTAAACACTGTCTGGTTTTGCTCTCTAGGGTCCATGATCTTTCAAAATTGCTTCAAGTCCGATGTAAGTGTCAAGAAATCAACTACGGTTTATGGACACAGGATGAAGAGTTTTTTATGTTTTTTGAATGAAATACAATGCATGCTGACAAATGCAAATGCAATGTATGTGAATGGATGATTTTTTATATTTTGAAAAATGATATGCATTCTAATGAATGCATGAATTGATTTTTTTAAGCAAAGAAATTGGGATAACACGAGTAAATCAGCGCCATATTCGGTAGGTCTCCCTATAGTGGACAACTATATGTTTTCTACCCATAAACCGCTCACAGGATAGTTTCTAATTTGATGGATAAGGTTCCCGGAGTCATGGACCTTAGTTTTATCAATGTCATGCAACATGCTAGCCAATTTATGACAAGAGTGACAAAGAGGTCTCTTATGTACGGGGTTTTCATGTTAGTTTTAAAAGGGGGACCTAGAGTCATGGGCCCTTCATTAATCAACGTCATGCAACAAGCTAGATGTTTTATAACGAGATGTAGAACATGTATACACTAGAGGAGCCTTCATGCTAGTTGCCACAAGGATATGTCCTTGCAGTCTAACATTACTAACTACCAAATCTAACCTTATGTTTTCTCTCTGCTTTTTCCAAAACTCGGGTGTAGAGTTTTTAATCATAGTATCAACATCCCATAGCCCACACTTGATGTATATATATATATATATATATATATATATATATATATATATATATATATATATATACACACACACAATGTGATAAAGAATCAAGAAAACAATAATCAGAGAAGAAATAAACAAACAAAGCTAACACACATCCAAAAACCTAACTAAAATAGGCTTGACTCACTTAGGGATGGGATGGTCCCCAATAGAGTCGCCATCTGTCGTACCTCAAAAAATGAGAACGACCTCGCGATGCGCTATCGCACGCCCGTGGGATGGACTTAACAGAGTCACAACTGATCTTTATTTATTCCCATAGAGGGAAAGTGAAAATATCAAATAAAACCCCTAAAAGAAAAGACAAGGATATGGTCATCGTAACCAATGTCTGAGTTCGGGAGTCAGTTAAGCAAGAGGAAGGTATTAACACCCTCTTACGTCCGTTGTACTCAACGGGAACCATTTAGTTAGGGTTAAACGGAAGTTAGCTTATGTTATTTTCTAAATCTTCTAGTTATTGAGATGGAAAAGAGAAGAGAAGACATAATGTTTTTTAGATTTTTATTAAAGAGAGAGAGACCTAAGAGTTTTTTATTAGGTTGCTCGCCAAGACTTCGAAATCTCGTGCCTACGTATCCTTACAAGGATGGAATCAGAGCAATCGTAGTTCGAGGACTACGGAGAAAAAGAAAAAAAGGTGGCTCGCCAAGGATTGGGGTTCTTGTGCCTACATATTCTCATTAATAAATGAGAAATCATAGCGTCCGTAGATCTGGGTAAAAAGAGTTTATTTGTTGGTCGATTTTAGCGAAAGATATTTAGTCGCATTCAAAAGAAAATATTGTTTTACCCAAAACAGGAGAGGAGCGGACGTTCGCATCACAACAGAATGGATTTGCAAATCTACATTGGCGGGAAACGCCTCTTATCTCAACTCAAATAGTTTCTGGACAAAACAATGTTTTGCGTCGTCTTAAGACACAATATCTTACGTTTATGTAAAAAAGTTTTTAGGTCGCATGGCGGCGAGAAAAATAGTTTGATTGGTTGAATGTATTTTAGGTGAATGACGAATGTTTGATGAGAACCAATTGCTCAAAGAGTTACGCCAGAATGCTAGATCCTAACGACCATTTTTCTTTCAAGATTAATTTGGAAATTGTTTGATGGACAAGGAACGTTTGATGATAATCAATTTGTTCAAAGAGTTACACCAATATGCTAGATCCTAATGACCTTTATTTGTCCAAGTTAATTATTAAGTGTTTTAAGAACGAAAGAAAAGAATGAATGGTTATCCCAATGTGCAAGGCTTGGGACCGATCACTCAAGGGTTCTGCTAGAATGCTAGATTTCAACAGTCATCTTCTTTCGTGTTTATTAAGAAAAAGTACGTTTGACTTGATTTTTTAAAATGGTTTTAAAATGATTTTGAAATGGTTTGAAAGTGATTGGAAGTTTGAAAACGGTTAGAAGTATTAGTGATTATGAATGAATTGATCAAATTTTATTTAACAAATTCAAAGGGTCAAAGTTGATTAAATCACTTAATAAAATTAATTTATCAAAATTATTCGATTCAAAATTAATGTGTTGTACCCCAAATTTTACCTCTTAGATGTCATAACATCTTGCATAGACATTTAGGATCAATCATATATGCAATATTTTACTAACCCATATCTTGCAGTTTGTTTTTCTTATGTTTGGAATTAGGGTTTACACAGAGAAATTCAAGGCCTCCTAAGGTATCCTCTGGCCCCATACAATCATCACAAAGATTCACTAGTTGTTTGGAACAAAGATCTCAAGACTTTGAATCAAGTCAAGTCAACAAAGGATCACCAGACCAAAATGTGGAATTAGGGTTTTAACCTAGGGAATCACTGAAGGATTTTGCCCTATCAAGTCAAGATTTGATTGGTTCATCAACCATTTGAGTTACCTACATCCAAGAGGTCTCACTCAACAAGAATTCAAGGTCATCTGGCTCTCCTCATGAGTAGTTTGAGCCTCAGTTTCACCCTGTCTCCAAATTAGGGTTTCTATTAGAACATATGGATCATTGGTCTTGATTTTCATCAAGAGGTGCCTTCAAACCCTAAACCATGGTTCCATATGGTAGAAGACATCCCTAAAGGTCTTCTATGACCTTTAGATGTGAAGAAAGAAGCAAGATCACCAAGGTTTGTCCCAATGCAGTCACAGTCAAAATTAGGGTTTTGCCTGAAACTCAGATCTTTGGGGATTTTGAACCAAATGAAACCTCCAATGTCTCAACTCATCATAACTTGTCTTATGAGTGATTCAAAGTATCAAGATCAAGTTTCAAAAGGTTTCTTGCAAAGGAAGTAAGTTTTTGATCATGAAACTTTGCATATGTGAAATTTCCCTCTCTTGTGCCAAATTGAAATGGTCATAACTTCCAAACCACACATCCAAATTAAGCGGCTCAAAGCCCAAATGAAAGCTCTCTCCAAGATCTTCAAAGTGTTAAATATGACTTTTCTCCAAAAAAATGCATGGTTTGTGAGTTATGAGACTTGGAAGCTAAACTGCCCCAAGACTTGGTGAAATTTCAGCTTGTTTTCCCTCAATGAACAACCAAATTTGACCCAGTTTTTCACAAAGCTACAGGCCTCAACTCAAAAATCGGTGGACATAAAAGTTGTAGAGGGCATTGAGAGCTTTCCAAAGAGTACTAGAACTCCTCCATCCATCAAGTGAGCTAGGAGATTCGAAGGCCCAAAGTTGAAGGTTCCATTCCTTAAGGTTCAAGAAATCAGCTTTTGAATTTTGATTCTAACACTTCCCTAACCATCAATTTTCATTGTTTCTGAGTTTTAATGACTCATTTAACATTTAAACAAGTTGCTCCACGAAATTCAAGTGCTTAGCATTAAAATATTGGTTTATGGCTTGTTTGTGCAAGTGGGAGGGAGATAGAAACTTTCCAAAAGTGGAAAACAATTGTTTATTCATTGAGCAATGGACCTATCAGTTCACAACAGTCATGCTCAGTGGCTCAGAAATCTTTGGAAGATTTCACTCTGCAAGTTGGAAAAACTCACACGAAATGGGAAGGGCATTGTTGGCATTATTAACAAAAGGACCATACCTTGAGCTCTCTTGCCTCACCTATAAATAGCAGTTCAGTATGCTTGCATTCTTCACCAACAATCACTCACAAATATACTCTAAATCTTTCTGAGAATTGAAATCTTGCAAGAGGAGAAAAGGATAAAGCTTTGCCTTAGAAGCTTGTGAAGGGGGTAGCAAGAGAGGAACCTTTGCACAACTGAAGTTGCAATGGACATATTCCACTTGGTAACCTCTCTTTTTCTTCATTTTTAGTCCTACTCATTTGTTCATATTCCATTATATGTTATCCTCATAGCCATGTTAAGGTTGCTATCATAATACTTGTTTTGTGTATTTTTATATCTTCCATCCATCACATATAGATAATGTGTGTACATAGCCTATCACTATACTTGGTAACTCTGTTGACATGAAATAGACATTATGCATCATCATTTGTTATTGTTACTATGTGAGAAATATGGCTGGCCTCATGGTGGTGCGTGGCTAGGATGCTAGCCAAGGTTATGTTGGAACACTTATACTCTTTTGTGTTGGTGTGTTCATTGGCATTTCTTCATGAAGTTTGTCTCTAGTAGAATATGAACACAACTATGACTTGTCTTTGGCCTGGCATTTTTTGAACTAAGCTAGCTTTTTGTGCCTAAGTTTGATGTTGAACTGATTACTTATTAAAGTTGTGTACTGATTATGGCTTGTTGTTTTAACCTGGTTATGATATGTTTCATTGTGTATGCTAAAACTGAGGTTAGGTGATTAATCTTGTTTCAATCTAGTATCTGATGCATATTAGTGTTGAACCACTGCAGCTTTGTTATTTATTCATGATAGGTGTGTAAGTTTTCTGAGAAATGAACCATCTGACCTAAACACTAAAGTACTTTGTTCACATTTGTTATATGAGAACTGACAGGATTGTTTTTTTGATGACTGACTGCTTGTGTATGTGCCTGTTGATGTTTGGCTCTAAAAAATGAAAGTGGTTGTGAACCCACTTTGACACAGTACCAAAGCTACACTCTCTTTCACAACAGATTGTTCACATGGATGGCTATGCCATAAACACATACCTGCTCTCATCAGGCTATGCCTAGCATTTAGGACATGAGTGTGTGACTTCAATATGCCCTTTTTGATGTATGTTTGAGTTAGGAGTGATACCAAGCATTATGTTTATTTTGTATGCTTAAAAACCGGTCTTAATGTGCAGTTAGATTGTGTGAACCATTGTTATATCTTGCATTCACCTTATCAACTACTGCTGAATCTTTTGAAGTTTATGCCTGCTGACTTGTTTGGTGATATGTTGTTTTGTCACTCAAAGTAGGATAGATTGGATATGTACACATCATACTATGTCTTTCATGCTAGGTCTTGTGTTTTGGATATGTACACAAACCCTGAATTGTCATTTGACATATTTCCAAGTTGTGAATATGCTTGATATACTATGTGCTCATAATGTGTGTGACAACCTGTTTTGAACCTGGTCCCTATGTGTGTTATATTGTGATTGTTATCCAAGTTGAGAGCAGTTATGCCATGCTTTATGCTTAGGATTTGAGGTGTCATCTGATATATGTCTACTTTGAAATATGAAGATTATGGTTGAAGCTACATGTTCATAATAGACAGGGAAATTGATAGCATGTTTTACTACACATGAACTATGCTTAGATCTGTTCTTTGTGTATTGCCTTTGAATCAGCTAGTGCTTTAGGATAAACTGGTTTGTGCATGTGAAATTAAAGTATGAGCTATTTAGCATTATGAGATTCATGTCTGTGCTATGATATAACAATGTCCCTCAACTTTTTCTCATGTTGTTGAGTGATGGCATGTCATCCCTGCATATTTGAACTGCCACTTGACAAACACTTTCCATGACATATGCCTAATACCATCATGCCATGTGCTTTACTTTCAAGGCTTACTTGTTCATGACAGTCTGCTGTGGTAAGTTTGTTTTTGAAAGATATGTGTGACATCCCTTTTCATTTGATTTGTCTAGCATATAGGTATGCCAACTGCCAATTCATGTTTGTACTCAACCTATGTGAACCAACTTGCATACCTGAAATTCATGATATGTGTGTCTTGCCTTGCCAAAGTTTTATTTTTCCTATGTGCGTGTCTAAAGCTCGTATTGATGCATCCTTATTCCTGCCATAGCATAAACACATGACTAATCCCTCATGCTTACTCAATGTGCAAGATATGAATGTTTAGTTTCAAAGTGTCCTCACTAATGCATGTCAGAATTGAGGAATGTTGCCAAGCATCATGTTCAAATTGTGTGTCTGAGATTCCGTTTAATATGTGACTAAGTTATGTAGACCATTGCTATATCTTGTCTTTATTCTTGTATGTACATTTTTTTTTGCCAACCCTTTAAGGTTCATGACTGCTGCTTTGCTTACATTGTTTCCTGACATGATTTGTTACTAAACTCAAATCACATTGTTAAGCCAAAACTGGTATGCACATTTGAGGATCCTTTGAGGCACCGCATTATTACTTGTGGTGTGCACAAGAACTATTTTCTTGACCTACTGTCTACCCTGCACAATCAGTCAGTTTAGGTGTTGATGTTTTGATTTTTTTATCTCCCTATCTTTCCTCATATGCTCAAGCCTGCATCATACCTAGTCATGTATCTGCTAATAACATCATCATGCCACTTTTACTTCATACTTTGAATGATTGATTTAAGAAAACTGTCACTCAGTGGCTTAGGCTGTTGGCACCATTGCTATTGGATTTGAGATGTTCCAAGTTATCTTTTAAGGTTTCCAACTTGTGTAGATATTTATCAATGCATTAGAATACCATCAGCTGTTCTAAAACTGCGCATTTAGGGTGATGTTTCCATCCAACCTTGTTGGTTCTGGTGTTAACCCTCATTTTCGATGCTAGGAAGAACCAAACCTATTTTAAGTTAAAGAATTATTTTTAACGTCAAGAAGGCTTCGACCCAGTTTTGGTGAAGCCTGAGTCGAATAGGGGTTTTGGAAGCCTAAAAAATGGCTAAGTGTTGGGAAAGGTTTCGACCATGGGAACATTGAAACACGCGCTGCAGTTGTTATACTAAGGCTGGAGGGAATTTCCAATGTTTGAAATTCAAATAGGAGCAGTTGTGAACGTGGGAACAGTTGAGGCCAAGGAGAAGGCGCCAAAGGGTCACGTTTGAAGCAATAACCACCACTTAGTAGTTATTTCTTAGCACTATAAATAGGAGTTAGTTCTATGTAATAAGGATGTTCATATTTTTGTACAAGTTACTCAAAGAAACTCAAAGTACCCGCGTGTAGAGAAACGAGTGCGTGAGAATGTACGCAATGTAACACCACTTTCTTTCATCAATGCAATTTATCTTCATCATGTTTATGTTTCAGCACTTTACGTTTTCCTGAATTTTACTTTTCATGTCAAATTTACTTAAAGTCTTGTTTTTAAACTTTCATTTAAACTTCCTGCATTTACTTTCGACTGCACCTTTATTTTCCAGCATTTACCTTTAAAGTCTTTATTTTCAAGAACGTGGAGTTCATCTTTATTTCTTGTCTTTTATTTTCAAAGTCTTTTATCTTCAAGTCATTTATTTTAAAGTCATTTATCTTTCTACATTTACTTTCGACAACATCTTTACATTTCAGTCTTTATTTTCAAGAACGTGGAGTTCATTGCATTTTATTTTCAAAAGCTTTTACATTACTGCATTTACCTTCAAAGTCGTTTATTTTCTTGCCCTTTACTTTCGACAGTCATTTAATCTTTCTGCACCTTTTACATTCAAGAACGTGGAGTTCAAGCACTTTTACATTTCTTGTTGTTTACTTTCGACAATTGTTTATCTTCCTGCACTTTTATTTTTCAAAGTCATTTACCTTTTTGTCTTTTACATTCGACGCCTTTAAATTCTGCATCATTTATTTACAGCCCTTTACATTTCCAAGCCTTTACTTTATTTGTAAGTAGTCGAACGTGGAGTTCATGTAGTTTTCTTTTATTGTCGAACGTGGAGTTCAATTTACATTTCTTGCATTTATCAGTGTCAGTTACATTTTCCCTTAAATTTAGCACATGTCCTAGGATTTGTGTGGTCGATCCTGCAAGTTGGTCAGTTTTATTTAAAATTGATAGACCAGAGGTTGTTTACCAAAATTCACAGTAAACAAATTGGCACGCCCAGTGGGACCTAGTGCTAAGTTTATACTGTTTGTTAACCTTATCTTTCTTGGTGATGAAATACTTTCGTTGTATGTTATTGAGAAGTGGGAAGTTAGCCACAACAAACGAAGGAATACCAAAAAGAAGATACACTAAGAGAATGGCAACTAATGCCAACCAACAAGTTGATCCTCTAGGGAGTATTTTAAACACTCAGTCAAGTAGCAGTATGGGGTCTCAAAGCACACCATCACCAGTGTCTTCGACAGGAGGAAAAACGTCACCTCCATTAGTAGTGTCTGAACCAGGAGCAACATGCACCAAATCATATACTCAACCGGTGCTAGAATACATAGGACCACAAAGTCCTAATTCACCAACACCCCCAGGTGGAAGTTCAATGTACAGTCAGTATCCTCCTCCAGGTTTTCCACATCTAGGGTCGAGGAGTCAGCCCTATGGCATGCCTACATCAATGATGCAAAATCTGCAGAATGCTCCACCTGTATTTTCAGAGAATGTAGTGTCTTCGTCATTATAAGGATCAGGAGGTCGAAATAACCAGAGTATAGGTGTTGGTTACTCCGTACAAGTGCCTAGCCTTACAAATACATCCATAAATTGCTTGAGACAACAGATGGATGAAAGTAACATGCAAATGGTGCATACTTTGTCTCAAACAATGGGAGAAGTTTTTCAACCCTTGATTCAGAATACAACTCAAACTAACCAACAATTGGCACGCATGGCTGATTTCATGGGAGTACCAGTGGTGGATCGAAGAGCAACTGTTGTCAAAGATATCCCAAGACGTCATCCACGTCATATACCTGAGGTGAACTTGGAAGATCAAGAGATGATTAATCATTTTAGAGTCGAACCACCAATAAACCAGATGCCAATCTAGATGGAGGAAGAGCCAGTAGTGATGGTGAACATGAACCAAAATGCTGATCAATTCCTTAGACAGGTTCGACATCGAAATCAAGCAGAAGAAAATAATCTTGCAACCATGGTTGAAAGGATAATGACCAGAAATGGTGTGAATCTTGGATTCACAAGGCCAAATTATACTTTGCCTATAGTGGATTATATGCTCCAAGCAGAATTACCCCCTAGGACGAAGGTTCCAAAGTTCAGCAAGTTTTCAGGAGATACTACTGAATCTACCGTCGAACATGTGGCTAGGTATTTGATTGAAGCAGGCGAAATTGCAGCAGACGAAAGCCTCAGAATCAAATACTTCCCAAGTTCCCTTACCAAGAATGCTTTCACATGGTTTACTACTTTGCCTCCAAATTCCATATACAATAGGACCCAACTAGAAGGTTTGTTTCATGAACAGTTCTACATGGGGCAAACTAAGATTAGTTTGAAAGAGTTGGCTAGCATCAAACGCAAAGTTACTGAGCCAATTGATGATTACCTGAATAGGTTTCGACTTCTTAAAGCCAGGTGTTTTACACAAGTACCAGAACATGAGTTGGTGGAAATGGCTGCTGGGGGTCTTGATTATTCCATTAGGAAGAAATTAGATACCCAATATCTTAGAGATATGGCCCAGTTGGCTGATAGGGTTCAACAACTAGAAAGGCTGAAAGAAGAAAAGGCTAAATTCAGCAGGGGTAAAAAAGTGGCCTTTGTCGAATGTAGTGAAGATGTGGAGAATTCATATGATGAAACATCTTACTTCGACGGAAATGAGGTTGACGTTGCTGAGTTAAAGCAAGGTCCACCTTATGCTTGCAAATTATTAGCTCCTTCAAATGGAAAAAATCCTGTCGAATCTAACGACAAATTTCCCAAGAAAACATACACTTTCGACGTTACTAAATGTGACAAAATTTTGTATTTGTTAGTTAAAGATGGGCAAATGATAGTACCTGCTGGTGCTAAGATGCCACCTTTAGAACAAAGAAAGAAAAGAGGTTTTTGTAAGTACCATAATTTTTTGGGCCATAAAACTTCTCAATGTTTTCTTTTCAGGGATTTGGTGCAGAATGCTATCCAAGAAGGAAGGTTGAAGTTTGGTGACAAAGGCAAAGCCCAGATGAAAATTGACTCTGACCTATTCCAAGTTGCAGAGGCTAACTACACAGAGCCTCACGAGGTCCAAATGGTCGAAGCCACAGAAGGATTTGATCAGTCAGCCAACATGGTGGAGGTTACTGAGGACTTCGCCACCAATCCTGTGATAACTAAAGGTTTTAGTAAGGCTGCAAATGGCCTGAATGTTGATGGTACCAGTCTAATGTTGGTGACCCAAGAAACTGCTAATAAATTTGTTGAAATGGATAATGCTGCCAAGGTTTTGGATATGGCAGTGAGTGGATTGAAGATAAATGCCACTGAAGGCATTAACATGGTCGAATTGGTTGAAGAATCTGATTCTAGCTCAGATAGCATCAGCACCTATGAGGCTATGGGCAGAAATTCCCCCAAAGTCCAAGTTGTTAAAGAATTGGAAGATGACATGCTATTGGTAGGAGAGATGATAGACATGGATGGTTGTTTGGTGGAAAACTGGATATGTATGGCTGCTGAACAGTTTTTCAAGATGTCTCCTAATGTCGAAAAGGTCAATGCTGAGGAAATGGTCGAAGCTGAAAAGACTGCTTGGCAGAAGTGTAATACCCCAAAATTTGCTCTCCTTTGTCATCATAGCATAACATTATCATTTATCATATCCTATCCATCTCATTAGCATTGCATTGCATATTTCACATAGAAAAATGAAGCATAACATCCCTCTTACCATCAAGGCATGTGATCAGGTGGAAGGTGGACAATCAAGAGATCATTCAAAGCACAAAAAGGTCAGTCAAGTTGCCTCAAGGCAAGCCAAGAGATCTCTCATGTCTCATACTATCTCAATTGATCATCCACAATCTCAAGGAAGTGAGATCCAACGGGAGATTGAAACAATACATACTTCATCATGCAAGAGGTTCAAAAAATGAAGGAAAACCCTCAAAAGAGATGGTTCATTGATTCAAAATCACCCTCAAATGGCATATCTCATCATCCTTTAAGAGGATACACAACAAACTCTGAGGAATTTGAAATTGAAGACTGCACTTTTCTCTCCTAACCAGAGGAGGTCAAAATTAGGGTTTCCAATAAAATCAGGGTATCTTTGATTTTTTGGGCAAAACTTGATGTCATGGTATTTTATATGTCCTTAAGTGTATGGATGTAGAAAATTGCCTCTCAATTGGGTTTAGAAGGGGTTCAATTTGAAGAAAGATAAAAAATCAGAGAAATTGGGGCCAAGTCAAATAATCTGAGGAAAAAGTCAACTCTTGACTTTTTGAGGCCAAATTCATGAAATTCATGTTATATGTGTCCAATGTACAAAATTTGATCAAGAAACTCCAAAGGAATCATAAAAAAATCAAGATGTGGAAAGTTGCCATTTTTGGAAGAAGTAGGGTTTCCAAAAATAGTAATTTTGAGCCATTTTGCATCAAAGTTTGAACCAAGGCCATTCAAAATTGGGACCTCAAATGAAAATTCCACTCGGCCACAACAAAAGATCTTGTTTCAAGCTTCAAATCCATGTGTAGAACATCTCCATTGGATAAAAATTGAGTGAGATATGATTGATCAAAGTTGGAGGAAAGTAGGGCAAAAATCAGGTCATGACCAAGAAATTTCAAGTCACGCGCAGTCATTTTCACAAACATGTGGTGGGCCAAATGTCCACTCATTGTTCTCATGGTTAAAGGCCTCAAATGGAAAACCTTTCAACATGAAAGTTGTTCCTCTATGTGAGATCTTCAAAATTGGTGTTTATCAATTTTTCATATGATCAATGGACTGGGAGTTATGAGGGTCCCAAGGTGGTGTGATCATGCTGAAAATCAACTGGCCAGCTTGCCATGCCATGCCACAAGTCTGCGCGCCCATCCATCAGTTCCTTTTCCATCTGTTTATGGTTATTTTTAGACATGTTTGAGGTATCATTTCAACTCAAGTCCAACACCAAAATTTCTCTATGATATTCCCTCTTTCATTTGATCCCAAAACCTTCTCGAACCATTCACAATGCAGAGGGAAAATCATATTTAAACTACCATATTCCAACTGATTCCAAGCTACTAAAAAATCAGAAATGAATGTTGTTGATTGTCACATTCCCACGCATGCTTGATCACACTCTCCAATCTTTGCTTCATTTAACCAAACATCTTTACATTCACCAGGTCACGTGTTTTATTCATGCATAGAAGTGGAAAAAATACAAACTTGTATAACAAGTTTGCTTGCTGTAGTTTCATTTTCATCCTTACCACAACTGTCATGAACATTTCCACACCACACCACAACCCTCAATGACTCGCCCCTAACTAACTTGACTCAGTTAGTTAGGGTGCACTCACCTTAACCCACTCAACTCACTCTAACCCACTTATTTAACCATGAGTTAGCAGATTAAACTCAACATATAAATTCCAACACTCTTCACAATTTCATTCCAACACTTCATTCTCACACTTTCTCTCAGAAACAATCTCATTCTCTCAACCTTCTCTGAACTTTTTCTCTCTCTCTCTCTGTGCACGAATCTTCAGTCACCTTCATCCACTTCATCTCTATCATCATTAATGGCACATGATTAAAGGAGATTTCATCACAATCCTCAAGGTTGCTTCAAGCAGATTTCAGATTTGAATCTCTCTGCTCTCAATACAACAAGTTTATAGCATTTATTTTGCTTAGTTTGGTGAAGCTCCAAGGTTGAAGAAGAAGCAAGGATCTCTGGTTTTCTGAAGAATACCTCAAAGGCTCCAATCTTCAGGTACAAATTTCATCCATTATAGACTTAATGTGAGGTTGTTTTCATGTTCTTGCAGCTTCTTATAAGCTCAAGAACTTGCCTGGCTAGTTGATAGGCCTTTAGAGGCATAGTTCAAATGTTAGGGCAAATATTTTTCTATTTGTTTCTCTCATATCATGAACTGTTTGTGCATTTTGTCCTTGAATTCGTGTTCTCCATTAGTTCCTCTTTATTTTGGCATTATGTTTGTGTAATTCTGGAGAAATCAAAGTTGCAGACGGTGGTGGTTGACCGGAGAAGGTGACCGGAGGTCCCTCTCCGGCCGGTGGTCATTTATGTTAGGGTTTCTTGCAGTTTGAATGTCAGTCGTGCGATTTTGTTGATCCAAGGGTGGAAATGCTGCCAGCATATTAAGATCAGTGTGCATGTCACGTGTTGTTTCTGATTTTATTTTTAAGCATGGTGTGGCGCAGTGCATGATATGGAGTGTGTTCCCTCGCGCGTGTGTGTTGATTGTGCATAATTTGACTACTTGCTTGACTTGACCTAATCTAACGGTTTGGATTGCTTTGGCCTGGTTGACTGAATTCCATGCTTATTATCATGTTCTGCGCGCTTATTGGACTTAAACCAGATTGCTGTTTCACCTCCCTCTTTTAAAAGCCCAATTAATTTGAACTCATATTTTGCTATGCTTGCACCCCATTCCTTTTTCCATTTCATTTTATTTTTCCATTTTTCATACACGCTTGCTTTTCAATTTTTAAAAATACCAAATATCATTATAAAATTCCACAAAAAATCATGAACATCATTAAAACATTTATAAAATTTTTGATGATTTTATTTTCTGATTTTATGACATTTTTGCCCCTGTTACATATTTTCTTTGAATTTTTTTATTTGTGTGCATGCCATTGATGATACATGATTTTGTTTAATTTTGTTCTTGATCATTAAAAATTGTTTTGATGTTCTTCTTTTTGCATTGAGTCACTAACATCTTTAAGTATGGTAAATGGTTTTTGCTTGATTTTCTTAGATCATTTTATGACATGTTTGGATGTCCATCTTTGCATTACTTTGCATGTGCATCCAATTTGACTTAAGTGCATTGTATAAAGCCTTTTTGCCTTGATTTCTTGCATGCTATTTTGGTATATGATTCACTTCTGATTTGTGTATATCTAAATCATACTTGCATAATTTTCATAGGTCCATTTGATTTTTGTTTAAAACATTTCACTTGAAGCATAATAATATGTCATATCATTTTAAATTTTGTGCATGTTTACATGATTTCTTTTGTGCATACTTGCATGATCATTTGCCTATTTTGTGAACTATTCATTTGACATTATAGGTAATTGGTACATATTATGTGTCATCATTACATGTTCACTTTCATTTGAACTTTGTGTATCCTTAGTATGAAGTACTTGTGTTTTCTTTTGAACTTCCATTTCAAATTCTACTTCTCCCATTACCTCTTGAATGTCTTGATAGTTGCTTCATGAATACTTGTGAGATGTTTGTGAATCATTTTTCATTTCATTTCAATTCTGATCCTTGGATTACATGTTCCCTTGATACATGTTTCTTTCATTTCTTGTCATCTTTCATCTCCCTTTTCTTATGATAGCATGTTCTAATGCCATGGATGATGATTGTTGGTTGTTCACTTGAACTTGCTTGATGATAATCATTTGTTTTCCATATGATGCACATTCTGGTTGTGACTAATAAGATTTGATCTTTCATCTTATTCTTTTGGGCTTTATGGTGCATTAAATGTTCTTTTACTTCTTATACTTCTTATACATGTTTACTAACCATGTAGGGGCTTTGGTAAGTTGCAATTGAGTGTGGATAAGGAATCCACATTCAAACTTCTATCCTTTCTCTTTTACAATTCCATCTTGTGTTTTGTTAAGCACTTATGTGCTTTCTTTTAATAACTCATCGCTTTCCCTTTTGAATTATAATTCATCTTATACTTTAGAAGTGACTTGTTTAATCCATTCTTTCTTTAGGCTTTAGGTTTAAACCTCACAAACCATTAGGATCACTCCCTTGATTAATCAACCAGGATTGAGTCTTAGTCCATATAGATTTTTACCTTTCTTATCTCTTGAGTATTTCATCTTCTCATCTCAAAGAAAATTCAAAATATCTAATAAAGGTAGGCATTTATTGCATTTAGGCCTTTCATATAAAGAAAAGATTATAAGGGGTTTTCTCTTATAATCTTAGAACGTGTAGCATATAGCCCATCTTGGGTCAATGTGTTAAACATTTGATCTTGTATGAGGGACTTAAATGCAATACTTGTTGAAGATACAAATAAAAAACACTTCTTCATTTCTTAATCAACAAAAACACTTAATAAACACAAGTATGCTAGTGTGTTTGAACCTTAACAATTGGAACTAAGTGTGGGGGTCTTCTTCACTCTTACTGTATTCTCTTACCCATTCCATCTTGGAATGTGAGAATGTACACATTCCAATGACCAAGATTTGGATACACTATCATATGCAAACAAATGAAAATTTCTTAAAAGACAAGAACAAACAATAACGTCTTTCCTTCGGGAATTCTTTTCTCATCTCATTCACTCCTTTCCTTAAGGATGCGTCATTTCCGTTCTACTGCAAACAGGTAACGCCTAAGTCTCCCTACAGCGAGCTGCAACACCTAAAATGCTAGGACGCGAACGTTGACGTATTCCACTATAAAACACAAACAATTTTCCCTAGGTGAGGGGAACTACGTCGCTCTGATTCTCATGTTCCCGATGAGATACGTAGGCAGTGGGGTAGGGCCCATGCGAGCACTTCTTTTATTTTCCCTACATTTGTTTCTCTTTCTCTCTCCTTTCCTTTTCCAGTTCTCTAGCTAGCAGTTCCTTTTCCAGTATCCTTTCTTTACACCCTTTGATCGAGACAAGTAAGCGTGGATCCCATCGCGTACGATGGACGCGAGGGGGTGCTAATACCTTCCTCTCGCGTAACCGACTCCCGAACCCAGTTCTCTTGGTCGCAAGACCATGATTTTTCCTTCCTTCAGGTTTATGCAGTGTTTCCCTTCCCTCTCTTGGGATAAATACACATTGCTGGCGACTCTGTTTCGGTGCCACTTTCGCGTTTGTACTTGGAGGAAAATCCCGGGAGCGACAAGAAGGCTTCCCAAAAAGCTGCAGGAGCAGCAGCAAGTGGTGGGTGTCTGGCGAAGACCACTGAAAGTATTGAAGCTCATTTCTCCAAGATGCGCTTAAAGGATGGAATTGATGTCAATATGGTCGAAATTACAGATAAAAAAGTTGAACAAGTGGGTAAGGCAGATGAACAAGAAGAGCGCAACAAAATAGCTTATCCTAAGCAAAAGGAGACAATTGTGGATTTTCTGCACCGTTGGCAGAAGAAAGGTTCTGGAGTAATGTTATGTCCTAGATGCAGTGCTATTTTTGATGAGAAAGCTGCCCACGAGTTAGAAGGTGTCAAAAAGGATGGTGGAAGCTGGGGGCAGAAGGTAAATAAAGGTCCCAGAAGTTTTGACCACAGACGACTTTTGACAGGGTTGAAAAACTAAGTACCAGGAGTTAGGCCAGGTACATTCAAACCAGCTGCGAATGTGCCAACAGGTAGTTGGATCAAGCCTATCGAAGGAAGAGGACAGAAGAAGAAGTGGGAGAAATTTGATGTGGAAAGAGGTTCTTCATTTGAGTATAGAAAAGAGAACCGTACCACCAACAAGTCAGCATACAATTCTCAAAATTACAAGGGTAAAAATCCCATGTCTAGATCACAATGGCGCAGAGAGCAACGTAGGCGAAAGGCTATCAGGGAGGCTCAGGTACAAGGAGAGTCAAGCACCAATATTGATAATCAAGCTGGGACAATTGAGAAGATGCCCATAAGGCGAGAGTTGTTCAATGTTCAGCCAGAGAAGAAAGTTGAAGATGATGAGAATATGATTGATAATTTTGACAATGAGTCAGCAGCTTCTCTAGATATTCTTGTGAATGTGGTATCAGTAATGCCAAAAGAATTTGGTCAAGTTTCAGAGGTCGAAGACTTGGATCAAACTGCTGAATTAGAAATGTTGGCACACAAGCCTGTGTGTTATTACATCATGAACAATGGGTGCGTCGAAGAACATAATGCTTTTTTTGAACGCCCCACAGAGGCAATGAAGGGTCATCTGAAACCTCTCTACATTACTGGAAAAGTAGAAAATGTTCTTGTTAACAAAATCTTGGTGGATTGTGGTGCAACTGTTAATTTAATGCCAAGACTTTTGCTGAGCAAGATTGGGAAGTTTGAGACTGATAACGAACCCCACAATATGGTTATGTCGAACTATGAAGGAAAAGTTGGTTCCACTCTAGGAGTGATTCAAGTGGATCTTACTGTGGGAACCATTACCAGACTAACAATGTTTATGGTCGTTGAGACGAAAGCTAACTACAATATACTATTGGGTAGGGAGTGGATTCATGGAATAGGAGTTGTACCTTCATCTATGCATCAAAGAATCACCATTTGGAGGCCAGATGGGATAGTTGAAAATATTGAAGCTGATCAAGGGTACTTTAAGGTGCCTATTAATCATGTGGATAGTAGACAGTTTGAGAAACATTTGGCGAACATTGCTCCATGTCCTCCAGTCGACTTTGAGTTTACGCCTGATGAAGAAACATTTTATTCATTGTATTTACATCCTGTCGAAGGTTTCAGATGGGACAGGGAAGTACCAGGAGGAAGGTTACCATGCTTAGGCTCATCTCCAATAGAGCCCACAGGATGGGGAAATGAATTCAGTGATCATGACTGAGTTCGAAGCTTTAAAAAGAATTTTGGCCTATGTGGCTGAAACAAAACTACAAGCGGCTTTGGAAGCTGCCAATGACTATATGGCTGGCGAAGCCATTTCTGAATTTTACCAAGAAGGTCCTGGTAAGGACTTCGACCCAAAACCTCCAGATAAGGTTGAAACTGGAGAGTAAAGCCAGAGGCTCGATGCCATCTATGAAGACGAGCCTTTGGGATTTGAGAAGGATCCGTTGGCGAATAATATCAAAATGCTAGCACAAGATCCTATAGAAGAAGTTGACCTCAGTGAGGGGACGACCTAAAGGCTTACCTACATCAGTGCCAACCTTGATCCCCAGTTGAAGGTTAAAGTGGTTCAGTTGTTGAAAGAGTTCAAGAACTGCTTCGCTTGGGACTATGATGAGATGCCTGGTTTGAGCAGGGAGTTGGTCGAACACAAGTTACCTATGACACCTGGAAAAAAACCAGTCAAGCAGAATCCAAGACGGTTTGCACCAGAGATATTGTCAAAGATCAAAGAGGAAGTCGAAAGACTGCTTCGTTGCAAATTCATTCGCACGGCAAGGTATGTCGAATGGTTGGCTAATATAGTACCTGTTATTAAAAAGAACGGGACTTTGAGAGTTTGCATTGATTTTAGAGATTTAAACTCTGCAACTCCTAAAGATGAATATTCAATGCCAGTAGCAGAAATGTTAATAGATTCTGCAGCAGGACATGAATATCTTAGTATGCTGGATGGATATTCTGGCTACAACCAAATATTCATTGCTGAGGAAGATGTTCTTAAAACTGCTTTTAGATGCCCTGGAGCCTTAGGCACCTATGAATGGGTAGTGATGCCTTTTGGTCTCAAAAATGTTGGTGCTACTTATCAAAGGGCGATGAATTCAATCTTCCATGATTTTATAGACACATTCATGCAAATTTACATTGATGATATTGTGATAAAATCTATTTCTGGGAAGAGTCACATTGACCATCTTCGGCAGTCCTTTGAAAGGATGAGAAAATATGGTCTTAAAATGAATCCTCTCAAATGTGCTTTTTGTGTGCAGGCAAGGGATTTCCTAGGCTTTGTGGTCCACAAGAAAGGGATCGAAATAAATTAGAATAAAACCAAAGCCATAATGGAGGCGAAAGCGCCATCAACTAAAAAGGAGTTGCAGTCGTTGCTGGGCAAGATCAACTTCTTAAGAAGGTTTATATCCAACCTGAGTGGCAAAACACAAGCCTTTTCGCCATTGCTTCGTTTCAACAAAGATGGTTTTGAGTGGGGGCAATTATAGCAGGAAGCCTTTGACAAAATCAAGGAGTGCCTAAGCCACCCTCCAATTCTTTCACCACCTTGTAGAAACAAGAGTATGAGATTGTATATAGCTGCATCAGATAAAACTCTAGGGAGCATGTTAGCTCAGGAGGATGAAAATGGAGTCGAAAGAGCCATTTATTACCTTAGTCGAGTTTTAAATGATGCAGAGACTAGGTATAGCATGATTGAAAAGTTATGATTATGCTTGTATTTCTCTTGTACTAAATTGAAGCAATATATAAAGCCAGTTGATGTGTATGTTTCTTCTCACTTTGATGTTGTAAAACATATGTTATCTAAGCCTATTTTGCATAGTCGAATTGGCAAATGGGCATTAGAATTAACAAAATTTTCTCTAACATATCAACCTTTAAAAGCTGTGAAAGGGCAAATAGTTGCAGACTTTATAGTTGACCACTCCATAAATGAAAATGATTTGAATTATGTTGAATTAAACTCCTGGAAGTTATACTTTGATGGATCAAGTCATAAAAATGGAACAGGAGTAGGA
The DNA here is from genome assembly GCA_022829125.1 of Lathyrus tuberosus. Lineage (NCBI taxonomy): Eukaryota > Viridiplantae > Streptophyta > Magnoliopsida > Fabales > Fabaceae > Lathyrus > Lathyrus tuberosus. Next base: position 2,884,689 of record JALAZF010000468.1, on the reverse strand, counting down.
ATATACATTATTTCTCCTGAAAAAATTCCAACAAAATTCAAGTACAAGGTCGAAGAACCTTGCTCTAACAATGAGGCTGAATATGAAGCATTAATTGCTGGCCTTGAAATTTTGTTAGAATTAGGGGAAACTAGAGTCGAAATAATGGGAGACTCAGAATTGGTTATAAAACAAATCACAAAGGAATATAAGTGTGTTAAAGAAAATCTCATTATGTACTTTGTGATAGCCAATAGATTATTAAAGAAATTTGAGGTAGTGGTCATCCAACACATACCTAGGATAGAGAATCAAGTTGCTAATGACTTGGCTCAAATTCCCTCTGGATACAAAGTGTCGAAGGAAAACCTTCAAGAAGTAATTGAAGCAAGAGGTAAAGTGGTGGCTGTTGGATTGTGCCCATCAGACTTAGAAACAACTAAGCTTGGATGCATAGATGGCGAAAATTTTGAAATTTTTGCTATAGATAATTTAACAGATGAAGACTGGAGGAAGCCTATAGTTGAATATTTGCAAAATCCAACGGCTTCGACAGAGCGAAAAATCAGGTATCAAGCTTTAAGCTATGTACTTTTGGGCAATGAATTGTTTAAAAAGACCCCTGAGGGAGTCTTATTGAAATGCCTTAGTGAAGTAGAGGCATATTTGGCTCTTTCGACAGTACATAGTGGGGCATGTGGAGCACACCAAGTTGGCCAGAAGATGAAATGGTTGTTGTTTCGACAAGGCATGTATTGGCCTACTATGCTGAAAGATTGCATAGAATTTGCTAAGGGTTGCCAAGAATGTCAAATTCATGCTGGCATACAGCATATCCCTGCAAGTGAATTACATTCCATAGTGAAACCATGGTCTTTCAGAGAATGGGCTTTGGATATAGTGGGAGAGATTCGAACAGCATCTTCAAAGAACCAAAGATATATTTTGGTGGGAATTGATTATTTCACCAAGTGGATTGAAGCAATACCACTGGCGAATATAGGTCAAGAAGATGTCATTGAATTCATTCAAAATCACATTATTTATAGATTTGGTATTCCTGAGACAATCACTACGGATCAAGGATCAGTGTTTACTGGTCGAAAGATACAGGAATTTGCCAAAGAAATAGGTTTTAAGTTATTGACTTCTACGCCTTATTATGCTCAGGCCAATGGGCAAGTCGAAGCTGCCAATAAGGTAGTGATTGGACTAATTAAGAAGCATGTGGGAAAGAAGCCTAGAAATTGGCACAAGACATTGGACCAAGTTCTTTGGGCATGTCGAACATCCCCTAAAGAGGCTACTAATACCACTCCATTTCGACTTACTTTTGGTCATGATGCAGTGTTGCCTGTTGAGATTTATTTGCAATCTGCAAGAGTTCAAAGACATCATGAGATTCCTTCTGAGGATTATTGGAAGATGATGATGAATGAATTAGTGGATTTGGATGAAGAAAGGCTTAGAGCCTTGGAGTTGTTAAGAAGACAAAAGAAAAGGGTCGAAGAATCCTACAACAAAAAGGTTAAGTCTAAATCTTTTGCATGTGAGGATTTAGTTTGGAAAGTGATTTTGCCTATGGATCGAAAGGATAGAACATTAGGAAAATGGTCTCCTAAGTGGGAGGGTCCATTCCAAGTCATACAAGTTTTCTCTAATGGAGCTTATGAAGTGGAAGAGTTAGACAAAGATAAAAGAATCTTGAAAGTAAATGGCAAGTATTTGAAAAAATATAAGCCTATGCTGCAAGAGATTCATATTAAAACGTAAGCTTTATTCAATAAAAAGAAAGCCAAAATAGGCCAAGTCAGGCTAATATGGCATACAAAGCAAAGAAGAATCAACACAACAATTTTTTTTTAATCATGGAAAGGTTATTCATAATCTCTCCAATCTATGGATTTGAGGAAATCCATGTAATCTGCATCTGGTTCATCATCAAAGTCCTGGGTGTTGGAGCGTCCTTTCTTAGAGATCTTCATTTTAGTTTCTCTCTTCTTGGCTTGAGAGGTTGCTCCAATAGAGGCTTCAGGTTTCTTTGTTGCTTCCATCTTTTTTGTTTCCTCAACTGCCTTTGCCTTTCCAGCCATTTTCTTGGCTGATGATTTCTCTGAATTGCTCATGTTTGCTTCTATGCAAAACTTGGTCATGTGGAAGAGAATTTATAGAGGCGAAGTATTGATTGGATTGGCCAGTCAAATGGTGGAAACACGTGAGTTATTCTTGGAAGTATGCCTGAGGGCTGTGATATAAATGTTACTTTAAAGTTAGAGGCTTATGCCTTGAAGTTTTAAAACTGAGAAAGTTTTGTTTTCCAAGAAAAAAAGATAGAATGCCTTAATTGCAAATTTGACTTAGATGTGAGGCAATAAATAAAATGCATCATAATATAATATGGATCGAAAGCAGTTAATGGCGAAATACTAACGATTGATTAATCAATGCCAAAGGCATAAAATTGTCATTACATAAAGGCCTGAAAAGGCCAAGAAACAAATGATTGGTTGAGCAAATAAAGGTCTTGAAAGCATCAGAAGGGAAGCCTCGACTCCAACTGGGAAAATGTTTCTATGTGATGTTTGAGGCGAGCATTGCACAAGGATTCATCAAGTTTGGCTGTGGCAAGCTGTTTCTCAAGTTTTTGGGCTGCCTCAATACGATCAATGGCATGTTTCATTTCCCTAGCCATCTCAGTGGTGTCAAAATTCTGCAAATCACGGTTGCGTTTTTCAGCATTCTCAATTTTAGGTTGTAACTCAGTGATTTGTTATTTCCAGGCTTCAATATTCTTCTGATTGGAGGCTATTTAATTTTGTGTTTTCTTTTGGTCAGCCTCTATACTTTCGACCTTCTCATATGACTCCTTTGCACCACACCAAGCTGAACTCTCAAGACCAGATGTTTCCTCTATGATATTCCTGATAGATGGAAGCAGTTTTATCTCTACAGCTATTTGGTTCACCACAGCAGTTAACTCTATCAGAAAACCAGAAACGTCTGGATTAAGAGTGGTGAGTTCAAGCTTTCCAAGGGTATCCTTCAGATAAGTGGTTGCAGATGGGTCTGAGGCCAAAACTTTGTGAATGTTCCCCCTGAAGAATTTTTTCTTTATGGATTGGAGGATTGGTTTGGCGAAATCATCTGATGCTGGAGTCGAAGAGACTGAAGAAGAAGAACCATACCTCTGCCCGAATATTAATTTGGAATACTCATGTGGGTTCGACCACTTGAGTGCTGTCAGTGAGTCTCCAGGAGGTGGAAGGTTAGCCAGGGGTTGCTGGACCACAGGCGAAAGAGTATGGTGGGGATTAGGATCAGTTTGTTCTTCTTCCTCCTCTGATTCTTCTCCTTCTTCATATTTTTCTTCTTCGACCACCATTTCTTCGTCAGGCTCTTCAGTAGTTGGTCGAATATTCACCTGGTCATCAGCTGGTGTAGGATGTGGTTCATTTGTCTCCTCAAGCGCAGCTTGACCAGGATTGTCGTTGTGTGTTTGAACTTCAGGTTCATTTCTTTCTTCTTTAACCAATTGATCATTATCCATGAAGTTAGCCAGGTTGAAAAGTGGTGGACTTGAGGCATCATCGTCATCAGAATTGGCGCCATCAGCTTGTGCGTTTTGAGTAGTGGTTTGAACTGGTGGTGTGGTGTGTTCTGCAGCATGTGGATTAGGTTGATTGATCTTACTTAAACCAGAGCCAATATCAGAAGATGGGTGATAAGTTGGCTCACCTTGGCCGTTGAGGAGCGTGGTGGTGAAGCTTCCTGCAGTCGGTTGAGGAGTGGGATTGTTAATTATGTTGGTGGCGAGGTTGCTTGGAGTTGGTTGGGGATCAGGATTATTGATTATGTTCGCCTAAAGAACACAAGTGGAGAAAATGAGATTGAAAGAATTTGGGCGAAAGACGCCAGTATAATGAAAAAATGGTGCACATACCTGAGCTTGTACAGCAGCAGGACTTGAGTTATCACTCCCATGGTCACCAAGAGGTGTTCTCAGGGCCACCGTGGAAGGTTCTTTTTCGACACCACTTGTTGTGGGTTCCTTTTCAAGTATTTTGGCCACCTTCGAAGGAGGTAGGCCAGCAGGTCCAAATGCTTTGATTGGTTTTCTTCTTTTCTTTGTAAGAACCTCCTCAGGAGATTCATCTGAAGCATCTGAAGATATAACAACAGTTGGGGCATCCTTTTTACCTTTCTTTGAAGGTGTTGGAGGTTTTTGACCAGTCTGAAGAGGCAATGCAAATATAAGAAAGAAATTCATATAGTAAAAGCGTAAGCAGGGGATGTGAAATATACCTGTGTACTCTCTGGTTCTTCGCCACTTTGTGGTAGCAGCCCTTGTTGAAGCAGTTTTTCTTTGCCACTTTGAAATATACAAGTTAATGATTACGTGGTTAGTTATAACCATGGATTAAGGGTTTCAAACCTTCATATATTTCAAATTCGACACGAACGTCTTGAATTCCTATATGAAGGTGTCCTTTAAAACTGTCTAACATATGCTTAGTCAGAACCACTCGTTGGGCCTTTGGATGAGACTGTTGTCGAAGAAGTTTTAAATGCTCCCCACAGACAAACCAATCTGGAAATGGAGGGGCAAGCGCCACTCCAAAATCAGCAGCAGGCAGTCGAGGGAACTTTGGAGGGAAAAGCTTAAAAGCTACCTCATAACGTTTCTCACGAGGGACGTTTGGAGGAATTTTTAGTTGATCCAGCTTTTCTAGAAATTTTCTCTTTAGAGTGACAGCAGCCTTATGAATGGTTCGAATAAGATCATCTGGTCGATAGATAGTTTCAAAGTATTGTTGAAAAGCCTGTATTTCTTTGATGTGAGTGAACTTACTCTTTTTCGTCTTGTCCTGCACATTGAGAAAAGCTTGGTCAAGTAATGCAGAAAATGTAGCCACATCAAGAAAGTGCTCACTATAGTGCTTCGACCACCATTGGTGGAATGATGAAGTGCATAGAAAAGAAGGCTCAAAAAACACAGGAGAGAGGATTTTTCTTTTCTCATTCCGGCTGTCGAGTGTAATGGAGACATTTTCCTCGTCGAAGCAGGCAATGTGAAGAATTACTTGGCCCTTTCTCTCTTACAAGCATTGAGGAAAGCTCTGGGCTAGCCCAAACTGTCGAGAGATAAGGTTTGGTTGATAGGAAATCAGTGCTGATAAACCTCTCCCTAAGTTCAGCCTGTGGATAAAGAATCTGGGAATAAAAAAGGCTTCCCAGATAGCAACAGATTCTTGATCAAGAGTTTGGTGAGGATTTGGAAATGGCCTTTTAAACCAGACAGGGTCGTATCTCCTTTGAGCAAAAGGTGCCATGCTAGGAGTGAACTCATAGCGCTTGGCAAACATCATAATATAACTGGTAAAGGCCCTTTGAAGGGTTTCACCATCATCATTGGGAGTGAGTTTTGTAACACCCTTCTAAACCCCACGGAAAATATATAGATAAATCAGAGTAAATATCATGCATCTCACAAAAGGGTGTCACATAAAATTGCAAAACATCACAAATACACCTGTCATGCTCATTAACACTTAAGTAATTTCATGCTTTTCAAAAAACTTCTCTTAGCATGTAGCAGCGGATTTCAAATAATCATAATAGACATAAAGAGAGTTTCATGCTCATTACATTAATAAACGAAACTTGGGCATAAAAGCCAACTTCAATACAGATCAAGTAAGCATAAAAGTATAAGTAGAGTACATAATGTATCTCCAAAACATAAACCAAACAATCCCAGTGTTACATGATCAGAGCACGACTCGACCCAATATAAATAAAGACACTAAACAGCTGCATCAGTGGCTACCGCGCGCTACGAGCAAGTATACTCCTCGGTACCTGAGCGATGTCGTATAAAACATCATTCCAACAGAAGGGTGAGAATTCACATCAATATTGAAATGATAAGATGATGTTTATTGTAAAACATATAAACACAAGTATAAATAATCTCACACTTCAAAGTTTCATCAACAAGTGTCACTCAAGTATCCACACAATTGATATCAAATTCCAATATTCAACAAGTCACAATCCCACACATACTTCCATATAACAATCATATATGCAATGCGACTCTATGCAAACTCAATGCACCTCATGCCATGTGGTACCAACACTTGTTATTTTTTTCGATTTTTACATTTAAACCGGGTCCGTCCCCTAGACCAATAACAAAACAAAAGCCCGTCCCCTAGGCTTTCAAACCCCACTAGGTTTGGGACAAGTCACTAGCTCCCACGGAACTAGCAAACATTGCCTCTTGACATAAATGATGCGTATGCAATCAACAACCATATGCAATTAAGACCATTCCCTAATCTTAATATCACGCATATCTCAAATAATTAATCACACTTGAATTATCACACAATTGCACACTCAACACAATTATATTTCATAATTAAAGTATTCATACTTTAAAGTCATCACCACAATCAACAATTAATACGCAAGGATCGATTTAATCCAATCACAACCCACAATTATAATTTACCGATTAAATATAGACTAATTAATCAATCACTAAAATTGAATCCAATATCTAATAGATTCTATTATTCAATAAATAAAATAACTATTAAAATAAACTATCAATATTCAAATAAGTAATTTAATAATTAAATAGATAATTCATATTTAAATAATATTCATAATTAATAAGTAATCACTAATTAAATAATTTATTAATCAATATTGTAGTGCTTAATTAATAATTAGTAAGACAATCATTAATTAGTTAGAACATACTTCTAACCTCACCTTTTCATGCGCTGTAAATCTCATTTATTAATACTAAAGGGTGGCCACTCTATTCACCTCTCTCTATTTCCTATAATAATAATATATATTCCTGCCTTCACAACTCCATTACATAATGTTCCCTGCACTTGAATTAAAAAGAAATGGCCACTAATATAGCTAAATAATACAGAGAATACTCATGGCCCCAGCGCATGATTTGATAGACCATCACCCTGCGCTATGTAGTATAACCATCACCATTCCTATTAATACTAGATCTTAGACATCTACATTAACCAATATAAAATATAACCCACCTTTATATTACTCTCTTTAAGTATTCTAATGAAACCAAGCCACTTAAAATATATTCAATAAAAGAGCGTGTTGTACAAATAAAATCAATACTGTAACTCACAATTATACAATCCATGCGCTGCACTAGGATAGAAAAAAGACTTCCTGCGCAGCTATTACAATGGCAACAGTGGATTATTTCAAGATTTCTAAATTTAATAGATATCCCAAATATTAAATGGGTCTCTACACTATCACCAAAAATCAATTTCTAAACATAAAACAAAATTAATAATTTCAGAATTAATCATTAACCTAATTAATCTGAATTTCATAGAAAAAGTTTGGAGATTTTTCATTAACCTCATTTCTACCCAATAATCAACACCCAATAACCCCAATAATGAGAGAAAAACCCACCCTTACCTTGGATTTCTTGATGACTTTGGGTCCCTCTCCTCTTCTACTCTTCCTCTTTTCTCTTTTCCTCTTCTACACTTTTCCTCTTCTAATTTTTCTGATTTTTTACTCCCTCTTTCCAACTCTTACTAACTCTCGTACTAAAACCCTACTATTCATTCAATAAAATGGGTCTAACTCAACCATTATTTCTTTTACTTCTAACACCTCACTCTAAGCCCATATAATTTCTAGTAACCATAAATTCTATTAAATAGAATAAATTAAATAGTTTACTAAATACTAACAATCTAAATAAAATAAATAATTAAATAAATTCCACAATTCAATTTATTTTCAAATAATAAATTAAATCACATATTTCAATTTAATCAATTAAATCAATTAATTCACATAAATTAAATAAACTAATTAATTTATATAAACTCAATAAATTATATGAATCAAATAATTCATATAAATTCACTAAATCAAGTAATTCATTTAAATCAAATATTTCAAATAAATTAGATAAATCAAATAAATCAATATTTCATAAAATCACTCAATAATTAATTAATAAAAATCGGGGTGTTATAACTCTCCCCCACTTAAAAGATTTTCGCCCTCGAAAATTACCTCAAATGAATAGCTCGGGATATGACTCCCTCATCTGGCTCTCAAGCTCCCAAGCCACGATTCCACCAGCCGGTCCTCCCCAAGCGACCTTCACCAAAGCGATCTCTTTACCTCGAAGTTGCTTCAACTCCCGATCCTCAATCCGTATAGGTGATGTCTCCACAGTCAGGTTATCTCTCACCTGCACACCATCTACTTGGAATACATGAGACGTGTCTGCAATGTATTTCCTCAACTGAGATACATGGAATACGTCATAGAGATTAGCAAGCGACGACGACAAAGAAATCTGATAGGCTACCTCTCCTATCCTTTGCAAGATCTGATACGTACCAATGAAACGCGGTGTCAACTTACGCGACTTCAACGCCCTACCAACACCAGTTATTGGAGTAACTCGAAGAAACACATGATCTCCTTCTTGAAACTCAAGTGCTTTTCTCCTCTTGTCATGATAACTCTTCTGACGACTTTGAAAAATCTTCATCTTCTCCTGAATCATCTTAATCTTATCAGTGGTCTATTGAACTATCTCGGGTCTAACCACGACACTCTCTCTCGACTCATACCAACACAACGACGTCCTACACCGCCTACCATACAGTGCCTCAAACGGTGCCATACCGATACTCGAATGAAAACTGTTATTGTAAGTAAACTCAATCAAAGGCAAGTAGTTATCCCAAGCTCCTCCTTTCTCCAACACACAAGCTCTCAAAAGGTCCTCAAGTGACTGAATCGTCTTCTCAGTCTGTCCATCGGTCTGCGGATGATAAGCAGAACTCAACCGCAACTTCATACCCAAGGCACCTTGCAAACTTTCCCAAAATCTCGAAGTAAACCTCGGATCTCTATCTGACACAATGCTAGATGGAATACCATGCAAACTGACAATTCTCTCAATGTACAGCTTCGCCAATTTCTCCAACGAGTAATCCATACGCATAGGAATAAAGTGAGCAGATTTCGTCAATCTGTCCACAATAACCCAAATAGCTTCAAAGTTACTCGGTGTTCTAGGTAAACCAGAAACAAAATCCATAGATATGCTATCCCATTTCCACTCAGGATTAGATAACGGTTGCATCAAACCCGACGGTTTCTGATGCTCAATCTTCTACTTCTGGCAAGTCAAACAAGAATACACAAACTCGGCAATATCCTTCTTCATACGAGGCCACCAAAATACTTTCCTCAAATCTTGGTACATCTTAGTAGCACCCGGATGAATACTTAGTCCACTACGATGTCCTTCCTCAAGAATACTCTTCTTTAGCTCAACAATGTCCGGAACACAAACTCTATCACGACATCTCATGATATCGTTCTCATCAATCCGGAAATCACCACCTTAACCTTGATTGATCAAAGTCAACCGATCGACTAAACTCAAATCAGATTTTTGACCTTCTCGAATCTCATCAAGAATGCCACTAGTAAGCTTCAACATACCAAGCTTAACTCCATAAGAAGTCTTCTCACACACCAAACTCAATTCACGAAATTGCTCAATCATTTCCAACTCTTTTACCATCATCATCGACATATGCAAAGATTTCCTACTCAATGCATCGGCTACCACGTTTGCTTTACCCGGATGGTAATTCAAATCAAAATCATAATCTTTCAAAAGTTCTAACCATCTCGTTTGCCTCGCATTCAGTTCCCTCTGGTCAAAGAGATACTTCAAACTCTTATGATCACTATACACCTCAAATCTCGTACCAAACAAGTAATGCCTCCAAAGTTTCAACACAAACACAACAGCGGCCAACTCTAAGTCATGCGTCGGATAATTCCTCTCATGCACTTTAAGTTTCCTTGAAGCATAAGCTACAACTTACCAATTTTTCATTAACACACCTCCCAAACCCATCAAAGAAGCATCACAATACACAACAAATGGTTCTGACGGATTCAGTAAAACCAAAACAGGAGCTGTAGTCAATCTTCTCTTAAGCTCTTAAAAATATTCCTCGCACTTTCCATCCGAAACAAAAGCTTGACCCTTCCTAGTCAATAGCGTCAATGGCAAGGATAACTTAGAAAATCCTTCAATAAACTTCCGATAGTAACCTGCTAAACCAAGAAAACTTATAATCTCAAAAACTGATTTCGGAGCTTCCCATTGTGATACAGCTTCAACCTTCGACGGATCAACCGTAATACCTCTACTCGAAATTACATGTCCAAGAAAACTAACTTCCTTTAACCAAAACTCGGACTTAGAAAGTTTAGCATACAACTTCTTCTCTCTCAACACAGATAACACAATCTTCAGATGCTCAGCATGTTCCTTTTCACTCTTCGAATAGATCAAAATATCATCAATGAACAAAACTACAAACTTGTCCAAATAAGGATGGAAAATCCTATTCATGTACTCCATAAATACACCTGGTGCATTAGTCACACCAAATGGCATCACAGAATACTCATAATGTCCATACCTCATTCGGAAAGCAGTCTTCTGAATATCTTCAGCCTTCACACGAATCTGATGATACCCAGATCTCAAATCTATCTTACTAAACACACTTGCACCAACCAACTGATCCATCAAATCATCAATCCTCGGAAGTGGATACTTATTCTTGATAGTCACCTTGTTCAATTGTCTATAGTCCACACAAAGTCTCATAAAACCTTCTTTCTTCTTAACCAACAACACTGGTGCACCCCACGGTGACACACTTGGACGAATAAACCTCTTCTCAAGCAAATCCTCAAGTTAACTCTTCAACTCTTTCAACTCCGATGTGGACATACGATATGGAGCCATCGATATCGGACTAGTTCTAAGAACTAAGTCGATCGAAAACTCCACTTCACGTTCTGGCGGTAAATCACTTATCTCATCAGGAAAGACTTCCGAAAAATCACAGACAATTGGTAAAGTATAAATTGCTCCACTTTCACCAATGCTCAAAGTTGCCATTAACATAAACACCTTGGCACCATCTTGCACCGACTCATTCACTTACTTAGCAGACATAAACAAGTCTCCTTCATTCTCAGGTTCAAGAAAAATAATAGTCTTATAACAACAATCTGTAAGCACTTGGCTTAACTCTAAATAATTCATTGAACACACCATATAAGCTCGCAAGACACGTCTATGCCATCCAACAGGATCCCGTCTACTATCAACAATAGATTAAGGGTGATCAGTTCCTCAATTTATCAATAGACAGCCGACAATTATGATGGGGCATAAACCATCTTTACCAAACTTTAATAGCTTTCAACGACACACCAAGCCACCACTCCACAATTGTTTGCCTAAAGAACACAAGTGGAGAAAATGAGATTGAAAGAATTTGGGCGAAAGACGTCGGTATAATGAAAAAATGGTGCACATACCTGAGCTTGTACAGCAGCAGGACTTGAGTTATCACTCCCATGGTCACCAAGAGGTGTTCTCAGGGCCACCGTGGAAGGTTCTTTTTCGACACCACTTGTTGTGGGTGCCTTTTCAAGTATTTTGGCCACCTTCGAAGGAGGCGGGCCAGCAGGTCCAGATGCTTTGATTGGTTTTCTTCTTTTCTTTGTAAGAACCTCCTCAGGAGATTCATCTGAAGCATCTGAAGATATAACAACAGCTAGGGCATCCTTTTTACCTTTCTTTGAAGGTGTTGGAGGTTTTCGACCAGTCTGAAGAAGCAATGCAAATATAAGAAAGAAATTCATATAGTAAAAGCGTAAGCAGGGGATGTGAAATATACTTGTGTGCTTTCTGGTTCTTTGCCAGTTTGTGGTAGCAGCCCTAGTTGAAGCAGTTTTTCTTTGCCACTTTGAAATATACAAGTTAATGATTACGTGGTTAGTTATAAAGCCATGGATTAAGGGTTTCAAACCTTCATATATTTCAGATTTGACACGAACGTCCTGAATTCCTATATGAAGGTGTCCTTTAAAACTGTCTAACATATGCTTAGTCGGAACCACTCGTTGGGCCTTTGGATGAGACTGCTGTCGAAGAAGTTTTAAATGCTCCCCACAGACAAACCAATCTGGAAATGGAGGGGCAAGCGCCACTCCAAAATCAGCAGCAGACAGTCGAGGGAACTTGGGAGGGAAAAGCTTAAAAGCTACCTCATAACGTTTCTCACGAGGGACGTTTGGAGGAATTTTTAGTTGATCCAGCTTTTCTAGAAATTTTCTCTTTAGAGTGACAACAGCCTTATGAATGGTTCGACTAAGATCATCTGGTCGATAGATAGTTTCAAAGTATTGTTGAAAAGCCTGTATTTCTTTGATGTGAGTGAACTTACTCTTTTTCTTCTTGTCCTGCACATTGAGAAAAGCTTGGTCAAGTAATGCAGAAAATGTAGCCACATCAAGAAAGTGCTCACTATAGTGCTTCGACCACCATTGGTGGAATGATGAAGTGCATAGAAAAGAAGGCTCAAAAAACACAGGAGAGAGGATTTTTCTATTCCCATTCCGGCTGTCGAGTGTAATGGAGACATTTTCCTCGTCGAAGCAAGCAGTGTGAAGAATTACTTGGCCCTTTCTCTCATACAAGCATTGAAGAAAGCTCTGGGCTAGCCCAAACTGTCGAGAGACAAGGTTTGGTTGATAGGCAATCAGTGCTGATAAACCTCTCCCTAAGTTCAGCCTGTGGATAAAGAATCTGGGAATAAAAAAGGCTTCCCAGATAGCAACAGATTCTTGATCAAGAGTTTGGTGAGGATTTGGAAATGGCCTTTTAAACCACACAGGGTCGTATCTCCTTTGAGCAAAAGGTGCCATGCTAGGAGTGAACTCATAGCGCTTGGCAAACATCATAATATAGCTGGTAAAGGCCCTTTGAAGGGTTTCACCATCATCATTGGGAGTGAGTTTTGTAACACCCTTCTGAACCCCGCAGAAAATATATAGATAAATCAGAGTAAATATCATGCATCTCACAAAAGGGTGTCACATAAAATTGCAAAACATCACAAATACACCTGTCATGCTCATTAACACTTAAGTAATTTCATGCTTTTCAAAAAACTTCTCTTAGCATGTAGCAGCGGATTTCAAATAATCATAATAGACATAAAGAGAGTTTCATGCTCATCACATTAATAAACGAAACTTGGGCATAAAAGCCAACTTTAATACAGATCAAGTAAGCATAAAAGTATAAGTAGAGTACATAATGTATCTCCAAAACATAAACCAAACAATCCTAGTGTTACATGATCAGAGCATGACTCGACCCAATATAAATAAAGACACTAAACAGCTGCATCAGCGGCTACCGCGCACTACAAGCAAGTCTACTCCTCGGTACCTGAGCGAGTTCGTATAAAACATCATTCCAACAGAAGGGTGAGAATTCACATCAATATTGAAATGATAAGATGATGATTATTGTAAAACATATAAACACAAGTATAAATAATCTCACACTTCAAAGTTTCATCAACAAGTGTCACTCAAGTATCCACACAATTGATATCAAATTCCAATATTCAACAAGTCACAATCCCACACATACTTCCATATAACAATCATATATGCAATGCGACTCTATGCAAACTCAATGCAACTCATGCCATGTGGTACCAACACTTGTTATTTTTTTCGGTTTTTACATTTAAACCGGGTCCGTCCCCTAGACCAATAACAAAACAAAAGCCCGTCCCCTAGGCTTTCAAACCCCACTAGGTTTGGGACAAGTCACTAGCTCCCACGAAACTAGCAAACATTGTCTCTTGACATAAATGATGCGTATGCAATCAACAACCATATGCAATTAAGACCATTCCCTAATCTTAATATCACGCATATCTCAAATAATTCATCACACTTGAATTATCACACAATTGCACACTCAACACAATTATATTTCATAATTAAAGTATTCATACTTTAAAGTCATCACCACAATCAACAATTAATACGCAAGGATCGATTTAATCCAATCACAACCCACAATTATAATTTACCGATTAAATATAGACTAATTAATCAATCACTAAAATTGAATCCAATATCTAATAGATTCTATTATTCAATAAATAAAATAACTATTAAAATAAACTATCAATATTCAAATAAATAATTTAATAATTAAATAGATAATTCATATTTAAATAATATTCATAATTAATAAGTAATCACTAATTAAATAATTTATTAATCAATATTGTAGTGCTTAATTAATAATTAGTAAGACAATCATTAATTAGTTAGAACATACTTCTAACCTCACCTTTTCATGCGCTGTAAATCTCATTTATTAATACTAAAGGGTGGCCACTCTATTCACCTCTCTCTATTTCCTATAATAATAATATATATTCCTGCCTTCACAACTCCATTACATAATGTTCCCTGCACTTGAATTAAAAAGAAATGGCCACTAATTTAGCTAAATAATACAGAGAATACTCATGGCCCCAGCGCATGATTTGATAGACCATCACCCTGCGCTATGTAGTATAACCATCACCATTCCTATTAATACTAGATCTTATACATCTACATTAACCAATATAAAATATAATCCACCTTTATATTACTCTCTTTAAGTATTCTAATGAAACCAAGCCACTTAAAATATATTCAATAAAAGAGCGTATTGTACAAATAAAACCAATACTGTAACTCACAATGATACAATCCATGCGCTGCACTAGGAGAGGAAAAAGACTTCCTGCGCAGCTATTACAATGGCAACAGTGGATTATTTCAAGATTTCTAAATTTAATAGATATCCCAAATATTAAATGGGTCTCTACACTATCACCAAAAATCAATTTCTAAACATAAAACAAAATTAATAATTTCAGAATTAATCATTAACCTAATTAATCTGAATTTCATAGAAAAAGTTTGGGGATTTTTCATTAACCTCATTTCTACCCAATAATCAACACCCAATAACCCCAATAATGAGAGAAAAATTCACCCTTACCTTGGATTTCTTGATGACTTTGGGTCCCTCTCCTCTTCTACTCTTCCTCTTTTCTCATCTCCTCTTCTACATTTTTCCACTTCTAATTTTTCTGGTTTTTTACTCCCTCTTTCCAACTCTTACTAACTCTCTTACTAAAACCCTACTATTCATTCAATAAAATGGGCCTAACTCAACCATTATTTCTTTTACTTCTAACACCCCACTCTAAGTCCATATAATTTCTAGTAACCATAAATTCTATTAAATAGAATAAATTAAATAGTTTACTAAATACTAACAATCTAAATAAAATAAATATTTAGATAAATTCCACAATTCAATTTATTTTCAAATAATAAATTAAATCACATATTTCAATTTAATCAATTAAATCAATTAATTCACATAAATTAAATAAACTAATTAATTTATATAAACTCAATAAATTATATGAATCAAATAATTCATATAAATTCACTAAATCAAGTAATTCATTTAAATCAAATATTTCAAATAAATTAGATAAATCACATAAATCAATATTTCATAAAATCACTCAATAATTAATTAATAAAAATCGGGGTGTTACAAGTTTGGCCAAACGCGTCCCTTCGACACTCCTTTCCCTGATTTCAGCAGAGGCTTCATCAATTAGGCCTTTTCTGGGGAGGCTAGCCTCAAAGGTAGCATTAAGCCACAATTGAAGTAGCCAAAGAGGCCCACTCAAGTGCATAGGACCATGGGCCTCCACATTTCTAAGTCGAGAAGCTCCTTCGCTGATAGACTCATAAAGGTTCGCCAGGATGAGTTCACTCAAGCAGGTTCCTTTGTTGTTGTGAAGTTGATTCGCCAGGGGCAGGTACTTCTTAGCTACCTGCAAAGATTTTGTACAGAAAACATATCTCGACAGCCAGACTGTGAGAAAAGCAATATGTTCTTCATCAGACACTTTGTCATCTCCTTGTTTAAAGTGGTGTTTGATGAAAAGAGTGTATGTAAGTTTAGAGCCTGAAATATTAATGGTGTCTTCAGCATCAACATCAGGGTTATAGGTAAGGCCATC
Organism: Lathyrus tuberosus; assembly: GCA_022829125.1. Lineage (NCBI taxonomy): Eukaryota > Viridiplantae > Streptophyta > Magnoliopsida > Fabales > Fabaceae > Lathyrus > Lathyrus tuberosus. The sequence continues at coordinate 2,868,652 of JALAZF010000468.1, read as the reverse complement.
TGGGCGAAGCCCTGTGATGGCAGCTACATCGAACAAGGTTGGGGTAACCATTCCACATGGCAGATGGAAGGTATAATGGGTGTTGTCCTAAAAGTATAAGGACGCTGCCAACATGTTCAGACAGTATGGTATGCTGGTCTTCGACAGCATAAGAAGGTTATAAATCCCTATATTCTTCCAATGTTCAGCTTTGACCTTCTCCATCTTCGCCATCCATTGGTCAAATTCCTTCAAGGGATTGACAGCTCTCACCAGCCTGGTGCCATTAGTGAGATAGACAACGTTGATTTTGGGCAGGGGGATTTCTTCAGGAGAGGTTTCAGCAGCAGCGTTGATTTTGGGAAAACTCTTTTGCCCTAACGGCCTTGTTTTCTGGTAAGAGGGGAGAAACTCACTTAGTTTCTCATTAGAAATGTCAACATCAGCTAGAGGACCAGACAACACATAAGGTTTGTCAGAAACGACTAAAGGAATCATTATTTGAGACTTATATATGGCTCGTGTCTCTTCAGTGGTGGGTTCCGGCATGCAACGGCGGTTATCCACTAGTTGGGGGCCTGGGATATTAGCGAATGGAGGAATGGCTTGTTTAAATTGAGCAGCCTTGCCTCTTTGAGTTTTCTTTGGTTGAGGATTGGTTTGGGAAGACGCCATTGTTGAAGAAGACGAAAAGGTGGTGTTTTCTGGGTTTTGCGTAAGAGAAATTGAAGAGAATAAGATGTTCGCTTGAGAATATGAGAGTGTGAAAGGTTCACAAAGTGGTGGAAATGGGTATTTATAGACGTTTGAAAATCCCAAGAGCCTTGGATCTACCGTTGAAGTGGAGGAGTTAGTGGGACGCGTGTTCTTTTCCTGGAAACGTAATGAATGGCAACAGTTATGAACAGACTGCAAACATCTGTTTTAAAGAAAAGTGTTATGATGAATACGGCTAAAGTGACGTTTAAGGATTTGTCATGATGGTATAACGTCATAAGCGTGGGTCAAAGAAACTGAACAATTTAGCCACTAAGTAATTAGTGGGATATTCAGCTGAGGTCATGCAAACAAGCGTCGAAATGGTTATTATATCAAGAAATGACCTTCCTACCAATTCTGCCGAAAGGACATTCCTTGGGGGCAATTTGTTAACCCTCATTTTCGACGCTAGGAAGAACCAAAGCTATTTTAAGTTAAAAATTTATTTTTAACGTCAAGAAGGCTTCGACCCAGTTTTGGTGAAGCCTGAGTCGAATAGGGGTTTTGGAAGCCTAAAAAATGGCTAAGTGTTGGGAAAGGTTTCGACCATGGGAATATTGAAACGCGCGCTGCAGTTGTTATACTAAGGCTGGAGGAAATTTCCAATGTTTGAAATTCAAATAGGAGCAGTTGTGAACGTGGGAACGGTTGAGGCCAAGGTGAAGGCGCCAAAGGGACACGTTTGAAGAAATAACCACCACTTAGTTGTTATTTCTTAGCACTATAAATAGGAGTTAGTTCTATATAATAAGGGTGTTCATATTTTTGTACAAGTTACTCAAAGAAACTCAAAGTACCCGCGTGTAGAGAAACGAGTTCGTGAGAATGTACGCAATGTAACACCACTTTCTTTCATCAATGCAATTTATCTTCATCATGTTTATGTTTCAGCACTTTACCTTTTCCTGAATTTTACTTTTCATGTCAAATTTACTTAAATTCTTGTTTTTAAACTTCCTGCATTTACTTTCGACTGCACCTTTATTTTCCAGCATTTACCATTAAAGTCTTTATTTTCAAGAACGTGGAGTTCATCTTTATTTCTTGTCTTTTATTTTCAAAGTTTTTTATCTTCAAGTCATTTATTTTAAAGTCATTTATCTTTTTACATTTACTTTCGACAGCATCTTTACATTTCAGTCTTTATTTTCAAGAACGTGGAGTTCATTGCATTTTATTTTCAAAAGCTTTTACATTACTGCATTTACCTTCAAAGTCGTTTATTTTCTTGCCCTTTACTTTCGACAGTCATTTAATCTTTCTGCACCTTTTACATTCAAGAACGTGGAGTTCAAGCACTTTTACATTTCTTGTTGTTTACTTTCGACAGTTGTTTATCCTCCTGCACTTTTATTTTTCAAAGTCATTTACCTTTTTGTCTTTTACATTCGACGCCTTTAAATTCTGCATCATTTATTTACAGCCCTTTACATTTCCAAGCCTTTACTTTATTTGCAAGTAGTTGAACGTGGAGTTCATGTAGTTTTCTTTTACTGTCGAACGTGGAGTTCAATTTACATTTCTTGCATTTATCAGTGTCAGTTACATTTTCCCTTAAATTTAGCACATGTCCTAGGATTTGTGTGGTCGATCCTGCAAGTTAGTCAGTTTTATTTAAAATTGATAGAACAGAGGTTGTTTACCAAAATTCACAGTAAACATCTGGCTATAGGCATAATGAGAATTTAATTCATTTCATCATCATGTGTTGATCATTCGCTAGCTTATGATACATGGCATACTTGTGCTCTGGTGTTAACATACATGATGCTTGAACCATTGTACCTAATTGTTCATATAATAATCCATGCCATGTTTACTAAGGTTTGATTTGAAATGAAGTTTGTTTTTGAGAGAGGAAGGTGTAGAACCTGTCCAATAGGGATAGTTGACTGGATAAATTATTAATTGGAATTCTTGAACTCTTTGCTCTAGCTATTTGTGTCAATTTGTTGGTTAGCATTCATTTTTCACGCTTGCCAAGGATTTTGTGTTTATTGAATCAGAATTATAACTGGACGTACCAGCCACCCCAGTGGCAAGCACACGCATTTCACACGCCATATGACCACTAGGACGGGGGTTCGAATCCCCCTCGCCCTCGCCCTTTTGTTTTAATTTCACAAATTTGCCTTGTTTCACATATATACCATGGCTGCTAATACTTGTTAAAAGTTCGCGCGTAGCTCATTTGGCCAAGGTTTTAAGCAATAGGATCCATGGCGTGGGTTCTACACCCATGTGGTGTATTCCCATTCCCTTTTTATCACTTGTTCATGTTTATTTTATGGTTGATACCTTCCTCTTTAAATGCTCATAATTTGCTCAATTTAATCCTTTTTAATCCATTCTTTTTGCAAATTTCTCCTTAACATGTCTATTTTCTAATTGTGAAAAGAAATTGGTGAAAATATTCATTTTGGAAACATTTATTCAGGTTGAAAAGGAAGGATCTTCTTGTGAGAACAAGATTTGGTTCTGCAATATTATCTCTAAGTTTTGATGATAACAGATGAATATTTGTATGAACGATTTTGTACAACTAATGTTGTTATGTGTGAGAACCTAGCAAACAGGTTCTGCTTCCATGAATTGGTGCAATGCTTAATGAAAGATGCTTCGAAGAACAGAACTTAATTCGAAGATAAGACAAGATTCACATAACTCTGATACGAAAGGAAAAGAGAATGAATTCTGAAGATCAAGAGACAAGGGTTCTGATGGAACAAAGTCAAATTGCTGAAGCCTCACGATTTTCAAACAAGAAGTTCTGAAGACTCCGAAGACAGGCTCTGAAGATTCGGAAGACTTAAAGCAGAAAAGGATAACGCTCTTAAAGACCAAGTGCTGAAGTTCTGAAGACTGATTCCTAATGGACTTCTTCAATCAACGAAAGACTTGAAGCATCAGATATTCTGCTATAAATACTCCACTCATTCTTCATCAAAATTAACATCAGAAGCCTCTGGGTATGAAGAAAGTGGATTTAGAGAACAAGTTCAAAAAACAAGTTCTGAAGATTCTGGAAGCACAGAGCTGATGATTCGAAGACTTAATAATCACAAGAACCATACAATGTTTTCCCTTCCTACTCACGCTCACAAAAGGCCTCTGAAGTTGAGAAGCTAGGAAAACCTGCCACACTGTACAGCTGTATCACATTACAACGTTAAAATTCTCAAAGATTGTGCAAAATACAAGCAAGGCAATCTGACACGACAGGACGCGCTGCATGCAGAAGATTTTGTACCTGTCCTCACGCTTCTAGCCGTAAGCCTTCTTAGCTATCATGATTTCATTTCAACGGCTCTTTTCACTTGGCTATAAAAGGAAGCTCAAAGACTTGAAGAAAGACACACACATGCGAACAACGACAATACTTTCTAACTCTATTCTTTCTTAAGTCATTCCTGGTCTAAAATTGTGTTTACATTATCAGCTTGATAAGAAGCAATTCTCTATAAACTCATTGTGTTTGAACTTAAAGTTGTATTCCTTAAGAGAGTCTTAGTGATTAGATCTCTTGAGAAGTCTAGGACGTGTGTCTTAGAGGTTGTGCCTTGAGTAAGACCTGTGCGGTTGAATTACTTGAGAAGTCTAGAACGTGTGAGTTCTAGAGGTTGTTGTTAGTCACCAGCTGTGTAGCTCGTGCAATGTACTATTTTGTTGAATAGTGGATTAAGACCTCGTTGAGAGAGGCAAAATCACCTTGGCGGGTGGACTAGACTAACTTGAGAAATTCTCAAGTGAACTAGTATAAACATAATGTGTTTATATCTATTGTTTAACTAAGCTGTTGTTCTTTAGAAAAGGGAAAAATGTTTTAACAAGAAAGTCATTTAAAAGAAACGATTATTTTGAAAAACCAATTTAAACCCCCCTTTCTTGCGTTTTTCACTCCTTCAATTAGTATCAGAGCTCCGGTTCTGAAGTGATAAAAGGATTGATTTTTTATCAAGCACTTAACAGTGTTTAGTACCGATCCAAGTGTGAAAAACAATGTCTACACCACCACCAACAACTTCTGAAACAAATGTTATTGAAAGAGAATCTTACACTGCAAAACCTCCTATCTTTGATGGTGAAAAGTTTGATTATTGGAAATATAGAATTGAAAGTTATTTCTAATCATTTGATCTAGATCTATGGGATCTAGTACTTGATGGCTATAGTCATCCAGTAGATTCCGCAGGTAAAAAGATTGAAAGAAGTGAGTTTACAGATGCTTAGAAGAAAACCTACAAAAATCATCACAAAGCAAGAACCATTTTGTTGAACGCAATTTCTTATACCGAGTATGAGAAAATCACAAACAAAGAAACTGCAAAGTCCATCTTTGACTCTCTTCGTATGACTCACGAAGGAAATGCTCAAGTCAAGGAGACGAAGGCTCTTGCGCTGATCCAAAAATACGAAGTCTTCAAAATGGAAGATGTAAATTAAAAATGTACCTAAGAGTACTCCACTCCCCTCACAGGTCGAGAGTACTCCACTCCCCTTTCAACATGAAAGAGAGTTTACTATTGTTTTGACTTTACAAGACTCTTCCTAGTCTTTCTATACAAGTCACTCACAATCAACCACCAAGAACACCCTCTTGGATTTTACAATTTTAAAGTTCAACCGAGAACTAATCTCTCACAATGGACCTCTTGCATCCACAATCCGGATAACAAGGATAACAACCAACTGAACTTAATTCCAACAATTCTGAAATTAAGATATCATACAAAGATATAAATCTGAATTTTGTAAGAATTTTGATAGATGGAATCTTGATGCTTTATCAATCACAAGATTGATCTTCTGTTTCAACAACAATTATTCACAAACAATAAAGTGTTTAGATTGCTCAAGTACTTTCGGGTTAGATGATATGAAAGTGTGCAGAAAAGTTCTTGAGTGAAAGTTTAATAAACTTGAAGTGTGAATATGTGAGAATTTTAAAAGTTTGATTGAAAAAGGTAAAAATAAGATTTGAAAATTCATGTATTTATATGCACATAACACCCTTATGAAACAAGGTAAAGACTGTAAAAATTTCATGAACAAATGCCATTGCATAATGAAAAGGTTCCATGAAGAGAGGCATGAAGAGGTGTTATGAAAAATGATGATTTTTCAAATCTGTCCAGGTGCAAATCGATTGCACTATGCTTAACATAACAAATTTTCAAAACACAACAGCATGTAATCGATTGGACCAAAGTGCAAATCGATTGCACTATGAAAAAGTGTGAAAAATTCAGCAAACAACAGGTGCAAATCGATTGTACCTCCATGAAAATGATTATTCTAAACAAGTCATGATCAATAAAGAAGTATGCAGTGATGTTTGTTGGATTGAGCATCTAAGACTTTAGTATTTGATTAGAATTGTCATTATACCTTCATGAAATGTGAATTTCTTGAATACTAAGTCTTGAACATAGTGCTTTTATCTTGAATATCATCTTTGCATTCTTTGTCACTTTTTGCTACTAAGAGATTTGTCTTCATCAAAACAATTTTTAACCATAGAGAAGCTTGACTTCACATTCTCCCCCTTTTTGATGATGACAAACAAAATCTCCTTTGATGCTTTGTAATTTTCGAAAAAAAATTTCTCCCCCTAAGATGCATAACTCCCCCTTTAGATGTGAAGCTTAGAAATAGTTTGATTTGACCATCTTGAAGGAGCCTTTGAAAATTTAGTACCTATTTAAAATCTTAAAAATAAGGAAATATACAAGCATTCAAGCATAACACCTTAACACCTTTCTCCCCCTTTGACATTATCAAAAAGAAGGGAAAGATGGGTGAAAGATAGACATTTAAAGAGTAAAAGAGTACAATTTGAAACCTTACAAGCATAACTTGAAAACATTAAAGGTATGGAAAAATAAAACACACATGCAAAAGTAACATAAACAAGACAAGAAAGTTGTGGTACCAAGTACCTTACACAACATTGAATAATGACAACATAAACTTTAAATCTAAAAGATATAAAAGTAAAAAACATATTAAGATTGATCCATATCATTGTTGGTGTTGAGGTTGAAGAAGTTAGGACCTTTATAGGGAGAATGATATTGGATAGGTGTAACTAACGGAATAGGGGCAGCCGGGTTGTTAGGATCATAAGGAGGAATATGGAGATGTGAGTAGAGATATGAAAATTTTTGGTTAATGTCAGTTTGGACCCTATTGATTTGGTTGGTGGTATTCTCATGGTTTTGAGCAATTTGATTGTTCGCGGAAGTCCAAGGCTCATGGATGGTTGAGTTAAGATTAGCAAATTGTGTTGTCATGTAGTCAAAAAGGGCTTGGTTAGAGGGACCATCCACACCAAATGAAGGAGGAATATCTTCATCACTTTCATGATTTTCTCCATTAGCTTCATTTTCTCCACCATCATTACCAATATAGGAAATAGTTTGAGACTCCGAATCATAATGCACACCCATCCGATTGTCCACATTCCTTATTGTGATCTTATGAGTATTTGTTTCCATTAAAAAACAATCAATACCATCAAACACAACCTTGAAGTGTTCCAAGATACGAGTAATGAACCATGCATATGATAGAGATTTTGACTTATGAGTATGAGCCAACATGTGATTTAAAACCAGCCGAGCCCAATTAACTTGGATATTATTCTTGATGGCATACAAAGCTTGCATCTCCACATCCGTAACTGTACAATGGTTACCATTTCTTGGAAACAAAACATATGCAAAAAAGTAGTGAAGCAAGTGATCATCAATATAGAAAATTCCAGCCGACCATGATCCTCGAGATGGTTCAACTCCGCCTAGTGATCTTACACGGTGTGCATAAAATTCTGTTTCTGACATCCTACCAATATTGTAGTAAAACTCTTTTTTCTTATAATCATTCCAATCTTCATCCTCCGGATCGTATAAGAGACTGCCGGAATGAGGAATATCTAAAAATTTTCCAAGGATTTTTTATGTCAAAACAATTTTCTTTCCTAAAACAGATGTAACAAACTTCCTATTCTCTATAGCCATATTAAAGTAGAACATTCTCACCAGGTCTGGATGATAAGGTCCAGAGGAAGCTATGACAGAGCCTAATTTCAAAGATTCTAGAGTATCTTGAAAATTAAAACATCTCTTAGGAAAAGTATATAGATCACCATATTTTGGAGTTTGGACAATCTTTCTTTGAAAGAAATTTTCATACCTCTCAATTTTCACAGGGGTGAGGTCTTGGTAAAGAGGAGGAGTGTTGGAGGATGAGGAAGCTTTTCCTTTTCCTTTTTCTGCAGCAGAGACCTTCCTTTTCAACCTTGAAGCCATGGTTAATGGTTGATGAGAAATGGAGAAGATGAAGTAGAAAGATGAAGTTTTTGATATTTTTGTGAGAGGGTTTGTAGGAAAACGAAAATAGCTATGTGGGGAGTGATAAAATCTGATTTTGAAAGTTGGAATAGAGATTCTTTTGTTGGAGTTTGGTGAGAAAAGTTAAGGTGAGTGGTTATGAGAAATGAATAGGGTAATAAAGATGAGTAAATTTTGGTCAAGAAAGGAATCTCATAGGTTAGGTTAGGGAGGAATCAATTCTGAAAAGTTGGAAGAAAAAATAATTGGAATTGATGGATCATGAATGACAATTGAATGGATCAAACTCAAGAAAGAAATAATTTTTTTTTTGACAATGCTACAGGTGCAAATCGATTTGCATTATAGTGCAATCGATTGCACATTGCTAAAAAAACACGTGAAAACCCAAAATGAACAGACTTCAATCGATTTTCATGTGTAAGCAATCGATTGGACAAGGTTAAAAAAATAAAAAAATAAAAACTTACAGTGAGCAATTGATTGAAGCAAGGGTGCAATCGATTGGAGCAAGGTAAAACGAAAAAAAAAATATTTTTTATAGTGAGCAATGAATTTGAGAAAGGGTGCAATAGATTGCTTTTAGTGAAATTTGCAAAATAACATGAAAAACATGTATCAAACCACATTTCCAACATGTTTTAAAACATATAACAAAAATTAAACATATATAAGAAGGGAGTAGAAGTAGAGATGCCATAAAATTAATGCCATAAACTAAAGAAGATAAAAACATTTGTGCACCTTTGTTGTTTGATGAACCATACCATATGATGAACGTTTTATGTGTCTTTTTCGTCTAGAATTCCATGTTCCCTTCGAATCTTGTAAAACGCTTCTTTTGCAAGCGGTTTCGTGAAGATGTCTGCGAGTTGATTATGTGTATCCACAAATGTGACTTCAACATCTCCTTTTAGTACATGATCACGTAGAAAATGATGTCGAATGTGTATGTGTTTGGTTCTTGAGTGCATGACCGGATTCTTTGTAATATTGATAGCACTTGTGTTATCACATCGAAGTGGTATGCATCCTAGATTGATTCCATAGCCACTCAATAGTTGTTTTAGCCAAAGAATTTGTGCACAACAACTTCCTGCTGCTATGTATTCTTCTTCAGCCATACTTAGAGCGACACACGCTTGTTTCTTACAAGACCAAGATACCAATGCATTTCCTAGGATGTGACATGTTCCACTCGTGCTTTTTTTATCAGTTTTGCAACCTGCATAATCCGCGTCAGAATAACCAACTAAATTACACATACTACCTTTTGGATACCATAGACTAACATTCGTCGTTCCCTTGAGATACTTCATGATTCTTTTCACAGCGGTGAGATGTGACTCCTTTGGATTTGCTTGAAAACGGGCACATAAACACACACTAAACATTATGTCAGGACGGCTTGCCGTCAAATATAATAAAGAACCAATCATACCTCGATACTTGGTAATATCAATGAAAGCACCCGATTCATCTTGATCAACATAGGTTCTGGATCCCATTGGTGTAGCCATAGCTTTGCAACTATCCATGTCAAATCTTTTCAACAATTCTTTGCAATACTTTGATTGGTTGATAAAAATTCCATCCTTTAGTTGTTTGATATTAAGTCCAAGAAAGTAATTCATCTTTCCCATCATTGACATTTCAAACTCTCCTTGCATCATCAATGAGAAATCTTTACAAAGATCTTCGTTCGTCGAACCGAATATGATGTCGTCAACATAGGCTTGGACTAATAAAGTATTGCCTTTTGCTTTCTTAATGAACAATGTCTTGTCAACTTTGCCTTTTACAAATCCCTTTTCACAAAGAAAATTGCTAAGACGATCATACCATGCTCTTGGTGCTTGCTTTAAGCCATAAAGAGCTTTCCTTAATTTGAAGACATGTGAAGGATTCTTGAAGTCTTCAAAGCCCGGGGGTTATTTGACATATACTTCTTCATTTATGTAGCCATTCAAGAATGAGCTTTTGACATCCATTTGATATAGTTGAAAATTTAATGAACATGCATAAGCAAGTAATAAACGGATAGCTTCTAACCTTGCAACCGGAGCGAATGTTTCCTCGAAATTAATACCTTCTTCTTGATTGTAACCTTGTGCAACCAACCTTGCTTTGTTTCGAACAATTATTCCATTCTCATCAAATTTGTTCTTAAACACCCATTTTGTACCAATGATGTGTTTATCACTTGGTCTAGGAACAAGTTCCCATACTTGATTCCTTTAGAATTGGTTTAGCTCTTCTTGCATAGCAATAATCCAATGATCGTCACTTAAGGCTTCACCAACTTTGGAAGGTTCAATTTGTGATACAAACGCCATGTTTAAGCAAGCATTTTTAAGATTTAATCTTGTTGCTACACCTTGACTAATATCACCAATAACTTTGTCAATTGGATAATCTCTATGAGTCCTCCATTCCTTGGGTAGATCATTTACATTTGACTCTTGTTGAATCGGTTCTACTTGATGTTCCAATTGATTCACTTTTGAAGTATCTTCTTGGGGGACTTCTACAATTTCATCATCATCACATAAAATAATATCCTCCTTGGAGGGGTTAGATTCATCAAACTTAACATGCATAGATTCTTCAATTGTTAAAGTTCTTTTATTATAAATTCTATAAGCCTTACTTGTAAGAGAATAACCAAGAAATATACCTTCATCCGATATTTCATCGAACTTACCAAGATTGTCTTTGTCATTGTTTAAGACAAAGCACTTGCATCCAAAAATGTGAAAGTAAGCAATGTTTGGTTTCCTCCCTTTGAAAAGTTCATAGGGGGTTTTCTTTAGAATAGGTCTAATGTTAATACGATTACTTACAAAACATGTCGTGCTCACCGCATCTGCCCAAAAACATTTCAGAAGATTTGAATCGCTAAGCATTGTTCTTGCAAGTTCCACCAATGACCTATTCTTTCTCTCCACCACTCCATTTTGTTGAGCAGTCCTTGGTGCCGAGAAGTTGTGAGATATTCCATGTTCTTCAAAATATTCTTCAAAGGAAGCATTTTGGAATTCTCCACCATGGTCGCTTCTTATGGAGGCAATTGAAAATGACTTCTCATTTTTAATTTGCTTTGCATATTTATTGAACGCCTTAAATGCATCACTTTTTTGCACTAAAAAGAAAGTCTAAGTATATCTAGAGAAATCATCAACAATAACTAAAGCATATACATTACCTCCGAAGCTTCTTGTTCTTGATGGACCAAATAAGTCCATATGCAACAATTGTAGTGGCCTTGAAATGGACACCACATCTTTAGATTTGAAAGTTGACTTGGTTTGTTTCCCCTTTTGACATGCATCACACAATTTATCTTTGACATATTTTACCTTTGGTAAACCAATAACTAAATCATGCTTAATTAATTTATTCAAATGCTCCATATGAATGTGAGCAATCCTTTTGTGCCAAAGCCATGAATCATTATTGCTTGCCATAAGACATTTAACCTTTAAAGAAGTGTCATCAAGGGAAATCATAAAAATATTGTTAATTCTATTACCTTTAAGCAATACCTCATTAGTGACTTCGTCTTCTATCAAACATTCATCTTTAGTGAACTTGATTTTGAATCCTTTGTCACAAAGTTGGCTTATGCTAATGAGATTATGCTTTAACCCTTCAACATAAAGCACATCTTCAATTGTTGTGAAAGGTGGTGAACCAACATTGCCTACGCCAAGAATCTTTCCTTTATTGTTATCTCCATAAGTAACATAACCCTTGGCCTTAAGCTCTAGACTTGAAAATTTGTTTACATCTCTGGTCATATGCTTCGAACAACCACTATCAAGATACCATAGATTTGAAGTGGTCTTCAAGCAAACCTACAAAACAAATTAAGTTTTGTTAGGTACCCAAATAGCCTTGGGTCCTTCATAATTAGTACATTTCTTTACCCACACATAATGCCCACTTGCAATACTAAAGTTTCTTACATAGCAAGCATTAGGTGTATGGCCAATAATACCACAATAAAAACAAGTAGGAAAAAAATTGCTTTTATATCTAGGAACATATGATTTCTTTTTAGGAAATCTTTTCTTAATGGGAGTTCTTTTCTTTTTTGGATAAGGATGCACATTTTTAGGTTTGTTCACTTTCTCCTTAGAAGTTTGGTCACTAGTCTTAACAAAGATTGTTTTGCTAGAACTTGGTTTAGAAAATTTTGAATAACCAAGTCCACTTTTATCATTTGAATATCTTTATTGACTAAGGACCGCTTCTAAACCAATTTGTCCTTTCTCATATCTTTCTAGGACTCTTTTTAATTGAACAATTTGGAATGAAAGTGATTCACAATTTTTACACACCAACTCTTGTTTTTTTTCACTTGCTTTCTTTTGTTTTTCATCTTTTGACTCTTTTTCCATAACATCGACTTTTTCTTCTAAAGATGTTATTTGTCTTTTTTGTGAAGAAATTGTTTTACATAAGACCTTACATTCATTTAAGAGTTCATTTATGGCTTCTTGTGCATCATTATCATAAAGAGAAAATTTAGTACTAACCTCGTCATTTTCATCTTCGGAGTTATGTCTAGCCATAAGTGCTAGTTTTGCGCTTTCATCGCTCTCCGAGTCGGATGATGAACTAATTTCGTTGTCTTCCCATGCAATGTATGCCTTCTTATTTTTTGGTTCCTTTTTGCCTTTAAAACTTCCTTTCTTTGCAAGTTGTGGACATTCGGGTTTTATGTGACCTTGCTTCCCACATTCATAACATGTAATGTCTTGAGATGAAGTTGAAGTATCCTTTTTCTTAAAGTGTTTCTTCCTTTTAGCATAAAAAGACTTATCTTTATTTCCAAAGAATTTTCCAAGTCTTTTTACTAGAAGCATGAAATTTTCGTCTTTTTCCGATGAGTCGTCATTTTGTTTTCCTTTTGCATCTACCTTTAAAGCAATACCCTTGGACTTCTTGTCTTGAAGTTCATGTTTTTCAAGTTGTCCAAGTTCTAATTCATGTTCTTGAAGTTTACCAAATAAAGATGTGGAAGTCATCGTAGAGAGGCTTTTCTTTTCTGATATTGCCGTTACTTTTGGTTTCCATTCTCTAGTTAATGATCTTAGAATTTTGAGATTTAATTCATCATTTGAGAATGTCTTACCAAGTGCCATTAAGTGATTAGTCAAATGTACAAATCTCTTTTGTAATGCGACAATGGATTCTCCGGGCTGCATTCGGAATATTTCATATTCTTGACTTAAAGTGTTTAATCTGGACCTTTTAACTTCAGCCGTTCCTTCATGTGTTTCTACCAAAGTATACCATATTTCTTTAGCGGATTTACATTGTGAAACTCGGAAAAATTCATCCATACTTAGAGCACTTTGTAATATGTTGATAGCTTTCTTCTCCTCGAGCAATTTCTTTCTATCATCTTCATTATAAGCAGTTTTAATCTTTGGAGTTGCAACATCATTTATCACACTCATTGGTCGATGTGGACCATTTTCAACAGTTTCCCATATTCCATCTCCTTGTGCTTCTAAGTGTGCTCTCATTCGGATTTTCCAAAAGTCGAAATACTCTCCTAAAAATAGAGGGGGTTTGTTACTACTACCGCCATCTTTGAAAATCGGATTTGCGCTTGTGGAAGCCATTCTGGATCTTGTCGGAATAGGTTACCTAACCTACTCTGATGCGAATTGTAAGTTAAAAATGTGCCTAAGAGGGGGGGGGGGGGGGGGGGGTGAATTAGGTACTTAGACAATTATCCCGATTTTTGATGGTTTTGAGTTTTTACTTTCCTAAAGATTTCTAAGTGATGAAAAGCGATAAATGCAGAAAGTAAAGAACACCAAGACGTATAGTGGTTCCCCTCACAGGTCGAGATTACTCCACTCCCCTTTCAACATGAAAGAGAGTTTACTATTGTTTTGACTTTACAAGACTCTTCCTAGTCTTTCTATACAAGTCACTTACAATCAACCACCAAGAACATACTCTTGGATTTTACAATTTTAAAGTCCAACCGAGAACTAATCTCTCATAATGGACCTCTTGCATCCACAATTCGGATAACAAGGATAATAACCAACTGAACTTAATTCCAACAATTCTGAAATTAAGATATCATACAAAGATATAAATCTGAATTTTGTAAGAATTTTGATAGATGGAATCTTGATGCTTTATCAATCACAAGATTGATCTTCTCTTTCAACAATAATTATTCACAAACAATAAAGTGTTTAGATTGCTCAAGTACTTTCTGGTTAGATGATATGAAAGTGTGCAGAAAAGTTCTTGAGTGAAAGCTTAATAAACTTGAAGTGTGAATATGTGAGAATTTTAAAAGTTTGATTGAAAAAGGTAAAAATAAGATTTGAAAATTCATGTATTTATATGCACATAACACCCTTATGAAACAAGGTAAAGACTGTAAAAATTTCATGAACAAATGCCAATGCATAATGAAAAGGTTCCATGAAGAGAGGCATGAAGAGGTGTTATGAAAAATGATGATTTTTCAAATCTGTCCAGGTGCAAATCGATTGCACCTATGTGCAAATCGATTGCATTATGCTTAACATAACAAAATTTCAAAACACAACAACATGCAATCGATTGGACCAAAGTGCAAATCGATTGCACTATGAAAAAGTGCGAAAAATTCAGCAAACAACAGGTTCAAATCGATTGTACCTCCATGTAAATCGATTTGCATTAGTTAAAAAGTGAAAAATGATTATTCTAAACAAGTCATGATCAATAAAGAAGTATGCAGTGATGTTTGTTGGATTGAGCATCTAAGACTTTAGTATTTGATTAGAATTGTCATTATACCTTCATGAAATGTGAATTTCTTGAATACTAAGTCTTGAACATAGTGCTTTTATCTTGAATATCATCTTTGCATTCTTTGTCACTTTTTGCTACTAAGAGATTTGTCTTCATCAAAACAATTTTTAACCATAGAGAAGCTTGACTTCACAGAAGAAGATGAGTCTGTTGAAACCATATTCTCAAGGTTTCAAATGCTTGTTGCCGGACTCAGAGTTCTGAACAAAGGCTACTCTACTGCTGATCATGTCAAGAAAATCATCAGAAGTCTTCCAGCAAAATGGAGACCAATGGTGACTGCCTTGAAAGTTGCAAAGGATTTGAATAATATCAGTCTTGAAGAACTTATCATGTCTTTAAGAAGTCATGAAATAGAGCTTCAAGGAGATGAACCTCAGAAGAAAAACAAATCCATTGCACTAAAAGCAAATCCAGAAAAGAAGAAGGCGTATCAGGCAGAAGAAGAGATGGAAGAATCTGGGGAAGATTTAGAAGAAGACGATATATCACT
This sequence comes from Lathyrus tuberosus, assembly GCA_022829125.1. Taxonomy (NCBI): domain Eukaryota; kingdom Viridiplantae; phylum Streptophyta; class Magnoliopsida; order Fabales; family Fabaceae; genus Lathyrus; species Lathyrus tuberosus. The sequence goes on along the minus strand of JALAZF010000468.1, from coordinate 2,853,232 downwards.
CATATCCAGGAAGATAAGTCAACTTTGGAAGTACAGAAGGAACAAGTTCAAAGGACCAAGGAGAAGATTCGAATCTACATCTGGTCAAAGAAGAAACTATGGAAAAGATGTTACGTGTTTTGAATGCAAAGAACCTGGACATCTCAAATATGACTGTCCGAAGGCCAAGAAAGAAGAAAGACCTAGGAAAACCAAAAAGGGTCTCATGGCAACCTGGGACGAATCAGAATCTGAGGATGATGCTGATGAAGGTCGGTTCAACATGGCATTCATGGCAGAAACTAGAAGCAACTCGTTAGAGGAAGAACTATCAGACTCTGACGATGAAAGAGAGGTACTTTCTTCCTTATCACGTTCTGAACTTGAATTAGGATTAACTGAACTTATCAATAGATATCAAAATCTTCAAAGGAAATTCAAAATCCTGAAAAAGAGTTTATAGTTTCTTCAGAAGATCTTACTAAAAATAAGAAAATCATCTCTGAGCAAAATGAAAAAATATTTGTCTTAGAAAACTCAAACTCTGTCCTGAAATGTAAATTATCTAAGGTAGAAGAAGAAATTGACTCAAACTCAGCTAACACTAGTAAAGAAGACAAATATGATAACGCATTTAAAAACTTTCTTGCCAAAAGTGTAGATAGAAGCAAAATGGCTTCACTAATCTATGGAGTCATTAGAAATGGTAGTAGAGGTCTAGGATATTCAGGACCATCTCAACCATATGATGAAACCAAAAACATCAAAATAATACCTCTGTCCAAATAGTTTATTCCCTCTGGTACTAACCTTAAGCATTCAGAACCAAAAGGTTCAAACACTAGGATTACCCAAACACATCCACTAAAGAAGTACTCCAAACACGAATACTATGCATAAACTCCACACCGTTTTGCTAACGCAAGGAAATCTAAAGGGGTCAGAACCTTTAGAAAAACTAATGTGAAAGGACCCATAAAATGGGTACCTAAAAACAAGATAATTTATGTTGCAGATATCCTTAATAGCTCCATTGAAACACCAGTCATGGTACCTCGACAGTGGGTGCTTGCGACACATGACGGGAGAAAGGCTTATGTTCCAAGATCTGAAACTTAAACCTGGAGGCGTTGTCGGTTTCGGAGGAAATCAGAAAGGAAGAATCATTGGCTCTGGAACCGTTGGAAATGGTAAGCTTTCTTCCATTAAAAATGTTCTGTTAGTAGAAGGTCTAATGTATAATCTGTTGTCAATAGGCCAACTTAGCGACAGTGGTTATGATCTCATTTTTAATCAAACATCTTGTAAAGTTGTAAGTCAGAAGGATGGATTTGTCCTATTCAATGGAAAGAGGAAAAACAAAACTTACAAAATTAAGTTATCGGATTTAAAACATCAAAATGTAAAATGCCTTCTTTCTGTAAACGAAGAGCAATGGGTCTGGCACAGACGTCTTGGCCATGTCAGTCTGAGAAGAATCTCTCAGCTTAACAAGCTTGGTCTTGTTAGAGGCTTGCCAAATCTGAAATATTCTTCAGACGCTCTTTGTGAAGCATGTCAGAAAGGAAAGTTTTCAAAAACCTCTTTCAAAGCTAAAAATGTTGTTTCCACCTCCAGACTGTTGGAACTTCTTCACATTGATCTGTTTGGCCCTGTAAAAATGGCCTCTCTCAATGGTAAGAAATATGGACCAGTCATCATTGATGACTATAGCAGATGGACATGGGTAAAATTCTTAAAACACAAGGATGAATCACATTCTGTGTTTGCTTCGTTCTGCACTCAAGTACAAAATGAGAAAAACTGTAAAATAGTCAGAGTAAGGAGTGATCATGGTGGAGAATTTGAAAATAAAAACTTTGAGGAACTTTTTGATTCACATGGAATATCTCACGATTTTTCTTGCCCTAGAACTGCACAACAAAACGGAGTTGTAGAAAGAAAGAATCGAACTTTGCAAGAAATGGCTCGCACCATGATCCAAGAAACTGACATAGCTAAACATTTCTGGGCAGAAGCAATCAACACAACATGCTATATTCAAAATAGAATCTCTATAAGACCTATATTGAATAAAACTCCATATGAATTGTGGAAGAATAAATTACCCAACATTTCTTATTTTCATCCGTTTGGATGTGTCTGTTTTATGCTTAACACTAAAGAGAATTTGAGCAAGTTTGATTCCAAAGCACAGAAGTGTCTGTTGTTGGGATACTCTGAACGCTCGAAAGGCTACAGAGTTTACAACACAGAATCAAGAATTGTGGAGGAATCCATTCATGTTAGATTCAATGACAAACCTGACTCAGAAAAGTCAGAGCTAGTTGGGAAACTTGCAGATTTAGAAATCAGATTCTCTAAATCTAAGGAAAAGGTAGAGGAGGTCAAAGAACAGCAAGATCCTACACCAGAAACCACTGAAGTAACTCCAAATACCCCATCTCAACGAAGAAGAAGACTGTCCATATCACATCCTGAGGAACTAATTCTGGGTAACAAATATGCCCCTATCAGGACCAGATCAGCCTTTAGACCATCAGAAGAAACACTTGTAGGACTAGTATCGTTGATAAAACCTGTAACACCCCACTTTCCCATTTTAAAAAAATAAACAAAATATTAAAGATAAATCCGAGTTTTCACCAAGTGGAATGTCACATTAAAAACCAACAAAACAAATCTCCTTTATTTTAATAAAATCAAACAGCGGAACATTTATTCAGTTTTTCAATTTACGGCCATCTGCCAATAACACCAGAACTCCACATAAAATCGTGGTTCACCATAATGTTCATCAAAATAAAGATACGTAACAAAAGAATAACAAATAATAAAATGAATGAAATCCCCAAAATCCCGTGTTACGTATCAGAGCACTCCTATGGACTCGATTAGCAACACCAATATCCAAGCTATCTAGGTACCTGGATTATCTGTACTTCCGAAGAAGCACAGACACAACAACAACAAAGGGGGTGAGAAATCACGTTCAATATTATCAGTGAATAAATACATGATAACAAGGTAGCATTCACATATATAAGTCAACAACACACCAACACGACCTACTGTCCAAAACCATCAACAACATCAAATAATAATGTAATGCAACACGACACCATGCATGCGGTACCGACTCATTGGTTCATTCAATCGAACCCCGGATAGATCACATACACCTCTACTTGGCAATGATCTATCCCCCACCATTATCCATATAGGAGTACAGATGAATCACATACACTCCTCTTGAGCAATGATTCATCCCACCAATCACCATGAATATGCAAGACTCAACTATGCACAACAAAACATGTATACAAGCTTAAATACATGCACACGATCCTCCTGATCACATCATACATATTATTAACACCATTGTCATGTAATTTGCTTCATACACACCAAACACCCAATTAATTAATTAATTAATTAAAATTATTAAAATTAATATTTTCATCGCCCATGTCTTATTTCTCAGCACCTGGCACCTATTCCAAACCTCTCAAACCAAGAGAAAACAATTCTGATGCGAAAACGGGAAAGAAATCGCAAAAATATGAAATTCTGCACTCAGACTTTCCATACGCGTATTGACCTAAGTCATACGCGTATGACTTGCTCCCTCGCCCTTCCTTACGCGTATGCCCCCATCTGATACGCGTAAGGCCTCCTGCCTCGCCCTACCATACGCGTATTGCCCAACTTCATACGCGTATGAGCAGAGACCCATTTTCCTTCAATTTCCAACTCTCAGATCTACATACGCGTAAGGCTACTCCATACGCGTATTGCCATGCCACCATACGCGTATGGGCAGAGGGCCGTGCCAAACCCTCCCCTCAAGCTCCCCTTACGCGTAAGGCTCCCTTTCCTTCACTCCGATACGCGTATGGCCTAGCCCAATACGCGTATGGCCAGATCCATTACGCAAATCACCAGAGGCCTCACCATTCTGCACTCTGCTACGATTTCCACACTTCTCCACTTCCAATCAGTCCTATAATCGTTTCTACATGAATTTTAGGTCCAATTTTCATCTTTTCTCTTGTACCTAGAATTACTACATGTATTACAGGTCTATAGTCTCAAATCGTTCTCCCAATTTGAATAAAAAACAATAGATCTGTAACAGATGTTCATAAAACAGCAATAACAACAAAAATTCATATTATCACCAATCAATACATGCACGATTTCATCATCATATCAGGCATATACAACAGATCAACAACACAACAATTTGCATACAAATTTCTACGGGGTTAAAGACTCCCCACTACCCTATCATGAATGAATCACCAATATTAAACCCGTTTCTCCCCCCTTACCTCGAATCTTTACAGGAAATCTGGACAATTGGGGAAGAAGATCAAGCCCTAGCACACCTTGTTCTTTCTCTCCTCTTTGTTCTCTTTTCCTCGTTTCACGTGCCAAAACCTTTCTATTTTCCCTAAACCTCTTCTAATTCTCTTAATCCTATTTTAATTAAATTAATTAATAATAATAGCAATAATAACAATAATAATAATAAAATAATAATATTACTATTATTAATTAAATTATTTTTATTATTAAGTATACCACTATTAATATTAATCTAAAGGCTTTATCTCACCAACTCACCCTCCTAACTAAGGGCAACCCTTAAACGCACTCAAAACACTCCCCCAAACAAGGTCACACAAATAAAATAACACAAGACGTCTAAATAATTAAAATGGGGTGTTACAACTCTCCCCCACTTAAATTATTTTCGTCCTAAAAAATTACCTGATGGAAACAATTCTGGATACGACTCTCGCATCCTGCTTTCCAATTCCTAGGTCACACTGCCTCCTGCAGCACCTCCCCAAGCCACTCTCACCAGAGGTATCTCCTTCCCTCTGAGTTGCTTCATCTTATGATCTTCGATCCTCAACGGCATCGTCTCTACGGTAAGATTCTCCCTGATCTGAACTTCGTCTCTCTAAATCACATGAGACGGATCTGAAACATACTTCCGAAGTTGCGACACATGAAACACGTCATGCAAGTTCGAAAGTTCCGGTGGCAAGGCCACTCTGTAGGCAACTGTACCAACTCTCTGCAAGATTTGACACGGTCCAATAAACTTAGGATCCAACTTCTTAGATTTCAAAGCACGACCCACACCGGTCACTGGGTTAACTCATAGGAACACGTGATCACCTTCACTGAATTCCAAATCTTTCTTCCGATTATCATGATAACTTTTCTGCCGACTCTGAGACGCCTTCATCTTTTCGCGGATCATTTGAAATGTCTCAGTAGTCTGTTGCACAATTTCTGGTCCAAGCACCACATTCTCACCTGTTTCATACCAACACAGAGGTGTCCTACACCTCCTACCATACAAAGCTTCGAAAGGCGTCATTCCAATGCTAGAATGGTGACTGTTATTATACGTGAACTCAATTAATGGCAAATGAGTATCCCACGCACCACCTTTTTTGTAAGACCCGTATATTTTAGTCTGTATTATTTTGCGATGTTTATCAATTAATCGATGTTTCTACGAAACTTTGGGGGTAGCAAATTATTTATACCCGATATTTTTAGGGTTCCGGTTGTGGATTGGAATTGACCCATATGTTTTCTTTTGGCAATCGATCAGACTTTTTTTAAATTGGCGAGGATTATAATTGATTTCAGATATTTTTAAGGTATCGGAAATTCTGAAAACGTGACTCTGTTGATGTTTTGAGAAAACGAGAAAAATATAGCCGTCGTTTTATTTTCCACGGACTCCGAGTGTTGTCGGAAATTTTAAATAGGAGTTTGTTTATCGCCGGAAATGAAAATTTAATCTCATTTTGTTGTTCTAAGCGGCGGAAAAATTTATTTGTCCGGAATAAAATTTTAGTTGAAAATAATGTTGTGTTTTATTTTAAAGATGACAGTAGAATTTTTCCGTTTTCGGAAAAAGTTGTTCGGGAGTGTTTTACGACTCGTCTGTGAGCGAACGAGGAGACCGAACGAATTAACGGGTTAGAATGAATAGTAAGGCGGCAAAAAATTCAATATCATGATATTTTTCATTTGGTGATGATGAGGCACGTGGGAGAGAGAGAGTAATGGGGTGGTGGAAGGATCATGTTCATTAAAAATCAATGGCTTGGATTCACTTTTGAAACATTATATATAAATGTTACTTGTTTTAGTTTTCTGTTTCCTGGGTTTTCTCTCTCTCGCTTGCAAGAAGAAAAATAAATGGTATGAGTTCTTATTTTTCCTAAGTTAGTTATTTTATTATTTTGTTAATTAGTTATCTTGGTTAGATTAGATAAATTATACACCGATAGAATACCCCCTGTTTTCAGTTTTGTGTAGGAATTATTATTGTCGGTAACAAAAATATTTTTCTATCCGATTATCGGATTATATTTTTAGAGAAAAAATATTGGTACCGATTTAATTTATCTGTGGGTATATTATTTGGATTATTATTATTTTTATTATTTTAATTTATTATTGTAAGAAAAGAAAATAAAAGAAGGAGAGAAAAAATTTATTACGATCGTCATGACTTGGTTACGGACACTTTTTCTAATATAACAGCGTGTTACGGTCGTAACCAAAGCGTGACGGTCGTCACGCTCTTAAGAGGCGTGTTACGGTCGTAAGAGGGGCGTGACGACCGTCACACCCCATTTGTCTTTCTTTCTGGTTTTTATTATTATGTTTGTTATTAATAATGATTTATTTATTTATTGGTAAATGAAATAGAAAAAATAATAATAATAGTAAAGAACAAGTGGGTGGCGGGACCCACCATTTCTATTTGTGTATTTGGTGTGACGATCGTCACTCTTCTTGGTGACGGGCGCCTTGCCCATTTTCTGTGGTGGGCGTCCCGCTGTTCTTACTTCCGGTCTCGTAAATTTCATTCCGTTTGATATTTTTTTATCCCGTTTTTTTTAACTGAAAGAATATTTATTTATCTTTGTATATATATTTTTAGATAATTATTTTATTTTTCGGAATTTTCCGGATACGTTCGGAATAGTATTTTAAAGTACGATCTGTGCCGATTTTTGGTACCGTTGAAAAAAAACTGTTAACTAGTTTTGTGTCGAATTATTTTTAGATCCAAAATCGTTTATGGTGATTAGAAAACTATTATTGATTCTAAATTTTAATTTAGAATATTATTGAAATTGGAATATTTTTTAGTATTTTATTTGTTTAATTAATTATATGGATAGTATGATTAAAATATTTTGATACAAGGAGGTCATTAAATTTTATATTGGTGAAATAAATATTTTGGTTATTTATTTGGTATTTATGGGATATTAGGTGGTTTTATTTTGGGGTTAAAATCTTATTTTGGTGATTTATATATTTCGGTTTCGCTGAATTTATTCATAGTGCGAGAAAAATAAATTAACGCAATTATGGGTTCAAGTAAAGGAATTTAAATTAGTTGTGGAAAATTTTCCTTGAGTTTGATATTTATTCTTTTAAGAGAAAAACTAATTTCTTTCTTATTTGAAAAGATTTATTTTATAAAGCGATTAGGGTAGAAACCAGTGTCGTAACCAAAACCTGATTGAGTAGGTTAGCAACCAAGACCCAGCCTTGTTGTAGGATATATCCGAGTGGTATTAACATAAGTCCTTTGTGTATTATAAAGGTTTACAGTGGGATCCGGTTACGAGGTTTCATCGTGAGGGACGAATTGATCTGACGTAGCGTAAGTTGCTTGGGTTGGAAGCTTGCTCAGGTAAGGGCACTTTCTAACGATATTATATGTGATTGAATGCATGTGTGTTTGTATTCATGACTGTGTGCCCTTGTGGGGATGTTTGAATGATTGTGTGCCGGTTGAGGTTGTGTGGTTATATTCATGATTGTGTGCCCGGTTGGGGATATGTGTTTATGCTATGATGCTAAACTTGTGATGTGCATTCATATGATTTGTGATAAATATATGAATTGCGGTTGTTGTGTATGTCGAGGAGGACAACACGAGGTGTGTCTGAGCCACCTATTGGTACTGAGAATTGTTCATATGATCTGTGATAGATATATGAACTGAATTGTGAATTGTGAATTGTGTTTATACATATTGTGTTTATATAAACTATTGCATTTACATGTGTGAGTTCATGCATACCATAGTTGCGTGTAGGTAGTTGGCGCCGAATGGGCCAGGGAGATGGGTTCTGAATCATCACCTAATCTCGAAGGGAATTCTACTGCACCAGGTGATGTGACTGAGCCGTCATCGATCCTTTGAGATCAAATTGAGTCAGGTGAATGCGAGGGAGGCAACACCGGGTGTATGCAAGGGCAGCACTTTTGTGTCTGCGAGGCAGCACGGTTAGTGAGGACCCAAGGGGGTATCACGACTCTCTGCGGAGAGGTTAAATTCCGGGATTCATGCATGGTGAGGGTAACCGACGAATTAGGACCACCAAATTCATATAGGTCTGCATTTAGGATGTTTGTGCATTGCATTTGTGTGTTAAATTAAATGTTGTGATTGTTACCTATCCTATTGTCATCTCATTCATGTGGTTATGTATATCATGTTCTGCTGGCATGTGTGTATTCTTCCATATATGTTGTTTTTAGATTGTGACCCTCTATTATTATTATGATGTGGCTAACGACCACCCAGGTTTAGAAGTGGTGATAGTTAAGGTACCCAGGTGTCGTGAAGACTTTCAAGATGTGATGTCCTTGGGCTAGGAGTTCAAGATCAGCTTAGGGTCATGTTTTGAGGTTGTCCGTGTTGTTGTTGTTGTTATTGGTAAAGCTGAGTGCTTATTTTTATGTGTATGGACAAATATTTATAACAGTGGGCATTACGCTGGTTCTATGTATGGAAAAGACTTAGATCGAAAGCTCGTACTCTAATTAATCATTTTTATTATTTTCCTGAAAAGACAGTTGTCAATATTATGTATGGCATTCAAAAAAAATATACACTCCCGCTGTTAAAAATCGGGGTGTTAAATTGTGGTATTAGAGCTTTGGTCTAAGATTTTCATGGGGTTGTGAGTTGGTTGTCCTAAGCTGATCAAGTGTCGGGTTTAGTGGGAGTAAATGTGTGGAGTCCTATGTGTTATGTGGTTTGTGTCTTGAGTCCAGCAGGTTATATGTTTAGGTAATCGTTTGTTTCTTAACTGAAGTTGAGGTCTCCCATAATACTTCAGTAAGAAGCATAGTTAAACCCCTTGAGCATTTGTCGACGTTGGTCGACATGTGTCTTCGTTTTCTTTAGAGGTGGTGAGATTGAATCGAGTAAGAACTATAAGGTTTTCTGCAGTAATGTTATGGATGAGAGGTTTTGTTTGTTCTTATCACTCCGAGGTGTTGTGTAGGGATGAGTGGAAGTCAAGGTTTCACAGGATTGTAAGTAAGGACTTGATTTGGAGGACCTTTTGAGAGAAAAATGATTGGATGTTCATTCTAGTGAGTTCCGAATGAGATGAGATGAAGTTTATGGACAATGAAGAAGGTAATATTTCTTTGGAATCAAAGAGCAGTTATAGATGTCGTTTGGAGACAATTACTATACTTGGAGATTAATGGGACATCTTCTCTAGGAAGAAAGCGGGTTGCACGTTGTAAGTGGCCGAAACCTAGGAAGGTTATACGATTGGTAGGTGCTTGAGGGTTTAATTTGGTTTCTTAAGCTAGGTTAGATAGGTAACTAAATACCGTAAGGAGGAATCATGTGATGTTAAAAGGAAGGAAACCAAGTATCACATGGATAAGTTTTGGTGGAAGTGACCATCAGTGGAGTTGTCATCGGAAAAACTAGAAGTGGGAGTTTGGGAGAGAAGGAGTGTAACAGTTTCTAGGAGAAAAAGGTAGAAGATAGTACCATGGATCTAAGTAATTATATGAGTAGAGTAGGGAAGTTCTAAAGCAATTCAAGTATGGGGGACATGGTTTTGCTAGAAATATCATACCACGGGTAGACAATGGGTTGTTAGAAGAGTGATAAGACGCTGAAAGTTAATATCTGGAAGGACACAGAGCCATGTATGAAGAATTAAGGAATGGAGTTATATGGTGTAACAAGTTTATGGATTTCGTGAAGATCAAAGTTTAGATTTGGATTTAGGGATTGAACCTGGGAATAAAGAAAAGGTAGCGAAAGGATATATGGGTTGGTTTTATTCCTAAAAGATCGAGTGTTAAGATTTGAGATAAGTACGAAGTGATTGGATGGATAAGTAAGATATGCCTGTTTTGGAAGACTAATTCTTTTAGAGTGTTAGATCGTAGAGGAATCGGTTGGTTGATACATTAGAAAAGTTGGGAATGAATAAGAAGCGGAGGAGTGAATGGATGTGTCCTGATGTTTAGCGAGAACTTATGCGAAAAAGGATTGGGTTGTGGTATAAAAGGATACTATGACCATTGGATAGTTATAAGCAATTGAAGATAGATAGAACAACAAAGAGTAGGTTGGGTAGGACGAACATTGATTTGGAACAAGGATATTTAGATTGGGTGAAGGAGAGTAAAGATGTGGATTGAAGTTGACAAGATAGAGGTCATGGTAGGTTGGGAAACGACTATAGGCATTTGGTTGCTAAGATTTTTGAAGTTGGAAACTCCTAGATGTTATAAGAGGATCTAGTATAAGGGACTTTGGAGTTGCAGTATCGTAAAGGTGGTTACAAAGGAAGAATAAGGTTGTATGCAAGCAAGAAAGTGCTCAGGTAACACAGTTTTTTTTAATAAGAAGGTTGACTACCTCGTTGCTTAGGAAGGACTACCAAGGATATGGCCCAAATGGAAATGGGAAGGATACTAAGCATTTCCTCAAGAGTGTATGCTATAGATGATGGGGTTGCGCTCGGACATAAAGTTGATATTTAAGAAGCGGTATAAGTGGTAAGAGAATAATCCTGCGGTTGGAAATTTTGATATCACAAGGTTAATGAGTAGTGTATTAGTGACTAGATGGGTGGTTATATTCAGAATTAGGATGATGAGGTTACTAAGTGAAAAGCCTGTTGGAGATTCCACGTGAGACATGGGAAGTCTGGACAAGGCTAAGTACCTTATGTTGTTGATGAACGAATAAGTGGAGTGAAAAGATTGGTTTTGGGAAATAGGTGTCAAAACAAAGTGTGAGAGGAACGGTTAGAGAGGTGGATTAGGGCGATTTAGAATTCGTGCAAGAAATGACCTCGCCCATAACCCAGAAAAAGATAATGGTAAGTGTATGCTTAAGAGTTGAAGGTACAACTAGATTGGGCCACATAAGGTGCATTGGGCATATTCGGAAGTAGAGAGGAGTAAACATTTGCCTATTGGGACGAATCAAGGATGAAGTGGAAATGTTTGGCGGAGACTAGTAAGGCTTGGATTCGTTGTACTTGTTATAATGAAGACTAGAGAAGCATAATGGAAAATAGGCATCGAGAAATTATTGGACATCAGAGGTTGACATCGAGAACAGTTTGACAATAGAAGATGAGATAGGGGAACAATAAAAAAATGGTTTGATTGATGAGCTCGTTGAGGGAAATAGAATTTAGTTGTAAGAGGAAAAGGAAACTCAATGGATTTTTGGAAGCTGATGTAGGATGATACGAAAGACGTGGTAGGTCAAATGGGGATAGCTAACGATGAGGAACATTTAAGGTTAAGGCATGCGAGAGTAAACTAAGTAATGACTTGGAACTGAGGTAGTGTGTTAGAGGGTGACCAAAGAAGGTAAGACGGGTGAAAAGGAAATTTGGGTGTTGTAAATGGCATAGTTTGGCAGGTGGAAGAAAGATCAGGGAAGTTTCAATCACCAACCGGATGTTGGGAGGTTATAATTCAGATTGTAATTTGGAATGAAGTTTGAATCTGAACATATACGGATCATCACCATTATGGGATTAAAGGAATAACTAAGGATTTATGGACATTGGGGAAAAGGTGGAGTTCTTGACATAGATGACTACTTCGTTTGGAGTGAAATAGGTTGAATTTGTACTCGAGGTATTAGCGGATTACTGTTTTGGAGGATACCCAATGGTTGTTCCGAGCTAAGTAAGCGTGTAGGAAACTGTAACTTGTTTTGAGGATATTGTGTCTCACTGTAGAGAGTGAAGTAACGGGACATGGGGGGAAACTTTTAGGAAACCTCGAAGCGATTGTTAGACCTTTGTGCCTCGCCTATATTTGAGAACAAGATGAGGAGAACACTATTGTAGTTGGTAACGATGGTTTATTCCACCATCATGGTTGTCGCCTACCTATTGACAAATTGAGGAACTGATCATCCTTAATCTGTTGTTGATAGTAGACAAGATTGTGTTGAATGGAATGAATGATTCTTGCCGGCTTAGATAGTGTGGGGTTTTAGCGTTGCGTCTAGAGTCCGAGTCAATGTGACTTTGTAGAGGGTTGCAATAGGTGCTTGGTCGTTCTAGTGAGTGTGTTAGAGATAAATTGGTAAGTTGTTACATTTACCTCGAATTTCGAGGACGAAACTCCTTTTTGGTGGGTAGTAATGTAAGACCCGTATATTTTAGTCTGTATTATTTTGCGATGTTTATCAATTAATCGATGTTTCTACGAAACTTTGGGGGTAGCAAATTATTTATACCCGATATTTTTAGGGTTCCAGTTGTGGATCGGATTGACCCATATGTTTTCTTTTGGCAATCGATCAGACTTTTTTTAAATTGGCGAGGATTATAATTGATTTCAGATATTTTTAAGGTATCGGAAATTCTGAAAACGTGACTCTGTTGATGTTTTGAGAAAACGAGAAAAATATAGTCGTCGTTTTATTTTCCACGGACTCCGAGTGTTGTCGGAAATTTTAAATAGGAGTTTGTTTATCGCCGGAAATGAAAATTTAATCTCATTTTATTGTTCTAAGCGGCGGAAAAATTTATTTGTCCGGAATAAAATTTTAGTTGAAAATAATGTTGTGTTTTATTTTAAAGATGACAGTAGAATTTTTCCGTTTTCGGAAAAAGTTGTTCGGGAGTGTTTTACGACTCGTCTGTGAGCGAACGAGGAGACCGAACGAATTAACGGGTTAGAATGAATAGTAAGGCGGCAGAAAATTCAATATCATGATATTTTTCATTTGGTGATGATGAGGCACGTGGGAGAGAGAGAGTAATGGGGTGGTGGAAGGATCATGTTCATTAAAAATCAATGGCTTGGATTCACTTTTGAAACATTATATATAACTGTTACTTGTTTTAGTTTTCTGTTTCCTGGGTTTTCTCTCTCTCACTTGCAAGAAGAAAAATAAATGGTATGAGTTCTTATTTTTCCTAAGTTAGTTATTTTATTATTTTGTTAATTAGTTATCTTGGTTAGATTAGATAAATTATACACCGATAGAATACCCCCTGTTTTCAGTTTTGTGTAGGAATTATTATTGTCGGTAACAAAAATATTTTTCTATCCGATTATCGGATTATATTTTTAGAGAAAAAAATTTTGGTACCGATTTAATTTATCTGTGGGTATATTATTTGGATTATTATTATTTTTATTATTTTAATTTATTATTGTAAGAAAAGAAAATAAAAGAAGGAGAGAAAAAATTTATTACGATCGTCATGACTTGGTTACGGGTACTTTTTCTAATATAACAGCGTGTTACGGTCGTAATCAAAGCATGACGGTCGTCACGCTCTTAAGAGGCGTGTTACGGTCGTAAGAGGGGCGTGACGACCGTCACACCCCATTTGTCTTTCTTTCTGGTTTTTATTATTATGTTTGTTATTAATAATGATTTATTTATTTATTGGTAAATGAAATAGAAAAAATAATAATAATAGTAAAGAACAAGTGGGTGGCGGGACCCACCATTTCTATTTGTGTATTTGGTGTGACGATCGTCACTCTTCTTGGTGACGGGCGCCTTGCCCATTTTCTGTGGTGGGCGTCCCGCTGTTTTTACTTCCGGTCTCGTAAATTTCATTCCGTTTGATATTTTTTTATCCCATTTTTTTTAAATGAAAGAATATTTATTTATCTTTGTATATATATTTTTAGATAATTATTTTATTTTTCGGAATTTTCCGGATACGTTCGGAATAGTATTTTAAAGTACGATCTGTGCCGATTTTTGGTACCGTTGAAAAAAAACTGTTAACTAGTTTTGTGTCGAATTATTTTTAGATCCAAAATCGTTTATGGTGATTAGAAAACTATTATTGATTCTAAATTTTAATTTAGAATATTATTGAAATTGGAATATTTTTTAGTATTTTATTTGTTTAATTAATTATATGGATAGTATGATTAAAGTATTTTGATACAAGGAGATCATTAAATTTTATATTGGTGAAATAAATATTTTGGTTATTTATTTGGTATTTATGGGATATTAGGTGGTTTTATTTTGGGGTTAAAATCTTATTTTTGTGATTTATATATTTCGGTTTCGCTGAATTTATTCATAGTGCGAGAACAATAAATTAACGCAATTATGGGTTCAAGTAAAGGAATTTAAATTAGTTGTGGAAAATTTTCCTTGAGTTTGATATTTATTCTTTTAAGAGAAAAACTAATTTCTTTCTTATTTGAAAAGATTTATTTTATAAAGCGATTAGGGTAGAAACCAGTGTCGTAACCAAAACCTGATTGAGTAGGTTAGCAACCAAGACCCAGCCTTGTTGTAGGATATATTCGAGTGGTATTAACATAAGTCCTTTGTGTATTATAAAGGTTTACAGTGGGATCCGGTTACGAGGTTTCATCGTGAGGGACGAATTGATTTGACGTAGCGTAAGTTGTTTGGATTGGAAGCTTGCTCAGGTAAGGGCACTTTCTAACGAAATTATATGTGATTGAATGCATGTGTGTTTGTATTCATGACTGTGTGCCCTTATGGGGATGTTTGAATGATTGTGTGTCGGTTGAGGTTGTGTGGTTATATTCATGATTGTGTGCCCGGTTGGGGATATGTGTTTATGCTATGATGCTAAACTTGTGATGTGCATTCATATGATTTGTGAAAAATATATGAATTGCGGTTGATGTGTATGTCGAGGAGGACAACACGAGGTGTGTCTGAGCCACCTGTTGGTACTGAGAATTGTTTATATGATCTGTGATAGATATATGAACTGAATTGTGAATTGTGAATTGTGTTTATACATATTGTGTTTATATAAACTGTTGCATTTGCATGTGTGAGTTCATGCATACCATAGTTGCGTGTAGGTAGTTGGTGCCGAATGGGCCAGGGTGATGGGTTCTGAATCATCACCTAATCCCGAAGGGAATTCTACTGCACCAGGTGATGTGACTGAGCCGTCATCGATCCTTTGAGATCAAATTGAGTCAGGTGAATGCGAGGGAGGCAACACCGGGTGTCTGCAAGGGCAGCACTTTTGTGTCTGCGAGGCAGTACGGTTAGTGAGGACCCAAGGGGGTATCACGACTCTCTGCGGAGAGGTTAAATTCCGGGATTCATGCATGGTGAGGGTACCAGACGAATTGGGACCACCAAATTCATATAGGTCTGCATTTAGGATGTTTGTGCATTGCATTTGTGTGTTAAATTAAATGTTGTGATTGTTACCTATCCTATTGTCATCTCATTTATGTGGTTATGTATATCATGTTCTGCTGGCATGTGTGTATTCTTCCATATATGCTGTTTTTAGATTGTGACCCTCTACTATTATTATGATGTGGCTAACGACCACCCAGGTTTAGAAGTGGTGATAGTTAAGGTACCCAGGTGTCGTGAAGACTTTCAAGATGCGATGTCCTTGGGCTAGGAGTTCAAGATCAGCTTAGGGTCATGTTTTGAGGTTGTCCGTGTTGTTGTTGTTGTTATTGGTAAAGCTGAGTGCTTATTTTTATGTGTATGGACAAATATTTATAACAGTGGGCATTACGCTGGTCCTATGTATGGAAAAGACTTAGATCGAAAGTTCGTACTCTGATTAATCATTTTTATTATTTTCCTGAAAAGACAGTTGTCAATATTATGTATGGCATTAAAAAAAAAATATACACTCCCGCTGTTAAAAATCGGGGTGTTACATTTTTCCAATACACAGGCTCTCAGCAAATCTTCCAACGACTGAATGGTCCTCTCTGACTGACCATCGGTCTGTGGATGATAAGCTGAGCTCAACTTCAACTTAGAACCCAAGGCTTCCTGCAGACTCCTCCAAAATTCTGAAGTAAACCTCGGATCTCTATCCAACACTATGCTCGACGGAACACCATGTAACTTCACAATTACCTTGATATAAATCTTCGCCAGCTTCGACAATGGAAAACTGATGCTAATTGGTATAAAATGTGTGGACTTCGTAAGTCGATCCACCACTACCCAAATAGCATCAAAGCCCCTTGCCGTATTTGGTAAACCAGTCACAAAATCCATAGCAATACTGTCCCATTTCCATTCAGGAATCTCTAACGGTTGCATCAATCCCGAAGGCTTCTGGTACTCTACTTTTGACTTCTGACATGTCAAACAAGCATAGACAAACTGAGTTATGTCCCTCTTCATACCGGACCACCAAAACAACTTCTTCAAATCATGGTACATCTTTGTAGCTCCCGGATGAATACTCAAGCTACTCCGATGACTTTCCTCCAAGATTGCCTTTTTCAATTCCTCATTATCCGGTACACAAATCCTATCCCGGAATCTCAACACACCAACATTATCCACTTTAAAGTCACTATCAGGATCATCTCCTCCTGCAGGCATCAAGTCCACTAATTTCACATCTAGTTTCTGATTTTCCTTAATTACATCCAAAAAGTCATTTTTCACTTTCAGCATACCCAATCTAATACTTCCCGGTGTAGTTTCACAAACCATACTCAAATCTCTGAACTATTCAATCAGTTCCATTTCCTTCACCATTAACGCAGACATATGGATTGTCTTCCGACTCAGAGCATCTACCACAACATTAGCTTTTCCCGGATGGTAACTCAAATTGAAGTCATAATCCTTTAAGAACTCTAACCACCTTCTCTGCCTCATATTCAATTCTTTCTGGTCGACCAAATATTTCAAACTTTTGTGATCACTGAATACTTCAAATCTTGATCCATACAAATAATGTATCCATATTTTTAACACGAACACCACTGCAGCTAATTCCAGATCATGAGTAGAATAGTTTCTCTCATGCACCCTCAACTGTCTTGAAGCATAAGCCACTACCTTGCCACCTTGCATCAACACACCACCTAATCCCATCTTAGACGCATCACAATATACTACGAAAGAATCGTTTGGACTTGGTAAAATTAATACTGGTGCTGTAGTTAGTTTCTTCTTCAGTTCCTCAAAACTTTCCTCACAGGCAGCATCCCAGACAAAAGCTTGATTCTTCCTGGACAACTGAGTCAATGGCAACACCAATTTAGAAAACCCTTCAATGAATCTTCTATAGTAACCTGGCAAACCCAAAAAGCTTCTAATCTCTGTTGCAGTCTTTGGAGTTTCCCACTGAAGTACTGCACTTACTTTAGAGGGATCCACCGCTATACCATCACCAGAAATCACATAACCCAAGAAACTCACGGTCTTCAACCAAAATTCACACTTCGAGAACTTTGCAAACCGTTTATTATCTCTCAACACCTGTAATGCAATTCTCAAGTGACCTGCATGCTCTTCGTCAGACTTGGAGTAAATCAGTATATCATCAATAAATACCACAATAAACTGATCCAGATAAGAATGGAAAATACGATTCATATATTCCATAAATACACCCGGCGCCTTAGACACTCCAAAAGGCATCACTGCATATTCGTAATATCCGTAGCGAGTTCTGAAAGGAGTCTTCTGAATATCACCTTCCTTTACTATAATCTGATGGTAACCCAACCTCAAATCAATTTTGCTAAAAACTTGAGCTCCTACCAGCTGATCCATTAAGTCATCAATCCTCGGAAGTGGATACTTATTCTTAATTGTTACTTTATTCAACCGACGGTAATCAATGCACAGACGCATGCTACCATCCTTCTTTTTCACCAACAACATTGGAGCTCCCCACGGCGACACACTTGGTCTGATAAACTTCTTATCGAGCAATTCCCCGACCTGAGATTTCAACTCTATCAATTCTGATGCAGATATCCTGTACGGTGCCATAGAGATAGGTCTGGTACCCGGTACAAGATCAATAGCAAATTCAACTTCCCTTGTTGGAGGCAATTATGTGATGTCATTTGGAAACACTTCAGGAAATTCATTCACTACTGGGAATTCATTAACTGAAGTCTTGCTTTCAACAGATAATAAGGCAAACACCGCAAACAGCTTCGCTTCGTCCTCCAACAACGCCCTCAACTCCTTGCTAGATAGCGAATATGCTAATGCTTCCTCTTCAGGAATAAGAAACAACTACGTCTTCCTGAAGCAATCAATATACACCCAGTTGAACTCCAACCAGTTCATTCCCAAAATAACATCAAGATTACCGAGTGGCAAACAAATCAAGTCCACTCTGAAATCTCTACCAAACATGGTCAGCAGACACTTCAAACACATCAAATAAGTAACCACGGAACCAATAGATGGAGTTTCAATCGTCATCCTCTGCTCTATAGTAGACGGCACAATCCCTAATCTCTTCACACAGTCAACAGAAATAAACGAGTGTGTTGCACCCGTGTCAATGATAGCAATCAAAGGAACATCATTAATAAAGAAAGTACCTTTGACGGAACGCTCCTCCTCAGTGGATTGGGCTCCCACCAAGGCAAACACTTTCCCACGAGTTTAAGACGCCTGACACTTCTTTGGCTTCTCACAGTGGGTGCTTATGTGACCCTTCTCTCCACAATTATAACAAGTAGGCATAGTGACTCTGCAATCAGCTATAACATGACCTTCTTTGCCACACTTGAAACACTTCTTCACCTCATTCTGACAGTTGTTAGCACAGTGACCCGCGCCACCACATCTGAAGCACTTGAGAGTATCAGCACCTGTTCCCTTCTCTTTTGGTTTCTTTCCCACATCAGTTTTCTGTTTCCCCTTATCAGCTGGAGCACTATAAGGAGTACCTCCAAATCTCTGCTTACCCTTCTTCTCATTCACAGCCTTGTAATGAGCAATTCTGGCTCTGTTATCATTATCATAAATTCTGTTTCTGCTTACCAGCTCTGGATAGTTCCTTATCTTCTGATAAGCAATACCCAATTTGATCTCGGGAAGCAACCCGTTCTCAAACTTCAAACACTTCAAAGTCATAGCTTCTTCAGTATTGTAATGAGCACAATACTGAACCAGCTCCTCAAACTTGGCGGCATACTCAGCAACAGTCTTATCACCCTGCTTCAGCTCCAGAAATTCAACCTCTTTTGCACTACGAATGTCTTCCGGAAAATACTTTTCCAGAAACTCAGCTTGAAACACAGCCCAAGTAATCTTAGTACCTGCAGCTTCCAATCTCTGACGACTATTGTCCCACCAAGCCTCAGCCTCCCCTTCCAGCATATGCGTACCAAACCGTACCTTCTGAGCATCACTGCATCCCATGGTCTTGAAGATTTTCTCCACAGCCTTCAGCCATTTATGTGCAGCTCTTGGATCTAAGATACCTCCCTCATAAGTAGGCGGCTTGTTGCTCTGGAACTGTGCTAAGTCACGAAACTGAGCACCTCCAGCCTGATTGGCATTCTCTATAGCCTGTGCCATAGCTTGCATAGCAGCAGCAAGAGCAGCATCATTCCTTCCTGCCATACTATTCAACAATCAACATAAGGTCAGAACAGAAAATTAACTCCTATTCTAAGGACAGACTCAACTCTAACACCTGGTCGGACGGACCGACCTGCACTGATACCAATTGTAACACCCCACTTTCCCATTTTAAAAAAATAAACAAAATATTAAAGATAAATCCGAGTTTTCACCAAGTGGAATGTCACATTAAAAACCAACAAAACAAATCTCCTTTATTTTAATAAAATCAAATAGCGAAACATTTATTCAGTTTTTCAATTTACGGCCATCTGCCAATAACACCAGAACTCCACATAAAATCGTGGTTCACCATAATGTTCATCAAAATAAAGATACGTAACAAAAGAATAACAAATAACAAAATGAATGAAATCCCCAAAATCCCGTGTTATGTATCAGAGCACTCCTATGGACTCGATCAGCAACACCAATATCCAAGCTATCTAGGTACCTAGATTATCTGTACTTCCGAAGAAGCGCAGACACAACAACAACAAAGGGGGTGAGAAATCACGTTCAATATTATCGGTGAATAAATACATGATAACAAGGTTGCATTCACATATATAAGTCAACAACACACCAACACGACCTACTGTCCAAAATCATCAACAACATCAAATAATAATGTAATGCAACACGACACCATGCATGCGGTATCGACTCATTGTTTCATTCAATCGAACCCTTGATAGATCACATACACCTCTACTTGGCAATGATCTAACCCCCACCATTCTCCATATAGGAGTACGGATGAATCACATATACTCCTCCTGAGCAATGATTCATCCCACCAATCACCATGAATATGCAAGACTCAACTATGCACAACAAAACATGTATACAAGCGTAAATACATGCTCACGATCCTCCTGATCACATCATACATATAATTAACACCATCGTCATGTAATTTGCTTCATACACACCAAACACCCAATTAATTAATTAATTAATTAAAATTATTAAAATTAATATTTTCATCGCCCATGTCTTATTTCTCAACACCTGGCACCTATTCCCAACCTCTCCAACCAAGAGAAAACAATTCCGATGCGAAGACGAGAAAGAAATCGCAAAAATATGAAATTCTGCACTCAGACTGTCCATACGCGTACGACTTGCTCCCTCGCCCTTCCTTACGTGTATGCCCCCATCTGATACGCGTAAGGCCTCCTGCCTCGCCCTACCATACGCGTATTGCCCAACTTCATACGCGTATGAGCAGAGACCCATTTTCCTTTAATTTCCAACTCTCAGATCTAAATACGCGTAAGGGTACTCCATACGCGTATTGCCATGCCACCATACGCGTAGCATATGTGTATGGGCAGAGGGCCGTGGCAAATCCTCCCCTCAAGTTCCCCTTACGCGTAAGGCTCCCTTTCCTTCACTCCCATACGCGTATGGCCTAGCCCAATACGCGTATGGCCAGATCCATTACGCAAATCACCAGAGGCCTCACCATTCTGCACTCTGCTACGATTTCCACACTTCTCCACTTCCAATCAGTCCTATAATCGTTTCTACATGAATTTTAGGTCCAATTTTCATCTTTTCTCTTGTACCTAGATTACTACATGTATTACAGGTCTATAGTCTCAAATCGTTCTCCCAATTTGAGTAAAAAACAACAGATCTGTAACAGATGTTCATACAACAGCAACAACAACAAAAATTCATATTATCACCAATCAATACATGCACAATTTCATCATCATATCAGGCATATACAACAGATCAACAACACAACAGTTTGCATACAAATTCCTACGGGGTTAAGGACTCCCCACTACCCTATCATGAATGAATCACCAATATTAAACCCATTTCTCCCCCATTCCCTCGAATCTTTACAGGAAATCTGGACAATTGGGGAAGAAGATCAAGCCCTAGCACACCTTGTTCTTTCTCTCCTCTTGGTTCTCTATTCCTCGTTTCACGTGCCAAAACCTTTCTATTTTCCCTAAACCTCTTCTAATTCTCTTAATCCTATTTTAATTAAATTAATTAATAATAATAGCAATAATAACAATAATAATAATATAATAATATTACTATTATTAATTAAATTATTTTTATTATTAACTATACCACTATTAATATTAATCTAAAGGCTTTATCTCACCAACTCACCCTCCTAACTAAGGGAAACCCTTAAACGCACTCAAAACACTCCCCCAAACAAGGTCACACAAATAAAATAACACAAGACGTCTAAATAATTAAAACGGGGTGTTACAGAACCAGCTACAATTGAAGAAGCTCTCATGGACAAAGACTGGGTTCTGGCTATGGAAGAAGAACTCAAACAGTTCTCCAAAAATGATGTTTGGGATCTAGTTCCTAAACCCAAGAATGTTCATGTCATAGGAACCAAGTGGGTATTTAGGAACAAGCTAAATGAAAAGGGAGAAGTTGTCAAAAACAAAGCACGACTTATTGCTCAAGGACACAGTCAACATGAAGGAATTGACTACAACGAAACATTTGCTCCAGTTGCAAGACTTGAAGCAATACGTTTGCTAATATCCTTTTCAGTAAATCATGACATCACTCTATATCAAATGGATGTTAAAAGTGCATTCTTAAATGGTTATATATCAGAAGAAGTTTATTTCAAACAACCTCCTGGTTTTGAAAATTCATAAAAATCAGACTTTGTTTTTAAACTTAAAAAATCACTCTATGGTTTAAAACAAGCTCCCAGAGCTTGGTATGAAAGATTGAGCAAGTTTTTACTAGAAAACAATTTCACCAGAGGAAAGGTTGACACAATGCTTTTCTGCAAGACATATAAGAATGACATTCTCATTGTTCAAATCTATGTTGATGACATTATTTTTGGTTCTGCTAACTCTTCTCTATGTCAAGAATTTTCAAAGTTAATGCAGGCCGAATTTGAAATGAGCCTCATGGGAGAACTAAAGTTCTTCCTTGGAATTCAGATTGATCAAAGATCAGAGGCCACTTACATTCATCAAACCAAGTACACAAAAGAACTTCTGAAGAAGTTCAATATGACGGATTGCAACATTGCTAAAACACCAATGCATCCAACGTGTGTCATGGGAAAGGAAGAAATAGGAGTTAAGGTTTTGAAAAACTCTATCGTGGTATGATAGGTTCTCTCTTATATCTAACTGCTTCTAGACCTGATATATTATTCAGTGTACATCTATGTGCTAGATTCCAATCAGATCCAAGAGAATCACATTTAACTGCTGTCAAGCGAATTCTAAGGTATCTAAAAGGAACATCTAACCTTGGCCTGATGTATAAGAAAACATCAGAGTATACTCTTTCTGGTTACTGCGATGCAGACTATGTCGGAGACAGATTAGAAAGAAAGAGCACATCGGAGAACTGTCAGTTCTTAGGAAGCAATCTAATCTCATGGTCAAGCAAGAGACAATCTACAATTGCTCTCTCAACAGCTGAAGCAGAATACATATCGGCTTCCCTATGTAATACTCAAATGCTATGGATGAAAAATCAGCTGGAAGACTATCAGATATATGAGAGTAACATTCCTATCTACTGTGATAATACTGCCGCTATCTGCTTAAGTAAAAATCCAATTTTGCATTCTAGGGCTAAACACATTGAAATAAAACATCACTTTATTAGGGACTATGTTCAGAAGGGAACTCTATGCTTAAAATTCATTGATAGAGACCATCAGTGGGCTGATATTTTCACAAAACCCTTAGTTGAAGATAGATTTCTAATCATTTTAAAACACCTGAATATGAAATACTGTTCAGAATAAAACATTTTCAGAACCTCATGTGTTTAGTCAGAGAAAAATATTTCTCAAATCATCAGAACCATTTTCTTAACGCATCTCAAGTTCTGATAATTTTGTGACATGTCATATTTTCGGAAAATTATTTTTGCACGTGATTTAAATAAAATTAAGTCACTTTAACTTTTCAAATTAAATGAACAACATTTCTCTCGAGATTGACTCAACTTTATCACATTTATTCGCCTATTTCCTTACGTGTCTATCCACTCAAGTACCTCATAATCTCATAAATACCAGAACCCCTCAATCTATTAGAGAATAGTTAACACACGTAACCTAGATTACCTCTAATTTTTCTTGGGAACATTCCAAAGACCTTCATTCTTCTTCCTTCGTGTTCTTCAACTCCTCAAAACACTCTATCACTCTCGCTCATCACCAAAACCCTAAATCTCTACTCTTCTTCTCAATCGCTCAAAATGATGACCCCAATGGAAGAAGAAGTCGTCAAGTTCTCACAAGAATTTGAAGAATCATCAAGAAGAATGTCATCTCCCTCAATCGGGCCATCCTCAACAACATCTCTAACAAATCAAATGGTCGCTTCATCTTCATCTCATCCTTCTCAAATAAGCGAAGATCACATTACACAAAGAGAACCTTCTGACACCTGAAATCTTGAAAACCTAACTGTACTCAAGGAAATGCATGTAGATTTCCAAAATCTTGCCGAAAATGGATTCAATCTAGTCGAAGAAGTAGAAGCTCAGAAATGGACCAATTACTTTGATAGGCTCAAAGGACCAGTTTTTGAAGCACTGGTAAAAGATTTCTGGAGACAAGCTGTTTGTGACAAGATTCATGTTGTCTCCCATGTCCTGGGAAGAAAGATCGTCATCACTGAAAAATCCATTGTCGATCTTTACAACCTGGAGTTTATGAAGAACAAGAGAGTATATAGGATGAAGAATAAATCTTCATTTGTGAAAAAGAGGATCAACCCAATCATCTACGCAAACTATCAACTGAGCAAAAAGGAGTACAAGAGAGAAGATTTGCATGCATACTTAAAAATCTGGCACAAAATCATTCTTGGCTGCATCAATCCTAGGCCCTCATCACATGCTGCAGATTTCTTCAACGCCAACATGAAATACATGCTTTACTATCTAATCACCAAAGAGAGAATGTGCCTACCCTCTATCCTATTTTACTATCTAAGAGACATGGTAACAAAAACTAGGACAACCAGTGGATACAGAAATGATATACCAAGATACATCCCTTTTAGAGGAATGCTCTCAGACATTTTCTATGAAAGTGGTATAATAGACACTCTGGTTACAGAAGTCAAATACATAGAAGATCTGACCACAACCCTTGAAGAACCAGTAAATGCCACAACTCTTAAGAAAATGAGAATAATCAATAAAGTAAAGGTAAATCCTTTCACCACCTCTGATGATATAAGCAAACGAAGGGTCACGGTGCTGGGTTATCCTACCTATCTCAAAAGTTACCAACGTGAGGAATTAGCTGTATACATAGATGGAGTAAAGGCACGAGGATATGATGTCTGTGAAATCAAGCATGAAGAAGAAGAGTGGGAGCAAACAGAGCAGAATGAGCAGACTGATCAATCAAATTCTGAACCAACTCTTATGGAGTCTCCTAAAAGGAAAAGAAAGCATACTACCATCTTTTCTAAGCCTCAGAAACGGAAAAGGAGTACAAGATCAAAAATCCTCGAGAGTACAAGTTCAAAATAAAATCCTGATTCATCAGTCTATGTCAAACCATCTAACCTACAATCATCATGGTCTCATTCAAAAACCCCATAAATTCCTTCATTAACAACCTTACAAGACATACCTGTCTCACCAATGGCCTATGATTTTCATCAGAAAATCATAACTGAACCCTTAACCCAGCCCTCTGATTTTCTTTCTCCTAAAATTCATAACAATTTGGAAACACTAGAAGTCACCCTTCCTAACAATCAACAACAACCACCTGAACCTGTTGCTACTGAGATTAACTTATCTCAGCAACCACCATCTGAAACCAACTCTGATAAATCCAACCTCGCTCTGGTTGTCTACAATACTCCACCTCTAACTTCCTTTGAAGAATGTACAAGTCAATTTCATGACAAAGCACTTGAGAAGTTTGCTAGGTTAAGAGCGGAACTTTGTACAAGCACAAAGCTCATGGAACTTGAGAGTGCCTGACAAAGTTTTCAAAAATGGCTAGACATGGAACTTACAAGAATTGTAAGTTTCTCAAACACAACCATAACTGCTGAACTAGCAAAAGCTAAGGAGAGAGCAGAAGCTGAAGCAAGAGTCAGAGTACTCAAGTTCTTAACTGCTAAGCAGAAAGAAGCTAAAGAAAAGGCTGCTAAAGAAGCAGAAGAGCAAGCTGCTAGAAAGGCACAAGAAGCTGCAGAGGATGAAAGAGCTAAAGAAAGTGCTATGATTACTTCCACCTCTGATCCTGTTATCAAGCGTCTGGGAGACGCCGTTGATGAAATCAGAACTGAGCAGAAGAACTTCAGAGAAAGGTTTGACAAGCAAGACACTGTCAATGAAAATCTTCAGATCATGATGAAGAAAATCTGGGACAAACTGTCCTCTGACAGCAAATAAACCTCTGTTTTTCTTTTAAGATTTAGTTCTGTGTTTTTCACCCTTGGACATCCCCATTTTAATCTTTTTTGATTTGTGACAAAAAGGGGGAGAAAGTAATATAGTTGTGATAATTTTGATCCTATAGTCATTCTCCGAAAAACAATGCTGCTTACATGCTAACAGATAAATCCATCATTTCTATTAGATTTTTTTTCTGTATTTTTTCTTCTCTGTACAGATAACTCAGAGTTCTGATGATGAAGAAAGACTCAAAAAGACTCAAAAGGTTAATGAAGTCAGGGGGAGCCCTTGTAAGAACCTTAGTCTAATACTCAGGGGGAGCACTTCATAAAAAGGATAAGCTATCCTAAAAACCTTTTTTTTCCCTGTGTTATATATATCAAAATTGTGTCATCAAATTATATAGTTTTGTCATCATAAAAAAGGGGGAGATTGTGAGAACAAGATTTGGTTCTGCAATATTATCTCTAAGTTTTGAGGATAACAGATGAATATTTGTATGAACAATTTTGTGCAACTAATGTTGTTATGTGTGAGAACCTAGCAAACAGGTTCTGCTTCCGTGAATTGGTGTAATGCTTAATGAAAGATGCTACAAAGAACAGAACTTAATTCGAAGATAAGACAAGATTCACATAACTCTGATACGAAAGGAAAAGAGAATGAATTCTGAAGATCAAGAGACAAGGGTTCTGATGGAACAAAGTAAAATTGCTGAAGCCTCACGATTTTCAAACAAGAAGTTCTGAAGACTCTCAAGACAGGCTATGAAGATTCGGAAGACTTAAAGCAGAAAAGGATAACGCTCTTAAAGACCAAGTGCTGAAGTTATGAAGACTGGTTCCTAATGGACTTCTTCAATCAACAGAAGACTTGAAGCATCAGATATTCTGCTATAAAGACTCCACTCATGCTTCATCAAAATTAACATCAGAAGCCTCTGGATATAAAGAAAGCGGATTTAGAGAACAAGGTTCAAAAGACAAGTTTTGAAGATTCTGGAAGCACGGAGCTGATGATTCGAAGACTTGATAATCACAAGAACCATACAATGTTTTCCCTTCCTACTCACGCTCACAAAAAGCCTCTGAAGTTGAGAAGCTAAGAAAACCTACCACACTGTACAGCTGTATCACATTACAACGTTAAAATTCTCGAAGATTGTGCAAAATACAAGCAAGGCAATCTGACACGACAGGACGCGCTGCATGCAGAAGATTTTGTACCTGTCCTCACGCTTTTAGCCGTATGCCTACTTAGCTATCATGATTTCATTTCAACGGCTCTTTTCACTCGTCTATAAAAGGAAGCTCAAAGACTTGAAGAAATACACACACATGCGAACTGTTGCGGTGAAAATTGGATAACAAATTATTAATTAATTTGCATCATTTTCTTTTACAACCGACTTTGATTTATCCAAAGGAAAGGTTCAAGATCGTTCAAAAAACCTAAAGGGGGGAGATCTAAGGTTCGGGGGTTGGTTATACTAAGGGAAGGTATTAGCACCCTTAATATCTGTAGTACTCTACGGGAACCTCTTGTCTTGCTGGTGTTATATTATGTTTGTTTGCTAAGGGTAAGGTAAATATGTTGTTAATGACTATGAGGTTAAAGGCTAGATGGCTATGAGGCCAAGGTGATAATGAGCTATGACTATGAGGTCAATAGAGAGACTTTGAATATGAGGTCAAGGTTGGAGAATGGCTATGAGGCCGATGGAGAGGGCTATGGCTATGAGGTCAAAGTTTTGTTTATGATGATGAGGTTGAAGGTTAAAGATGGTTCCATGACTATGAGGTCAAGAGAGAGAGTCCTATGACTATAAGGTCAAAGGATGGTAGATGAGCTTTCTATGACTATGAGGTCAATAGAGAGACTTTGACTATGAGGTCAAGGTTGGAGAATGGCTATGAGGCCAAAGGCTTGATTATGACTATAAGGTTAATGTTGAATAAATTGCTCTATGAATATGAGTTCAAGAGGGGTCCTATTGGCTATGAGGTCAATGAGGGAGGTTGCCTAAAACTATGAGGTCCAAGGTAATAATGAGCTTTCTATGATCTTGAAATCAATAGAAAAACTTTTCCTTTGGAAGGAAGGGGGAAAATAACATCTTGTAAACAAGAGTTACAGAGGGGTTGAAATACAATGAAACATATGAGTTTCAAGAACTCCAAAATAGTAAGCATTAACCAATATGTGAAATGAACTTTCAGATGTGATTATGGCAAACAATGAGCATAAATGTGGACATAGCAAACAGTGAGTGCAAATGATCATAAATGAGGACATAGCAAACAGTGAGTGCAAGTGGTCAAGTAATTGTGACATTTAATACAAAGACGTATTCACAATTGGAACCAAAGCATTTGAAAACATGTTGTTCATTAACAGATAGCAAAACAAGTAAAATTGCATAGCAAGGTTCATGTTAAAGTCAGGAGCAGCATTTCACAAACCAAATACATTCATAGAAGAGTCAATTCTCAAACAGAAGTCACACAAGCATGTCAATCATAACATGGAAAGAAAACAGAAACAAAAGAATTAAATCATGTGATTTCAAATAGCGAACATAAGCAACAACCAGGGATACAAAGTTTAGTACACAACATGCTTCCACAGTTATTCAATAAAACAATAGCACATTAAGATGTCGGGCATAGCAGCAAAGATATTCTCACGGTAAAACAAAATAATGGAATCATGCAATATCAAACAGAAGCAAAAGAAGTACAGAAAAACATTTATGGTAAAGCCAGGAAACAATGTTCAAGAGTTCACAAGTTACTGAATGTTTTCAAGGAAAAACTCTTTTTGTTCGTTTTTACAAAGTTACCAGCATCAATGGTTTCTATTTACAAAAAAAAAATTTAAAATGAAGATGTAAATATTTTTGTGTCTGTTTTAAGATAAATAAATAATGAAAGAAGAAGGAAGTTGAAGAAAGAAAAAGAAAAGAAAAAGAAAAAAAGAAAAAAAAAAGACAGCATGGCACCCACCACACAAAATGCATGGCAGGCGACATTCATCACCCCTTATCAAACCATGGCTTGCGCCATCCTTAAGAAGGTGGCTTGCGCCACCCTTTGGTTTCTTAGTCACAGAGGTGGCTTGCGCCACCCTGTCCCAGTGGCTCGCGCCACTGCTTCTTTTTATTATTATTTTTTTATTTTTCTCTTATCGTGTGGTGTGGTCTCCCTTTTTTAATATTTCTTTTTGTATGCACACTATTTATTTTACTATATTTTTCTTTTTAACACAAAGTGGCGGACGCCGAACAATTAACGTGACGAGAGCCACCACAACTCCTCTTATTTATTTCCAGTTTTTAAACGGAAACGAATACAAACCAGTTACGATTTTAACAAAATAAAATGAAGCTAAACATGTTAATGATTTATTTTTACAGAAACAAACAATAATCAGATGATCATAATATCACGACATGATAGCAGCATGAAACAGAATGACCATGGATTCAGACAAACATGATGATGACTATAATGGCAACATGGTGCAAACATAAAATGAAAACAGAAGGAGGTAGGATAATACCTAGTGGAGTACGTCCACTGCTTCTTCACTGGCGAGTGTTTCTGGAGATAGTGGATGCTTTCCTCCCTTGACTGCTACAGAACCAATTTCTCAGCACGAACAAGAACTCGTGGTGGTTAAAGTGATGGTAGTTTGGAGTGTTTACGGGAAGGAAATGAAAAGGGTAAGTTCTTGCAAGACTTGAAGATGACTTGCAGAACTTAAAAAAAAAGTGGGTAAATGAAAAGGTTTTGATGAGTTTCTTGGTTTTCTCTCGGGTTTTTGTTGTGGTGTGTTTCTGGGTTACAGAGGAAATGAAAAGTAGTGAAGTTCTTGCAAGTTTTGAGTGTTACTTGCAAGATTATGGAGGGAGAAGTTAGAGAGAAATTCTTGGCAATTTCTGGTGTGTCCTAACAAGGAGGGAATGAGCTCCTTTTATAGGCCAAACAAAGTGGATCTGGGTCTTGGGTAGTTGGTTTGCTCACAGGATAAAGAATTAGGGTTTGTATGGTCTGCTGAGTAAAGAATTAGGGTTTGTGTGCATCAATCCTTAGCTGTTGATCTTGGTCAATCACCCTGCTGGACAAGTGCAGCAGAGGAGGTGGTGGATGCAGTCTGTAACTTTCACTCTTTAGTGGTTATTCCAAAACCACTTTTTGATGTGCCATGAGAGAGAAAGTAAGGAAGGAGTAATAATTTGAATTTTGAATATGAATTCTCTGCTCATGCATGCAGGTCTTCTGTGCTGATCCTCTTTATTTCACCAATTCAATATGGTATCTCAACGTCCTTTTGATTTCAGCAGTAATGGTGAGCTTAGAAGAGTAATACATAGTGACTTCACAAGACTTGTTTCTGAAGCAAAGCATCTTCAGCATTTTCAAATGACACATGGCTTAGCTAAATATACAAAGCCTTGCTTCTTAAATCATACGGGAACACAGCTTGGACTTTTCACACCTTAAAGCCTTTGATCCAAATGACATCTTTCTGGGCCCAAAAGAAACTTGAGACATACCATATGCCCATGACCGAAAACACTTAGGATAATGCAAAATTAAATCCTCTCATGGCATCACTTTGGTATGTTACACCTTGATGAATATTTATCTCCATGAAAAATTATTGCACTTGAGAAACAAATCTTTAAGGCTAAAAAAAAAAGCTTCCAAGAATGTTTGTTATCACATGGCACAATTTCTCAAAATTTGGGATCACACTTTGCTTGACATGAAAGGCAATGGTTGACTTGTCTTGGTGAAACATTTGATTTCTTGTTGAAAAAGTCTTCTCGGATGCATGCAAATTCAAATGATCGCATTTGGCCAAAAAATGTCTTAGGGAGACCTTGCCGTCTTTGTTGTGTAAATCCTACCTTCCACAATGAAAAGAAATAACTTGCAAACAAGAAATGGTTAGTTAATAATGCATACATGCTTGAGATCTAAATGCGGATGCAAGAAAAATATGACATTTAAGGGGTAAAATTTGGGGTACAACAGTTGCCCCTATTTAAATAGCTTCACCGGATGGCACGAGGAATGGAAATCCTCGGGACGTCGAGGTTGAAGATATTTAAATATAGCAAACCGAAAATTTTGCCCTTAGATGGAATGCAGATGCTACAGACAAACAACAAACATGCATATGCTAACATGCCATGAACTCTAATATGATGATATGATGATACGATAACATGATGATATAACAGTGCAGACAAACGAGACACCAAAGAGCTACCAAACACAGGTGAGCTTTACTGGGGAAGGATGAAGGAAGTATCCACCAGAAAGACTCACTGGGGGATGCAAACTAACCAACAAAAGAGACTCACTGGAGAGACTCAAGGGAAGCACTGGGGAATAGAGAAATAAAGGGGAAAAACCCCGCAGATCCTCATTGAAAAAATAGGAGCCAAAGAAGGGATTCTCCACTGGGGAAAGATCCAGGGGGATGGTCGACAAGTGCAAAAAATGATCGGACGATACCGGGGAAATAAAAACCAACCTTACTGGGCCTGAAACCAGAAAGAAGACGTGATCTCCACTGGGGATCAATTTGGAATAGGAGGATAGACGAACTACCAAGAATTTTCTGGGGATTCTTATGCTGAAGAGTTCAAACGGGATCTTCAAGAAAAACCAGAAAAAGACAGAGACAAACTTTGGGTATCAGTATGAGCTGGATTTTTGGATAAGACGGAATCCTATGACTATGAGGTCAAAGGTTAAAGAAGGCTATGACTATGAGGTCAAAGCTTACCTATGACTATGAGGCCAAAGGTGAATGAGGTGATTGGGTCTAAGGTACCAATGTGAGTTGGTTGGGATAACAATAGGACTTGGTTTAGGAAGAATAATCAGTATGAGCTGAAATTGGGATACCAACATGAATTGATTTTTGAATACCAGCATGAACTGGACTTTAGATACCAACATGAATTGGATTTTGGATACCAACATGAATTGGATTTTGAATACCAGCATAAACTGGATTTGAATACCAGCATGAACTGGATTTTGGAAACCAACATGAATTGGATTTTAGATACCAGCATGAATTGGATTTTAGATACCAGCATGAACTGGATTTTGGACACCAGCATGAATTGGATTTTTGGATACCAACATGAACTGGATTTTGGATACCAGCATGAACTGGATTTTAAATACCAGCATGAATTGGATTTTGAATACCAGCATGAACTGGATTTTGGGTACCAGCATGAACTGGATTTTTGGATACCAGCATGAACTGGATTTTGGACACCAACATGAATTGGATTTTAGATACCAGCATGAACTGGATTTTGGACGCCAACATGAATTGGATTTCGAATACCAGCATGAACTGGCAAGTTAAAACCGGGGTTGCAAATTAGACTTCCTGGGAATAATGCACATTGAAATGGAATCTGGCGCTTGAAGACCGAACGTAAGCCTAGCCCGAATAAAGGTTTTGGAGATAATCCGGGAATGTCTTCACTTCACTGGTGAAATAAGCTTTTCACATTTTCCACAAACATCTATGGAGGTACTGGGTAATAAGACGTATTCTTGCTGGGCATGAAACCAATAAGAAACCATGGTCTGGATAAAAAGATAGGCATCAACCAAAGATTTTCTGGGATTTTCTTATGCTAAAGAGTTCAAATGGGATCTTCAAGAAAAACTAGAACAGACAGAGATAAACCAGTATGAGCTGGATTTGAAGTGCCAGTATGAGATGGACTTTTGAATATGAAGGAATCCCATGACTATGAGGTCAAAGGGGAAATGGCTATGACTATGAGGTCAAAGCTTACCCATGACTATGAGGTCAAAGGTGAAATAGATGGCTTTGAGGCCAAGATGATATTGATGACAAAGAATAAGACATATCCGAAGGTACGAAACCTGAGCTCGAAAGACATCAACAACAAAGTTGATGGCAAGAAATAAGACATATCCGAAGGTACTAAACCTGAACTCGGAACACCTCAAATAGGGATCGTATCAAACAGGTCGATGCAAAGTGACTGGTTGAAGATAACACCGATGGTAACTGTAAAACCAAGGATGGATAAGCCTTTCAGGAGAGATTGTCACTTATCGTTGTAGCAAAACAAGCTTTTTCCAGGATGTTGCTACTTGTTATTGTTTATGAATTCCAGGGAGACGTTTATATCACCACACTGCTGGAGAAATGATTTTGTCTTCAACGAGGATCTGTAAAAGATTCCTTTTGCGAGATACTGTGCAAAATAAATGCACGCTCAAACTAGGTTCAACAACCACACCTGCTAGGGACCAAAGTTCAATCTAGGGACAAGCTAGAAAGAAACGGTCAAACAAGACTCCAATTGAGGGATGAACTCAAATGAGGACTTATCTTATCCACATATGGAAAAGATAACTGAACTAACCATCATCCACGAGAAATCAAACTCTGTGGGGAATTCAGAAAGGATGGGCACTTTATGCCTAGGGCTGACTTTCTATTGGAGTGAATAGACAAACCCAGTCACTTGGGGAGATAAACGCCAAAGTGAACAAAATAGGTAAACACCAGGAAGATAGCAAAATGCTAAGATGTTATGCATATGAGTGCTTATGCCATGCTCATGCCATGCTTATGCTTATGATGACAAAACAGACAAAATGAAGCAAGACTGAAGATGAAATAAACATCTCGACAAGGATACCCAGCCGACCTCAACAGATTGGACCAATACTGGGGGTGAAGAAGCGACAACTTCACTGGGGAAAAGAGTATTCCACCTGAGGTATATCTTGACTTCACTAGGATTGCCATCATCAGCTTGATTTCCTTACTAGAGGAGAAAGATCCATGGACATTGGCCAAGCTCGACCGAAGTAACAATTTACAAGAATAAGGTAATTCTGCATCCTGACTTGCATGATGATCACCATAATGAACAACAGCTCTTGCAACAAGTAATCTTCAAATCTTCTCTGCCCCGAATTGCACGGTCCTTTGGGAGAAAATACAAGAGGATTTTACTGAAGAATTAGCATACAAAATGCTTTAATAACTTCACACTCTCGGAGAGATTCATGGATCTCGCCATAACTGCCCCATGCTAAGTAGATGCCCCAGACTAACTGACCTTTGAGAGATTTGTCTAATCTCGACCTGGCTGCTTCTGATTAACTGGTCTGTGAGGATAAGTCATCAAAAGGATTTTACAGAAGAATTGGTATACCAGGTGCTCCAATATCTCCAAACTCTTAAAGAGAATCATGGATCTTGACATATCTGCCCCAGTTTTACTGCATTTATACAACAAGGTCCTTGAACTTATTCTTCAGACTGGTTGATCCGTGAAGGAGGTGCCCTAGAATAATTGACTTTTTTAGAGATTTACCGAATCTCGACCTGATTGCCCCTGATTAACGGTATTCGCGATACAATGTCCTCATACTGTGGTAGAAATAACTGGGGAACACACTTGGCCCTGTTGGTAGGTCATTGGAGTCTGAACTTGTCAAAAGATGACCTCAAGAAAGCATGCCCCAATATCCTGAATCTTGAAGCGTTTCTGCCCTTGATTTAGTAGCTCTTGAGATGTTGGATCTATGGAGGAGATGCTCCAGACTGAGCCCTTTTGTCAAGTCAAATTCCCTAGTTGGCTGTATTTGTTGGGATTCTTTTGACGTTGAATTCATTTTGCAGGCAAGTATTGTTCATTTAAAATTGGCAATTTCAATGCAAAATTCATGAGAGCTTTTGAAATCAAAGTTTATTGATGAAACATACACGGTGGAATCATTAAATCAAAACAGAGGGGATCTAGTCATTTACAGAATAACAGATGAAATGGTGAACACACGCAATA
The DNA here is from genome assembly GCA_022829125.1 of Lathyrus tuberosus. Taxonomy (NCBI): domain Eukaryota; kingdom Viridiplantae; phylum Streptophyta; class Magnoliopsida; order Fabales; family Fabaceae; genus Lathyrus; species Lathyrus tuberosus. Next base: position 2,818,268 of record JALAZF010000468.1, on the reverse strand, counting down.
AGCAAAGATCATTAGGAGTCAGGTGGTTAATCAACCTTGCTGTAGTATGCCTTCAAAATAACCTTACCTCAATTAGGTCTTTTAAGGGTTGTAACGTGGCCTGGTTCACGATTTGTGAAACAAAGGATAAAGGCTCAAAGTTTATTTGTCCCACCCAAACTTCGTGATGAACTCCAATCCTATGCTCAGCTAACTTAGGCTATACATTCAGATTCCCATAGGTTGGAAATTGAACTGATGATAGTTGGTGATGATTAAGACACCTTCGTAGTCATTACTCCTTTGCAGAATTTGGTTATCCTTTATTGCTGAGGTTTTAAGACCTCTTCTTGTCTTTGATCGTGGTTTTGAGACCTCTTCTTTGTCTTTGTTGAGGTTTTGATACCTCTTCTTTGTCTCTTGTTAAGGTTCTGATACCTCTTCCTTGTCTCTTGTTAAGGTTCTGATACCTCTTCTTTGTCTTTTATTGAGGTTTTGAGACCTCTTCTTTGTCTTTTGTTGAGGTTTTGAGACCTCTTCTTTGCCTTTGTTGAGCTTTTGAGACCTCTTCTTTGCCTTTCCTGAGGTTTTGAGACCCCTTCTGATTGTCACTTGATTTGAGAGAGTTGACTTGATGTCTTGCATGAAGTGTTTGCATTAGAATGCATAACCAAGTTAAATTGAGAACTACCCCGCCCCAAGGTTAAGATTTAAGGGTTTTTTGTATAAGAAAACAAAACTCCTACTTCTAGGCTCGAAGGGTTAACGAGGGATTATCTTCCTTATTTCTCCAGTGTTTGGGGATTTGAAACAATGCCTTACATCCTCGGCGAGGTTTAATCGAAAGCATACCACAACAATTATGGATAATATTTTCATCATCCTCCCCAATCTTTGCTTAAAAAACAGTTTGATAAAGGGAGTGGAACAAGATATATTTTTTTGCTTTTATGAAAATAACAGTAAATGAGTGAAACGAATGGATTTAATCAAAAGATGCATAAACATTTCATTAATCTTGCCAATTTGAAGGTACAACAACTTATAAGCAAATAAAAATTCAATCATTCAAGCAAAGTTCAACTAAAAATGCAAAATACAGCCAGCTTTGGCGAACTGAATTCAATAGATTTTAGTTTCCAGGCCCAAGCGCGGGAACACCTTCTCCACCAATCACCAGTTCCGTGTGATACAGAATCTTGAGAGGCCTTGCAAGTCTTTTGCCTTTTGCTTCAGAAATTGAGACATTGATATCTGGTGTACCCTCTTGAGGTTGCAGTGTTCTTAGCAGGTTTAGCAGTCTCATTTCGAACTCTTTGCATTCTTCAGTGGGGTGCCCCATTGTCCCAGTACGGAATTTGCATTCAGTCTCTAGATGATCTTCTTCAAAAATTAGATCCTTGTTAGATCAACCTTTGTACAGTAGCTTCTAAGGCTCGGCACCCATCCAAGTCATGTCCTTCGGCTCTCTTGTGGAATTCACAAGTCAGGTTTGGATTATGCCAAGGTCCGGGCACAGGGTTGAGGAGTCGAGGAGTTACCAGCTTGCTCTGCATCAACAGTGGGAAGAGTTTGCTCAAAGGCACAGGGATAGGCTGGCAGTTAACTTGGCCTCTTTCAATAGGGTAGCTTTGGTCTCAGACACCTTGAGGAGAAACAAACGTTGGAGGCTGGAGTGCCCTTTTGGTAGGCATCTGGTGACGATGAGATTCTGGTATAAGACTAAGATCAAGTGCTGGCTGGTATGAAGTTTCTCCAAATGCAGATCCTTGACATGGGAGCACCACATGAGATGGCGAAGGGTTGTTGATTTCAATGCCTTGAGGCGTGAATGAGATCTTTTCAGAGTCTAACAGGTTCTGAATTTTACTCGGGAGCACCTGACAATCTTCAGTGGAATGCCCCTGTGCCCCAGCGTGGTAGTCACATCGAGCATTGGCGTCAAAGCCTGGTGGATACGGAAATGGTACTGGCTATAATTCTTTTGGTACTATCAATCCTCCTTTGATCAAAACTGGCAGTAATTGACTATGCGACATTGGTAGCGGAGTGTAATTTCTTCCTGGCTTTCTTGGTCGTACATGCTGGCGTGGTTGACGGCAGTTCGGCCCTTGATACTGAGGAGGTCCCTGGGTTAGAGGGTCCACAAGAGGTGATGAACCGTCAACCTCTCTGGGAGTGACATGGGGAGCGTACTCTTCTTTCTTCATCAGAGCTTGCAAAGTTTTGAGAACCCAATTCATCTGGCACTTGAGGATTCTGACCTCCTCTTTCAACTCTTCCTGGTTCTTCAGAATTTCATTCATTGTGGTCATTGTCTTGAATGGGTGCTAGGTATCCTTCAGACATAGAGGGAGAGACTCAAGACCGAGAAATGAAAATGAGGTGCGAATGCGCATGGAATGCAAATACATGCCACGTGGTTTCAAGGAACTCAAACGGAAGTTGCAAAAAATTTTGTAGAGAAACTGAAGAAGTTTGTTTGTAGGATCCAAGCTCTATTGATCTTTGGAAAGGAATGAATATCTGAATTCCTTGAAACCAACAATGGATGCAATGAGGTGTATGCAATACGCAAACATTGGTAAATATACACAGATATATGTACACAGCACAGTACATGAGTCTTAGGTTTAGAGGTCACATGAATGGAGCCATGGTCTACCCATCCCAACAAGGTGTGGACTATAGGTTCATCAATTGTGGAACAAGGTTCTAAAAGTTCCCAGAGTCTATGTAAATCCTTAGGATATTATCGGCCCATGTAACTACTTACACGGATTAATAATATTCTCAAGATAAACTCGTCTGAGTGTAGTATCGCGTGACAACTACTCGGGACTGGCTCCCTCATAGCCACCACACTACATCTTAAAAGGCCAAGTGGGGTAAAGGTAACTACGGTTCTCAGAATCCCTGGCTCCCAATTGAAAAAGTAATATCAATGCGACTTCTCACATCAGACATTAACAATCCCAAAGGGCCTCATCTGAGTGTGGTCATCATATGCCATAGATTATTAGTACTACTGCCAACAACCAACTATTGATTACACCACGATCCTATAATATGTGCTCTCAAGTCCGGGTTAGGACTTATCTCACCACTCAATGGTACCATGCCCACAAAATATCTCAAATAGAGCATAAATACAAGGGATATGTACAAATACAGCAAACAAGCATGAATAACATAAGCAAAAGCAAGGTGGGCTTAACCCTCAAAATTATCTTTTCCCCAGTGAAGTCGCCATTTCTGTTGCGGTGAAAATCGGATAACAAATTATTAATTAATTTGCATCATTTTCTTTTACAACCGACTTTGATTTATCCAAAGGAAAGGTTCAAGATCGTTAAAAAACCTAAAGGGGGGAGATCTAAGGTTCGGGGGTTGGTTATACTAAGGGAAGGTATTAGCAACCTTAATATCCGTAGTACTCAATGGGAACCTCTTGTCTTGCTGGTGTTATATTATGTTTGTTTGCTAAGGGTAAGGTAAAGATGTTGTTAATGACTATGAGGTCAAAGGCTAGATGGCTATGAGGCCAAGGTGATAATGAGCTATGACTATGAGGTCAATAGAGAGACTTTGAATATGAGGTCAAGGTTGGAGAATGGCTATGAGGCCGATGGAGAGGGCTATGGCTATGAGGTCAAAGTTTTGTTTATGATGATGAGGGTGAAGGTTAAAGATGGTTCCATGACTATGAGGTCAAGAGAGAGAGCCCTATGACTATGAGGTCAAAGGATGGTAGATGAGCTTTCTATGACTATGAGGTCAATAGAGAGACTTTGACTATGAGGTCAAGGTTGGAGAATGGCTATGAGGCCAAATTCTTGATTATGACTATAAGGTTAATGTTGAATAAATCGCTCTATGAATATGAGTTCAAGAGGGGTCCTATTGGCTATGAGGTCAATGAGGGAGGTTGCCTAAAACTATGAGGTCCAAGGTAATAATGAGCTTTCTATGATCTTGAAATCAATAGAAAAACTTTTCCTTTGGAAGGAAGGGGGAAAATAACATCTTGTAAACAAGAGTTACAGAGGGGTTGAAATACAATGAAACATATGAGTTTCAAGAACTCCAAAACAGTAAGCATTAACCAATATGTGAAATGAACTTTCAGATGTGATTATGGCAAACAATGAGCATACAATGAGCATAAATGTGGACATAGCGAACAGTGAGTGCAAATGATCATAAATGAGGACATAGCAAACAGTGAGTGCAAGTGGTCAAGTAATTGTGACATTTAATACAGAGACGCATTCACAATAGGAACCAAAGCATTTGAAAACATGTTGTTCATTAACAGATAGCAAAACAAGTAAAATTGCATAGCAAGGTTCATGTTAAAGTCAGGAGCAGCATTTCACAAACCAAATACATTCATAGAAGAGTCAATTCTCAAACAGAAGTCACACAAGCATGGCAATCATAACATGGAAAGCAAACAGAAACAAAAGAATTAAATCATGTGATTTCAAACAGCGAACATAAGCAACAACCAGGGATACAAAGTTTAGTACACAACATGCTTCCACAGTTATTCAATAAAACAATAGCACATTAAGATGTCGGGCATAGCAGCAAAGATATTCTCACGGTAAAACAAAACAATGGAATCATGCAATATCAAACAGAAGCAAAAGAAGTACATAAAAACATTTATGGTAAAGCCAGGAAACAATGTTTAAGAGTTCACAAGTTACTGAATGTTTTCAAGGAAAAACTCTTTTTGTTCGTTTTTACAAAGTTACAAGCATCAATGGTTTCTATTTACAAAAAAAAGATTTAAAATGAAGATGTAAATATTTTTGTGTCTGTTTTAAGATAAATAAATAATGAAAGAAGAAGGAAGTTGAAGAAAGAAAAAGAAAAGAAAAAGAAAAAAAGAAAAAAAAAAAAGACAGCATGGCACCCGCCACACAAAATGCATGGCAGGCGCCATGCATCACCCCTTATCAAACCATGGCTTGCGCCATCCTTAAGAAGGTGGCTTGCACCACCCTTTAGCTTCTTAGTCACAGAGGTGGCTTGCGACACCCTGTCCCAATGGCTCGCGCCACTGCTTCTTTTTATTATTTTTTTTTATTTTTCTCTTATCGTGTGGTGTGGTCTCCCTTTTTTAATATTTCTTTTTGTATGCACACTATTTATTTTACTATATTTTTCTTTTTAACACAAAGTGGCGGACGCCGATCAATTAACGTGACGAGAGCCACCACAACTCCTCTTATTTATTTCCAGTTTTTAAACGGAAACGAATACAAACCAGTTACGATTTTAACAAAATAAAATGAAGCTAAACATGTTAATGATTTATTTTTACAGAAACAAAATGAACTATAATGGCATGGATGAAACAGAATGAAGCAGCATGAAACAGAATGACCATGGATTCAGACAAACATGATGATGACTATAATGGCAACATGGTGCAAACATAAAATGAAAACAGAAGGAGGTAGGATAATACCTAGTGGAGTACGTCCACCGCTTCTTCACAGGCGAGTGTTTCTGGAGATAGTGGATGCTTTCCTCCCTTGACTGCTACAGAACCAATTTCTCAGCACGAACAAGAACTCGTGGTGGTTAAAGTGATGGAAGTTTAGAGTGTTTACGGGAAGGAAATGAAAAGGGTAAGTTCTTGCAAGACTTGAAGATGACTTGCAGAACTTAAAAAAAAAGTGGGTAAATGAAAAGGTTTTGATGAGTTTCTTGGTTTTCTCTCGGGTTTTTGTTGTGGTGTGTTTCTGGGTTACAGAGGAAATGAAAAGTAGTGAAGTTCTTGCAAGTTTTGGAGTGTTACTTGCAAGATTATGGAGGGAGAAGTTAGAGAGAAATTCTTGGCAATTTCTGGTGTGTCCTAACAAGGAGGGAATGAGCTCCTTTTATAGGCCAAGCAAAGTGGATCAGGGTCTTGGGTAGTTGGTTTGCTCACAGGATAAAGAATTAGGGTTTGTATGGTCTGCTGAGTAAAGAATTAGGGTTTGTGTGCATCAATCCTTAGCCGTTGATCTTGGTCAATCACCCTGCTGGACAAGTGCAGCGGAGGAGGTGGTGGATGCAGTCTGTAACTTTCACTCTTTAGTGGTTATTCCAAAACCACTTTTTGATGTGCCATGAGAGAGAAAGTAAGGAAGGAGTAATAATTTGAATTTTGAATATGAATTATCTGCTCATGCATTCAGGTCTTCCGTGCTGATCCTCTTTATTTCACCAATTCAATATGGTATCTCAACGTCCTTTTGATTTCAGCAGTAATGGTGAGCTTAGAAGAGTAATACATAGTGACTTCACAAGACTTGTTTCTGAAGCAAAGCATCTTCAGCATTTTCAAATGACACATGGGCTTAGCTAAATATACAAAGCCTTGCTTCTTAAATCATACGGGAACACAGCTTGGACTTTTCACACCTTAAAGCCTTTGATCCAAATGACATCTTTCTGGGCCCAAAAGAAACTTGAGACATACCATATGCCCATGACCGAAAACACTTAGGATATTGCAAAATTAAATCCTCTCATGGCATCACTTTGGTATGTTACACCTTGATGAATATTTATCTCCATGAAAAATTATTGCACTTGAGAAACAAATCTTTAAGGCTAAAAAAAAAAGCTTCCAAGGATGTTTGTTATCACATGGCACAATTTCTCAAAATTTGGGATCACACTTTGCTTGACATGAAAGGCAATGGTTGACTTGTCTTGGTGAAACATTTGATTTCTTGTTGAAAAAGTCTTCTCGGATGCATGCAAATTCAAATGATCGCATTTGGCCAAAAAATGTCTTAGGGAGACCTTGCCGTCTTTGTTGTGTAAATCCTACCTTCCACAATGAAAAGAAATAACTTGCAAACAAGAAATGGTTAGTTAATAATGCATACATGCTTGAGGTCTAAATGCGGATGCAAGAAAAATATGACATCTAAGGGGTAAAATTTGGGGTACAACACGAACAACGACAATACTTTCTAACTCTATTCTTTCTTAAGTCATTCCTAGTCTAAAATTGTGTTTACGTTATCAGCTTGATAAGAATCAATTCTATGTAAACTCATTGTGTTTGAACTTAAAGTCGTATTCCTTAAGAGAGTCTTAGTGATTAGATCTCTTGAGAAGTCTAGGACGTGTGTCTTAGAGGTTGTGCCTTGAGTAAGACCTGTGCGGTTGAATTACTTGAGAAGTCTAGAATGTGTGAGTTCTAGAGGTTGTTGTTAGTCACCAGCTGTGTATCTCGTGCAGTGTACTATTTTGTTGAATAGTGGATTAAGACCTCGTTGAGAGAGGCAAAATCACCTTGGTGGGTGGACTAGACTAACTTGAGAAATTCTCAAGTGAACTAGTATAAACATAGCGTGTTTATATCTATTGTTTAACTAAGTTGTTGTTCTTTAGAAAAGGGAAAAAGGTTTTAACAAGAAAGTAATTTAAAAGAAATGATTATTTTGAAAAACCAATTCAAACCCCCCTTTCTTGCGTTTTTCACTCATTCACTTCTTAGGGTTTTTATGAAAACCTCTTGATATCCTTTTGTTATTTTGCTATGTTTCTTGTTCTATCTTGATAATTTGAAACTAAATACATGATATTTGAATCTTGTATGATGCCTTGATATTTTGTAACTTGGTTTCACTTTATTTCTTGATGTTTAGTGGTTTGTTACACGTGAATATCTTTGTGAACTTTCTTGAGGAATGCCAGGAGATTTCCTTATATCATTTGCCTTTCTTAACATGAGTTTTGTTGGTCAAGTACGTGCCATGTATGTCTTGAATCTTTAAATGCCTTATTTGAGCTATCCTTAAGTGTTCATATGCCTTGGATTGTCATCCTAGAAATGCATGAACCTTAGGCTGTTATCACCTCCTCTTGATTAAAACCATACTTGTTTGCTCAGGTGTTGTAACATTTTTTATTGGTATGTTTCCTCATGAAATGTTTTGGTTACCATCAAACTCATGTCTTCATTTTGTTTATGATGTTTGTAACTCTATTAAATTCTCCCCAAGTGAGGCTTGCTCTTTAGCTCTCCTCCTTAACCCTCTTCATCCTCAATACCTTTCCAAAGGAAAGTCTTTCTATTGACCTCAAAGTCGTAGACAACTCATTACCAGCTTTGACCTCATAGTCATAGCCCCCCCTCCTTGACCTCATAGTCATAAGATATCAGTCTTGACCTCATAGTCATGGCCACCTTCTCTGTGACCTCATAGTCATAGAATACTTTCCCTTGGCCTCATAGCCCCTCAGTCCTACAACTTAGAATTAAGTTAGAGTTCTTGGACTCTATGTGAACTCATCATCTTGAGTATTCACTTCCCCCATCATAACTTAGACTTAGAGAGTTTCTTAAACTCTATATGAGCTCATACTCATTCCCCTTGGAATTTTGGCCATAGTCAATGGTTCCTCGAATTCACCCTTAGTTAGGTGAACTACGGTTGCTCTGATTCTTTAGTCAGATAAGTAGGCACAAGATGCGACGTCTTGGCGAGCAAACTTAGTGTACATACCCTTAGGTCTTTACCTTTACCTTAAGCAGGTATCCTTTAGCAAGCAAACATAACATAACATAAACATAAGCAAGAGGTTCCTGTAGAGTACTACATATATTAAGGGTGCTAATACCTTCCCTTAGTATAACCAACCCTCGAACCTTATATCTCCCCCCTTTAGGTTTTCTCGATCTTGAACCTTTCCTTTGGATAAATCAAAGTCGGTGGTGAATTCAAAGAAATGTGATGCAAGTTAATCAATAGCTTGTTATTCGATTCTTACCGCAACAGAAATGGCGACTTCACTGCGGACTTATAAAATTTGAGGGTTTTCCCTAACTTGTTTTATTTGTGTTGTTATATATTTTGCTTGTATATTTGTATATATTTGTACATACTTGAATATCTGCTTGGTTTCTTCTGTTGGAAGGGTGCTTTTGAGTGGTGAGATAAATCCTAACCCGGATTTGAGTGCACTTATGATAGGACGATGGTATATTCAAGGAGGCTTTGAGGGATTCGATTCCTGAAAAAGTTGACTTGAGACACCATCACTCAGTTTAGGCCCTCTTGAGAGTCTAGTCATGTTGAACGAGTTCATCCGTGAAAACGTGCTACTCTCGACGTAGGTTCCATCGATACTGAGAACCGTAGTTATTTCCAAGCCCCACTTAAGCCTTTTTAGGATGTTGTGCGAGGACTATGAGGGAGTCTATTCCTGAATTGGTTGTTACGCGATACTACACTTGGACGAGATTCTCTTGAGAATTTTTTTGACTACCAAGTCATTTGGGAAATCGATAAAATCCGAAAGATGGGTTGTCGACTCTGGGAACTTCTTAGAACCCTGTTTTGCAGATGAAAACCAATAGTACATACCAATTGGAGGGTAAACCATGGCTCTATGCTCTTAACCTAGACCTTTTGTATGCTCATACATTTGTGAATACGTGTATATGTGCTTGTCTTGCATCCATAGATCATAAACATTCATGACATATCAGTTTCATGGAACTCAGACTTCTCTTTTTGTGAATATCAGAGGGATACCATGGATAGTTCAAGAAGAAATACTGTGCAATACACTTTCAAGAGCCCTAAATTGGATGGTCTAAGGAGATTGGGAGATTTACTAACCGATCCTGAAGGATTTAAAGACAGATATGGGAAGTTGTGGGTCTTGTTGAGAAAAAACATTGATGAAGGACTCCTCTCAACTCTGCTTCAGTTCTACGACCAAAGTATCACTGCTTCACATTTCCTGACTATCAACTCTTGCCTACCCTGGAGGAATATTCTCAGATAATTTGTTTGTCTATCAAGGACGAGTCCCCGTTTCCTATCTTCGAGAGGAACCCTAAAGAGGAAGAGATAGCTAAGAAAACTCACTTGGAGTTAGGTGACATAAAAAGCAACTTAACTTCCAAGGGAGGGATTTTTGGATTAACTGCTAATTTTTTGTTTGAAAAAGCCCATTACTTTGCTAAGCACTCCAACAGGGATGCCTTTGAAGCTATTTTTGCCTTACTCATCTATGGACTTTTCTTGTTCCCGAATATTGACAACTTCGTGGATCTGAATGCAATTAAGATATTCTTGAAGCAAAATCCTGTACCTATTTTGCTTGCTAAAGTTTATCACTCAGTCCATACAAGAAATGCTCATGGTAACGGATAAATCACTTGCTGTGTCCTTGTGTTGTATAGATGGTTTATTTCGTATCTACCAAAGGCGGGCGCATTCTGGGATTTCAAGAAAGGATGGTGGTCTAAAAAGATTATGGCTCTTTCTCATACAGACATTGACTGGTATAATCGCGTGTATGATGGAATTTTGATTACAGACAGCTGTGAAAACTATGGCAACGTGCCTCTTCTTGGCATCAAAGGTGGAATTAGCTATAACCCTGTATTGGCACGGTGCCAATTAGGGTACCCTTTGAAGGATAAACCTCTTAGCGTTCATCTAAAAAGAATCTACTTTGAAGAATATGACAAGAATGAAAGGCAGAAGGAGTTGATCTTAAGTGCTTGGGGTAGCAAGCGCAAGAGAGGAAGTAGTTCTTTGGGAAAACCTAACTGCGTTTCTTTGGAGCCATATCTCCAATGGGTCCGAAGAAGAGCCATTAAATTGAAAATGCCGTATAACAGGCAAGAACCAATTGTCTTGAAGAAAGAACATGTTCTATATTTTATGCCAAGGGAAGAAGAGTTGGAGATATCATTGAAACAAACCCAGCAGTTAGAGGAAGTCTGGAAACTCAAGTATCAAGCGGTTGTTGAAGAGAACTTCAAACTCCAGAAACAGTTACAAGCCGAGAACGAAGAATTGTTCTCCTACAAGAAAAGAAAGGTCCATGAAGGTCCAAATTCCTCTAATGCTCAGGCTACTACTTAGAAGACAATCGTCGACAACCTTCTCACAGAAAGATACCAGATGGAGAAAGAGATCAGAAGACTCAACATGAGGCTCTTAGGGGAATCTCCTTAGGACTTTTTAGCTTTTATTTAGCATTATGTTTAAGACTCTTGGAAGCGTATTAAATTTTCTAATTCATTGTGCTATTAATGAGAATGAGCCTTTTATATACCTCTTGATATCTCACAAATGCCCAAGTTCCATGAAACTTTTGCATTTGCATCTTGCACTGCATGCGCATTATCATTTCATTTCTCGGTCTTGAGTCTCTCTTCCTCTCCTATTGGATACCTAGAACACCTATTCAGGACAATGGCTACGATGAATGAAATTCTGAAGAACCAAGAAGATTTGAAAGAGGAGGTCAGAATCCTCAAATACCAGATGAATTGGGTTCTAGAAACTTTACAAGCTCTGATAAAGAAAGAGGAGTATGCTCACCCTGTTACTCCCAGAGAGGTTATCAGTTCATCGTCTCTTGTGGTTCCTTCAACCCAAGGACCGCCTCAGTATCAAAGGTCAGACCGCCGTCAACCGCGTCAGCATGTTGGACAAAGGCCTCGAAAGCCAAAGAGAAGTTTTACACCATTGCCAATACCATACAGTCAGTTCTTACCAGAGTTAATCAAAGGTGGATTGATAGTTCCAAAGGAAATAAAGCCAATACCATTTCCGTATCCACCAGGCTTTGACGCCAATGCCCGATGTGACTACCATGCTGGGGCACAGGGTCATTCAACTGAAGACTGTAAGGTGCTCCTGAGTAAGGTTCAGAATATGTTGGACTCTGAGAGGATCTCATTCACGCCTCAAGGCATTCAAATCAAACCTTTTCCATCTCACATGGTTCTCCCATACCAAGGATCTGCCTTTGGGGAAACTTCACACTAGCTCACCTTTGGTCGTAGTCTTGCACCAGAACATCATCGTTATCATGCGTCTACTAAAAGGGCGTCTCAGCAAGGCTCTCAAAACTAGGATAAGAAGAAGTGCCCTAGGGGCAAGGTTCACTACACACCTATCCCAGTGCCGCTGAGCAAGCTATTTCCACTGCTGATTCAGAATAAGTTGGTGACGCCTCGACTCCACAACCCTATGCCAGGACCTTGGTACAATCCAAACCTAACCTGTGAATTCCACAAGGGAGCCGAGGGGCATGACTTGGATGATTACCGAGCCTTAGAAGCTACTGTGCAAAATCTGATCCACAACAAGGATTTGATCCTCTAAGAAGATCATCCAGAGACTGAATGCAAATTCCACACTGGGACAATGGGGCATCCCATTAAAGAATGCAAAGAGTTCGAAGCAAGACTGCTAAGCTTGCTGAAAAACACTGCAACCTCAGAAGGTTTGTCAAATGTCAATGTCCTAACTCTCGAAGCAAGAGGCAAAAGGCTAGCTAGGCCTCTCAAGATTCTGTATCACAAGGAATAAATGATCGGTGATGAAGGTGTTCCTCCGTTTAGACCCAAAAACTGAAATCGTCTGAAATTAATTCGCCAAAGCCGGTTGCATTCTGTTCATTTCAGTATTTTTCAATTGTATTTTCTTTGCACTTTGAATTTGTATTTGCTTATAAGCTTTGTTGCATTTTCAAATTGGCAAGATTAACGAAATGTTTGTGCACCTTTTGATTAAGTCCATTCGTTTCACTCATCTACTTTTATGTTCATGAAAACAAAATACATATCTTTATCTTGTTTCTTACCACTTATCAAATTGTTGTTACGCAAAGATTGGGGAGGATGATGAAAATAGTATCCATAATTGTTGTGGTATGTTTTCAATTAAACCTTGCCGATGATGTAAGGCATTGTTTCAATTCCCAAACACTGGAGAAATAAGGAAGATAATCCCTCGTTAACCCTTCGAGCCTAGAAGTAGGAGTTTTCTTTCCTTACACAAAAAACCCTTAAATCTCAACCTTGGGGCAGGGTAGTTCTCAGTTTAACTTGGTTATGCATTCGAATGTAAGCGCTTCATGCAAGACACCAGTCAGCTCTTTCAAATCAAATGAGCAAGTGTTGTACAAGTTGTTCCCGAAGCGACAAATAAGAAAGGATCGTTGAGAAATCCTTAATCGAAGGGTGAGCCGAGTCCCTTTCAAGGCAAAAGCCAAGAAAGATGGGAAGCCCAAAACTTCGCCTTATACAAGAAGGTTCACATTACAATCAAGACAAAGAAGAGGTCTCATAACCTCAACAAAGATAAAGAAGAGGTCTCATAACCTCAACGAAGACAAAGAAGAGGTCTCATAACCTCAATCAAGCAAATAGGAGGTCTCATAACCTCGATCAAGAAAAAAGAAGAATTCTCAAAACCTCAGCAATAAAGGATAATCAAATTCTGTAAAGGAGTAATGACTACAAAGGTGTCTGAATCATCATCAACTATCATCAATTCATTCCTAGCCCATAGGAACTTGAATGTATAGCTTGAGTTAACTGAGCGTAGGATTAGAGTTCATTACGAAGATGGGGTGGGCACAAATAAACTTTGAGCCTTTATCCTTTGTTTCATAAAACCGTTAACCAGGCCATGTTATAACCCTTAAAAGACCTAATTGAGGTAAGGTTGTTTTGAAAGCATACTACAGCTAGGTTGGTTAACCTGACTCCCAATGATCTTTGCTATTTGTGTGTGTTGATCACTTCATCTATCATTCTGTAAATGACTAGATCCACCTTTGTTTTTGATTTAATCATTCCACCATGTGTGTTTCATCAATAAACTTTGTTTTCAAAAGCTTGCATGAATTTTGCATTAAAATTGTCGATTTTTTAATGAACAATACTTGTTTGCAAAGACAATTCAATGTCAAAGAAATCCCGACAAATGCAATCAGCTGGGGAATTTGACTTGATAAAGGAAGCTCAGTCAAGGGCAACAAAGCGGAGGGGTTTGCCAATCCATCGTTCCAAGTGCTATTGAATCAAGGGCATAACTCTTCAAGTTCAGAATACTGGCCAAGTCTTCTTGAGGTCATCTTATGACAAGTATGGACTCCAGTGACCCTTCAACAGGGGCAAGTTGTTTCCCAGCTATTTCTACTACAGTCTAAAGGACTTTGTATTGCAAATACAGTTGAGTTGGGGTAGTTATGTCGAGGTGCATTTCTCTTCAAAAGTTTGAAGATATTGAAGCATCTGGTATATCAATTCTTCTGTAAAATCCTTTTGACGACTTACCCTCACAAATCAATTAATCAGGGGCAGTCAGGTCGAGATTCGGTAAATCTCTAAAAGGCCAATCAGACTGGGGCAAGCTTGTTCCCCAGTTGTTAACAACCACTCTGAAGAACAAATTCAAGGACATTGTTGTGTAAATACAGTTGAGCAGGGGCAGTTATGCTGAAATTTATGAATCTCTCTAAGAGTTTGAAGATATTGAAGCATCTTGCATGCAAATTCTTCTGTAAAATCCTCTTGATATTTTCTTCTGACAGACCGTGTACTCTGGGGCAGATGAGTTATGCAGAACTGCTCAACTTTTGTGACATCTTTTTGCTAGCTCCCCGGTAAGCGATTACTTCAGCTAATCTTGACAATTCCTAATGGATCTTTTCTCTTCAGTGAAGAGATCAAGCTCGTGATGGAAATCCTAGTGAAGTCATGATGCTATACCAAGTGGGGTGCTCTTCTCACCAGAGAAAGTTGTAATCTTGAAGTAAAGCCACATGATCCTACTTATTCATCCTCAGTAATGGTCCTATCTGACGAGTTTGGTTGGGTATCCTTGTCGAGATGTTTATTTCATCTCCAGTTTAGCTTCTTTTCTATTTTGTCAGCATAGGCATAAGCATGGCGTATATGAACTCATGTGCATAGCATATTAGCATTTTTGCTTCATTCTGGTGTTTACCTGCTTTGTTCACTTTGGCGTTATATCCCCAAGTGAATGGGTTTGTCTTTTCTCTCCAATAGAGTTGTCAGCCCTAGGCATAAAGTGCCCATCCTTTCTGAATTCCCCACAGAGTTTTATCCTCGTGGATGATGGTTGGTTCATTTGTCTTTTCCACATTTGGATAAGATAAATCCCTATTTAAGCTCATTCCTCAAATGGTTGGGCTCTTGTTTGACCGTTTCTTTCTGGTTTGTTCCTAGATTAAACTTTGGTCCCTGGCAGTTTAGGTTATTGAACCTAGTTTGAACGTGCATTTATTTTGCACTGTGTCTCGCAGGAAGAATCTTTTACAGATCCACATTGAAGATATGATCATTTCCCCAGCAGTGTTGTAATATCGACATCTCTTTGGAATTTATACCCAACAACAAGTGGTAATCTCTTGGAGAAGCTTGTTTCTCTATAAGTGGCAGTCTCTTCTAAGAAGCCTACCTATCACTGGTATTATTCAACCTTTTTGCAACTGTATTTGGTATTCCCCAGTGTAGCGAGCGATTTTGGACGTGGTTCTTAAGCACTGTCGCTCATTGGGGGACTACAGGTCGATTCATTTTTTATCCTATTAAGCTGACTAAGGAAGGGAAATAGATGTCTCCAACAAACCCTGCTTGCATACTGAGTTTAAACAGCGGTCTGTTAGGTTACGGATGCTATATGGAAGTGGGGCCTCTTTCTTCTTACTTTGTTAAGGCTGAAACGCCGGGACTATTCATGGGGAATTTGGTTAAGATACTGCGCCAGATTGATTGATGTATGGGATTTTGGGTTTTTTTATTAGTGTGCTCGCTAAGATTTTTCTTTCAATCTTATGCCTACGTATTCCCATTTACCGAAACAGGGAAATCAAAGCGATCGTAGTTCCTCCTATTCTATGGGAGGAAATGGTGTTTTGGTGTCTTGTTCAAAGCCTAAGACGTGAATCAAAAAGTTGTTTGTATCTTTTTCGAAGCCCAAGATGTGAAGCTGAAAGGTTTATTTGTATCTTGTTTGAAGCCCAAGATGTGAAGCTAACTGGTTTTGAGTTTAGAGAGAATTTGTCATCTCTAAAGGGGTCTATTTGTCACAAATGTGGAGTGACTGATTATAAAGGAGAATTACTTTAACTGGGATATGTGAATCCAGCAATGCCATAATTTCCTTTATACGGGTTTTTGACCTGAAGGAGAAGACTTTAACTCAGTTTAGAGCAATGCCATATTTCCTTAGGAATTTCTCATGCTAAAAGAGGGACAGTGGCGTGGATGTAAACAATCTAGAGGCTTGCCGCTTACAGCAATTAGATGGGGAAAAGAAGTTGTTGATGTTTGTATGTTGTGACCCAAGCATGATATGATGCTAAAAGGTTGATTGTCTCAACCGGGGTTTCCTTATACAAAGCCTAAGAGGAGGCTATTGGCCCAACAAGAGGGTGTTTTTGTGTGTCTCGTACGAAGCCCGAGAGAGAGGCTATAAGGGTTGATTGACTCAACAAGAGAGTCTTTTGTATGTGTCTTGTACAAAGCCCAAGACGGAGGCTAAAGGTTGTTTGACTCGACAAGAGAGCCTTTTATACTCAACAAGAGAGTGATTTGTATCTCATACAAAGCCCGAGATGGAGGCTAAAAGTGATTGATGACTCAACAAGAGAGTGATTTGTATCTCATACAAAGCCCGAGATGGAGGCTAAAAGTGATTGATGACTCAACAAGAGAGTCTTTTATACTCAACAAGAGAGTGTTTTGTATCTCGTACGAAGCCCGAGATGGAGACTAAAGAGAGTCTTTTTGTGTGTCTTGTACGAAGCCCAAGACGAAGGCTAAAGGGGTTTGACCCAACAAGAGGGTCTTTTATACTCAACAAGAGAGTGTTTTTGTATCTCGTACGAAGCCCGAGATGGAGGCTGATAGATGACTGTTTCATTTGAGTGACACGTCCAGTAGGTTGGTTAAAAGAGAAAATCAGTTCTTATATGAGTCATGTTGTACTCATGGATTGGATCTGAGGATCGGGATTATTTCCTGTTCTTTAAGGAAATGGGGAATCCACAGGGTTTTGAGACTGTCCGAGTCTACAGGTGTTCTTCCCATTTTGGAAAGGGGCTTGAGAATGTCTTTAAGACTCAAGGGTCTTAGACTGTCCAAGTCTAGAGTTTTATCTTTTGTACTATGTCTTAAGATAAATTGAGAGACCGTACATTTACGGCAGAAAGATCTAGACTCTTTGAAAGGTTGTTCTATTGAGATGACTAATTTCTGTTCCTATACCTCTAGGAGGTCGTCGGGACAATTTGTACGAAGCCCAAGAGGAGGCTGGAAACTTTTAAGAAGCCGAGGGACAATTTGTACGAAGCCCAAGAGGAGGCTATCTTCCCGGAGGAAGAATCATTATACGAAGCCTAAGAGGAGGCTTTGAAAACTTCTAAGAAGCCAACGGGCCCTTGTACAACGCCCAAGAGGAGGCAGGGATGCTTTTAGAAAGCCTGTGGGTCCCCAAACCACGAGAAGTTCAAGACATGCTATTCACAGAGAATAGATCAAGCCAGGAAACTTCGAGGATTTGGAAGAAACTCAAGAGATGCCATTCACGGAGAAAAGATCATCTCTGGGGAGTTAGAGTTTCTTTGAAAATTTCTAAAGAGGACAGCCGAAGAGAAGACTGTATCTGGTGCTCCTATGGGGGGTCTAGTTTTGTCTATTTTTAAGAGTGACCAACGGTCCTGTGCTAGACGTAGTTGCCGGGGAAACTTTAAATATCTATACTATTATTACACAGTTAATATGAGTTTATGAAAGAAGACTTACAGTGAGCAGCCCCACAGTACAGTTATATATATATATATGAAAGCGGTAAATGAAAGCGGGTAAACACTTACTCGGTTGTAGAGCTTCCATGCTGTTTGGTTAGTTGTTCAACAAAGAAAAATTGAAAACAACAATATATTTCAAAATCAAAGGAGAAAGTATTTTGAAAAGAGGTTGGGGCTTACAGCTCAAGGAGAGGCCCAAGTTTCAACAGTGATGGCACTGTGGTTTTGAATTTGTACAGGGACTTATACAAGTGACTAAGGCCCAAAAAGGGGTTTTTGTACAAAGGGATGGGTCTTACACTCTATTAGAGACCCAAAGGTTTATTTTTATATAAGTGGTGGGACTTACAGCTTCAAGGAGAGGCCCAGGGTTTGTTTTTAAACTGGCGATCGCACCGAGATTTTCTTTTAGCGCAGAGGGACTTATACAATAAGTGAGGCCCAAAATTGTTTATTTTACAAAGAGGCTTGGGTCTTACACTCTATTAGAGGCCCATGTGGGTTTTAAGAAAAGAAATGGGTCTTACTACTCGAGGGTAGGCCCAGGATTATTTGTTTGAAAGCGGCGATCGCGCCAAAGTTTTTTGAAAATACACAGAGGGACTTATACAATAAGTGAGGCCCAAAAAGGTTTGTATTTATAAAGGATTGGGTCTTACACTCTATTAGAGGCCCAAAAGTGTTTGAAAAAGATTTGTTAGGGTGAAAATCAAAGAAACCCTAATTTCATTTTTTAAAGGCATTTTTCAAAGAAAAATCAAGTAAAAAAATATAAAAATATCAAATAAAATCATTAATCATGTTATAAACAATGATTAAGGTTTATGAAAAAGTATTTTATCCACATGAATATTTAAAATCATTTTGGTTTTAAAAATCAAGAAAAAGAAATCATTTTAAAAGCATTTAAAATAATTTAAAACAATATTTTTGAATATATTAAAAATATATCAAATAATAATATATTTTATGATTTTTTTGTGGATTAAAATATTATGGAGTATGAATAAGAAGTGTGTAAAACAGAATTGGAAAATGATGATTTTTGCTATGTGAAAGAATTGGTTGAGTTTTGAAAATAAACTAAGAAAAAGAGGAAAGATGTCACAACATCACATTCGACATCTTTCATGAGTTTTGAAGAGAAGAGAAAAAGGAAAGATGTCACAACATCATATTCGACATCTTAAAAAATCAGAACTGAAACTTTAGTTTCAACATCTTTTTATCAAACTTCAAACATTCATAACTCTCTCAATTTTTAACGAAATTAAAATCCATAAGAACCTATCTTGACCAATTTTTCGCAAGGAATCAAATGGTATTACTCATGCACACTGAAACATAATGTACAGAACACACAAAGCAAAAAACCAGAACTGCATGTTGATTTTAAACATCTTTGCTTATCAAACTTTCAACACTCATAACTCTCTCAATTTTTAACGAAATTAAAATCTGTAAGAACCTATCTTGACCAATTTTTCGCAAGGAATCCAATGGTATCACTCATACATACTGAAACTTAATGTACAGCACACACAAGGCAAAAAACCAGAACTACACTTTAAGTTTAAAACAACATAAACTCCACATATAAACATGTTAAAGTGCAAACAGTAGGAGGATCATAACATACACATTAAGGACTATATTTTTTCTTCAAGAATTGTTCAATATGATGCATGTATGTGGACAACAAAGGAAAGCATGATTCAAAGAATTCAAGTTGTGCATTTTACCTCTTTTTTGGAGATTTTGTGCAACCTACCAAGTGCTTTGTTCCAGAAATGATTTGATGCTTTTGACACACTCAAATGACCTCTTAGAAGCTTTTAGGATGATTGGAATCAGCTGGAACCTGTGAAAACAAAAACTGGCCCTTTCTTGCAAAGGGTTTAAAATGGCCAAAATAACAACTCCCTCAAATAGTGTTCCAGATGTGGGGAACCATTTAGGACAGTTCACGGATGATATTTGGAGTGTGTTTGAGGTTTTATCTGGTTTGGAAAGTGACTGAATCAAGACATGGCTTGAAATATGTAAAAAAAGTCCAATTTTGAGATTTTGAGAGGTGACTTTGTGATTTTGGTATTACAGGTCACTTGTGATGGTTTGAACAGCTTATATATGATACATTGGATGTGTTTGGATCATGAGTTGTGATGGAAATGCTCTCTAACTCAAAAACTCAGAATTACCTTGCTAAAGAAGGCATTTTGGAGTGAAAGAAGTGATTTTGAGGAAAGCATCTGTTTGATGGCTTTGGTGTACCCAAACTGAGCACAAATGAGCTCTAATTATAGTAGAGCAAGTTTGTTTTGCAAGCAATAGTGAATGGTGGCTACAGCAGAGGTTTGGCAAATGCTGGCCAATGAGAATCCAAGTCTCCTCTAGCCATTGACTAGAGGTTAGGGCACAGGCTGCTGGTTCCCAAGTTGTTGGAGGAATCTTGACTGAATTCAGTTAGAGGAAGCTCAATTCATGCCACCTCTAAGCATCCATTAAATGCTCCAAACCAAAATTGGAGTCTTGTCCCTCTTTTAGGGTTTTTTAGGTTTGGCATGCTACTTGTGGAATCTTGGACTTGGGAGGCTTAGAGATCAGATCATCCCCCTTGGATTTGATCCTCAGATGTGTCCAAAATGATGACAAGGCTTAAAAATTCGTGTGGCACAAGAAAAGTGAAAATCTATCCTAAAACCTGTCTTAAAAATTAGCTGCAGCAAGCCTTGTTGTAAAATCCATAACTTCTTGCTCAAGAATGATAAATGGCTGTTCCAGGACTTTATGGAAAGCTGAGATGACATACTTCAACTTTGATGTTTGACCCTAGACTTGGTTCAACTTGGACCATGGAGAAAAACATCCTTGAAGTTGGGACATTCTTGCTGGAAAAATATTAATGATGTCCTATGAAATGTTGAAACATTTGACAACTTTGAACATTAACAATTCCAAAATCAAATCACTTATATCTTTTAATCCACTATGATATTTTGAGTTGAAGTGAATTGCACCTTTGATGCTTGTCCTGCATGGTGATAAAGCTTTAAAATTGTGTGGCACAAGAAAAAGTGCACAAAATCTGTCCTAAAAAACAGCTGCAGCAAGCCTTATTGTACAGTCCATAACTTCCTGCTCGAGTATGATAAATGGACGTTCTACAACTTTTTGGAAAGCTGAGATTACGTACTTCAACTTTGATGTTCAAGGTTTGGCTTGAATTAACTTGGACCATGGAGAAAAACATCCTTGAAGTTGGGACATTCTTGCTGGAAAAATATTAAGGATGTCCTATGAAATGTCGGAACATTTGACATTAAGAATTCCCAACTTTGGTCACTTATACCTTTCAATCCTTATGATATTTTGAGTTGATTCCTTCTACAATGTTGAAGTATCAAATACCCTCTTTAAAAGTAGCTCTTACGCAAAATCAATGGATGCTTGGACCAATAGTTACAACCTTGAAAAGTTGTGCACTTGAACATGATTTTAACTTAGAAAAAATTTCTAAGTTTCTTTCAATTTGATCAATTTTGCAATTTTGCATGATTTCTTGATTTAAATTTGATCAAATTAAATCATCCATCATATTTTCTTGAGTAATGGCTTGTGAACCTCAAAGTTGACCAAAAGTCAAACTTTGACTTTCTGCGTCAGTTGACTTTGTATTAGATGAACTTGAGGCTTGATCCACTTGAAATGTTGCACTCTTGTGCTTAATTCTTGATGTGGGAGTCCTCTTGATCCTTTGTGGATGTTTAAGAGGTTAGACAAGTTGAAGATCATGTCATTCCTTGATTGATCCTTTGTCTAAAGGCTCTGAGAGGGCTTGAAACCCTAAGCTTGATTGTAGTGAATGCTCAACAATTCCTTGAGGAGATTGATGAGGAACAAAGGTACATCCATATTGTGATGATGATTTGCACAATGATGGGAAATCTTAGTGGTCAAAATTTGGGGTATGATAGATGCCCATATTTAATCTTCTTGGACCCGAAGGTGCGAATGGCGAAGGTATTCGGGCATTCAGGGTGCAAGTGGATTAAATATCAGAATACCCAAAATTTTGATGGTGGTTATGAATAGCAGTTTACTCATCCATCTTCTTTTGCTAGGTAATGATGCTTAGAAAAGGTAAACTTCCCCTCGATCCTGGTTTCCTACGAAGGAACTGGTCTCAGTTTCTGAAATAAACTTCCCCTCGATCTTGGTTTTCTACCAAGGAACTGGTCTAAGTTTCTGATGTAAACTTCCCCTCGATCCTGGTTTCTTACCAAGGAACTGGTCTAAGTTTCTGAAATAAACTTCCCCTCGATCTTGGTTTCCTACCAAGGAACTAGTCTTAATTTCTTGTGTCAATAAACTTTCTTGACAAGGGATGCTATGTGTGGCGATTTTCCTTCAAACTCCTCGCCGAATTTTCCTGGGGAGATGCCATTTGAGTGGAAAAAGTTTTGATGTCAGACTTGCTGGGGAACCCATTCGTCTGAGTTGTAGAGGTACACAAACTTCTCTGTTTGGAGACACCATTTGTCGATTCTACTGGGAAAACGAGTCTCTTGAGAGACTGCTTTCGCTTGGGGATATTGCATTATACTTTTCTCGGGATCTTCTCGGAGAAATGCCATATGATGTGATCCAATTTTGAGGGGCTTTCTCTGGGGATTTTCCTTAATCCGGGAAAGCGAATATATCATCTTCACTGGCGAAGAGTGATGTTTGTCGAAAGTTCTCTTGTTTCTCAGAGGTTCAAGTTATCAAAGTGGTCAAGGACCGTCTCTAATCCAGAGATAAATGGGAGAGAGATTACTTATATGATTCACTTCCTGATGAGGAAAGATCTGACAACTCGATTGAGAGGACTTTTATCACTAAGGGAGAAGACCGTCTGGAGTGATAGTGATGTGATATGAATATGCATGTAAAATAATAATGCATGATGTATGTATGTATATGCTGAAAAAACTGACGCGACATACAAATTAGAAGATGAACATGACTGGATACTCGGCCACAGCGGGAGATGAAAAGTATCACTAGTTCATGATAGCAATTCTGCCTTGCTTAGGAGAGATAGTCCCTGTGGGGAATACCGTTGGTCGGGCTTAGGAGATAAGAACTCTGCCGGTGATGTCGGACGGAACATTCGCATCTGACATTGCTGATCCTTCATTCAGGTGCCCTGGTTTAGAAGAAGTACTTTGATTATGCACTTTGAGGTTAGATTACTTCTAGAAAAGCGACCGATGTTCTTCTGATGTTCAACAGTCAAAAGAAATTGCCATCTTTATTTTAAAAGCAGAAAAAGTTTGACAAGTAAATTCATTTTTGTTTTATTTCAAGAATCGTTAATCATGTTAAAACGTCATTCTGTAAAGCTAAAACAAGTAAGAATTACAAACAAAAGCACAAGGGCTCAAATTTTATTGATAGGATAGAAATCAGCCAAACACATGATTTCAAAGAGTATGTGCAAAGTTAGAAAATGGTAATTTACAGGGAAAAGGGCTACGTTGAAACATAACGACTACTATCCTTCTACCAACTTTGAATTCTGGGTATCCTGAGCTTCTGTCGAAGATGACCTTGATCGAGATTTCTGACGGATGCTGTAACTGCTGCTGAGGGATTTGCCCCTTTGTTGAACGTAGTTACTTGCCATTATCCCTAATTTTTTCCTGGATTATACTTTTGAGATTTCCAATCCACCGGGATTATTTTTTATTATGTCTCTAATTTTTTCCTGGACCGGCCTTTCGGGTTTTCAGTCCACCGAGACGTTTTTTTTGGCAAAGTATTTCTTGACTACATCAACATTCGTGGGGTAGGAAAATTCTTCTCCATCCATGGTTGTGAGTCTCAAGGCGCCGTCTGAGAAAGCTTTCTTGACCACATAGGGGCCGTCATAGTTCGGAGTCCATTTGCCCCGGGAATCTGTGAGAAATGAATGTATCTTCTTGAGTAGTTTGAAGATTGGCGCACATGTCGCGGTCATGAGGAATATGAATCTGGAGATGTAGTTCAAACGTCCCAGGAATCCCCTTACTCTTTTTTCAGTTTTCGGAGAAGGCATTTCTTGAATGGCCTTGACCTTGTCAGGATCAACCTCAATTCCTTTCTGGCTGACGATGAACCCTAAGAGTTTCCCTGAACGAACACCGAATGTGCACTTGTTGGGATTCAAGCGGAGTTTGTACTTTCTCAACCGCTCGAATAGTTTTGATAGGTGGGTCACGTGCTCCTCCTCTGTTCTAGATTTGGCAATCATGTCATCGACATACACCTCGATTTCTTTGTGTATCATGTCATGAAACAGAGTTGTCATGACCCTTTGATAGGTTGCCCCGGCGTTCTTCAAACCGAACGGCATTACCTTGTAACAAAAGGTACCCCATGGGGTGATGAAGGAGGTTTTCTCCATGTCTTTCGGCGCCATTTTGATCTGATTATAGCCCGAGAATCCATCCATGAAGGAGAAAACTTTGAACTTCATTGTACTGTCAACCAGCATGTCAATGTGTGGAAAAGGAAAGTCGTCCTTCGGACTAGCCTTGTTTAGATCTCTGTAATCTACACACATTCTGACCTTTTCGTCCTTTTTCGGAATAGGTACGTTGTTGGCTAACCATTGAGGATATTCTGAGGTGGCGAGGAAACCCGCATCTATCTGTTTCTGTACTTCCTCTTTGATTTTGATGGCCATGTCCGGGTGAGTCCTTCTCAACCTTTGTTTTACTGGCGGACATTCTGATCTCAACGGTAGATGATGTTCCACGACGCTGGTATCCAACCCTGACATATCATGATAGGACCAAGCGAATACCTCGGGGAATTCTTTGAGAAGCTTTGTCAGGCTCTCTTTGGCAGTTGGACTGAGTAAAGCCCCAATCCTGATTTCTTTTCTCTCTTTTTTCGAACCCAAGTTTACTGTTTCCAACAGTTCTTTGTGAAGTTCAATGGACCTTTCCTCCTGTCTGAGTAGTCGGGAGATCTCTTCTGGAATTTCTTCGTCATTTTCTTCTACAGCCTCAAATACTGGGAACTCAAAGTTGGGAGAAGGCATTGGATCGTATGTTTCAACGGGGTTTAAAGCAAGCAATCTGCATGACGTGATGATTTGTTTAGAAGAGATAGAAGAATGCAAGAGTGTGTGCAGTGTTTTTTTTGTTACTGCTTATTTTTAGTATTTGTTTTGTTTTTTAGGATTACCATTTTCTAAGAAAAGCAAAAAGAGAAAACAACAATTAATGCGGAAATTACAGAACGACGTTATTTTATTTATGAACAAGTCGAATCTTGAAACTACAACCCTATAAAACAAAACTCTGTCGCTTTGGGCGAAGCGAAGAGGGAAAATTATAGAAGGTGAGCCCTATCAAAACATCCGTTTCACCTGGGCAGGGTGAAAGGTTAAAGTAAAGACGACAATTACTTTGACTTATGCACAATCTTTGGAATATCAACTGCGACCCATTGGCGGCGAACTCCTCGGTGAATCACAAAGTCTAGAACCTTCCTTGATTTGTCTTCTGAAATGACGCTGATTTCTGGTGGAGCAGGATCATTGGAATCTGTCTCCCAGGCAGAGTTGTCGTAGTAGGATTCCTCTGTTGTATTTTGCATAGCATTTGCACTCTCATGTAAATCTCCCCATCCAGTCGGCTGGATGTCTTCGAGCCTGATACGAGAGCTTTCGAGAGCGGTGAATTTGACCAAGTAGTCGAATTTTCCACTCGGTTGTCCCAAGGTGTCCCGCACTTCTTTGGAATTGGAGGGATAATCTCTTTCAATGATGTTGACCTCGGGAAAAGCGTAGTTGATGAATTCTAGTCCTACAAATGTTGTGAATTCATCGTCGTGCTGGATATTTTCAGAATACCCTGAGTGTTGATCCCATGACATGGTGGGGACGCAGGTATTCTTCTCAATGATGCTCAGCTGATTTTCATCATTCGGCTGATTTGCTTGCCCCGAGTTTCCTGGATATGGCTGCCAGATAGGCAGGCCATCCATCGGGCTGTAATAGTCATGGTCAAAGTTGTCTTTCATCAGAGTGTCCTCCTCTAATGAGTTTGGTGGAGCACGGCATCCTTCTGGATCACAATCTCCATATATCATTTTGACGTATGACCTTGGTATAAATCTCGGGCTCTGTGTAGGAAAGCAGAAGGGAGTCTGTATTTCATCCTAAGATGTATAACCGTCCTCGTTGAGATAGGACTTCCATTCTTCCTCTGTATCGGAGGAATCACCCTCGTTGATGGTATGTACTTCTTGAGTCACTGGGTGAAGGAAACCTCCACTGCGGAAGAAGTCCTGAATGGGATGAAAACTTTCATCATTGGTAGCAGTCTGGGTACAGGCCGCAGAAAAACCAAGACCCTTCTTTGTTTTATTGTCAGTAGGAATGACAAGTTTCCCCCATCCTGTTGTATTGGCATTCTCGACTGCTTTGATAGCATCTTTATACGAGGAAATCAAAGTTCCCTCTTCGGATTGATTGTCATTGTGTAGCGAAAGCGCTTGGAACTGGGTTCCGACTACCCCCTCTGGTTCTACACAAGTGGATGATGATAAGTTACTCACGAGCAAGGCTTGCTCTCCACGGACTGTGACGAGTTGGTCGTTCTGGACGAACTTTAGCTTTTGGTGGAGGGTCGAAGTGACTGCCCCAGCCTGATGTATCCAAGGTCTTCCTAATAAACAACTGTATGTTTCCTGAATGTCCATGACCTGGAAAGTGACTTGGAATGTGTGAGGACTAATAGTTATGGGAAGGTCGACTTCGCCGATAACCGTTTTTCTGGATCCGTCAAATGCTTTGACGACGACTTCGCTGGTTCTCATCGGAGGGCCTTTGAATGATAACTGCATCAAAGTGGACTTCGGCATAACATTCAGGGCTGACCCTGTGTCTACCAGTACGCTAGCTAAAGCATCGTCCTAGCAGTTGACAGTAATGTTGAGCGCCATGTTATGACGGCGACCCTTTTCAGGTAATTCCTCATCGCTAAATCCCAAGTTATTGCAGGAAGTGATGTTAGAGACAATGCTATCGAACTGTCTGATTGTTATATCCTGTTCCATAAAGGCTTGCTCCAAGAATTTCTGTAGAGCTTCCCTGTGCGCCTCTGAACTAAGTAACAGTGATAATACCGAGATCTTTGAAGGAGTCTGTAACACTTGATCAACAATGTCGTATTCGCTCCTTTGGATGAGCTTAAGCATCTCATCATTGTTTTTTGAAAGGTCGGGATCACTGGATTGACCGACTGGTGGATTGGGAACTTCTGTCTGAGGTTCCTTTTCTTTGTTAGGTTCTCCAACTCCTCTGTTGAACATTCGACCGCTCCGTATTACTCGACTGATGTCTGCAATATTCACGACGGAGGGTAATGGAATTTCCTTTCCATTCTAAATTGTTGTTGCACCGTATTTATAAGGGATAGCCTTAGTTGATTCATACGGTAGTGGTCCCGGTAGATAAATGATTATGGGAACCTTCTGATTTTTCTGACCATCATAAGTGCTTTTCGATCCGCTCCTGGTTGGGAACTCTCGACTCGTCAAGTAGAGGGATGATGGAACAAACATCCCCAGTCCTCTGATGACCAGAGATTACAACAACGTCCTCGATTTGATCAGCAAAATAATTGGCTGATCCAGAACCTGGCCATGGTTGAATCTCTTTGCGGTCTAATTGACTTTGAAGGTCTGCTCGCACGAGGTAGCACCCTTGATTATTCACTGAGCAAACTCCACACCGCTCATAGTTGTGTAGTGGCACCTGGCCACGTCCACTTTGAATACAGTGTAACCTTACTAGGTCTGTTTCTATCGACCGAACATCCTGACTTTGATATCTAGTAGGATTTCCGTTAGTGATACTAATTTGCTGGGTGTCTTCATCCATATAGATTGGAAGACACCAATGGTTCAACAAGTGCTGAAGTGAACCTTTGCACAACTAAAGTTGCAGTGGACATATTCCACTTGGTAACCTCTCTTTTTCTTCATTTTTAGTCCTACTCATTTGTTCATATTCCATTATATGTTATCCTCATACCCATGTCAAGGTTGCTCTCATAATACTTGTTTTGTGTATTTTTATATCTTCCATGCATCACATATAGATAATGTGTGTACATAGCCTATCACTATAGTTGGTAACTCTGTTGACATGGAATAGACATTATGCATCATCATTTGTTGTTGTTACTATGTGAGAAATATGGCTGGCCTCATGGTGGTGCGTGGCTAGGATGCTAGCCAAGGTTATGTTGGAACACTTATACTCTTTTGTGTTGGTGTGTCCATTGGTATTTCTTCATGAAGTTTGTCTCTAGTAGAATATGAACACAACTATGACTTGTCTTTGGCCTGGCATTTTTTGAACTAAGCTAGCTTTTTGTGCCTAAGTTTGATGTTGAACTGATGACTTATTAAAGTTGTGTAGTGAATATGGCTTGTTGTTTTAACCTGGTTATGATATGTTTCATTGTGTATGCTAAAACTGAGGTTAGGTGCTTAATCTTGTTTCAATATAGTATCTGATGCATATTAGTGTTGAACCACTGCAGCTTTGTTATTTATTCATGATAGGTGTGTAAGTTTTCCGAGAAATGAACCATCTGACCTAAACACTAAAGCACTTTGTTCACATTTGCTTATATGAGAACTGATAGGATTGTTTTTTTGATAACTGACTGCTTGTGTATGTGCCAGTTGATGTTTGGCTCTAAAAAATAAAAGTGGTTATGAACCCACTTTGACACAGTACCAAAGCTACACACTCTTTCACAACTGATTGTTCACATAGATGGCTATGCCATAAACACATACCTACTCTCATCATGATATGCCTAGCATTTAGGACATGCGTGTGTGACTTCGAGATACCCTTTTGATGTATGTTTGAGTTAGGAGTGATACCAAGCATTATGTTCATTTTGTATGCTTAAAAATCGGTCTTAATGTGCAGTTAGATTGTGTGAACCATTGTTATATCTTGCATTCACTTTATCAACTACTGTTGAATCTTTTGAAGTTTATGCCTGCTGACTTGTTTGGTGATATGTTGTTTTATCACTCAAAATAGGATAGATTGGGTATGTACACATCATACTATGTCCTTCATGCTATGTCTTGTGTTTTGGATATGTACACAAACCCTGAATTGTCAGTTGACATATTTCCAAGTTGTGAATATGCTTGATATACTATGTGCTCATAATGTGTGTGACAACCTGTTTTGAACCTGGTTCCTATGTGTGTTATATTGTGATTGTTATCCAAGTTGAGAGCAGCTATGCCATGCTTTGTGCTTAGGATTTGAGGTGTCATCTGATATATGTCTACTTTGAAATATGAAGATTATGGTTGAAGCTACATGTTCATAATAGACAGGGAAATTGATAGCATGTTTTACTGCACATGAACTATGCTTAGATCTGTTCTTTGTGTATTGCCTTTGAATCAGCTAGTGCTTTAGGCTAAACTGGTTTGTGCATGTGAAATTAAAGTATGAGCTATTTAGCATTGAAATTCTGGTATAACAGATCCCAGATGTCCTACATGATGTCGAGACATCTGGTCTGACATAAACAGCAAGGCAATTATAGACAATTAAATAAGTTGCTGAAAAGAAAAGTGCACACAGAATTTGTTCACCCTGTTCGGTCTAACAACCTATATCTGGGGGCATACCAAGCCAGGAAGGAAGTCCACTATTAGCAGTATTAAATAACAGACTCAATAATACCAGTTGACAATCTACTCACTTAATCCCTACCCAATGACCCTTCTACCTAAGTTCTCCCTAGGTAAGAGACTTCATCTCACTTCCAATCATCGCAATGATGTCTAGCAGTCAACATCTCAGTTACTGCATCAATAGCTTGATTTCCAACAACTCTCCAAACAATAAAAATAGAAGACACACTCTTATAACAATACCTAGACATGACCCTCATGACTAAGAACAATGCTTAGAGTTACTTAACAGCTTCCTCTAAGACCAATACATCTCTTACCTACAGGCTTAGAGATAAACATGATGACCATCCCACAAACCAGGTGGTTCATCAAACAACACAACCCTTATAGTTTACATGATGGTTGGCCTTTAAAACTAGGTTACAATGCTTCTATTTAAAACCTATTTCCCAACTGGATTTGGGCCTTCAAATCACAACAAATCAGCTGCTACAAATCTGCAAAAGATTCTGCTACTAAATAGATCTTCAATCAAATCTTTAATTAAATCTTAAATTAAATCTTCAATTAATCTCCATATCTTTTTGCATGAAAATAGTAACAATATCTGCTCAATATAAGATTGCAACAGAATGTATTTGTCCCATGATATTCGCCTGCAATCTCTCCACCATATCTTCTCAAAACACACTTAAACAAATGCAGCCCTAACAAAACATATCAGACTGATGTTCTGATGTTCTGTCAACTGATGTCAAGACATCAGGTTTAACATCAGCATACAAAACTACAACCCTTCTGAACTTAACATCAACTCAATGTTAAGAACTCGTGTTAAGACATCAAACATATGACATCATTAACAACACCATTGTTTTACCAAAATTCCAGCCAATACAAGAACTCAGAATCTCCCCCCTTTGGCTAATTTTGGCTAAAACAATCTCAGCCTACACCATAGATACCAGCAGAAAACGCCATACAAACTGCAACCAGCAGCAGCAACTCCCCCTCAAAACTGCAACCAGCGAAACAGCAACACAAACTACACATTCCCCCTCAAGCCTAGAACCACAACAGACAACTAGGCAACAACTAGGCTAACTCTCCCCCTTTTTAGCCACAATTGGACAAACTCTGAATCTGCCAACCAACATACTCAGAACAAAATCCAGACTCAGCAGCTACTACTGTACATTCTCTCCCCCTTTTTGGCCAAAAATTGACAACATTGGTGTAAATGTATACTTCTGATTCAATCCATTGACACACAAATCTATTGAACCAGGTCTAAACTGTCAAGTACACCATGAACTTCACCAGTAACACAATGTCACGACATCTTGTCTGACATTACAATCTGGATAAACCACTTTTTCCACAAAAGATCAACTCTCCCTATCTAAGATAACCAGTGCTCCTTTGCAAGAAGAACACCTTAAATGAATGGAAAACATAAGACTCATCTTCATGTCTTCAAGAGTGCACCCTCTGTTCAACACACCTGCTGAACGCATTCACAAAATGCTTAATCCTCAAACAATCCAAGTACCACACTAGTACATACAGAAGTTCTCCCCTTATATTTCACAACTGAGGCTCCTTGAACAGTACATCATAGTATTTGGAAAATCCAGGCACAGTCTTCATCCATCCAGTCAGGAATGCTTCACACAATCATCCACAAGTTCTGAAGCACACTCACAATTCCTTCCACTGAACTCTAAGTGAACTCCTCTTACTTAGAATTAATAACACACATCCAGACAATGTGACATCTCCCATCTACAAAGACCCTCACAAAGTTTTTCCAAAACTGCATAAAATTGTCTTCAGACTTCTCCTCAGAAGCATGTGCGCACATGATACAAACAATTAGCTTCACATGGCTAGAACCATTCATGTCCACACCAACATGCCATCCAACAGCCTAATGTCATAACATGTTATCTGACATTATCCCCTCATAAGAGGCAGCCAATCTCCACAGGCTTGATCAACATGCAAGCTTCACAATATATGCACCTTTGCTGCAGAATCCTTAGACAAGTACTCCCCCTGTCATGGTTAACTAATGCTCTAGATGGAGATGAACATTTGAGCACACTTTCTGAGCACATTCACATACTATACTTTCACTTTTGGAGAACACAACCAAGTATCCTGACTTATTTGACACTGCTCACAGACTCCACAAATTCTCTGCTTTACTGAGATCTAATCTCTTCAAGAGATACTTGTAGCAGAAGAAGAAACAACTCTCTAAAAAAAATGTTCTGATCAGATCACATCACAATCCCTCTACCATTACATCCACCAGTAGTTGTTGATACTAGTGAAGTCTTCAAAATTAGTAGTCATGCTTTGCCAGAACAAACTACTAAAAACAAGACCAGAATCTCCACATTCTAATTCACATAGCCAGAAACATCTCTTCTGACAAAAATGCTTGAGCATCCAACTCCACACACACACCCTTAATCATCTATCTTTGACATTTGGATCAATTGATGAATATCCATATTCAGACTTTCAAGCAATCAATACCTGATCTACTTCAGTCTTCTCTACATTCTCCTTCCAAAGCAGACCTTCTACTTCATCATTCTCCCGTATGATTAGGTAGATTCTCTTTAGATACAATGTAGGTAATCATCCCAGATAATGTCCTATTACAAGTTAGAACATCTTCCACACACCAAAACATCAACACCATGATTCTTGATATGCTCCACCAACTGGACTTACTCTAGCATAGTAATCCAAAGAACCAGAGGAATAAACTCTCATCCACCTTCAAGAAAAATAATCTCCTTGAGTTTTCAACTCATCACCCTTCAGCCCAAGAGTAACTTGTTCCAAGACAATCCTCAATAATAATCAGCTGCCACACTCTGATTATCTTGATTCATCGAATTCACTTTTGAGATCAACCAAATGCCACAGTTTGATCACCTCATATGAAAACTGCCAAATGCCACATTTTGACCTTTTTCGTGTTTGTCAGAACTCTCACAAAGATATCCTGATCCACCAAGGAAACCAGATCTTTAAGTCACATGTTCCAATTGCTCAATAGCAAACACACTTAGACTCCCTAAGCCATGGTCATGTAACATCTTCTCCTTCCTGCAGCTCCCGCAAACTGCCATGAGAACGGTCTTTTTGAAGCATCCTATTGTTCATTCCTGTAGATCACCCTATCAAAAGCTGATGTGCCACATCACCAATTGAGACTTCTGATGTTAAGCTAGATGTCAGAACATTATGTCACCCAACTGTTGAATTTAGCTCTACCTTCTGCCACTC
Source organism: Lathyrus tuberosus (assembly GCA_022829125.1). Lineage (NCBI taxonomy): Eukaryota > Viridiplantae > Streptophyta > Magnoliopsida > Fabales > Fabaceae > Lathyrus > Lathyrus tuberosus. The sequence continues at coordinate 2,785,640 of JALAZF010000468.1, read as the reverse complement.
AGAAGAACCTCCTCCCTTTGCAGAAACAGATTTCCATGCTCTCATAGACTTGATTCAACAATCAAGTTTGAGTAGACAACCTCCATCCTGCTTAGAAACTCCAAAGACTTCAAACCTACCACATCTGAATCTTCAGAAAATAAGTAGTCCAAGACTACCCCATAGCAATACTAAAGAAAGTCACTTCCGTTAGTAGAGTCGTCAGTAGAAAGCCAGAGATAACTGCCACTTATCCTCGACCTTCACAACCAGAGCAAACACCATGCTCCAAACCACTTAGATCAGAAATAAACTGATCCAAGCTGTAACCAACAAGATTATGATGTCTATATAGTATTCCGTCTTCATCTTCAATAGCACCACCATCTGGACAAGTCATTCACAATACTTTCTAGGAACAGATGCTAAGCAATAATCCCAGGTCAACACCTAGGCGACTTGTGAGAGAATGTAGAACCCCTCCCATGATTCTCCAAACCTCTGATGAAAAGATGTTAAAACAATTGACAGAACATCCTTAATCTTGTCTTTCAAGGATAATCAATTAAATACTTGTGAATATCACAAATAGCAATTGATCTTAAATCCCTGTGGTTTAACCCTTCTTCAGATTCTAGCATCTTCTGAATCTTCTTCATGACAACCATTCATACCACAAAAGCCTTCCAGGTTAGGTCAGTGTCTTGATCTTTCACTCCACCCTGAGCAAAGAACTGAAGTGATGTTTCAACATCAGTTCCGACATCAGTCTAAATCACATTAAACATCTACTAGGATTTGGAGACTACAACCATAGTAATCCACACATATCTCTTGCAGCGAACACACGAGAACATATCAACATCTGATCAACTTCCAAGATCAGACCAACAAAACTGCAGTAACTTGCATAACACACTCTTCCAGAAGCTTCTTCTTATAAGCACAAGGTTCAGACCTCTTGTCTAACTTAAGAGTGATAACATACCATAGACAATCTGCTACTTCCAATCCTTCAAGCCACAAAATTGAAAGAGCTCACGCATACACCAATTGACCACAGGCTGATTTACACTACTACTGCACACAAACTCTTGGATGCATTTCCCTATAAAGTCCTCAGACATTTTAGCTTTAACAGGGATCATCTCCTTCTCTTCTGCTAACAAGATTACTATCTTTTCTTCAACCAGCTCCAGCTGAGATGCTATGACATTATGAACAGCATCTCAAAAATTGTTCAACTTCACAGCTTCAGTGATCCTTCAAAACAGCTACAATCTAATAGGACTTTGACTCAGCATTTACCCTAAACTACTGATGTGTAGCGCGAAGTCGAGACATTAGGATTGACATATCAAGCTCAGCTTCTTTCTTGATGAAACTTCCTCCAGTTCATGATTTTGAAAATCAGAAACATGTATCTTCACAAGAGAATTCATCTTCAGATATACCAGAACTACATTGGACACCATAAAAATGCTTAAGAGATAACTTATCAAGATCTTCACTCCTGCATGAAAGATTTGACAGTGATACTCTTTTGCTTTGGCTCCACCCTCTTCTTTCATCATCAAGAAAATTGAGAAGGAAGGAATCAGTGTTCTGGACAGATTGGTCTTCAATACCTGATTTGAAATATATTCTTCTTCTGCTGAGGAGACCAAACTCTAAATTCTTTCCAAGAAAATACCTTCCTAAAGTCTCACCACCAGAGACACAAGAAACAACCAGGGTTACATCAGATACCATGCAGCGGAACACACAACAACTCCTCAACACTCTTCAGGCACTACTCAATAATCCTTGCACACCATCACCATAAGCCAAGTTCCAAAGAAAAGTTTGAAAATAAATCAAACTCACAATAGCAGTCCTCCACCAAAGCTACACACCAAGTCCATAACTCAGCAAAACTATCTTCTTTGCTCATGAACCAGAAAGTATCTTCCCTAGATCTCATCCAAAAATAGACAGGATGCCTGCTCTGATACCAATTGAAATTCTGGTATAACAGATCCCAGATGTCCTACATGATGTCGAGACATCTGGTCTGACATAAACGGCAAGGCAATTATAGACAATTAAATAAGTTGCTGAAAAGGAAAGTGCACACAGAATTTGTTCACCCAGTTCGGTCTAACAACCTATATCTAGGGTCATACCAAGCCAGGAAGGAAGTCCACTATTAGCAGTATTAAATAACAGACTCAACAATACCAGTTAACAATCTACTCACTTAATCCCTACCCAATGACCCTTCTACCTAAGTTCTCCATATGTAAGAGACTCCATCTCACTTCCAATCATCGCAATGATGTCTAGCAGTCAACATCTCAGTTACTGCATCAACAACTTGATTTCTAACAACTCTCCAAACACATAAAAATAGAAGACACACTCCTATAACAATACCTAGACATGACCCTCATGACTAAGAACAATGCTTAGAGTTGCTTAACAGCTTCCTCTAAGACCAATACATCTCTTACCTACAGGCTTAGAGATAAACATGATGACCATCCCACGAACCAGGTGGTTCATCAAACAACACAGCCCTTATAGTTTACATGATGGCTGGCCTCTAAAACTAGGTTATAATGCTTCTATTTATAACCTATTTCCCAACTGGATTTGGGCCTTCAAATCACAACAAATCAACTACTACAAATCTGCAAAAGATTCTGCTACTAAATAGATCTTCAATTAAATCTTCAATTAAATCTTCAATTAAATCTTCAATTAAATCTTCAATTAATCTCCATATCTTTTTGCATGAAAATAGTAACAATATCTGCTCAATATAAGATTGCAACAGAATATATTTGTCCCATGATATTCGCCTGCAATCTCTCCACCAGATCTTCTCAAAACACACTTAAACAAATACAGCCCTAACAAAACACATCAGACTGATGTTCTGATGTTCTGTCAACTGATGTCAAGACATCAGGTTTAACATCAGCATACAAAACTACAACCCTTCTGAACTTAACATCAACTCAATGTTAAGAACTCATTTTAAGACATCAGACATATGACATCATTAACAACACCATTGTTTTACCAAAATTCCAGCCAATACAAGAACTAACAAGCATTATGAGATTCATGTCTGTGCTATGATATAACAATGTCCCTCAACTTTTTCTCATGTTGTTGTTGAGTGATGGCATGTCATCCCTGCATATTTGAACTGCCACTTGACAAACACTTTCCATGACATATGCCTAATACCATCATGCCATGTGCTTTACTTTCAAGGCTTACTTGTCCATGACAGCCTGCTGTGGTAAGTTTGTTTTTGCAAGATATGTGTGACATCCCTTTTCATTTGATTTGTCTAGCATATAGGTATGCCAACTGCCAATTCATGTTTGTGCTCAACCTATTTGAACCAACTTGCATACCTGAAATTCATGATATGTGTGTCTTGCCTTGCCAAAGTTTTGTTTTTCCTATGTGCATGTCTAAAGCTCATATTGATACATCCTTATTCCTGCCATAGCATAAACACATGACTGGTCCCTCATGCTTACTCAATGTGCAAGATATGAATGTTTAATTTCAAAGTGTCCTCACTAATGCATGTCAGAATTAAGGAATGTTGACAAGCATCATGTTCAAATTGTGTGTCTGAGATTCTGTTTAATATGTGACTAAGTTATGTAGACCATTGCTATATCTTGTCTTTATTCTTGTATGTACATTTTTTTTTGCCAGCCCTTTAAGGTTCATGACTGCTGCTTTGCTTACATTGTTTCCTGACATGATTTGTTACTAAACTCAAATCACATTGTTAAGCCAAAACTGGTATGCACATTTTAGGATCCTTTGAGGCAGCGCATTATTACTTTGTGGTGTGCACAAGAACTATTTTCTTGACCTACTGTCTGCCCTGCACAATCAGTCAGTTTAGGTGCTGATGTTTTGATTTTTTTATCTTCCTATCTTTCCTCATATGCTCAAGCCTGCATCATACCTAGTCATGTATCTCCTAATAACATCATCATGCCACTTTTATTTCATACTTTGAATGATTGGTTTAAGAAAACTGTCACTCACTGGCTTAGGCTGTTGGCACCATTGCTATTGGATTTGAGATGTTCCAAGTTATCTTTTAAGGTTTCCAACTTGTGTAGATATTGATAAATGCATTAGAATACCATCAGCTGTTCTAAAACTGCGCATTTAGGGTGATGTTTCCATCCAACCTTGTTGGTTCTGGCTGTAGGCATAATGAGAATTTAATTCATTTCATCATCCTGTGTTGATCATTCGCTAGCTTATGATACATGGCACACTTGTGGTCTGGTGTTAACATACATGATGCTTGAACCATTGTACCTAATTGTTCATATAATAATCCATGCCATGTTTACTAAGGTTTGATTTGAAATGAAGTTTGTTTTTGAGAGAGGAAGGTGTAGAACCTGTCCAATAGGGTATGATTCCTCATGAAATGTTTTGGTTACCATCAAACTCATGTCTTCATTTTGTTTATGATGTTTGTAACTCTATTAAATTCTCCCCAAGTGAGACTAGCTCTTTAGCTCTCCTCCTTAACCCTCTTCATCCTCAATACCTTTCCAAAGGAAAGTCTTTCTATTGACCTCAAAGTCGTAGACACCTCATTACCAGCTTTGACCTCATAGTCATAGCCACCCCCCTCCTTGACCTCATAGTCATAAGATATCAGCCTTGACCTCATAGTCATGGCCACCTTCTCTGTGACCTCATAGTCATAGAATACTTTCCCTTGGCCTCATAGTCACTCAGTCCTATAACTTAGAATTAAGTTAGAGTTCTTGGACTCTATGTGAACTCATCGTCTTGAGTATTCACTTCCCCCATCATAACTTAGACTTAGAGAGTTTCTTAAACTCTATATGAGCTCATACTCATTCCCCTTGGAACTTTGGCCATAGTCAATGGTTCCTCGAATTCACCCTTAGTTAGGTGAACTACGGTTGCTCTGATTCTTTAGTCAGATACGTAGGCACAAGATGCGACGTCTTGGCGAGCAAACTTAGTGTACATACCCCTAGGTCTTTACCTTTACCTTAAGCAGGTATCCTTTAGCAAGCAAACATAACATAACACAAACATAAACAAGAGGTTCCTGTAGAGTACTACAGATATTAAGGGTGCTAATACCTTCCCTTAGTATAACCAACCCCCGAACCTTAGATCTCCCCCCTTTAGGTTTTCTCGATCTTGAACCTTTCCTTTGGATAAATCAAAGTCGGTGGTGAATTCAAAGAAATGTGATGCAAGTTAATCAATAGCTTGTTATTCGATTCTCACCGCAACATAATGTAATTAAATAATTCAATTAATTAAAATTGATTAATAAAACTAAATGATTGGAATTATGTTAATCAATTAATTAAGCTAATTAAAATTAATTATCAAAATTATTCGATTAAGTCAAATAATTAAGTTAATTTAAATTAATTAGAAAAATTAAATGATCAAACCAAACTCAAAATTTATTTAGTTAATCTAATAAAAAACAATAAACAAAAGCGAGCATAAAAATAAATCGAATCGAACACAATAAAATAGAAACTTATTAAATCACACTAACTGTAAAAAGTAAAACAATATTTTGGTAAAACACAAATTAAAATGGTGAACACTCCGATACCCTTGAATTTAATTGGGTACCGGTACCCACATCAAGTGAAATAATTACAATCAATGCCATGTCATTTTATATATATTTATTATTTAAATATAAATTAATATTTTAAATCAATTTGCCTTAAAGGTATTGGTATCCAACTACTTATCATGGGTATCTAAGAATTTGTTAAAGATAAACACTCCAGTACCCTTGAATTTAGTTGGGTACCGGTACCCACATCTAATGAAATAATTACAATCAATGCCAAGTCATTTTTTATATATTTATACAAAATTCATTAAAAAAATTAAATCAAAACAGTAAAAAGTATATATAATTTATAAAAAAAGTTAAAAAAAATATACATGTATAACTAAAACTTAAAACAGTAAAAATATAATAATATGTTTACCATAATAATATACAATATTTTAATATATAACTTAAAACGTAAAATTTAAACTATAAAGTATATAGTTAAACTTAAAAAATAATGTAGAATTTTTTTTAGGCTTAAATGCACTTTTGGTCCTCCTGTTTTGTTTTTTCACAGTTTTAGTTCCCCTATTACAAAACCTGCGATTTTGGTCCCTAAATTTTGATGGTCTTTGCAATTTTGTGGTTCCCTCCAATTTTGATCCAACTGTTCATGCACTGTTCATGTACGGTCCATGTACGGTCATGCACTGTTCATGTACGGTCATGCACTGTTCATGTATGGTTTTGGATCAAAATTGGAGGGGGACCACAAAATTGCAAAGACCATCAAAATTTAGGGACCAAAATCGCAGGTTTTATAATAGGGGGACCAAAAGTGCAAAAAATCTAAACTAAGAGGACTAAAAGTGCATTTAAGCCTTTTTTTTAATATAACTTGTTTTTTTTTTTAACTACTAAAAAACTCAGTTTTTCAAAAAAATTTCCAAAATGACATGGTTTGGTAGGGACCAATAAGGGTGGCGCCATTTGAAATGGCACCTCAGTTAGAGGCCCTAAGCCATTTCAAATGGCGCCTTAGGCAATTGGAAAAAGCTCATGAGGAGGAGCCATTTGAAATGGCGCCTCAGGGCTTTCTTTTTTTTTTTAATTTTTTTTTTAATTTTTTTAAAATTTTCTTTTTTAATATTTTGTGAAATTAAAAAAAAAACCTTTTTTTAAATAATTTAAAAATTCTGAATTTAATATTTAATTAGTAATATTATACAGCTGGATTACGGTAGCGCCGTAGGCGACAACCCTCGACTATTGGGGACATATGCTTTAAAATTAGTTACATGCAACGGGGCCATCGCTGATACGCCAGGGCCATTTAAATAGGCATGATCATTGAATTTTTTTGTCAAAATATTGTACCCACCATTATCTATAACATTGTGATCTATTTATGACTATTCTATTTTGATTTTTACTTTCAAATTAAATAAAACATTAAAAAAAAATTTAAAAATGTTTTTTTTTTTTTAATTTCCAAAAAAAAAAATAACACACCTTGAAGCATCTGTCCCTAATAGTCGGGGGGGTTGTCGCCTACGGCGCTATCGTAATCAAGCTGAATAATATTACTAATTAAATATTAAATTCAGAATTTTTAAATTATTTAAAAAAAAGTTTTTTTTAATTTAACAAAATATTTAAAAAGAAAATTTGAAAAAATATTTAAAGAAAAAAAAAATAATAAAATAAAATAAAATAAAAAAGAAAAAGCCCCGAGGCACAATTTCAAATGGCTCCTCCTCAGGAGCTTTTTCCAATTGCCTAAGGCGCCATTTGAAATGGCTTGGGGCCTCTAATTGAGGCGCCATTTCAAATGGCGCCACCCTTATTGGTCCCTACCAAACCATGCCATTTTGGAAATTTTTTTGAAAGGCTGTTTTTTTAGTATTTTTTTAAAAAAAACAAGTTATATTAAAAAAAAATTCAATAATGTATATATTAATATAAAACTTTCTTACAGTATGTTAACTATGAAACTTAAAAAATATATTAATAAAGATTAACACCTAAAGGAGGTACACAAGTAGCTATAAAACCTTAAGAAAACTAATAAGAAAAAACTGCTGTATATAAGAATGGGAGCAACATATTACAGAGACAAATTTGTTATAACACATTCAACAATCCAAAACAAAAAACCTGCACAACATAACCACATAGCTGTAAATGAAAAAAAATGCACCATAATAACAAGCACACCGAGTTGAAAGCGAGCATTTTGGATAACCACAATACCACATATGCAGCGAATAACTTAATGGAAAATGGTTACGACAAGCACATGAATAAACTGAACCGAAACAACAACGCTAGATGTAAGCACATGGAAGAATTTGGAATCATTACCAACGTGCGGAACGTTACCGCGGAAGGATACGGATCAATACGGTTTTAAGTTGTTTGTTGTTGCGAGATGTTGTTGGTAATCGACAGTAACGAAGAAACAATTTCGGTTGTGACTGTTGTGTGTTGCCGTTAGGACGTGAGGTGTTGCAAGGTGATGGATTGAGTTATTGTAGAGGTTGGTGTTTCTATGGACGAGCTTGTTCAAAAAATGAGAGAGGTTTTGTTTGATGAATAGATAAATATGATGAAGTTCATGGATAAACAAGGTTGATATGAAAATGGTGTTGTGTATGAGGTAGAAGACAAAGTGGTCTCTCTCTTCTATTTTTAGTGTTGAAGTTTGAAGATGAAAGGGTGGTAAAGGGAGTGTGTTACCATGGTTATTTGTAGGAGATTGAGAGTGAAGTTTATGGTTTATGTTAGGATTTGGAGATGATTTTAGTGTTAAAGAAAAAGGTAGAAATGGAAGTGGTTGTTAGAAATATGCATGAGGTTGTGTATGATAATATTTTTGAGGAGAAATGAAGAATATAGTTATGTGGTTCACATGGTCTATTGAAGGAAAAAAAATGCAGGTTTGTGTGATGTAGAATGGAGAGAAGATATGTGTTTGGTTGTATTATTGAAGCAATGCAATGAGGTCTCTTTATATAGAGACTTGGTTTTGGATAAAATGAATTCATTGTTTAAAGGATATTGTTTTATGTCCAAAAAGATGGTGAAAGGTACAAGTAGGTTGACATTCACTCGTGATTGTACAAGTTGGTTCTGATGTGTAGAGCAAATCTCCTTGAATCATGGAAAAGGTTTGATTGATTAAAGTAAGTTTTCATGCAATGCATAAAATAGTTCAAGGTGACATGTTGGATCAAGGTTTTCTATGGTGAATAAAGATCAAATGTTGTAGGATTTGATATCAATATGAAGATCTCATATGATACTACATGTTTCATATTGATCATGAGTCTTGGAAATGCTTGGAAAGTGCCCAAAAGTGGCCCCAAATTCACGTAACCAAATCTGCCTAGTACTTAGAAAAAATTATGGTTTGGACAATCAGCTCTACCATGGCTACTTCTCCTATTCGAAACTTCATGCTCAAGCAAAAGAAATTTATGCTCTTTGTACCATTAGAAAGAAGACATAATATAGTACAACTTTCATGTTGATCACTTGAGGAAATTCAACTTGCATAATGAAAAAAACTGGCCATCAAAATTGAATCTTTCAGCTGTTTGACATTTAGAAAAATTCTGGATATTTTGGTAATTTCAGCAACTTGAAAATCTCAACTTTGGCAATTCAAAACTTTCAATCCTCATGAGCTTTTGATCCAATTCTTCCACATTTGTTGAAGTATGAAATGTCATCTTTAAATACACCCCTTGGGCATGAAAAGCAGTGGCTTAAATTGATCACAAATGGGTCATAAAGTCTTGCACTTGATAAGGTGAAAAACTTAAAAAAAATTCTAAGTGTTTGGATTTTCAGCAAATTGAAAAATCCTAACTTTGAACATCAATAACTTCCACTCCAAGAAAGCTTTAAGCTTGTAATTTTCATCAAATTGAATTATCAAATGCCATCTTTAAGAGGAGTCCTCAAGTGTCTTCATTGGATGCTTGAGGAAGAAGTTACAACTTTGGAAAGTTAGTCACTTGATCATGCATTTCCATAACTTTGAAAAATTCCAAAACCCTAGTTTTAGAACTTTGAATCTTTTCCTTAATTTTTTTTATTAATCATGATCCAATTCATTTATCTTCCATATTTCCATGATTATTGACTTGAGGATGTCATGTTTGACCAAAAAAGTCAAAAGTCAAACTTTGACTTTGATCAAGTTGACTTTGTATCAGATGAATCAAAATCTTGCAATTGTCAATGAATCCAACATCTTGAGTTATTTAGATCATGTGAGGGGACTTCAAAGATTTATTTGAAGGTCTTGAATCATGTTCCTAAGCTTGGGATCATGTCTTGGTCAAAAGTCAATATCCAGTTGACTTTGACCAAAACCTTAAATTGGGGCACTTGGGAGATTGAGGCTTGATGATCTTAAATTGATGCAATCTCAAACTTTGATTGTTGATAAAGGGAAACCCTTGATCCATGAGTGAGATATTTTAGATGTTAATGAACACCACAAGCCTTGATTGATTAACCATATGGTCTTCTTACTGCTATGTGTCATACCCCAAATTTTGACCACTAAGATTTCCCATCATTGTGCAAATCATCATCACAATGTGGATGAACTATCATGCCTCATCAAATGCCTCAAGGAGTATTGAGCATTCACTACAATCAAAATTAGGGTTTTAAGCCCTCTCAGAGCCTTAGACAAAGGATCAATCAAGGAATGACATGATCTTCAACTTGTCTAACCTCTCAAACATCCACAATGGATCAAAAGGACTCCCACTTCAAGGATTAAGCACAAGGCTGCTCCCTTCTAGGTGGATCAAGCCTCAAGATCGCCAGTGTCACCAAATTAGGGTTTTGGTCGACCGGGGCCTCCAGATGGAAAATTTCATCTTGGCACAAGCCAAAGATCCAAAACACAACCTAATGTACTCCATGGAACCTCATGGACCCATCTATCAAGTTAATTTTGCCTCAGGGGATGCATACATCAAAAATCAGGAATTAGGGTTTCTTGACCTAATTCACCCCTAAGTTGACTTTTAGGGCAAATCAAGAGCCAAGACCTCAAGAGAGGGTTTGAGGGTCTCTAATGAACTATATTGATCCATTTGGAACAATGGATTAATCCAAGAAGCTTGAGCAACAAGTCTCATTTGCATCTGCACCACAATTAGGGTTTCGCGAGGAAAGTCAACTGTAACTTTGACTTTTGACCAGGACATGCTCCCAAACCCTAGGAAATTCCCCAATATACCCTATGACACCGATGGAACATGTTTATCAAGTTTGATTTAGGTCAAGGACATGATTTCCTGAAGAATTGCACAGTTTGGAATTCATCTGATAAAAAGTCAACTGTGCACAAAAGTCAACTTTGACTTTTTGAGATTTTTCACCAAAATGTATTTTTAACCCTAAAATGATGTTAATGTATGATTTGAATCATCATTCATCAAGAAAAATCAAAGAAAGTTTGATAACTTGTAAAAGGGGTAACCATAAAACTTAGAAATTTTTCTAAGTTATGGAAAAAGTACCACTAATGCACTAACTTTGGAGGATCATAACTCCTAAACCACATGGCCATTTTTTCTCATCCAAAGATGGATTTGTAGCCCTCATTACCCTCTACAAAAACTTCAACTAGACCTAAGGCCAATTCATTAAGGATTTTGAGTTATGGAGTGATCAAAATCAAGAAATCACACTTTGTTCCAACACTTAGTGAAAATTTCACTAAGTCAGATTTTGCTTCACTTTTTGCCAAATGTAGAGGGATTTTTCACTTGGAATCAAAAGAGATCAAAACCAAACTTGTTCAAACAGTTGTTGTATCATGTAAGGGCTTTCCAAAATGGCCAAGAACATTGCCAAATTCAACTTACACCTTGAGATATGACATTGTCAAGTTGCCTTGCTGAAATCTGTCAAAGGCAAGGCAGAATTTACAACTTTGCTCGATTTTCCAAAATCAGCCAAATTCGAATGCTCCTATCCACTTGGACACATCTGAGGATTGAATCTAAAGGGGACAATCACTGAGCCAAGCCTCCAAAGTCCATGGAACAAGAAATAGCATGTTGAACCTAGAATGGCCAAAATAGGGACAAGACTCCAAATTTGGATTGAAGCATTCAATGGAAGCATCAAGGTGGCATGGACTGAGCCATTCTCATCTGAAATCAGTCAAGACTTATCCAAGACCAAGGGAACCAAAGCTCTGTGCCCTAACCTCTAGTCAATGGCTAGAGGAGACTTGGATTTTCATTTGCCAACATTGGCCAAACCTACTTACCAGCTGCCATTCACTATTCCTTATAAAACAAACTTGCTCTACTATAAATAGAGCTCAATTGTGATCAGTTTGAGTACACCAAAGCCATCTAACAGATGCTTTCCTCAAAATCTCTTTCTCTTGGCAAAAATGCATTTCTTAGCAAGGTAGCTATCGGGTTTTGAGTTTGAGAGTTTTTCCAATCAAACCAATCACTCACACACCTCACATACATCACATATGAGCTTATCAAACACTTAGATCACTTCTGAAACACCAATTTCACAAAATCACCAGCTGGTTGCTCAAATTTTCAATCAAGTTGCAGCTGAGGTACCACAAATTGATCCAGCCAATTTCAATCAAGTCCAACCATTCAAACACTCTCCATAGGGTGTAGGGAAGCTGTTCAGATCATCACCACTCATCTGTAACACCTCCAAATCAAAAATCACATTGCACTTGCTGTCACGGCCTAGAGGTAAGCACATACTTTGTCATCTCTCAATCTATGCATATTTCCTTGCACAATAATTTGGCCATATGTTCATAATCATGCATGGAATATTTCCCCTCAATTAATTGCATTGTTTGAATCGTGTATCAAAAATCCTAGCCTTCATGCAGAAATTAGGGTTCTTGAGGTTTCTTCGTGATTTTTTGTTGTATGTTTAATTTAAATGAAATTAATTGACATAGACATGATCGTGAGGTTGAGACGAGCATAATGATATGTGGATTGCATGATATAATCAAGTATTCAGTGAGATTGAGGAGAAAACGCAAATCAGCCAAACCCAGAAAAACGCGCGTGTTCTTGCTTGTGTTCTTGGCGCTTTTTTCACAAATTCAAATATTTGAATTTTGTGATTTTGTTTAATTGATTCAAAAATTAATTCCTCTCTGAGTTTTAATGATTTTGAGTTGATTCTTTTTTTAATAATTCGCAAAAATGTTAAAATATTTTATTTTATCAAAAAATCCCAAAAATATTATTTATTTCATATAATTGATATTTTTGCAAAGAATTAATATTTTAATTGTTTTTGACATTTGAAATATTTTTTCTACATTGATTTTGAACTTTTAATGCTTTTTAATTATTTTGTAGGTCAATACTTAATTTTTGAAGCATTAATCCAAGATCACAATTTGTTTTCCATATGTTAAACAATTTTGATCATTTTAATAGAATTTTTTATTCAATTAAATACATTTTTTGAAAACAAATTAGGGTTTTGGATTAATTCAACCCTCATAAATCATTTTCAAAACACTTTGGGCCTCTTGAGAGAGTGTAAGACCCAACCCACTTGTACAGAAATATTTTGGGCCTCATTCGTTGTATAAGTCCCTCTGTACATTTTCAAATAAACGGCACGTTCATCGCCTTTTGAAAAATAACCCTGGGCCTCTCCTTGAGCTATAAGACCCATTCAAAAACACTTTGGGCCTCTAATAGAGTGTAAGACCCAATCTCCTTTTAACCAAACCATTTTGGGCCTCACTTATTGTATAAGTCCCTCCGCGTTAAAAGAAAACCTCGGCACGATCGCCATTTCAAACGGAAAAATCATCTGGGCCTACCCTCGTGTTATAAGCCCTACTCTTTTTCTTAAAACTCATTTGGGCCTCCATTGGAGTGTAAGACCTATCCCTTTGTACAGAAAACATTTTTGGCCTCAGTCACTTGTATAAGTCCCTCTGTACAAATCCAAACAGTGCAAAACCCTGGGCCTCTCCTTGAGTTGTAAGCCCCAAAACTTTCTTTTTCAAAGCACTTTCTCCTTTGATTTTGAATATACTATTTTTTTCAATCTCTCTTTGTTGAACAACTGACCAAACAGCATAGAAGCTCTACAACCGAGTAAGTGGTTATTGCTTTCATTTACCGCTTTCATATACATATAACTGTATTGTGGGGCTGTTTCGCTGTAAATCTTCTTTCATAAACTCATATCAACTGTGTAATAATAGTATAGATATTTAGAGTTTCCCCGGCAACTACGTCTAGCACTAGGTAAAGCCGTTTCGATCACTCTTAGAAATAGTCTAAACTAGATCCCCATAGGATTACCAGACACAGTCTTCCCTCCTCTTGGGGTTAAACAATATGGAGACATGAAAGGCAGCATTCTCTGTGAACCCTTTCATAGACTGTCACTCATAGAAGTTGTCAAGAAACTCTATTCCCTAGAGATGATCTTTTCTCCGTGAATGGCATCTCTTGAGTTTCTTCCAAATTCTCGGACTTTCCTGGCTTGATCTATTCTCGGTGAATGACATGTCTTGAATTTCTCGGGGTTTGGGGACCCACAAGCTTCTTAAAAGCACTTGTCAAGAAACTCTACTCCCCAGAGATGATATTTTCTCCGTGAAAGGCATCTCTTGAGTTTCTTCCAAATTCTCGAAGTTTCCTGACTTTGATCTATTCTCGGTGAATAGCATTGCCTTGAATTTCTCAGGGTTCGGGGTCCCACGTGCTTCTTAAAAGCATCGGCCTCCTCTTGGGCATCGTATAAGGACCCACAGGCTTCCTAAAAGCAACCCCGCCTCCTCTTAGGCTTAGTACAAGGACCCTACGGCTTCTTAGAAGTATTCACAGCCTCCTCTTAGGCTTCGTATAATGATCTCTTCCTCCAGGAATGATAGCCTCCTCTTGGGCATCGTACAAGGACCCGTCGGCTTCTTAAAAGTTTCCCGCCTCTTCTTGGGCTTCGTACAAATTGTCCTGACGACCTCCTAGAGGTATAGGAACAGAACTTAGTCATTTGCATAGAACCGTCCTTTCATAGAGTCTACTACTGTTTCTCAAAGCATAATACAAAAGATAAAACTCTCGACTTGGACAGTCTAACTTCCTTGAGTCTCAAAGACATTCTCAAGTGGCCCCTTCGTTAAATAGGAAGGAAACCCGCAGACTCGGACAATCTCAATACCCTTCGGATTTCCCGCTTCCTTAAAGAACAGGAATAACCCGGATCCTTGAATCAAATCCATGAGTACAGTGTTGCTCATATAAGAACTGATTTTCTCTTTAAAAATCAGTATATTGGATCTGTCACTCAACTGAAATAACATTTACCTTCTCTCTCGGGCTTTGTACGAGACACATAAGAGACTCCCTCGTTGAGTCAATCACCCTTTTCGCCTCCATCTCGGGCTTCGTACGAGATACAAAAAACTCTCTTGTTGAGTCAAATAGCCTCCATCTTGGGCTTTATACGAGATACCAAAAGATTCCCTCGTTGAGTCAAAACCTTTTAGCCTCTCTCTCTCGGGCTTTGTACGAGACACATATTAGCCTCCTCTTAGGCTTTGTGTAAGAAAACCACTGGTTAATCCAATTAACCTTTTAGCATCGAAATTGTGCCTCGTTCACAGTACACAAACATCAACAACTCCTTCCCCTTCATCTAATCGCTGTAAGCGGCAAACCTCTGGATCATCTACATCCATGCCACTGTCCCTCTTTTAGCATGAGCAATTCCTAAGGAAAGATGGCATTGCTCTACACTGAGTTAAAGTCTTCTCCTTCAGTTTAAAACCCCCTATAAAGGAAATTATGGCATTGCCAGATTCACATATCCCGGTTAAAGTAATTCTCCTTTATAAAATAGTTGTGACATACAACCCCCTCTTTAGAGATGACAAATTCTCTCTAAAGTTGAGACCTTCGGCTTCATATCTTGGGCTTTGAACAAGATACAAATCACCTTTCGCTTCACGTCTTGGGCTTTGAACAAGACACCAAAACAACCATTTCCTCCCATAGAATAGGAGGAACTATGAACGCTCTGATTTCCCTGTTTCGGTAAACGGGAATACGTAGGCATAAGATTGAAAGAAAAATCTTAGCGAGCACACTAAACAAAAAACCCAAACCCCCATACTCCCATATCAAAAGTAATAATTCAAAAAGCATCAGTCCTAACATCCTAATCCTTGTTCCCCGCTAGAAACCTTCTGTCTAGATAGAAATCAGTATTGGCGAAAATACAAATAACCAGTACAAAGGCCCCCCCCCCCCCACATTGATAGCATTCGTAACCTAACAGACCGCTGTTTAAACTCAGTATGCAAAGCAGGGTTAATTGGAGACATCTATTTCCTTTCCTTTATCAGCTTTAATAGGATAAAAAATGAATCGACCTGTAGTCAAAGCTCAAACCGCAGAGAGCGACCAGCGCTTAAGAACCACGTCCAAAATCGCTCGCTACAGAAAAAATGGCGCCCACCGTGGGGCCAATTCAAAGTTAGATCTAGGCACGGTCTTCCTTTTCTTTTCACCTCTTGTGTGAATACCGCAGATTGGGGCTTCCGCCGGGGAACCCATTTTCTGTCAGGAATATAGGATTCATAGCTTTAAAGGTCTAGGATGTTTAGGACAAATATATATACTGCTTTTCCTAATTGCTATACAAGTTTATTTTTCTGCTAATGGGAATGCGGGTGATGCCGTATGTGGAAAGAATGAGTATACGCTTAAGATAAGTGATGGCGACGGGGTCGACCATCAACCTCAGTGGAGGCTGACCAACGCAACTCATTCTCTCACCTAGACAATGGGCCGGTTGTTAAGTCTGAGAAGCTGAGGAGCCAAACCCTTTCGTAGTGCGGAAACTATCGGAAATAGTTGTTACGTGATACTACCCTCATTTGAGGCTGGTGATCTATTCTCGGTGAATGGCACTTACTCTAAGATTGCACTACAACTCGCTGGCGATCCGCTTGTTGTTTTGCTTTCCTGGGAGGAGCTGGTGATAATGAGTACAGGTACAAAAATCACCCTAGTATAAACCTTTGAGGATGGGTAGAGCCTTGACTCCCTGACAACGACCCTTTGACCCCATGTTTTTTCTATGTTTTTGTGTGCTGCATTCATGCATTCATTTAATAAAACATTAAAACATTCAAAAAATTCTTCTCTTCTAGTCTTTCTGTTTTTCAAATTAAACTAAGACTGTGATTGCAAATATCAGAGAAAAGGATTGTACCAATGGATTTCGGTAGAAGGAGAACTCACCAGTATACCTTCAAGGTTCCAAAACTAGAGGATTTGAGAAGGTTGGCTAGGATGATCACTAACCAAGAGGCTTTCAGAGCCAAGCACAGAGGTTTGCTACCACTGTTAAGAGTCCATGTGATTGAGGGAATCATGGATGCGCTCATTCAATTTTATGATCTGGTTTATCACTGTTTCACATTCCCGGATTACCAGCTCGCACCAACGCTGGAGGAGTATTCTCACCTGATCGATCTACACATTACAGATCGAGCTCCATTTTTTAGACTGGAAGAAATTCCAAAGAATCAGACTATTGAAAGAGCAATTCATTTGGACGAGTCTTAAGTTAGGACTCACCTAATCACTAAGGGTGGCATCCAAGGTTTGCCAGCCCAGTTCTTGACAAAGAAGGCCCTATATTTCGCCAGTATAGGAAACGTGACTGCTTTTGAAAGCATCTTTGTCTTGCTTACCTACGGGTTATTTTTGTTTCCCAACATCAATAACTTTGTCGATATTAACTCAATTAAGGTTTTTCTCATTGGAAATTATGTGCCGACTTTGCTCGCAGATGCGTATCATTCTGTACACTTGGGGAATTTGTACAGTGGAGGGGAGATCACATGTTGTGTACCTCTGCTTTACAAATGGTTTATCTCTCACTTGCCAAAGTCTGCTGCTTTTTGGGATTGCAAGAGTGCCTTACGTTGGTCGCAGAAGATCATGTCTCTTACCAACTTTGATATAGATTGGTGTAATAGGATTTATGATGGAATCAGGATCATTGACCGTTGTGGAAACTTCCCCAACGTACCCCTTATAGGAACTAAAGGAGGAATCAACTACCATCCGGTATTGGTTCGCCGTCAATTTGGATACCCGATGAGACACATCCCACTAGGTGTTCATCTGGAAGGTCTTTTCTTCAAGGAAGGAGAAAGTGACAAAGCACTAAAGATGGAAATAGTGCACGCTTGGAAGCATGTTCATAAGAAAGGACGAGAGTCTCTAGGAAAACCAGACTGTGTCTCGGTGGAGCCTTATCTCCATTGGGTACAAACTAGAGCTCTCAAGTTAAAGATGCCTTATCCTCGTTACAGGATTCTTCCGCCGAGGGAATCTGTCATGTACTTCATGACGGAAACTGAAAAGCTTCAGGTTACTCTCAACAAAGTTCAACGGGAGAGGAGGTCTTGGAAGAACAAGTACCGCACCCTCGACGTAGAGTGCATCAAAATACAGCAATTACTGAAAGAAAAAGATGCTCTGATTGAAATTTTGGAGCAACATGCTGTAGATAATCAAGATGACCAAAGGAATTTGCTCGCTCCTTTCACCTGGCAAAGGAATGACAACCCGACAACGGCCCAAGAGCCCCGGTCAAAGAAAAGGAAGATACCAGAATCAACACCTGATTTCTCTTCAGAGAGGACTCGGGACCCATTAGCTTAGGTTTCTGTTTCTGCACCTTGTAATCTACTGTATTTCCATTTCTGTAATCCTTTGAATTTCAATAAAAAGGGGTTTCCCCACTGTTTGATATTTACAATCTAATTGTCGAAGTTTGTTTTGATTAAACCAAAAAAAAAAGAACAATTAATATAATCATTGCATTCATCATTCTCACATCGCGTATTCTTCTTCCCTACGAATCTCACATTTGTGTCTCGGTTTTAGAGTCAAACTGTCTCATTCGTACAATACTCGGGCCAATCGTCAAAAAAGGATGGATGATCTTGAGGAAGAAAACAAAGAGTTGAAAGAAGAGATCGACGCTCTGAGAGAGGATATGAGAAAGCTTCGTAACGACATGCAAGCCATGGCAGAAGCTCAGCTACAAAGAACTGTGATCTCAGAGATCACCTCAACGCCCGTAGCGGAGAGGTATGATCCTAGGTATCAAATATCGAAAGATCGTCCTTGGGGCATGCCTGTTAACTATATC
Source organism: Lathyrus tuberosus (assembly GCA_022829125.1). Taxonomy (NCBI): domain Eukaryota; kingdom Viridiplantae; phylum Streptophyta; class Magnoliopsida; order Fabales; family Fabaceae; genus Lathyrus; species Lathyrus tuberosus. The sequence continues at coordinate 2,766,817 of JALAZF010000468.1, read as the reverse complement.
CCGGAAGGATATGTTCCGCCGATCACTGAGGATCAGGGAATCACAACAGAAGCCGCTGGGCTTGAAGGTTACAAACTTCGGGAAAGCGAAGATGCCAGGGGCATACTGAAGACTCCTGAAGGTTACAAACTTCGGGAAACGCCAAGACTCACTGCCGTAGTCACGGTACCACCCCCTGTGGTGCACACTGTCCCGAAAGGACAGATTCCACAGACACCTTATGGTAAGAAGGAAACTATGTTTGACAGGATGGATGAATTCCAGGAACAGTTCTTAGAAATGCAGAAAGAACTGCAAGCCATTCGCGGTCAGGATCTATTTGGAAAAGACGCCGCAGACCTCTGCTTGGTCCCCAATCTGAAAGTTCCGCACAAATTCCAAGTGCCCGACTTTGAAAAATACAGGGGTAACTCTTGCCCTCAGAGCCATCTGGTGATGTACGCGCGGCGCATGTCAGCTCAGACGGAGAATCAGGACCTACTGATTCACTACTTCCAGGATAGTTTAACCGGTGCCGCACTCAAATGGTACATGGGTTTAAACCGTACTATGATTGGTACATTCAAAGATCTTGGTACTGCCTTCGTCCAACAATACAAATACAATTTGGACATGGCACCCGACAGAGATCAACTCAGATCAATGTCACAAAAGGATAAGGAAACCTTTAAGGAGTATGCTCAAAGGTGGCGTGAAATTGCCGCTCAAATTTGTCCACCTCTTGAGGAAAAAGAGATGACAAAGATTTTCTTGAAGACCTTAAGCTCATTTTACTATGACCGAATAGTTGCCAGTGCGCCCAGTGACTTCACCGAAATGGTCGGCATGGGCGTACGTCTTGAGGAAGCCGTCCGTGAAGGACGTTTGGTAAAAGATACTGGATCGATGAGCGGTACTAAAAAATACGGTAGTGCTCTCCCTAAGAAAAAAGAGCAAGATATTGGGAATATCTCCCTCAGAAAGCAAAGACGACGTTATCAGCCGGTAGCAGCTATGACTCCTGCTATCAGCCCTACGCCTATTTCTACGTATCAACCTCAGGTTGCGCAGAGCCAACCTGACCAGCAAAGGAAACAACAACCTCTTCAGCAGGCTCGTCCTCCATATAATAGCAATCGTACAACACGACCATCAGGGTTTGATCCTATACCCATGTTGTACGCCGAACTATTTTCGTTACTACTGGCTAAGGGGCACATCCAGACTAAGTCTCCTCTTACAGTACCAGAAAATCCGCCTTTTTAGTTTAAGGTGGATCAAACATGCCCTTATCATCAAGGAGGTTCAAGGCATAACATAGAGACTTGCCTCAATTTCAAGTCCGACGTGCAAAATCTTGTTAGGAGCGGGCTCTTATCTTTCAAAGATACGAATCCCAATGTTCTCACGAACCCACTGCCTCAACATGAGAAATCTGCAGTCAATCTGATTGAGAAAGAGACTAGCGATGTCTATCAAATTCACGATGTACTCTTGTTGAAAACCAATCTGGTTAAGATGCATTTTAGACAGAGTGGATATGGCCATGTGCCACCTCATAACTATCACCAGTGTGATATCTGCTCTAAAGACAACCAGGGATGTTCTGTGGTGCAAGCAGCCCTACAGGAACAAATGGATCTCGGATGGATCCAAGAGCACCGAGTTCGTGGAGTTAACATGGTCTACACGAATTCTAACTTCATTCAGAACCACGACATCCGTGCAATGAATGTCAACTTAGTGACAATGCACTCAAGGCAAAGCCAGTATCATAATCTGCCGCGGCACGATTACAGTGCTTGTCTAATTTGCTCGGTAAACAAACAGGGATGCTCTTTCATACAGGAGGCCCTCCAGCGTCAGATGGATCTTGGATGGATCCAAGAATACCATGATAGGAACCCTTATCAGATCAACATGGTTCAAATCTTTGATATTCGCGTGATGAATACCAGCCTGGTAGAGTTACACGCTGAGCAGGTCCGACTCGGATTCTTAATATCACATGACTATCAAAGCTGTAAAGCGGGTTGCGAAAATGATCGAGGTTGTACCCTGGTCCAGGAGGTGCTTCAGCACTTGTTAAATCATTGGTGGATGCCAATCTACATGGATGAAGATACTCAGCAAATTAGTATCAATAACAGGAATCCTACTCGGCGTCAGAGTCAGGATGTCCGATCAGTGGAAGGTAACCTAGTAAGGTTACATTGTATTCAAAGTGGGCGTGGCCAGGTGCCGCCACACAACTATGACAGTTGTAGCGTCTGTTCAGAAAGTAACCAAGGGTGTTACCTTGTGAGAGCAGTTCTTCAGGGTCAGGCCGATCGTGGAGAAATTCGTCCATATCCGGGTTCTGAACCCATCAATTGGACGCCGAACTACCTTGCTGAGCAAGTTGAGGATGTTGTTAGAATCTCTGGTCATCACCATACCAGGGATGTTTTTTCCATCATCCCTCTACTTGACGAATCTAAAGTTCCCAACCGGGAACGGATCGAGATTACTTACGATGGTCAGAAAAATCAGAAGGCTCCCATAGTCATCTATCTACCGGGACCACTACCGTATGAATCAACTAAGGCTATCCCTTACAAATACGGTGCAACAATAGTCGATAATGGAAAGGAAATTCCATTACCCTCCGTTGTGAATATTGCAGACATCAGTCGAGTAACACGGAGTGGTAGAATCTTCAACCGAGGGGTTGGGGAAGTTAACAAAGAAAAGGAACTTTAGACAAAAGCTCCTGATCCACCAGTCGGTCAATCCAGTGATCCCAACCTTTCGAAAAACAATGATGAGATGCTGAAGCTCATCCAAAGGAGTGAATATAACATTGTCGATCAACTGTTACAGACTCCTTCAAAGATCTCGGTATTATCACTGTTGCTCAGTTCAGAAGCACACAGAGAGGCTCTACAGAAAGTCTTGGAGCAAGCCTTTGTGGAACAGGATGTAACAATTAGACAGTTCGATAGCGTTGTCTCTAACATCACTTCCTGCAACAATTTGGGATTTAGTGATGAGGAATTACCCGAAGAGGGTCGCCGTCATAATATGGCGCTCAACATTATAGTTAACTGGCAGGACGATGCTTTAGCTAGCGTACTGGTAGACACAGGGTCAGCCCTGAATGTTATGCCGAAGTCCACTTTGATGCAATTAGCATTCAAAGGCCCTCCGATGAGAATCGGCGAGGTCGTCGTCAAAGCGTTCGACGGATCCAGAAAAACAGTTATCGGCGAAGTTGATCTTCCCATAACTATTGGTCCTCACACTTTCCAAGTTACTTTCCAGGTCATGGACATCCGGGCAACATACAGTTGTTTATTAGGAAGACCTTGGATACATCAGGCTGGAGCGGTCACTTCGACCCTCCACCAAAAGCTAAAGTTCATTCAGAACGATCAACTTGTCACGGTCTGTGGGGAACAGGCCTTGCTCGTGAGTAACTTGTCATCATCTACTGGTATAGAACCTAAGGAGGTTATTGGAACTCAGTTCCAAGCACTGTCGGTGAGCAAGGACAATCATTTCAAAGGAGGAAATTCGATTTCTTCATACAAAGATGCTATTAAAGCGGTCGAGAGTACCGATACAAAAGGATGGGGACAGCTTGTCATTCCCATTGACAATAAAACAAAGAAGGGTCTTGGTTTTTCTGCAACCTGTACCCAGACAGCTGCCAACGATGAAAGTCTTCACCCCCTTCAAAACTTCTTCCACAGTGGAGGTTTTCTTCACCCCGTGTCTCAGACAGTTCATGTTATCAATGAGGAAGATCCCTCTGACACAAATGAAGAATGGAAGTCCTACCTTAACGAGGACGGTTATATGTCTCAGGAAGAGGTGCCTATGCCTTTTTGCTTTCCTACAGAAAGTCCGAGATTTATACCAAGATCAGATGTCGAAATGATCTACGGGGATTGTGATCCGGAAGGATGCCGCGCTCCGCCAAATTCATTAGAGGAAGACACTCTGATGAAAGACAACTTTGACTACAACTACTATGGCCCAATGGATGGTCTGCCAATGTGGCAACCTTACCCAGGAAACTTGGGACAAGAAAGTTAGCCGAACAATGAAAATCAGCTGACCGTCATCGAACAGAATACCTGTGTCCCCACCATGTCATGGGATCAACACTCTGGTCATTCAGAAACTACTCAACATAAAGATGAATTTGCAACGTTTGCAGGACTTGAGTTCATCAACTATGCTTTTCCCGAGGTCAACGTCATCGAGAGAGATGACTCCTCCAGTTCGAAAGAAGTGTGGGACACCTTGGGACAACCAAATGGAAAATTCGATTTCATGGTCAAGTACACCGCTCCCGAAAGCTCTCGTATCAGGCTCGAAGATATCCAGCCAACTGGATGAGGAGATACAGCTGAAAGCACAACTACTCTGCATAATACAACAGAGGAATCCTCCTACGACAACTCTGCCTGGGAGACAGATTCCAATGATCCTGCTCCGCCAGAAATCAGCGTCATTTCTGAAGATAAATCAAGGAAGGTACCAAACTTTGTGATTCACCGAGGAGTTCGCCGCCAATGGGTTGCCGTCGAAGTTCCGAGGATCGTTCATCAGTCAAAGTAATTGCCATCTTTAACCTTTCACCCTGCCCAGGTGAAACGGATGTTTTGATAGGGCTCGCTTTCTGTAAATTTTCCCTCTTCGCTTCGCCCAAAGCGACAGAGTTTTGTTTTATAGGGCTGTAGTTTCAAGATTCGACTTGTTCATTAATAAAATAATGTCGTTCTGCAATTTCCGCATTAATTGTTGTTTTCTCTTTTTGCTTTTTCAAAAAATGGTAATCCTAAAAAAACATGTAAAAATAAAAACAAGCAATAAAATAAATACACTGCACACACTTGCATTTTCTCTATCTCTTCTAAACACGAATCATCACGTCATGTAGATTGCTTATTTTAAACCCAGTTGAAACATACGATCCGATGCCTTCTCCCAACTTTGAGTTCCCGGTATTCGAGGCTGAAGAAGAAGATGACGACAAAATTCCAGAAGAGATCTCCCGACTACTTAGACAAGAGGAAAGGTCCATTGAACCTCACAAAGAGCCGTTGGAAACGGTAAACTTGGGTTCAGAAAAAGAGAGAAAAGAAATCAGGATTGGGGCACTGCTCAGTCCAACTGCCAGAGAGAGTTTGATAAAGCTTCTCAGAGAATTTCCCGATGTATTCGCTTGGTCCTATCAGGATATGCCAGGGTTGGATACCAGTATCGTGGAACATCACTTACCATTGAGATCGGAATATTCGCCAGTAAAGCAAAGGTTGAGACGCACTCACCCGGACATGGCCATCAAAATCAAAGAGGAGGTGCAGAAACAGGTTGACGCGGGTTTCCTCGCTACATCTAAATATCCTCAATGGTTAGCCAACATCGTACCTGTTTCGAAAAAGGATGGAAAGGTCAGAATGTGTGTCGACTATAGAGATCTGAACAAGGCAAGTCCAAAGGACGATTTTTCTTTACCACACATTGTCATGCTGGTAGATAGTACAGCAAAGTTCAAAGTCTTCTCCTTCATGGATGGATTCTCGGGCTATAACCAGATCAAAATGGCGCCGAAAGACATGGAGAAAACTTCGTTCATCACCCCATAGGGCACCTTTTGTTACAAGGTAATGCCATTCGGTTTGAAGAACGCCGGGGCAACCTATCAAAGGGCCATGACTACTCTGTTTCATGACATGATACACAAAGAAATCGAAGTGTATGTCAATGATATGATTGCAAAATCAAAAACAGAGAGTGAGCACGTGGAACATCTGTCAAAATTGTTCGAACGTCTAAGAAAATTCAAGCTCCGCTTGAATCCCAACAAGTGCACCTTCGGTGTCCGTTCAGGGAAACTCTTAGGGTTCATCGTCATCCAGAAAAGGATTGAAGTTGATCCTGACAAGGTTAAGGCCATTCAAGAAATGCCTTCTCCGAAAACTGAAAAACAAGTCAGAGGATTCCTGGGACGTTTGAACTACATCTCTAGATTCATATTCCTTATGACCGCCACATGTGCGCCGATTTTCAAATTACTCAAAAAGAACCAGGACTGCGTTTGGACAGAAGACTGCCAAACCGCCGTCGACAGTATCAAGGAATATCTGTTGAATCCTCTGATTCTATCACCTCCAGTGGAAGGAAGACCACTGATCATTTACCTCACAGTCCTAGAGGACTCAATGGGGTGTGTACTTGCCCAACAAGACGAAACCAAAAGGAAAGAGTCTGCCATCTACTATCTAAGCAAGAAATTCACCGACTGTGAAGCTCGGTACACGATGCTCGAGAAAACTTGTTGTGCTTTGGCTTGGACACCCAAACGTCTTCGCCAGTACATGATTCGTCATACTACTTGGTTGGTCTCCGAAATGGATCTAATCAAGTACGTTTTCGAGAAACCTGCTCTTACGGGAAGAATTGCACGTTGGCAGATGCTGTTATCAGAATATGACATAGAGTACCACGCTCAGAAAGCCGTTAAAGGAAGTATTTTAGCCGATCATTTGGCTCATCAATCGATTGACGATCAAGAATCAATCGGGTTTGACTTCCCAGACGAAGATGTCATGCATCTAAAAATGAAAGATTGCGATGAACCGTTACCCAGTGACAGGCCAGAACCAGGTTCCCAATGGGGACTTATCTTTGACGGAGCAGTTAACCATTATGGAAACGGAATTGGGGAAATCATTGTTACCCCTCAGGGTACCCACATTCCTTTCACTGCTAGACTCACGTTCAAGTGTACGAACAACGAGGCTGAATACGAAGCTTGTATTATGGCTCTCGAGGAAGCGATTGATTTAAGGATCAAAAACTTGGACGTATATGGCGACTCAGCCTTGGTCATCAATCAGATAAAAGGAGATTGGAACACATACCAATCAGGATTGATTCCTTACAAAGACTATGCAAGAAGGTTGTTACCCTTCTTCAATAGAGTTGAGTTTCATCACATCCCTCGTGATGAGAATCACATGGCTGATGCATTAGCCGCTATCTCTTATATGATTAGTGTAGGTCAATGGAATGACATACCTAAGATCGACATAATGCGTCTTGAACGGCCCGCCTACATCTTCACGATTGAAGCAGTCATAGACGACAGACTTGGTATCACGATATCAAATGCTTCCTTCAGAAACAAGAGTACCCATCTGGGGCATTCGGAAAAGACAGGAAAACCCTCAGAAGATTGGCTGGAAACTTCTTCCTGAGCGGTGACACTCTCTATAAAAGAAATTTTGACATGGTTTTGCTCCGATGCGTAGACAGACCAGAAGCAGACATGCTTATGAAAGAAATTCATGAAGGATCCTTTGGCACTCATGCCAACGGACACACAATGGCGAGAAAAATTATGAGAGCAGGGTACTACTGGTTGACCATGGAATCCGACTGCTACAAGTACATGAGGAGGTGTCACAAGTGTCAGATATACTCCGACAAAATTCATGTACCGTCATCACATCTCAAAGTTCTTTCTTCCCCATGGCCCTTTTCCATATGGGGAATCGACATGATTGGCTTGATTGAGCCCAAGGCTTCAAACAGACATCGGTTCATCCTGGTAGCCATTGACTATTTCACCAAGTGGGTCGAAGCAGCGTCATTCGCCAATGTAACCCGACAATTGGTGGTCCGATTTATCAAAAACAATATCATCTGCAGTTATGGTGTTCGAAGCCAGATCATTACTGATAATGGATCTAACTTGAACAACAAGATGATGAAAGAGTTGTGTGCAGAGTTCAAGATCGAACACCATAACTCATCTCCCTACCGACCTAAGATGAACGGAGCGGTAGAAGCGGCTAACAAGAACATCAAGAAGATCGTTCAAAAGATGGTTGTAACCTACAAAGACTGGCACAAGATTCTACCCTTTGCTCATCACGATTATCGCACATCTGTTCGCACTTCAACAGGGGCTACCCCTTTCTCTCTAGAGTATGGCATGGAGGCAGTTCTCCCCATAGAAGTAGAGATCCCATCAATCCGAGTACTGATGGAAGCTAAGCTCACCGAAGCTGAATGGTGTCAAAGTCGACACGACGAACTGAATCTGATCGAAGAGAAGAGAATCACGGCACTATGCCACGGTCAGTTGTATCAGCAAAGAATGAAGAGGGCGTTCGACAAAAAGGTTCGACCTCGTGTCTTCAGAAAAGGAGACCTCGTGCTCAATAAGATACAATCATTTCTCACTGATTCGCGAGGTAAGTGGACTCCAAATTATGATGGGCCCTATGTGGTCACAAAAGCTTTCTCAGGCGGCGCCTTGAGACTTGCAACCATGGACGGAGAGGAATTTGCCTACCCCACGAATGTTGATGTAGTCAAGAAATACTTCGCCTAAACTAAAAAAAAAACGTCTCGGTGGATTGAAAACCCGAAAGGGCGGTCCAGGCAAAAGTTAGAGGCAAATAAAAAAATCATCCCGGTGGATTGGAAATCTCATAGTACAATCCAGGCAAAAGTTAGGGATAATGGCAAGTAACTACGTTTAACAGAGGAAAGTCCCTCAGCAACAGCAGTTACATCATCTGTCGGAAAACTCCAGTCAAGGTCATCTTCGACAAAAGCTCAGGATGCCCCGAATTCAAAGTTGGTAGAAGGATAGTGGTCGTTATGTTTCAACGTAGCCCTTTTCCCTGTAAATTACCATTTTCAAACTTTGTATATACTCCTTGGAATCACGCGCTTGGCTGATCTCCATCTTATCAATAAAATTTGAGCCTTTGTGCTTTTGTTTGTAATTCTTATTTGTTTTAGCTTTACAGAACGACGTTGTTAACATGACTAATAATTCTTGAAATAAAACAAAAATGAATTTACTTGTTAAAAAAAATTTTTTGCTTTTAAAATAAAGACGACAATTTCTTTTGACTGTTAAACCTCAAAAGAACATCAATCGCTTCTCCAGAAGTAATCGAACTTCAAAGTGCAGAATCAAAGTACTCCTTCTAAGCCAGTGCGCCTGAATGAAGGATCAACTGTATCAAATGTGGCTTTCCCATCTGATACCCACGACCGAGTTCTTATCTCCTAAGCCCGACCAACATAGCTCCCCGCAGGGACTATTTCTCCTAAGCAAGGTAGAATTTCTACTTTTGGACCAACGGTACTTCTTCGCCCCGCGATGGCCGAGTATCCAGTCATGTTCACCTGTTAGTTTGTATGTCGCATCCATCTTGTCAGCATAAACATACATGCATCATTGCATTATTGATTTGCATTCACATTTCATATTGCATCACTATCACTCTAGTCGGTCTTGTCCCCTGGTGATAAAAGTTCTCTCAATCGAGTTGTCAAACATTTCCTCGTTAGGAAGTGAATCATCTAAGCAATTTCTCTCCCGTTTATCTCTGGATTAGAGACGGTCCTTGACCACTTTGATAACTTGAACCTCTGAGAAACAAGAAAGCTTTCAACAAATGTCACTCTTCGCCATTGAAGATGATATCCTTGCTTTCCCAGATTAAGGAAAATCCACAGAGAAAGCCCCTTAATCAGAGATTCGGCAGCATGCCAGTTTTGCTCCGAAACGATCGCTGATGAAAAGGTCATCGGCGCCTCAAAATTGGACCCCATCATATGGCATTTCTCCGGGAAGATCCCGAGAAAAGTATGATGTAAGATCCCAAACGAATGCAGTCTCTCAGGAGACTCGCATTCCCCGAGTAGAATCAGCAAATGGCGTCTCCAACGGAGAAGTTTGTACAACTCTACAACTCAGGTGACTGGGTTCCCCTGCAAGTCTGACATCAAAACTTTTTCCACTCAAATGGCATCTCCCCAGGAAAATTCGGCGAGAAGTTTGAAGGAAAGCCGCTACGAATAACGTCCCTTGTCAGTAAAGTTTATTGACGAAAGAAACTAAGACCAGTTCCTCGGTAGGAAACCAGGATCAAGGGGAAGCTTACATCGAAAACTAAGACCATTTCCTTGGTAGGAAACCAAGATCGAGGGGAAGTTTACAAAAGAAAATTGAGACCAGTTCCTTGGCTGAAGACCAGGATCGAGGGGAAGTTTACCTTTTCTAAGCATCATTGCTTAGCAAAAGAAGATGAATGCGATCTGCCATTCATAACCACCATCAAAATTTTGGGTATTCCGATATTTACTCCTCTTGCACCCCGAATGCCCGAATACTTTCGTCATTCACACCTTCGTGTCCAAGAAGATTAAATAGGGGCATCTGTCATACCCTAAATTTTGACCACTAAGATTTCCCATCATTGTGGAAATCATCATCACAATGTGGATGAACTATCATGCCTCATCAAATGCCTCAAGGAGTATTGAGCATTCACTACAATCAAAATTAAGGTTTTAAGCCCTCTCAGAGCCTTAGACAAAGGATCAATCAAGGAATGACATGATCTTCAACTTTTCTAACCTCTCAAACATCCACAATGGATCAAAAGGACTCCCACTTCAAGGATTAAGCACAAGGCTGCTCCCTTCTAGGTGGATCAAGCCTCGAGATCGCCAGTGTCACCAAATTAGGGTTTTGGTCGACCAGGGCCTCCAGATGGAAAATTTCATCTGGGCACAAGCCAAAGATCCAAAACACAACCTAATGTACTCCATGGAACCTCATGGACCCATCTATCAAGTCAATTTTGCCTCAGGGGATGCATACATCAAAAATCAGGAATTAGAGTTTCTTGACCTAATTCACCCCTAAGTTGACTTTTAGGGCAAATCAAGAGCCAAGACCTCAAGAGAGGGTTTGAGGTTCTCTAATGAACTATATTGATCCATTTGGAACAATGGATTAATCCAAGAAGCTTGAGCAACAAGTCTCATTTGCATCTACACCACAATTAGGGTTTCGCGAGGAAAGTCAACTGTAACTTTGACTTTTGACCAGGACATGCTCCCAAACCCTAGGACATTCCCCAATATATCCTATGACACCCATGGAACATGTCCATCAAGTTTTATTTAGGTCAAGGACATGATTTCCTGAAGAATTGCACAGTTTAGAATTCATCTGATAAAAAGTCAACTATGCACAAAAGTCAACTTTGACTTTTTGAGATTTTTCACCAAAATGGATTTTTAACCCTAAAATGATGTTAATGTATGATTTGAATCATCATTCATCAAGAAAAATCAAAGAAAGTTGGATAACTTGTAAAAGGGGTAACCATAAAACTTAGAAATTTTTCTAAGTTATGGAAAAAGTACCACTAATGCACTAACTTTGGAGGATCATAACTCCTAAACCACATGGCCATTTTTTCTCATCCAAAGATGGATTTGTAGCCCTCATTACCCTCTAAAAAAACTTCAACTAGACCTAAGGCCAATTCATTAAGGATTTTGAGTTATGGAGTGATCAAAATCAAGAAATCACACTATGTTCCAACACTTGTGAAAATTTCACTAAGTCAGATTTTGCTTCACTTTTTGCCAAATGTAGAGGGATTTTTCACTTGGAATCAAAATAGATCAAAACCAAACTTGTTCAAACAGTTGTTGTATCATGTAAGGGCTTTCCAAAATGGCCAAGAACATTGCCAAATTCAACTTACACCTTGAGATATGACATTGTCAAGTTGCCTTGCTGAAATCTGTCAAAGGCAAGGCAGAATTTGCAACTTTGCTCGATTTGCCAAAATCAGCCAAATTCAAATGCTTCTATCCACTTGGACACATCTGAGGATTGAATCTAAAGGGGACAATCATTGAGCCAAGCCTCCAAAGTCCATGGAACAAGAAATAGCATGTTGAACCTAGAATGGCCAAAATAGGGACAAGACTCCAAATTTGGATTGAAGCATTCAATGGAAGCATCAAGGTGGCATGGACTGAGCCATTCTCATCTGACATCAGTCAAGACTTATCAAAGACCAAGGGAACAAAAGCTCTGTGCCCTAACCTCTAGTCAATGGCTAGAGGAGACTTGGATTTTCATTTGCCAACATTGGCCAAACCTACTTACCAGCTGCCATTCACTATTCCTTGCAAAACAAACTTGCTCTACTATAAATAGAGCTCAATTGTGATCATTTTGAGTACACCAAAGCCATCTAACAGATGCTTTCCTCAAAATCTCTTTCTCTTGGCAAAAATGCCTTTCTTAGCAAGGTAGTTATCGGGTTTTGAGTTTGAGAGCTTTTCCAATCAAACCAATCACTCACACACCTCACATACATCACATATGAGCTGATCAAACACTTAGATCACTTCTGAAACACCAATTTCACAAAATCACCAGCTTGTTGCTCAAATTTTCAATCAAGTTGCAGCTGAGGTACCACAAATTGATCCAGCCAATTTCAATCAAGTCCAACCATTCAAACACACTCCATAGGGTGTAGGGAAGCTGTTCAAATCATCACCACTCATCTGTAACACCTCCAAATCAAAAATCACATTGCACTTGCTGTCACGACCTAGAGGTAAGCACATACTTGGTCATCTCTCAATCTATGCATATTTCCTCGCACAATAATTTGGCCATATGTTCATAATCATGCATGGAATGTTTCCCCTCAATTAATTGCATTGTTTGAATCGTGTATCAAAAATCCTAGCCTTCATGCAGAAATTAGGGTTCTTGAGGTTTCTTCGTGATTTCTTGTTGTATGTTTAATTTAAATGAAATTAATTGACATAGACATGATCGTGAGGTTGAGACGAGCATAATGATATGTGGATTGCATGATATAATCAAGTATTTAGTGAGATTGAGGAGAAAACGCAAATCAGCCAAACCTAGAAAAACGCGCGTGTTCTTGCTTGTGTTCTTGGCGCTTTTTTCACAAATTCAAATATTTGAATTTTGTGATTTTGTTTAATTGATTCAAAAATTAATTTCTCTCTGAGTTTTAATGATTTTGAGTTGATTCTTTTTTTAATAATTCACAAAAATGTTAAAATATTTTATATTATCAAAAAAACCCAAAAATATTATTTATTTCATATAATTGATATTTTTGCAAAGAATTAATATTTTAATTGTTTTTGACATTTTAAATATTTTTTCTACATTGGTTTTGCAACTTTTAATGCTTTCTAATTATTTTGTAGGTCAATACTTAATTTTTGAAGCATTAATCCAAGATCACAATTTGTTTTCCATATGTTAAACAATTTTGATCATTTTAATTGATTTTTTTATTCAATTAAATACATTTTTTGAAAACAAATTAGGGTTTTGGATTAATTCAACCCTCATAAATCATTTTCAAAACACTTTGGGCCTCTTGAGAGAGTGTAAGACCCAACCCACTTGTACAGAAATATTTTGGGCCTCATTCGTTGTATACGTCCCTCTGTACATTTTCAAATAAACGGCACATTCATCGCCTTTTAAAAAATAACCCTGGGCCTCTCTTTGAGCTATAAGACTCATTCAAAAACACTTTGGGCCTCTAATAGAGTGTAAAACCCAATCCCCTTTTAACCAAACCATTTTGGGCCTCACTTATTGTATAAGTCCCTCCGCGTTAAAAGAAAACCTTGACACGATCGCCAATTCAAACGGAAAAATCATCTGGGCCTACCCTCGTGTTATAAGCCCCACTATTTTTCTTAAAACTCATATGGGCCTCCATTGGAGTGTAAAACCTATCCCTTTGTACAGAAAACATTTTTGGCCTCAGTCACTTGTATAAGTCCCCCTGTACAAATCCAAACAGTGCAAAACCCTGGGCCTCTCCTTGAGTTGTAAGCCCCAAAACTTTCTTTTTCAAAGCACTTTCTCCTTTGATTTTGAATATACTTTTGTTTTCAATCTCTCTTTGTTGAATAACTAACCAAACAGCATGGAAGCTCTACAACCGAGTAAGTGGTTATTGCTTTCATTTACCGCTTTCATATACATATAATTGTATTGTGGGGCTGTTTCGCTGTAAGTCTTCTTTCATAAACTCATATCAACTGTGTAATAATAGTATAGATATTTAGAGTTTCCCCAGCAACTACGTCTAGCACTAGGTAAAGCCGTTTCGATCACTCTTAGAAATAGTCTAAACTAGATCCCCATAGGATTACCAGACACAGTCTTCCCTCCTCTTGGGGTTAAACAAAATGGAGACATGAAAGGCAGTATTCTCTATGAACCCTTTCATAGACTGTCACTCATAGAAGTTGTCAAGAAACTATATTCCCCAAAGATGATCTTTTCTCCGTGAATGGCATCTCTTGAGTTTCTTCCAAATTCTCGGACATTCCTGGCTTGATCTATTCTCGGTGAATGGCATGTCTTGAATTTCTCGGGGTTTGGGGACCCACGGGCTTCTTAAAAGCACTTGTCAAGAAACTCTACTCCCCAGAGATGATCTTTTCTCCGTGAAAGGCATCTCTTGAGTTTCTTCCAAATTCTCGAACTTTCCTGACTTTGATCTATTCTCGGTGAACAGCATTGCCTTGAATTTCTCTGGGTTCGGGGACCCACTGGCTTCTTAAAAGCATCAGCCTCCTCTTGGGCATCGTACAAGGACCCACAGGCTTCCTAAAAGCAACCCCGCCTCCTCTTGGGCTTAGTACAAGGACCCTACGGCTTCTTAGAAGTATTCACAGCCTCCTCTTAGGCTTCGTATAATGATCTCTTCCTCCAGGAATGATATCCTCCTCTTGGGCATCGTACAAGGACCCGTCGGCTTCTTAAAAGTTTCCCGCCTCCTCTTGGGCTTCGTACAAATTGTCCTGACGACCTCCTAGAGGTATAGGAACAGAACTTAGTCATTTGCATAGAATCGTCCTTTCATAGAGTCTACTACTGTTTCTCAAAGCATAGTACAAAAGATAAAACTCTCGACTTAGACAGTCTAACTTCCTTGAGTCTCAAAGACATTCTCAAGTGACCCCTTCGTTAAATAGGAAGGAAACCCGCAGACTCGGACAATCTCAATACCCTTTGGATTTCCCGCTTCCTTAAAGAACAGGAATAACCCGGATCCTTGAATCAAATCCATGAGTACAGTGTTGCTCATATAAGAACTGATTTTCTCTTTAAATATCAGTATATTGGATCTGTCACTCAACTGAAACAACATTTACCCTCTCTCTCGGGCTTTGTACGAGACACATAAGAGACTCCCTCGTTGAGTCAATCACCCTTTTCGCCTCCATCTCGGGCTTCGTACGAGATACAAAAAACTCTCTTGTTGAGTCAAATAGCCTCCATCTTGGGCTTTATACGAGATACCAAAAGATTCCCTCATTGAGTCAAAACCTTTTAGCCTCTCTCTCTCGGGCTTTGTACGAGACACATATTAGCCTCCTCTTAGGCTTTGTGTAAGAAAACCACTGGTTAATCCAATTAACCTTTTAGCATCGAAGTTGTGCCTCGTTCACAGTACACAAACATCAACAACTCCTTCCCCTTCATCTAATCGCTGTAAGCGGCAAGCCTCTGGATCATCTACATCCATGCCACTGTCCCTCTTTTAGCATGAGCAATTCCTAAGGAAAGATGGCATTGCTCTACACTGAGTTAAAGTCTTCTCCTTCAGGTTAAAACCCCCTATAAAGGAAATTATGGCATTGCCGGATTCACATATCTCAGTTAAAGTAATTATCCTTTATAAAACAGTTGTGACATACAACCCCCTCTTTAGAGATGACAAATTCTCTCTAAAGTTGAGACCTTCAGCTTCATATCTTGGGCTTTGAACAAGATACAAATCACCTTTCGCTTCACGTCTTGGGCTTTGAACAAGACACCAAAACAACCATTTCCTCCCATAGAATAGGAGGAACTACGAACGCTCTGATTTCCCTGTTTCGGTAAACGGGAATACGTAGGCATAAGATTGAAAGAAAAATCTTAGCGAGCACACTAAACAAAAAACCCAAACCCCCATACTCCCATATCAAAAGCAATAATTCAAAAAGCATCAGTCCTAACATCCTAATCCTTGTTCCCCGCCAGAAACCTTCTGTCTAGATAGAAATCAGTATTGGAGAAAATACAAATAACCAGCACAAAGGCCCCCCACATTGATAGCATTCGTAACCTAACAGACCGCTGTTTAAACTCAGTATGCAAAGCAGGGTCAATTGGAGACATCTATTTCCCTTCCTTCATCAGCTTTAATAGGATAAAAAATGAATCGACCTGTAGTCAAAGCTCAAACTGCAGAGAGCGACCAGCGCTTAAGAACCGCGTCCAAAATCGCTCGCTACACTATGCACATGATACAACTAAATGATGGTGGAATCTAGGGGGTAAATTTTGGGGTATGACACCCGACGTACAGCCCGTACTCAATTTTTCCGATTTTTCCTTTAAAAAATAGAATTTTAAAAAAATTTGCTTTTCTAACATTTTTTAAAATACTTAGTTTCTACGCATTGGCAAACAGACGAAAATAATAAGATTGCACCAGAACAGTCAGAGCAATACAACTCCCAAATTTTACAAAAATTCCAAAAGTTCAGAAATCATAACAACAATATCACAATAATCATACAACTCATAAATTATTATAAAATTCTAAAAAAGGTGTCACAACAATCACAAATTCATACGTAATTCCATTGTAATAACTAAATTATATAGTAAAACATCAATTGCCGATCTTAGGGGTTTTGGCCAAACCCCCTTGAATACCAATAAGGACAAATGTTGTATAATACGAAATACAGAGATAGGAGGGCAAATACCCCTCACTATCCTGACATCTTATGGCCACACATAAGTAAAACAATTCCCCCCCCCCCCCCTCCACCTCAGAACTTGAAGTTTTGACTAATTTCTTCACGTTCCTCACGGTCGTTCCCAAAGCTCTGTTCCAAAACCTCAAATCCACGATCGGTCGCTTTCCTAAATTATGATTTTTTGTCTCTGTACCTTCAAGTCTCATCACGTTAGTTTAAATATAACCCTAAAATCTCATTTGGTCTCTACACCCTCTCACTCACACCCCCTTTAAAAAATTAACTCTAAATGCTTTTCAACTGTAGTATTACTAATAATCCCAATAATTATTTCATTTAATAAATTTCTATTTTCTAAATAATGTAACACTTTCACTAAATAATTATTTAATAAAAATCTAATTTACTTAATAATTATAAAATAATCAATTTTATTTTATTCAGCTAATTATTTCAAATATCTCTAGGGATTATAAGAATTCAATTTTATTTCTCCACCCTCAAATATTTTATATTCTCAGTAATTATTACATTACTAAAATACCCATAAATTCCACAAAACACCAAAATAACTCAAATAATTTAAAATAAATTTAAATAAATAAAATAACACACATAAAAAGACTAAAATAATTAAATAAGATTAATAATTTAAAGTTGGGATGTTTTTTTTAATACTCAAATATATTATCTTAGGGAAAATTATCCTAGAAAATACATTTTGGAATTTACACAAAGTATGACCCTAGTCTATGTGAGAGCAAGAATTGTCTCTACAAGTCAATCTATGTTTTGATGATAACAATAAGTATTTGTGAAAGAACCATTTTATGGTCTAACGTGTGTTGTGTGCAGATCATAAGAACTAAAGACATCAGAACCAACATGCACCAGCTAGATGTACTATGATTGAATATATACATATGAAAAGTTACTATGTGTGACACAAGTCGCGAGAAGCAAGAACGCTTCTTTATCTAGTCATGATCAGCCAGATCCAAGGATGCCAAGATTGATGTTGCAATGCTCTTGTGGATGCTCTCTGAAAGTGATTGAGATTCTGAAGATAGCAAAGCTTCTGAAGAAAGTACACTCTGAAAGAACCAAAGTGCGGAAAACTCTTATGACTTGAAGTTCTGATGGCTGAAGGCGCTGAAGACCAAGTGCAGAAAGAATCTGAAGACTTATGAGTTCTGAAGATCAAGGTTTTAAATATCAAAGTTCTGAAGACTCTGAAGACAGGTTCTGAAGATTCGGAAGACTTGAAGCAGAAAAGAATAACGTTCTTAAAGACCAAGTGTTGAAGTTCTGGAGACTGATTCCTAATGGACTTCTTCAATCGACTGAAGACTTGAAGCATCAGATATTCTGCTAAGAAGACTCTACTCATGCTTCATCAAATTAACATCAGAAGCCACTGAAGTTTTAAAGTCTAAATATTACCGTTGTGAGTTAAATGTACACACTGCCCAAGAAAAGTTGTCTGGTCACTTCTCCCTCTGCAAAAAGGAGATGTGTCAGTACAACTCATTATATCACAACGTCTCTTTTCCAAACAGCCAACAGTATTCTCAAACGCCTATATTTCTACTGGCTATATAATGGAAAGAGTTTTTGCTTCTGATGTGTCGATCACTTGTAGAATCACGAACTGAATGTTCATCTACAAAATTGACCAAGTCATTGTGAAGATAGCAACAATGATGAGTTCTCGTTGTAACACTTAACATATTCAAAGCTATCATTATTTCACTAATGGCAATTATTGTTGAAACTCAAGAAGACAAATCAACATAACAACAACAATCAAGAACAGAAGTTGTTGATGAAGAAGACAACATTGAAGATCTGTCAAGTCATCAACCTACCTTCTCGTCAAGACTACATTGAAGATCTGAAGCAAGGAGTTGCTGCTCAAAGCTTGCTCAACCAGAAGACAAAGAAGAAGAAGATCTACAAGATGTCAACAATTGTAATATCTAAATACATCTTTGTAGTTTCTTAGGAAAACAAGGAGCTGATTGCTCAAATCTTGCTTGAACACATGTGTGTGTTCTTTGTACTTAAACTTAGGAGAAACTTGCTTATTAAGAAGCACAATCTGTAATCTCCAGTTTGCCAATTCAACTAAATGAATTGAGACTCCTCAAGTGAACGTTATATCCTGATGGGATCCCTGAACGGTTCAGCTGTGAGTTGAGGCCCTTGAGTAGATCATGTGGTGATCAGATACTTGAGATGACAATGGCTGAGGGTCATTGTGGAAAATCCTGAAATATGGTCAGTAGCGTTATATTCATTGTGATGAATCCCTAAACGGCTAACTGTGAAATCCCAGCAGTAGGTCTGCTCGGTCAATGAACGTTATATCCTGTTGGATCCCTGAACGGTTCATTAGATTGTTAGTCATTGTGCGGCTGTGCAAGTTGTTAGTCACCGGCGTGGCCCATGCAAGTGTAATCATGATTTGGTTATAGTGGATTAAGTCCTTGTGTTCAAGGCGAAATCACTTGAGGATGGTGGACTGGATTAGCCCGCGTGGTGAACCAGGATATATCGTGTGTCCTTTACTCTCTTGCTTAGTATGTCCATTTATGTTTCTTCATTAAATATCAGAACCTCATATTAAGCAAAGACAGAACCTTGCAGCCTATCTCTGATAAGCTTCCGCACTGCAAGTTCTGAGTATCGTATCTTATGATCTGAACCTATATGGTTCTCATGCTGTATAGTTAAGAGATCTGAATCTCTCAACAAACTTTGAAGGTTGTTGATCGTCTCTCTAACAAGATGCGAAAAGTTACAAAAGAGTAAATACACAATTCAAACCCCCCTTTCTTGTGTCTTTCTCGCACCTTCAATTGGTATCAGAGCTCCGGTTCTGTTATTGATTCACATCAAACACTTAACAGTGTCAGAAAAAGATCCAGATGTGGTGCGTAGAAATACTCTGGGTGAGATTGAAATCCACTTACAATTTCTGTAACAGTTCAGCAGTTGATTGTGTACAAAATTGTAATTAATCTAATTACTTCTTGAGCAATTCACTGATTCTAGATGAAGCCTCATTAAACATTGAAGAATCAACTGATAAGATAAATTCATCAGATAAGAAACTGTATCTGTTGAATGCTCATCCTGGAAAATACGTGTGGATAAAACCACGTATATGATTAAAAGATGAATCATCAGAAAGCAAGAAATCTTGTTTGCTGAAGATTAATTATTTATGAGTTTTTGAGTTGTTTTCAAGAAACGGATTAGGTCCACCCTTGACTTTCTCGTTTGAAACTCATTCTGAATCTCTTCATGTAAAGAAGAAAGATTACTGCTTTAAGATCTTGAATTTCAGAAAAAAAATCTGTTGATGTCAGAATCTGGAAAAATTCAAATTATTAGAAATGATTCAATATCAGAATCTGAAATGATCAAAAGATTCAATGAAGAACTGAAATTAATGATTCAGTAAATACTTGATTCTGAACGAACTCTTAAGCTTTAACTGGTTCAGTAATCAAGCTCCAACAACTTGAGATTATCCTAGTAGAACCAAATGTTGATAATCTTATTTTCGCCAGATCAAGTGTTCTCAGAATCACTTGAGCTATAAAATTAGAAGCTATCAATTCAGACATCCAGGTTCTCTAACTGATGACGTTAATGATGTTCTTTTGAAGAAATCAGTTAACTTATAGATATGTGTGACCAACCCCAAATAAATTGATCAGCATTGTGAGAACAAGAAGTTTCATGCAAACCATGTCTAGTGATGTACACATGGGGCGTGATGATGTTTTGGTTCTGAACAAGTTTTGAAACAACCTTGAGGAACAAATTCAGAAGCTGATATATTAATTCTTCTTCGTACAACCTCTCAAAGGTTCTCACTTATCTTGTAAAATCAACCATCTTTCGAAGAACAGAAATTCTCACAAACGTAAACTGAATTCAGGCTATGAAAGGAGAACTCAACCAATTCTCAAAGTTTGTCGTTTAAGATTCAGATCCATAACTTAAGAACTGTATCGGAACCGACCAGGTTCCATGGATCAAGGTATGAGAAGTGAGAAGCAATCAAAAAACAGATGTAATCTGTTGCTTATGAATGGGGTCATCAAATAGAATTTATTGTTCACTCAGTACTGCTCCCAAGCATATGAGTGTCAACTTTCCTTCAGAACATTCATCGCCTTACCCAAAAAAAGTGCATGTAATTAGCTAAGTTTAGATGAAGTGGTCACTCTGATCATGTTAATTCTTAATCTCGGTTATTATATCCTAGAGAGTTGATGGACAAGATTGAACAAGAAAAGAGAGAAAGCTGTAATTCAACTAGGATCGCATTTCAAGAAAATATTCTTTTCCTCAGAAGTTAGAACACAAGCGTAACTTGAAGAACCCAAGAAATCTCTGCAGCTTACTCGGAAATAGGCAGAATCAGAAAGATGCTCAAAGATTCCGAAAGGAATGCTTTCACGAAAAGGTTTAGCTAAAAGATTCTCTTCAAAAAGTTAAGCATCCCTAAGGTATGGTCTCACTTATTTTTTTTTTTTTAAATATAGTAAGATTATCAAGTATTTATGATTTCCAAGACAATCATAATTACGCGTGTGTCAGCTACCTTACCTCTAACCATAGGCATACGACAACTTAAATCTATCATATGTCTTATCAACTGACTATCACAACTATTCATAGCTTGTCTAGGAAATGATGTCCTCGCGTGTTCCAAGCGTGATAAATAACCATCACTCATAAGTTCTCCTCACAACCCTACTCCATTTCTAGGAAGAATCACTATCTAGTAGGTTAAAACTCCCTTCTTCTTTTCCTGCTCAAAATGTCTTCACACAATTTCAGAGGAGAAATTTCCGATCTAGAACTTCTAAAGGAATTCACGTTGAATCTAAACCTTTTACCATAACTCAACAAAACTAGTATTCTCTCTGGTATCATATTTCAGAACTGGGAAAACTACTTCGACATGCTTGTTGGACCTATTTTTCCTTCACTTGTAACTGAGTTCTAGGCAAATGCACGTGTACTTGAATATTACTATGACAAAGATACTATTTTGTCTGTAGTTGCTGGATGTCCAGTCTTGATTAACCCCACCATCATAGCTAAAGCCATTAGGTGTGTTGAAGATGGTGTGACTGTGGAAAGAAATTTCAACAACCATAGCTTCGACAGGCATCTGCACGTCATTTTCAAAACAGAGGGGCATGCCACTCAACCTTGCACTCTCACTCCAGTTGCTAAAGATTGGTATAATCTGATGGTAACAAATTTTAGACCGAGAAAAATAGGAGGAGCATGGTTATCTGGCATGGAGAGATTGTTTATTTTCTTTTTATTATCTAGGATCAAAATAAACCTACCTCAATCCATGTACAACCATCTAAAGGAAGAAATTAACCTGTCAAGGGAAGACACAATCTACCAAGTTCCCTATTGCAGAGTCATCTCTCATATTCTTGATCTTCAAGGAGTGGTTAGTCATTGCAGAAGAAATGGAATAACTGAGAAGATTCTTCCTGAGTTCTGTCAACCTATAACCTTCTTTGTCTAGATAGGAGTTAAGTTTTTCTTAAGATTACAAGTTTTTTCTAGGATCCCTCTTTGTATGTCCTTATGATCTAAACTTGATATGTATTCTCTTGCTCAATTACTGAAGTATCCTAATTGAGAAATGCTTTTAGGATTGATTTAAGTTCACAATACCCTTGATTAAATCTCATTAATTAGGTATTTTGATAAAAGGACTTAGGATTAACCAAAAATTATAAAACCTCTTGCTGGTCATAATTAAGTAGCGGCTCCGTCACTACTTTTTAATTCTTGATTAAAGGAATTAACCATTAACCTTCTCTCCCACGCTACTTAGTGCTTCTAGGAAAATCAATCGGTGCGGTTTCAGACTCTCCACAGAATTTACCCTATTTCCCATCTATTAAAGCATAAGACAGCTACACATCTCTTACTCATCCAAATCTTCAGCCTAATTACCTTCTATTTCCTCATCATCTCTAAAATGGTTTTCGTCTCACAAAATGCTTCAATTCCCACAACCACACAAATCCCAGTTAACAATCTCAAGGTTCTGTGAGAAACTATAGTTAACTTCAACAATCTGAAATCAAATGGATGCAACATTACTCCCTCATTGGAAACCCAAGGTGGGAAAAATTACTTCAAAAGGTTGGAAGGACCAACCTATGGTCATCTAATCAAAGATTTTTGGATTCATGCAAATACATCCAAAAATCTCATTGTCTCTTTCGTTTTCGGAAAAAAATCTTCATCACTGAAAAGGTTATCATAGATCTCTTGCTGCATGAAAATGACGGATTCAGAATCTCCAGAAACTTACTTAATGAAGAGAATGGGGCTAAGGTGATGTCCGCTATCCTCATAGATGAAGCCTTATCTGAAATCCAAACCTGAAAAACTCACTTCAAGTCTGGTTCAAAATTTTGCAAGAGAATGTTTTCCATCATCTCTCTTTAGAACAGCTGAACGATACTCAAAAATATGTTATATTCCTTCTACTTAAAGGAATTAAAATGCACATTCCCTCAATCCTCTTCAAGCTTCTCAAGGATGCCATCAGAAGCTCCAGAACTTGTTCTGGTCGTGAATGTGGTCTCATTCCCTATGGAAGACTTATCTCAAACATTTTAGTTGAATCAGGATTAGTTGATGACATTCTAATTAATGAAGGAGAATATTGGAAGCTGCTTAAAAGCGCTGGAAAGATTCTTAGGTTTAAGAACCTTTTGAAGGAAGACGCCAGTTTAGACAATTCACGTTTTAGAGAACTGACTCTAACCCCCAGAGTTCCGGTTATAGGTTTTCCAAAATTCGCTACCTACAATGAGGTTGAATTCGGAAACTACCAAAGAAAAATCAAGGACGAAGATATCAGTGTTTGGATTAACATGAAAAATATCACTGATGTTCTTCAAGAACTCTCAGATTGGAAGGTAGGAAGAAAAACGGTTATTAAGGAAGAACATTCATCCAAGAGATTAAGAACCATGAATAGCGTTCTTGCATCATTCAAAGACAATGCAATCTCAAGGATTCAAACCCTCGTCGATGCTTATAATTCTTGTGTAAACCCTATGGAAGTAAGAAATGTCTGGAACAAGTTCCATGAATGGATCTCAGAAGAAATAGTAAAACACAAGAAGCTTGCAATAGCTCAAACAAAAAAAACATCACTTCCCTCAAGCTCAGATAACTCTGAAAGTCTTTCCTCATCTTCCTCATCATCCCTAAGCTCCTTTCAGTCTTACCTATAAGAACCAGTTTTCGTCTAGTCTAGATTTGTGTGTTTTGATCCATTCGTAACATAATCTATATTTAATCTATGTGTTTTTGTTTAAAGTCCTTCTCTAATGCTATCTATGTTTTTTTAACACTTTAATTTGATCTATAAAATTCTACGTTTAAATATAATTAATCTTGTTAATGAGCTCCTTGTTGGTTATTTATAATTGTCCTTCAGATTAATTATGCCATAACAAAAAATTAGTAAACTAAACCTAATTGCTTTTAAAGTACCTGAACACTAGTTCACGACCTTCACAACTGGCTTAATTGATTGAAAAATATATGCTTAATTGCTCATATACCTTGACACTTTTTGATGATGTCAAAAAGGGGGAGAAATATAATGATTTTGATTGAGAAGGAAATCTGAAATAATGCAGAATGCAGAACTCAAACAAAGTACTAATATAAAATGCGTTGCTACTAACGTTTGTTGTTTGATGTTTATCCGAGGAACTCTGAACGAGTTCACTAGGCATTCTATGAAACAGGTTAAGCTAGAAGAATCAGATCTATTGTGATCCTTATCTCACTTAGTTCAGAAGCTGTAAGTTGTCTGAGAGTATGAGATTCAGAAAAGAAGTAAGAAAACTTGGAAAGCAGTCAAGACTAAGTATACATTTCATGATGCTCACTCAGAAGATCTGTGCAAATCAGAAGTCAAGAACTGTCTGAAGATCCGGATTGAAGATCCAAGAAGAAGCCATTCTGATGTTTACCAGAAACAAACCTAAATGAAAACAATTTAGTATCAGACTAAATCAACAATTGGTAATTAGACTCAGTACACAAGGATTAGTATCAGACTCATCAATCAGAGCAAAGTTGTGGATTACTTTCAAAATACCTTCATTGGTATCAATATCAGCACACTAATGAAATATCTCAAGTGTATGAGAAGAAGTCCTTCACTAGGTATCCGACTTAACATACTCTGGTATAAGACTCAGCACTTCACGTGGTATCAGACCAAAATTAAATCATGAGTACCAGATTCAAAATCAAGCGTTGATTGATCACTTTAATTAAACCTTCAATTGGTATCTGATCAGAAATCAAGCCTTGATAAACCACTGAGTATGACTATAACAAGGTTCTGAGATGAAGACCTGTGTACAAAAGTCAAAACAGTCATGATCTACATTGGTGTTTAAAACCTTACCATCCAGAATTATGATTCTGAAGATCCCAATATCTGACTTATAGGAATGAGGGGGAGACTGCCCTGAAGTTCAAATTGTAAAATCTCAAATCTTCACAAAGTCTGAAACTCAGGGGGAGTTTCTTTTAAAGACAGTGTCTGGCTCTGATAGATAGTGAGGATATGACTATCAGTCAAGAACTGTTCTGATCTTATGCTTAATGGAATCTGCTGAAAAATAGAAATGCTTCAGATGTCTCTGAAGATAATAAGGTCTAATACGACAACAAAGAAAACTGAGTTCTGAAGATCTGAAGATGGAAGTTCTGATGAACTAGTCCAGATGCTAAAGACTTTTTGTTTTCCTAAAGACAAAATAGAGAAGTAACTCTTTTCTATTCCTGTTCTGACAACTCAAGTTGTTACTCTGTATATCTTTGGATTACATAAAATCATATATGATCTCAGATGAAGCTTTGAGGATAACTCATTCAGGGGGAGCTGTTGTTCCAAACTCTGAATTTGTTTACTTTGGTTATTACCTTGTATAAAATGTTCAATCAAAATACTTGGTTTTGTCATCATCAAAAAGGGGGAGATTGTGAGAGCAAGAATTGTCTCTACAAGTCAATCTATGTTTTGTTGATAACAATAAGTATTTGTGAAAGAACCATTTTATGGTCTAACGTGTGTTGTGTGCAGATCATAAGAACTAAAGACATCAGAACCAACATGCACCAGCTAGATGTACTATGATTGAATATATACATATGTGAAGTTACTATGTGTGACAAAAGTCGCGAGAAGCAAGAACGCTTCTTTATCTAGTCATGATCAGCCAGATCCAAGGATCCCAAGATTGTTGTTGCAATGCTCTTGTGGATGCTCTATGAAAGTGATTGAGATTCTGAAGATAGCAAAGCTTATGAAGAAAGTACACTCTGAAAGAACCAAAGTGCGGAAGACTCCTATGACTTGAAGTTCTGATGGCTGAAGGTGCTGAAGACCAAGTGCAGAAAGAATCTGAAGACTTATGAGTTCTGAAGATCAAGGTTTCAAATATCAAAGTTCTGAAGACTCTGAAGACAGGTTCTGAAGATTCGGAAGACTTGAAGCAGAAAAGAATAACGTTCTTAAAGACCAAGTGCTGAAGTTCTGAAGACTGATTCCTAATGGACTTCTTCAATCGACTGAAGACTTGAAGCATCAGATATTCTGCTAAGAAGACTCTACTTATACTTCATCAAATTAACATTAGAAGCCACTGAAGTTTTGAAGTCTAAATATTACCATTGTGAGTTAAATGTACACACTGCCCAAGAAAAGATGTCTGGTCACTTCTCCCTCTGCAAAAAGGAGATGTGTCAGTACAACTCATTATATCACAACGTCTCTTTTCCAAACAGCCAACAGTATTCTCAAACGGCTACATTTCTACTAGCTATATAATGGAAAGAGTTTTTGCTTCTGATGTGTCGACCACTTGTAGAATCACGAACTGAATGTTCATCTACAAAATTGACCAAGTCATTGTGAAGATAGCAACAACGATGAGTTCTCGTTGTAACACTTAACATATTCAAAGCTATCATTATTTCACTAATGGCAATTGTTGTTGAAACTCAAGAAGACAAATCAACATAACAATAACAATCAAGAACAGAAGCTGTTGATGAAGAAGACAACATTGAAGATAAGTTAAGTCATCAACCTACCTTCTCATTAGGACTACATTGAAGATCTGAAGCAAGGAGTTGCTACTCAAAGCTTGCTCAACCAGAAGACAAAGAAAAAGAAGATCTACAAGATGTCAACAATTGTAATATCTAAATACATCTTTGTAGTTTCTTAGGAAAGCAAGGAGTTGATTGCTCAAATCTTGCTTGAACACATGTGTGTGTTCTTTATACTTAAACTTAGGAGAAACTTGCTTATTAAGAAGCACAATCTGTAATCTCCAGTTTGCAAATTCAACTAAATGAATTGAGACTCCTCAAGTGAACGTTATATCCTGATGGGATCCCTGAACGGTTCAGCTGTGAGTTGAGGCCCTTGAGTAGATCACGTGGTGATCAGATACTTGAGATGACAATGGCTGAGGGTCATTGTGGAAAATCCTGAAATATGGTCAGTAGCGTTACATTCATTGTGATGAATCCCTGAACGACTAGCTGTGAAATCCCAGCAGTAGGTCTGCTCGGTCAATGAACGTTATATCCTATTGGATCCCTGAACGGTTCATTGGATTGTTAGTCACAGTGCGGCCTTGCAAGTTGTTAGTCATCGGCGTGGCCCGTGCAAGTGTAATCATGATTTGGTTATAGTGGATTAAGTCCTTGTGTTCAAGGAGAAATCACCTGAGAAGGGTGGACTGGATTAGCCCGCGTGGTGAACCAGGATATATCGTGTGTCCTTTACTCTCTTGCTTAGTATCTCTATTTATGTTTCTGCATTAAATATCAAAACCTCATATTAAGCAAAGTCAGAACCTTGCAGCCTATCTCTGATAAGCTTCCGCACTGCAAGTTCTGAGTATCGTATCTTATGATCTGAACCTATATGGTTCTCATGCTGTATAGTTAAGAGATCTGAATCTCTCAACGAACTTTAAAGGTTGTTGAGCGTCTCTCTAACAAGATGCGAAAAGTTACAAAAGAGTAAATACACAATTCAAACCCCCATTTCTTGTGTCTTTCTCGCACCTTCAGTCCCAATCTATAAAATGAAGCAGGAAAGCATGATAACTCCCTGCTACAACAATACAACATCAGCATACCAAAAGGTCCCTGCAATGCAAAATCACCAGCCTAGTTATTGACACAAAAAACTATATCCCCAATGGCAACTTATACCACTCATATAAAGTGCACCTCTTTACTTTTTTATCCAAAATCTTCCAACTCCAAGAAGAAGTAATGACAAAATGATACATCTCCTTAAATTCTACAGTATTATCTTTGAAAATGATTAGATTTCTGTTTCTCCAAAGTGTCCAGTAACCCACCAACCAAATAAAGCTTAGAATCGATCCTAACCCAGGCCATTTTGCCCACTGTATGAAGGAATCAATACAGTTTGTTTCAAAAGGAAATGGAATTCCCAACCAGTTTTCAATGTCTTTCCACAGTTGCCTTATTTTCGAACAAGAAATGAATAGATGAGTTATGTCTTCAATCTCTTGTAAACAGAAAATGCACTGCAACTGATGAAAGTTTGATATAATACCTCTACATTCTAGAGCTTTACGTGTTGGAAGCCTATTAAGCAGTAATCTCTAACCAAATATTTTGATTTTGAGAGGAATTCTAGTCATCCACAAAAGATCCAAAGTATCCACAAGGTTTTGACTAAGGACTTCTCCCTCCATATTTTGATTCAATTATGTATAACAGACCTTCACATTAAATTTATTATCAACTCCTTTTGGCCATATTATGATATCTTCTTCATGAACATTCAGACTCATCTCTTCAAAAATTTGAAGAAATTCTGGCACTGTTTCATCCCCCTCTTCATTCACAATAACGTTTTTGCCTACCAGATCCCAATTCCAAACATTACCTGACCACTCCCCACGATCTTTAATTAAGATATCCTGGGATGGCGATGTGTTATAAAGCTCTGGATATTGGAGCTTGAGAGCTTTTCCACCCAACCATTTAGCATGCCAAAAGAGTGTTATATTTCCATTCCCCATCTTCCAAGTTAGTAAATTAAAAATTCCTTGCTCATTTGAAGGCATTCCCAGCCACATGAGGTATTTCCACCATCTTGATCCCTGCCTTGTAATATTCGTAATTGCTCAAAACATACCTTTTGAAGGTCCCTTCCATATTTCACTTTGATGACCCCACTCCAAATCATGTTATCTTCATTTGACAATCTCCATAACCATTTAGCTACTAATGCTCTGTTAAAAGTTGTAACATCTTTTATTCCTAATCCACCTTGGTTTCTATGTCTACACACTTGAGACCACTTAACCCAAGCCATGCTCTTTTTGTCCAAATCCCCTGCCCACAAAAACCTTCTTTGAATGACTTTAATCTCCTTCAGAACAGTTGCTGGAGCTAAATAAAAAGATAGAAAGTGTATTGGAAGATTAGTTATAACCGAATTTATCAGAGTTACTCGTCCCCCAATGGATAATAACTTGGCCCTCCACAAAGATAGCCGAGCTTTCAAAGAGTCTATGACAGGTTTCCAAAATGCTAAACTCTTATGTCTTCCACCAACATACAAGCCTAAAAGTCTGAAAGGGAATCTTCCAATTTTGCAAGCCAGAAAATCTTAGACTGCCTCTATCTTACTCTCCTCAATATTCAATCCAAATATATGACTCTTACTATAATTTATCTTCAGCCCTGTCACGATTTCAAATCCTCTCAAGATTGATTTTATAGCCCAAATGGTAGACTAGTTATCATCACACATAATCAATGTGTCATCAGCAAATTGAAGTAGGTTTATATAGGTTTCATCATCAAATTTCACTCTTTTCAAACTGTTATTAGATTCAGCTTTCCTAACCAACATAGCCAGGCCTTCTGTTACAAGTACAAAAAGAAGAGGAGATAATGTATCTCCTTGCTTGAGACCCCTATGAATTTTGAAATCTTTGGATGAACAGCCATTTACCAACACAGATCCATAACTGTTGCACATAAGCCCTTTAACCCAGTCAATCCAAGTTGTACTAAAGTTCATAGCTTCTAAGATTTTGATTAGAAAACTCCAATTTACACAGTCATAAGCTTGTGTAAAATCAACCTTAAACATGAATCCTCTTTTCTTCCTCTTCATCATAAAATCATAAACTTCATTAGCCACTAAAACTACATTCAGGAGTTGTCTTCCAGGAATGAAAGTTGTTTGAGAGTTAGATACCAATTTTCCAATGATCCTACTCAATCTTTTTGCCATTATTTTTGAGATGATCTTTTGTAAACTTCCTATCAAGGCAATAGGTCGGTATTCGTTCAGAGATTGAGGATTATCCTTCTTAGGAATCAGGACAAAGAAGGATGATGAAAAGGATTTTGGTATATTTGCCTTCTTCTGGAATTCATGAATACAATTAATAATGTCTCCTCCAATTATCTCCCAAGCTTTCTTAATGAACTTCAAATTAAACCCATCTGGCCCAGGGCTTTTATTACCATCACATGATTCAGTAGCCTCTAGAATCTCCTCCGGTGAAAAAGGTTATGTCAGATTATGATTCTCCTCCACATTGAGCTTTTCCAAAGAATTCAAATCCATATTGAATCCACCTTCTGTCTTACTTTTAAATTTGTTCTCAAAATGATCATGACTATGTTGTTTCACAGATTCCACCTTCTCTTGTTCATGCAATCCAACATTCATAGCTGATATGTAATTATCTCTTCTTCTGGAATTCATCATCGAATGGAAGAACTTAGAATTGTTATCACCATCCATAATCCACTTGATTCTAGACTTCTGTTGTAACAAGCTTTCTTTTAAATGAAGTTTGTTCCATACATCTTCAATTACTATACTTCTCTCCTTAAGAATACTATCTGGTATGCTAGTCTCACACTCAGCCATTATCCCTTCTAACTCATTAAGCTTCTCAAAGTCATTTTCCACTTTGAGGTCCACAATCCCAAAAACATTGTGATTCCACCATTTCAATCTTGCTTTCAAACACTTCATCTTCTGAATTAGAATGTTGAAAGCATCTCCTGAAAACAGACTATTTTCCCAAACCTCTTTTACGGATTTAAAGAAATCCGGATGTTCCCACCAAGAATTGATTGTTTTAAAAGGTTTAGGACCCCAATTCCTATCATTTACAATATTTGAGACAAGCCTGATCTGAGACCTCCCTGTTTCCAACCTTTTGAGCACAGGCCTTCCAACCTCTACATAGATCTTCTGAACTCAGGAATCTATCTAATCTAGGAAAAATCAAGTGAATCTGTTCCCTACACTAGGAAAAATCTATTAATTCCATATCCTCAATAAAAAAACCAAATTCCTCCATCTCTACAAATTTATATTTCCCCTTCCCTAACCTTTCCCCCTTATTCTTAATAACATTAAAATGCCCCCTAGAATCCAATCCCCACTAGGATAATTAGACTTCAATCTTATAAGCTCCTCCCACATTCTTCTTTTCTCAAACAGAACACAAGATGAATATATATTCACAATATAAATTGCACTATGATTGCATAGCCCATGAATCCCAAGAAATCCAGGTCCAGAAAAGCTAAACTCAGATTTAAAAGATTTCTTATTCCAGACAGTTAACATACCTCCAGATTGACCATTCGAACCCTTTGCAGACCATTCAAAACCACCTCCTCCCCATATACTGTTTACAAACTTGTCATCTATTACTTGTCTCTTTGTTTCCTGTAGAAGGCAGACCTCGATTTTTTCCCTCTCCAAAAGTTGTTTGACTCTTCTTCTCTTAATAGAAGAGCTACTCCCACAGATGTTAAATGTAATTATATTTATGGAACATTGATGACTGTCTCCTTCATATTCTGACTTCTAGTCCTATCCCTATCTTCCAGACCTCTGATTATGTCTTCAAGTACTTCATCATCCTCTTCACCCTCTATTCCCAAGTTCCTCAGCATAGACCAAACCTTCCCAGGAACATCATTCTGTAGTTTCTTTATCCTCTTATTTCCTCTTTCCACATCTATATCAGAAATTGATCCACAGCAGAGTATTGACCCCCTTGAATATCTTGACAAACTACCACCTATCTGTGATGAGGACAATGATTCTCCAACAAAATCAATTATATTAATCTTTGGATTTACCACTGCTGAAGAGTGTAAAAGTGTTGAAAAATACGATGAGCATAAGGAATCTGAATCTTCTCATAAAGTTCAGACATAGTTTTATTCTTCCTATTTGATTTAGTTGTAGTTGGCCCAATCGTTTTGGATTTAATTAAAAGAGTAGGATTGGGCCCTGGTCCTTCCTTGTTTACAACTGTTTCGCTGAATGGGCCCAATTCTAAACTACAAATTTTTGACTTCTTATTTATCCTTTCCCACCCATTACTCTTTTCTGCACAACCCAAGAAATCATTACTGATTTGCTCAAGCCCTTCTCTTCTGTACTCCTTAGCCTGTCCCCTCAAGTCTTCTTTAGCTGTTATTGCATTTAATGATCTGTTCACTTTATATCTCTCCTCATAATGGTTCTTTTTACTATAGCTTCCAACGTTAAGCTTATTGAACATTTGTGTCATTCCCAAAGCCTCAGAGTCATTAAACCTCTCTACCTGCTTCTCCAAATTGTCAACTCTGATCTTTTTCCCAACCTCTGACACATGTCCACTCTCGCCGTCATCATCATGTTTCTTGTCTTTCGTGTAATTTTCATCCTCTCCCCTTGATCCACCTCCATTGTTGAACTTCTCTGCTTCATCATCTTTGTCCTCCTCCTCATCGGATTCTTCTTCTGTTTCTACAACAAAGTTATCATCTGAGTTTGATTTTTCTTTCTCTTTATCATGGAAAACTATCCTTTTAGGCCCATGATTATCTTCTAGCATCTTAATACAAAATAACCTTCCATTTATTTGAATGTTAATCACCTCATTCAGATTACCAATATATTTTGTTTTAATCAAGATTCTTGCTACGTCGAGTTTGGATCTAGATTCAGTTTCATCATCACAGCAAATAAACTCCCCTAATCTGCTAGAAATGTATTTGTAAAAATCGTTCCTCCATGCATGACAGGGAATTCCAAAGCATTTAACCCATGTGAGCCTTTCTTTATCAACTTCTGCTGGGGACCATTGTCTAATATCCTTAAACCAGTTTAATAACCATTCCTCCTCTTCTTTTATCAGTGTTTTGACTGCATTGTCCTCTAAATCCTCAATCAAACACATTGT
Organism: Lathyrus tuberosus; assembly: GCA_022829125.1. Classification (NCBI taxonomy): domain Eukaryota; kingdom Viridiplantae; phylum Streptophyta; class Magnoliopsida; order Fabales; family Fabaceae; genus Lathyrus; species Lathyrus tuberosus. The sequence continues at coordinate 2,733,803 of JALAZF010000468.1, read as the reverse complement.
AGCACCCATTGGAGTGATTTTAATATGGAAAAAACCTTCTCTATTAAATATTTCCTGAATATTGTATGAATTCCCAGGTTGTTTCACAGCTCCAACGTAATCTTGTTCATATCTTTTCAACTCCTTCTCCTCTACATTGAACAACAATCCAGTCCAGTTTGGTTTCACTTCCTTCTTTTCTCCCCTACGAAAACCTTGTTCACCCCACTGACTATTCATGTTAACTCGGTTTTCTCCCCTCACCATATCAGCATAGGAGTTATCCATTCTACCCTTCTTCCAACTAGGTCTTTTATCTTGATTCCTTCCCTCTCCCTTGACAACCTGGTATCTATTTTTGTCAGCTTCCGGCCCCTTTCTATCTCTGTCAAATCTTTTATTGACAAATAACTTTCTCCCATTGATTTGTATATTATCCAAAGATATTCCCAGTATCCTTTCATCTTCCACTCTTTTGAACCTTACAAATCCATACTGTTTTCCCCATCTGTCTCTCCTCGCCGGAATAAAAACTTCAACAAGAATGCCATAGTCTCTAAAGATTCTTGCCATATCTTCAGCATTATAGTTTTCTTGGAATTCAGTAAAAAAGTATGAGGTGATGACTTCATGATTCCCCAAATGTTTTCTGCTTTTTTTCGTTCAAATTAAGACCCTAAGCCTATTCAATCCCTTGTTTCTCTTTCTCACTACCTCCCAATCTATTGGATTCAAATCAGGTGTGAATAATCTTACAACACTCCAGACAAACAGTTTAGCCAAACCAATCCCACTATTGTCAAGTCCCCTTGCCCTAAGGCAAGGAATTTAAGTCGAAAACAACAGTTGATTAAGGTTGAAAAGATTAATCTTCACATGTTTAGCCAAATCAAGAGCTTACTTTAGATTTAGTTTTTTTCTTGAATTGTTAACTCTAGAACATTATTCATAAAGTTGATTATAAGACCAATCCAAGTTAAATTCTTCTTAACCTTATAAATTTTTTAAAGTTAGGATGTTAGAGCACATGGTTATTCCTAATGCCTCCAAGGTACTTTTTAAGTGTTATTTCTTTCTCTGTGGGGCAAGATTAAGTACATGAGTAGTTATTTTTAATTTGGCACGTTGTAGTCTAATCAATTTGAAAAGTTCCAAATGATATACTCTTTAAGGTAGTCACAAAATTAATGAAAGATGTGGATGAGAAGAGTAGTTCCTTGACTTAAAAATGATTTTTGGGTAGATTATTGATGAACTCTTGTACCTTCGATGAATGACTTCATATCCTTATCATTTACTTGCATCCATAACGGATTAAGTGTTCACCTTGATTCTTAGGTAAATTTTGACATTTTTTGGTGTTTTTTTTATGGATTCTAATATGTAGATGGTGAATTTTATGGTTTAAGATCTAACATATTAATACCAGTGTGGATTTTTAATAGCTTGGGTCTTTTTTCGATGACACCTTGGTCGGTAGAGTTCGTTGACTGATTATTTTGTATCTTTTTTTATTTTTAGTTGTCTCATGACACTTCTTGTAGTTTAGGAATATTTTTATTGCACTTTGGTGATTCTTCACCCATATTCTTAATATATTATTATTTTCCAATTCAAAAAAGAATTGGATAACATGATAGTGATGAATTTTGACTTTAAAGTACGGAACATTTGTATGAAAATTAGAAAATTCATGCACCATTCGATTTGTAATCCTTGTCTTTAAGATGGAATATTATTCTGTCTATATATCAGTTCTGCTATCACTATGTACTCATTAGTCAGTAGACTACAATTAGTAACTAACATAAATCTGCCTTACAATTATGTTTCGATTAACCTCATGCTTTTAAGATTCCAACTATGAGATATTGTTTATTTTATATGCCATAGTCTTTATAGTTTTAGCCTTTAGAATAGACACCTCAATGAATTGTGACGCATATGGGTTAATAATCATTTTGCCTCGTGCCATATAAGCGCTTTTTAAAAAACTCTCCTATAAAAAAAAACTTGTAAAAAATACCCTAACATTTGAAGATTTTCTCAATTTTAACCTTCATCACGCCCGGTCAGCAAAAATGCTGACATGTCAGGTTTTTTTTTTAGTGATGTGGAAGACCAAGTGGCTTTTTAATTTTATTTTTGAATTATTTTAATGTCACCTTAGCATTTCGTTTTTTATTTATTTTTAGTTTATTTTTAAAAATATGTCACATGTTCAAAATTTGTTGGAAGTGGGAATTGAACTCATCCCCTTTATATCATAGACCCCCTCCTTACCACTAAGTCAATCAACTTCTTTTGTTAATTTAAGCTTTTAAAATGTATATATTATATGTTTAATATTTTTTTCTATTAATATAAACTAAATTATTTTAACATTAGTATTTAGTTTAATAGTTTCTATTGCTGTTCAATTTAATAATGCTACAGTTTAATATTTAATTTAATAATTTATATTTCTATTGCTATAGGCGTTTAATATAATGTATATAATACTAATAGTTTATGTTCTGGACTGGGCCGAGGCTGCCCAACAGTCGGGCAGGCCCAACCCATATAGCATGGGGAGGCCCAATAAGACCCCTCTGCGGGGCACTTGACTGCTGCAATCATACCAACCTTTCCCCCGAGCACTTTACAGTGTCGGGCACTCGGGCCAACAGGGCAGGAGGACCTCGCACCCCGGCGGATAGGTACATCCCCGACATACCAGCTTCTCCCCGCGAGAATACCGCCCATCACTCCTCGACAGACGTGGCTCCTCCCCGCGAGGCCATGCCCGTCGTACGGCTTGACGGGTCCTCGACACAGAAGGCTCCTCCCCAGCGAGGAGTGTCTAACGGTCCGTACCACGTAGACACGTTCCAAGTAACCACTCCACTCCTGAAGGATTCGGTCTGCCCTAGTCCCGGAAATCTAGGAACGGTTACCCCAGGGCGAAGACCACGCGCTGGTCTTCACTACGCCACGTAAGCCCTGGAAGTTACTTGGATTGGGCCTGACAATCCAGCCCAATGCAAGTAACCGTTGGCCCCGCGCTGGGGGTTCTCTATAAATACCCTCTCACTTGAGAGGGTCAGGTTAAGTCATTTTTTCCCACTCTTCTTGTATTTGCTGTTACTCTGTGCACTCCCTAACTTGAGCATCGGAGTACCTTGCAGGTACACCCCCCCCCCCCCCGGCCGTCCTTCAGCCTCACCGGAGCCGGAGCTCAACGGACGTCGTTGGCCATCAGTAACTGTCTGATCCAGGTACGATCAGTGGCGCCGACTATGAGGACTCTATAAGCTTCCCTGTTTTCTCTTCGATAAACCAAAGCTTCCTCTATCCATCACCATGGCCAATCCGACCGTCAACCAGGCTCTGGACACCGTGCTCGCGCAACTGGAAAACGGGAACCACCGTGAGGACGCCATCATCCTCCACGGCGACGAAGGCGACATAAGGGACGGACAGACCGCCTCCCCGGACTCCCAGGATGCGACCATCAACGTCGTCCGCACGGACGACCAGCAGACCCCTCTCCAGCCAGTGGCTCCGCCGTCCAACGCGGACCCAAGCACCGTGGCCCTGTTCGCATTGATCAACCAGACCAATCAGCTGATCGCGCAGCAGAACACCAGAATCGAAGCCCTGGAGCAAGGACGGGCACGACGATCTTCCCCGCGAAGACATCGTCGTCCCCCGTCACCTCGCCGCTCTCCTTCCCCGCGGAGGACCCCTTCCGAAGATTCCCGGACCCCGTCTCCCGTATGCCATGGTCGACGACCGCGCCTCGAGCGCCCCCAGCTGGCGATCACCCAGAAGCGCCCTCGTTCCCCGCCTCGGAAGGAACCCAGGGCCTCCACCATCTCCAAGAAGTCCAAGCAAGCTGAAGAGAGACCAAAGAACCGTTCGTGGAACTCCCCTCCACGGCACCATGGGTCACCTTCAAGATCCCCGGCTGGTAGCGACGACGAGGACCAAAGGACCCCCTTGTCGTGGGAAATCATGGACGCCCCAATCCCTCCGGGCATAGAGAAACCACCACCATTGGGGACCTACGACGGACTGACCGACCCCGACGATCACGTGGAGAGTTTCGAAGCGATGCTCGACTTCCGAAACGTCAGGGGAGCCATCAGGTGCAGGCTATTCCCCACCACCTTGCGGAAGGGAGCCATGAAATGGTACAAGGGTCTGGAACCTGGTTCGATCACGTCATGGAAACAACTGAAGCAACGCTTCACCAAGCACTTCACCGCGTCACGTCGACACCCGAAGACAGAGGCTGCCCTAGAAAAGATCTTCCAAGGGAGGAACGAATCCCTTCGAAATTACATTGAGAGGTTTAACAAGGAAGCCGTCGAGGTCCATACGACCGACGACATGAAGAAATACTTAATTATTCACGGACAACGCGTCGGGTCGGACTTTGCCAAATCGACTGGCCTCCGAAGACCCCGGCGTCTCGAGGACCTTCTCGCTCGGGCCCAGAAGTACATCGAACTCGAAGAGACGGAAACAACCCAGATCGCTCTTGAGACGAGACGTAGGGAAGGCCCCCGCGGCCACAAAGACGATGATGCTTCTCCCCGACGGGGAAGAGAAAAGAAGGAAGAAAACCGCAATCGAGATCCCCGGGAACCGCGCGGGCCAGCTGGCCGATTCACGGAGTACACGCCGCTCAACACTTCCTGGTCCCAGATCCTCTCAGACTGCCAGAATTCTGAGTTTGTGAAAGGAGGAGTCCGCTTCCCGAAGCCCGCGGCCCCCAAACCAAACGTTGACAAATCTAAGTACTGCAGGTTCCACCGAAGCCACGGGCACGTGACCGAAGATTGCATCCACCTCAAGGATGCCATTGAGATTCTCATCAAAGAAGGGCATTTGAAGAAGTATGCCCAACAGAATGACCCTCCTCGTCCCAGCTCAAAGGAATCACAGAACGTCGAGGAGGCAACACCTCCTCCCGGCGACAGCCAGCTTCAGGTCGCCCTCAGCGTCACTCGACCCGAGGACTTCTTCGTCCCCCCAATCATCGAGGGCGAAGAGGCAATCCGCAACATGTGGGCGACTTTCCCCGACGAGGGCCCCGTCACGGCCCGTAGTACCTGGTAAGGCTTCCCCAAAGCAATGGTTATCTCCGGAGGCGACCCCGGGAAAATATCGGTTGGGTCGATCAAACGGAAGTTTGACGAGCTGGAATCCGCGACATCGTCGAAAGCGACCACCCTCGAGAAAGTGCGGGGAAACTCCAATCCCATCACCTTCTACCTCGAGGAACTCCCCGGGGGAGCACCAATCTCCACTATTCCCCTCCTGGTCAGGGCCCAAATGGCGAACTTTGAGGTCCGAAGAATCCTAGTCGACCAGGGGAGCTCGGTCGACATCATGTATTCTCATTTGTTCGGGACCCTTCAGCTGGACGAGAGGCATTTGACCCCGTACGTCGGGTCAGATCTACAGGGGTTCAATGGAACCACCACCAGACCATGGGGTTACGTGGAGCTAATGGTTACGTTCGGGGCCGAAGACTCGGCCCGACAGGTGAAGATCCGTTTCTTGGTGGTTGAATGTCCATCCCTTTACAACTGCATCCTCGGAAGGACCACCCTTGCTGAACTCACGGCGGTCCCGTCAACGGTCCACCTCAAAATGAAGTACTACACGAGGAGGGGACGAGTAGTGACGATGCACGGGGACATCGACGCGGCCAGGAGATGCTTCGACGCCGCCGTCAAGGGCCTAAGTTCCATTGGTCCCAAACCTAAGGTCGTGGCCAAACCACCCCAAGACGTCGGACAGGTACCTCTCCCGCGCGTCAACGCGGTCGACCTCGACAGCAGGTTCTCCGGCGAGCCCGATGAAGACAGAGTCGAAGACCACGACCACCAGGCGGAAAACAACGGACAGCCTCTCCACCCAGCACGCCCCATCCCAGATGGAGATTTCGAGCTCGTGGCCCTCAGAGACAGCCCAGATCGCAACGTGAAGATCGGCACCGGGATCCCCGACCTAGCCAAAGAGCAGCTGAAAGCATGTCTGAGGGAGAACGCTGACCTCTTCGCGTGGAGCGCATCCGAGATGCCTGGCCTCGACCCCGAGGTGGCTTGCCATCAGCTCGCAGTAGATCCGGCCGCTAGGGCCATAGCACAACGTAGGCGTAAGCGGTCTCCCGAGAAAGCGGAGGTTGCTGAGAAAGCTGTAAAAGACCTCCTAGAGGCAAATTTTATTTCGGAAGCCAAATACACGACATGGCTGTCCAACGTTGTACTTGTTAAGAAAAATAATGGAAAATGGAGAATGTGCGTTGATTATACTGATCTTAACCGGGCTTGCCCGAAAGACTGTTACCCCTTGCCTAACATCAACCAACTGGTCGACAATTCTGCAGGTTACAAACTACTATCTTTCATGGACGCCTATTCAGGATACAACCAAATTCCCATGGACAAGGTCGACAAGCAACACACGGCCTTCATGACCGCGTCGGGCAACTACTATTATAACGTAATGCCCTTCGGTCTGAAGAATGCCGGTGCGACCTACCAACGGATGATGAACAAGGTTTTCCGGACTAAAATCGGCGACATGCTCGAAGTTTACATGGACGACATGATCGTCAAGTCTGCAGAAGAAGTCAACCACGCCGCGCACCTCAAGAAGGTGTTCGACACGGCGAGAAGATGCCGTATGAGGTTTAATCCCGACAAATGCACCTTCGGTGTCCGGGCGGGAAAGTTCCTCGGATTTTACCTCACGGAACGAGGAATCGAGGCAAACCCCGACAAGTGTAGAGCCTTTTCCGAGCTCCCTACTCCGGGCTCGAAGAAGTCAATACAATCATTGAACGGAATGCTCACCGCCCTTTCCCGGTTCGTCGCCAAATCCGCACAGTACGCACTCCCCTTTTTAAAACTCCTCAGGCAAAAAGCGGAGTTCGAGTGGAGCGAGGAATGCGAACAAGCACTCGCACATTTGAAACAAGCCCTATCGCAACCCCCGGTCCTCTCGCGACCCGAGAGCGGGGAAACACTCTTCTTATATCTTGCGATCACGAGCGAAGCGGTCAGCGTCATCCTCATTCGGGAAACACCAGATGGACAGAAGCCGGTTTACTTCACGAGCAAAGCTCTCCAAGGCCCCGAGCTCAGGTATCAGCAGATCGAGAAAGTCACACTGGGCCTCGTCACCGCGGCCAGAAGACTACGCCACTACTTCCTCGCCCATACCGTCATCGTGAGGACCGACCAGCCGATCAGGCAACTCCTCAGATGACCGGATATGGCGGGGACGATGCTCAGGTGGTCACTCGAGCTGGCCGAATTCGACATCCGATATGAAGGGAGGAAAGCCTTGAAGGCACAGGTACTGGCCGACTTTGTAGCAGAGATGACCGTCCCAGAACCCTCAACCAACGGGTCGCAGAAATAGACAATCTATGTCGATGGAGCATCCAGCCCGAAAGGCAGCGGAGCGGGAATCATCCTCGAAAACGAGGAAGGCATCCTCATCGAGGTATCCCTCGAACTGTCCTTCCCGACTTCGAACAACCAAGCCGAATACGAGGCCTTCCTCGCGGGACTCAGGCTGGCCGAGGACCTTGGCGCCAAGGAGGTCAAGCTTTTCACCGATTCTCAGCTCGTAGCCTCGCAAGTCCGAGGAGAGTACCAAGCCAAGAACGACAGTCTCATAGAATACTTGGCCTTGGTAAAAGAGAAGATGAAAAAGTTCACCTCGGCGGAAGTAACTCACATCCCCCGGGAGCATAATGCCCGAGCGGACGTCCTGTCAAAATTGGCGAGCACGAAAAAGAAAGGCGGGAACAAATCCGTCATACAAGAGGTCCTTTCCCGCCCGAGCATTGACAAACCAGGCATGATTTCGGACATCAACGCCATCGGGGACAGCGACTGCTGGATGACCCAGGTATACGAATACCTCACGACGGGCATACTGCCCGAAGATCCCAAAGAAGCAAGAATGGTCAAGAGACGGGCGTGCTCGTACACTATAGTCGAGGATAAGCTATACCGGCGAGGATTCTCCATTCCCCTCCTCAGATGTGTCGAAGACACCAAGGTCCCCGGAATACTCTAGGAGATCCACGAGGGAATCAATGCGCAGCACCTCGGCGCACGATCGCTAGCTCGTAAAGCACTTCGGGCAGGATATTACTGGTCGACCATGCAACAAGACGCCAAGAAGCACGTCAAGAAGTGCGATAAATGCCAGCGGCACGGGGATATGCACCTCGCTCCCCCCAGCGAGCTCACGACGCTATCCTCCCCGTGGCCGTTCGCATGGTGGGGGATGGATATCCTCGGACCTTTCGTCCAGGGGTCGTATCAAAACAAATACCTCATCGTCGGGGTAGATTACTTCACGAAGTGGATTGAAGCAGAAGCATTGGCCAAAATCACTGCCTTCAACATACTACGTTTCTACAAAAGAAATATCCTCGCCCGTTTCGGAGTGCCTCAAGCCATCGTCATAGACAACGGAACCCAGTTCACCGACAGGAACTTCCAAGACTTCGTCACAAAACTAGGCACGAAGCAGCACTTCACGTCGGTCGAGCACCCTCAAACGAACGGACAGGCTGAGGCCACGAACAGAGTGATCCTTCGAGGATTAAGACGGAGACTGGGCGATGCCAAACAACGGTGGGTCGAAGAGCTACACAGCGTTCTCTGGGCCTACCGAACAACCCCACACTCCACGACCGGGGAGACCCCTTTTCATTTGACCTATGGAACGGAGGCAGTGATCCCCGTGGAGATCAGAGAACCCTCGAGGAGGACGGAAGCCCCCCTCGACGGGAACGCGAACGACGAAGCCTTGAGGGAAGAACTCGACTTCGTCGAGGAAACACGCTCGGCCGCTTCTCTCCGAGAGGCGTCACTTAAACAAAAAATAACACTACGTTATAATGACAAAGTCATTAAACGTGATTTTCAGGTGGGCACCCTCGTCCTACGAAGGAACCAGAAAGACTCGCGGGAGGGCAAACTCGCCGCGAACTGGGAGGGCTCGTACCGCGTCCGCGCGAAAACGGGGACAGGCGCCTATTTCCTCGAAAATCTGCACGGGGAAGAATTTGCTCGACCGTGGAACGCTGAAAAGCTAAAACAATACTACAGTTAAACACTGCCCGCGGGTTACTAGCGCCGCGATCACGGGGGCGCACTAGGGTACAAGCGCGACACCACTATAAGAACACGACGATCAGAGACCGCGTTGCGTGTGCGCGAGGACATTTGATCCGGCGGGGATACCTCGATCGAGGCCCACCGTCGTCGTGCCAACCGGGCATAACACCCAGCTCGCGATGGGAAGTTCATGCCACGAGACTAGGACCTCGACCGAGCTCTTAGCCTCGTTGAAGGTCGGAGTCCTACTCCGGCCGCCCGACCAGCTCTCCACGCGGTCAGGGACTATCAAGGTCGAGCAAATCCCGAAGCCTTATTACTTAGGCAAAAACAAAGTATAACAAACACCACATCACACACAATCAAAATCAATAGAGATATTATAAAGTACGAATAGCGGGTAAAACCCTTGGTCCAAAAAGTTACAAATATAAGCCCACAAGCCGGGCAAAAATAACCATTATCCAAATAGTACATCAACTAAGCCCACAAGCCGGGCGAAACAAAACGGCTCGCAGGCCGACCAAAACAAAGATAAAAAACCTACTCAGCTGCGGTCCCGTCAGGCTCCTCGTGCACATGAATGTCGTTCTCCCGCAGAGGATACACGATCTGGCCATCCACCACCTCAGCGTCGGGGTCAATCCCTTCAAGGACGAGGTCGGGGTTGAGAACCCGAAGCTGCGCCACGGCACTGCGGAACCCTATACCCGCGGTTTCAATAGAATCATCCTCGGACACCCGGAGATCCTGCTCAAGCTTCCGGAGCTGTGCCACAAGCGCCGTACGAGTGGTTAGGAGCTTGTCCTCCTCAGTTTCCCCTTCGGCTGGCCGCACCGCATCTTCCAACTCGGCAATCCTTTCCTTAAGCCGCTTCTCCTCCAACTCCAGCTCAGCGATTCGGGCAAGATGGCCTTTCTTTGTCTCCTCGGCTTCCTTAAGCTTGGCCTCGACCAACTGCTGCTGCTTGCTTTGCTCTTTGTTCAGATCTCGGCACTCTTTTAGTTCCTTGCGCATACCGAGCATCTCAGCGCCCAAGGTATCCAGCGCCTCCTGCAGGCGGGCCAGTTCAGCAGCAGGGCGGGTCTCGTCATTTAGAATGATGGCAGTCGAGCAGATACGCATGACGGCCGACAGGTCCTCAAAAAGCATCTTCCTCCTCACTTCAGTAGCGGTCCCCAGCACGGTTTGGATCTCGGAGGGAAGGGTGCGAGGATAAGTGACCTCGGAGAAGAAGTGAGGTTTTTGATGGCAGGGGGGAAGGTCAAAGTTGGAAGGAACCGGGGGACTGTCTTCACCACCCAAGTCGACGACCTTTGCAACGCGTTGCCTCTTCGGAGTCCCTTGGGTAGCCGGGGATTGGCTTCCCGCAGGAGTTGTGCGGTCACCCGCGGTCCCCGACACAGCGGCAGCAGGCTGAGACTGAGTGGGTCCTTCGGGGGCAGAGGCCATGGAAACACCCTCGTGCGGGGCCCCAGAAGGGACAACTTCTTGATCTTTGGAGCGCGACGCCTCTTCCCGGGCCTGCGCTTCCCGGGCCCTCTTCGCTTTCAGTTTCTTCAACCTCTCCTCGGCTCCGGCCATTGTTCCTGCAAAAGGAAAGAAAGCGTTAGTAAAGCGAGAAACACAGATACGAGGAAGACCTAAAGCGAGGACGTTTTCACCACCTAACAATTCGATGGCCTCCTCGTCGGAGAAGGTCTCGAGCAGAACGCGGGTGTTTATCAGGCGACGTTCTTTCTTCACCTGCCCATCTGCACCTATTATAGGATGGCCGTCCAGCGTCTCGTGTCGAGCTTCGATAAAACTGTCAACGAAAGCTACGATTTTATCGTAGGCTTCCCGCTCGTAGGCCTCCATCTGAACAGGTTTCGTTTTATATTTGTCAACTCCCTTCTTAAAGTGTTCCTCCGTCCAGTACAGAGGAAACTTTGGCTCCAGCACCTCCTCGGAACGGTCGTCGACCTCGCGGGTGACTTTCCGGTACAATGAATATATCGCCTCGAGGGTGACCGGCTTCACATAGAAATAGCGGAACTTGAAATCCCGGATGGAATCCAAGTAAGTGTGAAACAGCGCCTTGCTCTGCTTGAAGGACACCCAGCTGTGTCGACCTCCGACCGACGACCGTTGGAGGTGGAATATGCGGAAGAAAAGGCGAACGGTCGACACGATCTCCAAATATTTGCATACGAGCTCGAAGGCCCGGATGAAGGCCAGCGAGTTCGGGTGAATCTGCGAAGGGGCCAACTTCAACCAGTCAAAGATCCCCTCCTGAAAATCCGTGAAAGGCAACCTCCACCCCGCCTTCTCGAACATAAACTCGTATAAGGGGACTCGCATTCCCCGGTAAGGGGAGCATATCCGGTGATGCTCCTCTGGACGAAAAACCTTCCAGGATTGACCACTTCCGATTAGTCGGTGCTCGACGGTACAAAAAGCATCGCCCACATCTGGGTACACGAAGATGGACGACATCTCCAGGGCCTCGCTACAGACCCAATCCTCGAGCGGCCTCTCCTGCGCAAAGGCCATGTGAGCCATGGGGGAGTCGGGCTGGTCGTCGTCGTTTTCCTCGAAATATCCTGCGGCCACCTCCGCAGCCAAATCGTCCATTTACCTGAAAAGCAGAAGGAAATGGTGAATTCGATTGGTCGTATCAAATTCACCCCTCCACCGCTGTTCAAGCGAACGGGCGAGAAAGGGGCAAGGCTTTCTCAACTCCCCGACGCGATCGGCCGAGGATCAACTTGCCCACCGGGGAACTCATCGTCTCCCGGGAAGGTTCTGCCCCGTGTCCCCGCGGCACTAACAAATATACTGATTATTAAGGACCCCGAGACATTCAACGGATCCCCGACGTGTTCGTCCCTGATCCCCGAGATATTCATCAAAAGCGAGCAAGAATCTTCGCATTCTCTCTCTCCACAACTAAAGATTCCCGCCGTATTCGCCTGGAATCCCTTCGTTTCTCATGGGAATATCATCAATTCACCAAGGAAACGTCCTACACTAGTTAAAATTGAAGAAAAACGCAAAATAAAGGTCCGGTTTGAAGCAAATACCTGGTAAGCGGCGGTGTAGGGTTCCGGCACGGAGGTTTCTGGCTATGGTACGACGGCGATTGGTTGTCGTAGCGGAGGAAATGCTTCCAACAGAGAGTGCCCGGCGATTGACGGCGGCGAGCTACGACGGAAGAGGTTAGAGAGAGAGGGAGAAAGTTTCTTGAGAGAGAAGCGGAAAAGTGAAGAATGAGCGAGGGGAGCGGCTTTTATAAGCGGTTCTCGCGAGACCCGAGGGGCGTAGGGCACTCGAGTGCGCTACCCTAGCCAGCCGCCCTAGCCTCCCTAGGTAATGATGGCAGGCGACACGTGGCACGCATGCAGCCACCCGTCTCCCCACGCGTGTCATTTCGGTTTTCCCCAACGCTTCGAATCTGAAACCCTTCATCTCCCCGACCATACGACCAGACACATCTGTCCGACGCCCGACGCTCATTCGACCGAAGGAATTTCGCATAGGAGATCGACCTCCTCGGTTCCTCTGTTAGCGTATCCTCGACATACAATAACCCTTAAGTCATTACTCTGCCACCTCAGAGCAACGACTTGGGGGGCTCCTGTTCTGGACTGGGCCGAGGCTGCCCAACAGTCGGGCAGGCCCAACCCATATAGCATGGGGAGGCCCAATAAGACCCCTCTGCGTGGCACTTGACTGCTGCAATCATACCAACCTTTCCCCCGAGCACTTTACAGTGTCGGGCACTCGGGCCAACAGGGCAGGAGGACCTCGCACCCCGGCGGATAGGTACATCCCCGACATACCAGCTTCTCCCCGCGAGAATACCGCTCATCACTCCTCGACAGACGTGGCTCCTCCCCGCGAGGCCATGTCCGTCGTACGGCTTGACAGGTCCTCGACACAGAAGGCTCCTCCCCAGCGAGGAGTGTCTAACGGTCCGTACCACGTAGACACGTTCCAAGTAACCACTCCACTCCTGAAGGATTTGGTCTGCCCTAGTCCCAGAAATCTAGGAGCGGTTACCCCAGGGCGAAGACCACGCGCTGGTCTTCACTACGCCACGTAAGCCCTGGCAGTTACTTGGATTGGGCCTGATAATCCAGCCCAATGCAAGTAACCGTTGGCCCCGCGCTGGGGGTTCTCTATAAATACCCTCTCACTTGAGAGGGTCAGGTTAAGTCATTTTTTCTCACTCTTCTTGTATTTGCTGTTACTCTGTGCACTCCCTAACTTGAGCGTCGGAGTACCCCCCCCCCCCCCGCCGTCCTTCAGCCTCACCGGAGCCGGAGCTCAACGGACGTCGTTGGCCATCAGTAACTGTCTGATCCAGGTACGATCAGTTTAATATTGCTACAGTAATTAAATTAAATTAGTTTATTAGTTCATCATTTGTTTTTCAATTAAAAACTATATTAGATTATTAGTTCATTAGTATTAAACTAAATTAGTTTATTAGTTTATGCTACAGTAATTAAATTAAATTAGTTTATTAGTTCAATAGTATTAATTTTTGCTACAATAATTAAACTAAATTAGTTTATTAGTTCATCATTTGCTACAGTAGTTTATTAGTTTATGCTACAGTAATTAAATTAAATTAGTTTATTAGTATTAATTTTTGCTACAGTAATTAAACTAAATTAGTTTATTAAACTAAATACTAAATAGAAGCATAAACATATAATATTACTATACTAAATAAGGTAAGGGATAAATTATTAAACTAAATATTAAACTGTAGCATTATTAAATTGAATAGCAATAGAAACTATTAAACTAAATACTAAATTCTAATGTTAAAATAATTTAGTTTATATTAATAGAAAAAAATATTAAACATATAATATATACATTTTAAAAGCATAAATTAACAAAAGAAGTTATTGGCTTAGTGGTAAGGAGGGGGACCTATGATATAAAGGGGATGGGTTCAATTCCTACCTCCAACAAATTTTGAACATATGACATATTTTTAAAAATAAACAAAAAATAAATAAAAAACGAAATGCCAAGGTGACATTAAAATAATTCAAAAATAAAATTAAAAAGCCACTTGGCCTTCCACATCACTAAAAAAAAAAAAAATTCTGACACGTCAGCATTTTTGCTGACCGGGCGTAATGAAGGTCAAAATTGAGAGAATCTTCAAATGTTAGGGTATTTTTTGCAAGCTTTTTTTTATTAGGGGGTTTTTCAAAAAGCGCCTATATTAAAAGTTGCAATTCATTGTTTTGTAAAACGTAGTTTGTGTTCGATTTATATATATATATATATATATATATATATATATTAAAAGTTGTAATTCATTGTTTTGTAAAACGTAGTTTGTGTTCGATTTAGGTGTGTCAGACCTAGACATCATAGAGTTGGTTGTAGAGTTAACTGTAGTCGACAGAATCGAATACAACATATAGTTGTTATGTCAAAGCCAAAATATAATTTTTTATATTTTGGACGTGGGTTTTATCACAAGTGCAAAAAGAAGAATAAATATTTTCTTAATCAATGTAGTTTTTTCAAAATGTATCTCAGAACATGGTGTGTATGTCAAAATTGCAAACAGGCTTAGTCGAGTCATCATATGCTTGTATGTAGATGATTTGCTGATTACAAGTGCAGAAGAGGAAGAAATCAAACGTGTCAAGTCGATGCTGATTCAGGAGTTTGAAATGTCCGACCTAGAGAATCTATCATATTTCTTAGGGATGGAGTTTAAAGACATAAGAGAAGGAGTGTTTCTGCACCAGACGAAGTATGCTCGAGAAATCTTGAAGAAGTTCAAGATGAGCAAACTGTAATGCAGATGTCACACAATTGGAGACTAGAGCAAAGTTGAAAAAAGAAACAAATGATGATTTTTTCAGTGCAACATTGTACAAACAAATTATTGGATCCTTGAGGTATCTTTGCAATACCAGGCCAGATATTTGTCAAAGTGTCGAACTGTATAGCAGATTCATGGAGAAACCCCATGAGTGTCATCTCATTACAATCAAGAGAGTGTTGAGATACATCAAAGGTATAATTGATCATGGTATGCTAATGCCAAAGTAGAAGAAGACCATCAAAGATCCAGAAGTATATGGCTACACTGATTCAGATTTCAGTGGAGATCAAGACGAGAAGAAGAGTACCGTATGCTACATAATCATGATTGGAGATGCCTTAATCTCATGGAGTTCAAGAAAGCAAAGCATTGTGGCTATGTCATCTTGTGAAACTGAGTATATGGCTACATCACATGCAACAAGTCAAACAGCATGGATAGAGATGTTGCTCGAAGGGCTCAAGATAATGGAACCTAAGAAAATGAAGTTGTTTGTCGACAACCAGTCAACTATCGACCTAATGAATCGTCCAGTGTGTCATGGTCGAATTAAACACATAGAAAGGAGGTATCATTTTCATAGGGGTCAAGTAAATAAAAGAAAGCTTAAAGGTGAGCATTGCAAGACAAAATGACAACTAGCTAACACACTCACCAAATCCCTGAAGAAAGTCAGGTATGATGAGTTGAAGAGAAGCATCGGGATAAGAAGTCTCAAAAACATGAATTAGCTGGTGTTAGACGTTGTAATTCATTATTTTGTAGAATGTAATTTGTGTTCGGCTGAGGTTTGTATGAACTAGTTGACGTAGTGTTAGTTGTAGAGTCAGCTATATTCGACAAATTCAAATGCATCATATATCGATTATGTCAAAGCCATATTTTAGACTTATGTTGTATATTTTGGACTTGGACCTTGACCGTCTATAAATAGGCATAACGTTGTATAGTTTTATGAAATAAACAATTTTAACAGCTTCACGAATATCAAAATATAATTAAATCTCTTGTCTCTCTTCTTTTTCTTAAAACCTAATTATTCCATTAGTTTCAATAACATATAAACTATTTTTAACCTAAATTCCTAAACAATAACACTATTTTGACTATTCTGAAACAAATTATAATATTATAATTTAGATAGTGTTTTTCCAAAACACAAGCTAACAGTTTAGCTATGCCAAATTAGATATTATTTTTTAAGACCCAAGCTAACAGTTTAGTTATGCTATGCCAAATAGTGTAAATTATAATACCTTTCAATTTCATTGTCAAGCTAACGTTCATCCTGTCTTTTTGTTATGATTGATACATAACAATCATAAAAGAAAAAAACAAAAGGTATGAATATGACTCCACACTCCCACTTGGTAAACTTTTACTGCAAAGAATCAAACATGTGACGAATAGAACCACTCCACCAAAAGACATACTTTAAAGCATGTTATGGATTGTACCCGAAAAGAGATATGGAACTAATCATATGTTAAATATAATTTAAGAGTGGTTCTAAAATCATTTAGGTGAAATCACGTGTTTCTTATTCCAAAAATAGTGTCTCACATGAATTTTAATGCAAGTGTTTTTATTACTACATGTCCACGTCAATCAAAAATGAACATTTATAATAGTCGACATCAAATTGGAAACTTACATGGCATCATCAACACTACAAAAAAAACTCGTATTTGTCACATGAAAATCACTTCACAACATGCAAAATCACTTCACAAACTGGTATTAGCGACGTGACTATTCACGTGGTAGGAGTACATGTGGCAACTATGTTGCCACGTGAAAATCACTTCACAACTTTGCCACGTGATTTTCGCGTCGCAACAAATAAGACAGAGTGCGTGTGTAAGAAGTTTGCCACGTGATATTCATGTGACAAGTTGTGAAGTGAATTTCACGTGACAAGTTGCGAAGTGAATTTCACGTCGCAAATTGCGAAGTGAATATCACGTGGCTACATAATTTTTTTTTTTAAAACTGATTAATTATGTGGTACGTTTTGTATTTTTAATTATAATTTAAAATTATAATTTAAAATTTTAATTATAGTTTGTTTTTTTAATTATTTTACAAAACAAAATGAATATTAAATTTGTTTCAATAATAATTTAATATATACTATTCTTAAATATATTGTTTTTGTTTTAACTATTAAACATATTATATATATAATACTAAACATACTATTCTTAAACAAACTACCAATAAAATATAAGATTAAACACACATATATATACTACTAAACATACTATTCTTAAAGAAACTACTAAACATATTGTTTTTGTTTTTACAACATTAAACATATACTAAAAATTTATTTATTCTATTTTTATTTACTAAACATATACTAAATTTTTTTATTTATTCTATTTTTATTTTATAATATTAAATATATACTAAAAATTCTGTTTTTATAATATTAAACATATACTAAAAAATTTTGTTTTTATAATATTAAACATATACTAATAATATTATAATTATATTTAAAAAATACTAAAAATATATTAAAATATTTGTTTTTTTATAATATTAAACATAATTCTAAACATATACTAAAAAAAATTCTGTTTTTACAACATTAAACATATACTAAAAATTTATTTATTCTAATTTTATTTACTAAACATATACTAAATTTTGTTATTTATTCTATTTTTATTTTATAATATTAAACATATACTAAAAATTATGTTTTTATAATATTAAATATACACTAACAAATTCTGTTTTTAAAATATTAAACATATACTAATAATATTATACATATATTAAACATATACTAAAAATATGTTAAAATATTTATTTTTTTTATAATATTAAACATATAATTATATATTAATAAAATTCTGTTTTAAAAAAAATAGTATACATAATATTATTTCCACTTTTTATTAAGTTTTATTTTCTTTTTTTATATTCTGTTTTAAAAAATACATATAAATAAAATTAATAATTAAAAATTAAAATTTAATAAATATTTATATATTTACAAATATAATCTGTTTTGAATATAAAAAAATGACAAAATAAATATTTTCGTTTTAATATATTTCGGTTTTAATAAAAAAATATTATATAATCTATTTTATAAAATAAATATAGTCTGTTTTAATAAATAAATATTTAATAAATAAATTTAATATGTCTCAGAAAACCATAATATTTAAAAAACAACAACTACATAATAAATTCAGAAGAAAAAAAATTAATGACAAAATTACCTCTTCTTCAATCTCCTTCACTCTTCTTGTTCTAAAATTATTTCTTCAACTTGTTCTTCAAATATCTCTTTCAATCTTCTAAACTTTAATATTTTGACATAAAAAAAATAAAAAATAAGGTACATCAGAAAATATTATGTTTAAATCGAAATAATTAAAAACTAGTAGAAGAAAAAAATTACAAAACTTACCTAAACATTGAAGATGAAGAAGAATGAAACTGAAAAATGGTGAGAAGATAGAAAATAAGAAGGAAAAGGTTGGAGAAAGTGATGAAATGTTAATGAAAAGAGAGTTAAATGGGTAAGGATAGGAAAGGATAAGGTTGGAGAGGATAGGAAATCTTGGGAACCAAGTGCATGGGAAACACAATCGTGTGTTGCTTTAAATGCCCAAGCTAGCGACGTGAATTTCACGTCGCAACCTTGCGAAGTGTGATTCACGTCGCAAGACCCAACGACTATTTTTCAAATTCCAATTTGCGAAGTGATTATCACGTCGCTAATTTGCGAAGTGAAAAACACTTCACTAAATTACAACAGTCGAATCTTTTGCAGGTCCCAACCTGCACATTCTGTAACCCATCAATTCAGTGTCATAAATTTTCTCCCCTAAATCTTGCAATGTGAATAACAGGAAAGCCACTCTAGCCTATAGTCTTTGTCTTGAATCATAGAGGAAGGACAAGAGCTCGGACAACAACTATCAAAACTAGAAATGCACCTGAAACCACACTGCTTTAGCTGCTTGAGTACTCGTATCTGCTCCTTCTATCATTGGTGTGGTGGTATCGTACATAAGATCCCTGCTGCATTTAGGAGTTATCTTTTCCTCTAACTATCAATTTCATACATAATATAGATGGTATCCTAGCATAGAAAAGAGATCAAAGGAAGAGAGCGGACATGATCAATAGTACAATAAGTATACAGGAAAGAGAGAAGGCAGAATTGGACAAATAGCAGCTTTTCCGGTCTCAGATGCGGCAACACCCATTACCGGTGTAAGCATGTTATCACTTTCCCTCTTTTCTCGCACGAGGCAAGCAAGGCCTGGAAGAGTTAATCGTCGAACAGGAGGAAGGAGGTACGTCAGCAGAGAAGCTCCCCAGCTAAACCATTGGCTGAGGTAATAAAAAAAAGTCTTTCCTTTTTAGCTGCTTGAAATAGATTCTATTAGACTCATATGAATTTCTTATTTGAATTGGGCTATAACACGATAAAAATAAAGACACTCTTTTTCTTCGTGACCCATAGTCTTCCATTCCGATATGAGTAGGGGGACTGGAAACATAAGGATGCTATCACTTCTTTCTTGAGTTCGTGAGTTGGAACAGTTGTTTATATTATTAGTAATTTATTAGTTATGAGTTCTTAAAGTTAAAGAAAGGGAAGAAGTCTCTTCAAACTAGCGTAGCATACAAGATTGGGTGAGATCAAAGACCTAGAAGTTGACTCTATCTTTCATAAGACTTTCCTAAAGCGCTATCGGGCTAGGAGGGGCGGTTATTTTGATGAGTTAACTTAGTTCATTAGTTCTAGCTATCCTCGGCTGTAGCGACCACTAGGGAACAAGCAGAGTTGGAGAAGGTAGAAGTTAAGCGGGTTATCGCATATGTAGTTTTTTAAGACTTGTTCTTCTTCCCTGAGTTAGAGTTTGTTTAGGGGTGTGAATAGCTACCGAACGAGTGTAATACGCACAAAGTATAGTACTAGAGTTTAGTTTACCAAAAGGATAACTAGAGCAAATAGAATGTCAATCTAAGCCGTTTCAGGAAGTGACCAATTAACCAACCAAAAAAACTACTTTGCATCGAAACATAAAAATGTATACTAATACATATTGCTAACATTTAACTTGGTTAAATTAAATATAATTAAAATAAAAAGCAAAAGGATTGCTTCCCAGACGAGGAAATAGCTGTAACAAAGAGTAAGAGGAGGGCAAGATCATCTTTCACTCTACTTAGATGAAGCCTCTGAATTCAAATCGAAGAAAGTCAGGATCGACTTAGGCCCGGAGGATGTATCTCATCTTACCATACACGCCCAGTGGGGAAGATATTTTGCTGCGTAATGACCGTACCCTAAAGACTATGTATGTAACACCCCAATTTTAGTAATTAATTATTTATATTAATTATTGAGTGATTTTATGAAATATTGATTTATGTGATTTATCTAATTTATTTGAATTATTGGATTTAAATGAATTACTTGATTTAGTGAATTTATATGAATTAATTAATTTATATAATTTATTGAGTTTATATAAATTAGTTAGTTTATTTAATTTATGTGAATTAATTGATTTAATTGATTAAATTGCAATGTGTGATTTAATTTATTATTTGAAAATAAATTGAATTGTTGAATTTATTTAATTAATTATTTAATTGGATTATTGGTATTTAGTGAACTATTTAATTTATTATATTTAATATGATTTTATAGTTGCTAGAAATTGTTGGGCTTAAGGGGAGGTGTTGATATTAAGTATGATAAGTGAGTTAGGCCCATTTGGTGGTGAATAGTAGGGTTTAAAAGAAAGAGTTAGTAAGAATTGTAAAACCAGAAAAATTAAAAAGAGAAAGAGTAGAAGAAGAGAAGAGAAAAGAGGAAGAGTAGAAGAGAGGAGGAACCCTAAGAACAAGAACACCATCATCAAGAAATCCAAGGTAAGGGTGGGTTTTCTCTCATTGTTGAGATTATTGGGTGTTGATTATTGGGTAGAAATGAAGTTAGTGAAAAATCTCCAAATTTTTTTTTATGAAATAAAAATTAATTAGGTTAATGTTAATTTCTGAAATTATTGATTTTGGATGTTTACAAATTGATTTTTGGTAATAATTTAGAGACCCATTAATATTTGGGGTATCCATTGAAGTTGAAAAATCTGAAATGATTATGCTCATTTTTCTTTACTGTAGCGAACATCTCAGAGATATAGGAACCCTTTTTCTTTTTCCCATTTTAGGATCCTGTAGCAATGAACTAGTTAAATTGATGGAACTAATTATCAATTTAAGTGGTCTTTCTCCATTAATCTAGCGCAGGAAATGAATAGTGATGCGCAAGGGAAATTGTTGAAACAGGATTCTACTGCTAGTAGATAATGTTGTTTCATTTAAGAAATATTTTTCATGTAGCTACACTATAATATATATCCTACCAATTACTAAATAATGTGACTTAGTAATTAATCTAGTAGCACACTACCCATCATGAACTAAGTGCAGAACTTATTTTCCTATACCCACTTCCTGAACATGGCGCAGAGGTTGTTTTATTGTGTAGAAATTTTAGTGGCTCATTAATTATATCATACATTAAATGGACAATAGAAATAAATATTATGCATTAATGAATGGTTACCTTGAAACATTCACTGAATCCATGCGCTTGACTTAATGATATGTATATATATTTTAACTAGCCAATAACTTAGGTGGCTCACCTTTGATGAATAAGTGATGTAATATCTTGTAGTGACCCCACCCTCTCTTAGTAAACCAGGCGCAGGAAATGGTCATACAGCATGTATCATGTAGCCTCTTTAGTTATTGGAATTGAAGTACTATATTTTGGTGGGGCAATGGGATAGTAGTATATTTAAATGCTACTGTCATTTCTCCTTAGTATTGTACGCATAGAATTAGGAAGGAAAGAAAGTAGTGTATATATATTAGTAAGGCTAGGAATTGTGTTAGAAAACCTATTTAATAATTTCATTTTATATTGGATACTAAATGTTACATAATAAATATATTTTACTGAATTTCTAATAATCAATTAGAATGAAAATTAGTTATTTAGTTATAATATTTTGATTAAATATTAGTTATTTATCAAATATGAATTGTTTATTTTAAGATTGATTGTTTATTTAATATATTGACTAATATTTTTGAATAGTGGAATTTTATTGGATATTGGATTTAATTATTAGTGAGTGGTTAATTAGTCTATATTTAATATGTAGATTGTGTTTGTGAGTTGTGATTGGACCGAATCGATCCTTGTGTATTACTTGTTGATTGTAGCGATGATATTTAAAGTATAAATACTTCAATTATAAATTGTGTTGTGTGTGCAATTGTGTGATAATTCAAGTGTGATGAATTATTTGAGATATGCATGATATTAAGATTAGGGAATGGTCTTAATTGCATATGGTTGTTGATTGCATACGCATCATTTGTGTCAAGAGGCAATGTTTGGTAATTCCGTGGGAATTATTGACTTGTCCCAAACCTAACGCCGAATGGGGTTTGAAAGCCTAGGGGACGGGCTTTTGTTTTGTTATTGGTCTAGGGGACGGACCCGGTTTAAATGTAAAAACCGAAAAAAAATAACAAGTGTTGGTACCACATGGCATGTGTTTGCATTGAGTTTACATTGAGTCGCATTGCATATATGATTGTTATATGGAAGTTTATATGTGATTGTGACTTGTTGAATATTGGAATTTGATATGAATTGCGTGAATACTTGAGTGATACTTGTTGAGGAACGTTGAAGTGTGAGATTATTTATTATTTGCGTTTATATGTTTTACAATAATCATTATCTTATAATTTCAATATTGATGTGAATTCTCACCCTTCTGTTGGAATGATGTTTTATACGACATCGCTCAGGTACTGAAGATTAGAGTTGCTTGCTAGTACGAGGATAACTATTTGGAGTAGCTTGTTTAGCTTCCTTATTTATTTTGGGTTGAGTCGTGCTCTGATTATGTAACACTGGGGAACGTTTGATCATGTTTTGAGAGATACGATTGTATACTCTATTTATTTGTTAATTTGATTTGAATTTTACGGTGAAGTGGCTTTTTATGCCTAAGTTGATTTAATGAAGGAAATTTATTTAAGACTTGAATGTGATGAGATTCTTAATGAAAGTGATTCCGCTGCTACATGCTAATGTGAAAGTTTTTGTAAAGCATGAAATTACTAAAGTGTTAATGAGCATGAAAGGTGTTTTATGATGTTTTATGATTATGTGTGACACCCTTAAATGAATAGCATGATTATTTACTCTGGTTTATTGTATGTTTATGCGGGGATTAGAAGGGTGTTACAATGTACATCTTAACTGAACAAGTACTAACACTAAGAGAGTCACCTATACTCAGACAAAGGGACTAGGAAGATAGATAATGGTTTATTCTTGAGTCGTATCCAGAAGGCATTATATCGCCATAGGACTACCTTGTTAGAGGTAGTGTCTATCTATCCCTTGTCATAGCAGGCCTCATCCGTTAAGGCTAAGACGTGGATGCACTCTAGGGCGCGAACCTTTTCTTTTTTTTAAACTAAAAACATAAGATGATAGGCCGTAGTTGGAAATTAAAGGTCCCGAGGTCCATAAAACAAAGGCATTATAAGCCCAATTATCAGCCTGAGATAAGAATTATGACCTAAACGCGTGTATTGTGCTGCACGACTGGTAAGATAAAGGAGAGCCTTCCAAGTGTGCATCAGACTAGTAAATAGATTAACTACCAGCTAAGCTAATAGGATGGTGACATAGCAAGGAAGTCCCCCTTCAGAGAGGTGGGTCGGGTATGAGCGAGTCGAGACCATGGATACGACCTTCTCAGTAGATCGCCAAGGTGAGACTCTTGAATCAAAGGTAGACAGCCTAAGAGGCTTCATTCCAAGGGGCAAACTGTAGTTTATTCAAGAAGATCTGGGCCCCACAGCCTAATAGAGCGCAGAAGACTTTCCCGAAAGAAAGATTGTTTTCTATTAGTAAGAGAATCTCAGAAGCTAAGCTTTGAAAAGGCACTGCTCTAACCGGCGTATGTGCCTAGATTAGGACTAGCTGCTTAACCGGCCACTTGACTCTTTCCTATCCCTATGGGAAGCATCAAGGAATTCTTCTATGATTCTAGGCTCAAGGCCATGGATCACTCTTATTATAGAGAAATCCTTTTATTGTATGGAACTCCTCGTACTAAAACCCGTCCTCCACTATATCTATTTTGATAAAATCCCAGGAGTAACAGAGTCGGCTACAAGTAAGGATACAACGCATCCGTATAAGCTGCTACAGCATCAGGCAGGGCAAGGGTACTTTCCAGACCAGAATCTACAAAAGATAGAACCTAAATAAGAAGCCTGGGAGGCCTTATGGTACAAAAAAGGTATGCAGGGGTTCTGGGTCTATTATAACCAGAAGGGGGGAGAACGGATTTTGGGACGTGTCTGTCCCACAGTCTGGTGAAATGTACGACCTCCAACTTAACCTAGCCCAATATAGTGTAAGCGAGGGATTAAAAACCTAGTTGATCACTTAAAAAGTCAAGTAGAAAATCTTATTCTATTTTTATTCCCAACATGCAGAAGTACAAAACCAATTAACATAGAAAGTAGAGTGAGTTGGATGGAACCTGATGATCTTCGAGGCCGAAGGGAGCTAGAGTGGAAGCTGGCGCGGGAACAGTAGGAGCTCCAGCTCGCTGAATAAGCCACCACAATATAGGAAAAATAATAAGCAACAGGAGAAGGATGTGTCTCAGGTGCGAAGACCTGTTTAGAAGGTGAACCAGCAGAGTCAGATGCAACCGGGCATGAAGCAGCAAGTGCTGTAGATCTGGTATAACTTATTATTCTCGGATATGTTTGGTTAAGTGAGGTGGCGCAACAAGCCGAACCACATCACATGGGTCGAGTATAAAGCAACCAAATATCCGGACTTCGGAGTCGGAATAAGAATTAAAAAGAGGTTTTTGTTCGCTCCGCAGGCCCGAACTAGTCGAGATGTATGTGGTGCCTGCCCTTTCTTTCATTCACATTGGTGAGGTTGCTTGATTGTAGGGCCCAGGAAAGGGTCTGCCACCACAGACTCAGATTTAATTGTTATCGATGTTGCTTCGTCGTCTGCCCCCCATTCCGCTTAAAGGAAATGATGTATCTTTTATTTAAGATACAATCTGTAAGTTAGTTACCAAAACTTTTTGTTTTGTAGATGACGAAGAGTCAATAGAAATAGAATAGGAATCCCTAGAGAAGATAGTTCCCGAAAGGGGAAGGGGAATTGACCAGTTCTGGAATTCAAAACTAAAAAAATAACATACCGGCAACCTTTTGAACCTTTCTTAAGCTCAGACCAGAGTAGCTGGAAGTAAAGTAGAAGAAGAAGAATGAGTCTAGCGACCAGGAAACATAGATAGAAAAGGCGGAGATGGTACTTAAACAGTCAAAGGAGGGAGGATCATATGCTTTTAACATGCTATTTGAAATCACGTACTTACACCGGCCCCGAATCCACTTAAAAAATAGGTAATGTTGGCGAATCTTCTGATTCTCTAGTTTCAATTCGACAAGTACCAACAGGCCGAAAAAGACGAAAAAAAGGCCTTGCATACTCGAGAAGTCAATAGCAACCACTCTTACTGATGATATTCTTGACTTTCCTTGCGCGGTAAAGTCAACAAAAAAAGCGATAAGTAGGCTCGCTATTGCGAGCTATACGAGCTGTTTGCCTTTATACGGCTTCGCTAGCGCTCCTATGAAGTGGTGGGTCTTTTAGAAGCTTCGCCAGAAGCAAGATGAGGTCGCTCTCATTCACTCGTTCCGTACTTGACTTACGAGCTCGTGTAGTACTCGCCCTTATCTCTCTCTAAAGGGGCTTATGCACTCCACTCGCTGTCTACTAAACGAGCGTTAAAGCGAGCGAAACCTTCCATTTAGTGGCTGTCGCTCCCAAGATTTTCATCCAGGTACAAACACGAGAGTGGCGCGGAAAACCAGAGTCGCCAGCCGTGTAAATTTATCCCAAGAGAGGGAAAGGGAACACCGCATAAACCTGAGGAAGAGGGAAAGGAATGGTCATCTCAACCATAACCTGGGTTCGGGAGTCGGTTACGCGAGGGGAAGGTGCTAGCACCCCACGCGTCCATCGTACTCGATGGGATCCACGTTTGTTGTCTATTCTAAGGGTGAGTTATCCTATCATCTATGGATGTACTAAAACGGGGAAGGGGAAGACTAAGACAGACTCGGTAGGACGTCGACGTCCTAGGCCTACGTACCCCCTTGTGCAATGGGAAATTCAGAGTCAACGTAGTTCGGACCAAGTTCTTTTTGTGTTTTTTTATGAGCGACGTTAAGTTCGCGTCCGACAGTTAGGGTCGATGTCTGTTTGCGTCTCAGACGGACGGTAACGTGCCCTTTTTGAAAATAGCCTTTAGTTTGACGATCCCGAAGGACAAAAAGGTTTGAAGTTTATTTGTATTTTTTAGGACAGAAGTGGCTTAAGTTAGTTCATAAGTTGCATTGCACCAAAGTCTAGGGCACAGGGGCGAATACTTAACGCATCGTCCCAAGACAGGATGCTCGCTAAGCACTCTAGAAAGATGAGAGGAAGCCCCTCATTTCTCATTCCCCACGCTTAAGGCTCGTGCGCAATACAATTTATCCTTATTAATTATTTTCAAGAAGTTTTGAGATGAGAAGAGAGAAGACACAAAGGAAACTCTAAGGGGAACTAAGAGTCCTAATGTTATCATGCATGGGTGACCTACGGTTAGTGAGGTTTGGCGACAACCTAAGCCTAAATAAAAAAAGATGAGAGAAGGAAAGAGTAAGGGTGACCATGGATACTTATCCATACCCTCAAATAACTTACCTTAGTCCCTGCATAAAAGATTAGTACAGAATAGACATAAGTAAAAGAAATGAGATAGATGAAACCCAAGCAAAGACATACAAGGGCAATCAAGTGACCAATAACCAAATATGAATTAAGAAATCAAAGAGCAAATCCCCAAACAATGGCACAAGTGCCTTTTCAAACAGATAATCATACAAGATCAAGGATGCACATACAAGAAAACCTCACACAAAGAGCCATTAAACAAATAGTAAAACAACTTCTAAAATCACCAAATTAAATATCAAAGTTGCTCAACCAGAGACAAACAACATATCAAAAACTCCTGCAAAAATTCAAGATGTTAGTCACTCAAACAATTATGCAGGGCTCAGATGAGAAATATGACTTAATATGCAAAAAAGGAGGACCAAAATGCAATATGAAATAATTTTAAAAATGATATAAAAATATTCTAATTCACTCCAGGATATTATCTAACAAATACAAAAAGAATGGATTGAAAATGTTTTATGGATGCAGAGAAATAAAATAAACAATTTTAGGTATGCATGATATGAGTAATGCAAAAGGAAAATAAACTAAATAATTAATTAAATGATAAAAAATAAAATAAAAATAAAAAATAAAATTTGGAAAATTTTATAAAATGATAAAAAGTATGCATGAATTTTCTGGGATTTTTTAATGTAAAAAAAACTATTTTTAATAATTGAAAATGAAAATGTAATAATTTAATAAAATAAAAAAAAATAAAATGCGCATGGGGGGTGCAATGAGTAAGAAAAATGTATTGGAATGGTAAATGGGCTTAAGAGGGCGTGTGTGAATAGCAAGTCCACCACCAAGAGTCCATCAGAAAAAAACAAAATAAAAATGTCCACGTGTGGACCTCAGTCAACCATGCTGACTGTGTATCTGCCCTTGGATTGATCATGCGTTCAGCATTTAGTCAACAAATAAAAAAGTAATGATGATCAACGGTCATGATCAACACGCACACTGAACTTATCAAACACGCACACACACGTAACCTTGGGAGCACCCTACACACCCCATGTTCCAGGCACACGTATTTTTTATTCGCTGGCATGTTTGTGGCCTCATGATTCATCCAACGATCCACAGTTGGTCAACTTGAATAAAAATAAACAAACTGAAAAACATAATTGGATGCACACGGTAGCTATGGTGGGGTAATATACACAAGATCATGAAATAAAAATCAGAAAAAAAATAAAAGGAAAGACGCGTGGCAAGCTGATGGCTACACGATCCAAGCCATCAACGGCCGAGGGATCGTCTTCTTCATTGAAACCCTTGGCCGCCGGACCACCGCACCAGTCGCCGGAACCCTAGTTCCGGCCGCCACCTACAACCTAAAACAACCCAGAAAATGCAAAGGCCTATACCATTTTGTCCAGAATTTCATGAGGGTCACGAATATGTCATCCAAAATCACAAACCATTAATGTATAATAAAAAACGTATAGAAAAAGCTTTGGGTCCAAAACTTTAAATTCAAAGTATGATCAATCCACACGTCCAAATTCAAAAATAAACGCATCAGAATCATCACACATCAATATGCATATTTAAAAATGGAGTTCTATGATCATGAAAAGAATGACTAACCTGAGATGATGTACTCCTAATCCTTGCTTTTGGCTGCGAATGCGGGATGATTTGCACTCTATTGATCACCAGGAAGAAGTTTGTGGAAGAAGTTCTTGAAAAGACCTAATGGATTGAGAGATATGAGTATGAGATGCATTAGGGTTCAAGCTTGAATTCTCCACAAAGGCACGTGAAAATTCCCCTAACCAGTGCATGAATGAGTTTAAATATATTAGGGTTTCTCACTGATAATGGTTTGGGCCTTGGAAACTCCTTGTTTAGTGAGTTTTGGACAAATTTGGAATTTTACATTATGTGAGATACACCTCCTCCCATGCATAGATATCCAAGTATTTCATGATGGACCACTTATTGATAAATTGCTAATCACACCTCAATTGAAATTGGGCCTTGAAACCATTTGATTCATGAGTTTTAAATAATTTGGCAATTTTGAATAATGGAGAATAAGTGATAAATATACCATGGATTCACTTGATTAAAAATCCTATAATGACCCTTAAGGAGTGTTCTTTGCTATTAGAAAGTGACATGAAGCAATGGAATTAATTATAGGTCACTATGCCAAAGTTTGTGAAAATGGAATCATGAGAAACCCTAAAAACCACTTTGCCTTCTTTTGATCATAAGTTGAGTTTCACAAATGATATGGAGACCCACTAGTACTTGTTGGAAAGAGGAGAAAAAGATATTCAACTTTCATGTTGGAGAAAAATTCATTTGAAGCTTTATTGATGATGAAAAGTCAAGTTGAATGCAATGCAGGAACTTGCCCAAAAAGGAAGCTTTCAAATTATAGGTCATTTCCATATTTAGTAACTTTTGCACCAACTCCTGATTCTTGATAAATGGCATGAAACTTGAATCTTAAAGACCATATGAGGATGTGAGACCTTGAAAACCTTGGAGAGAACCTCAAAATTTCACAGTTGACTTCCCCTCTCACTGTTGACTTTTACCCAATTCACCTGATTTCCAATTCATTGGCCAATTGAATCTCTCCTGAATCAAAATGATGGACAATATTCCACTCCTAGATGCTTAGGGACCCAAGGAATACCATGGACTCAAGTCTTGCCCAAAAAATCAGAAATAAACTGACTTTATAGCAAACCCTAATCTTGGTACCCTCAGTCTAGGAGGAAATAACACAGTCTCCAAATCCAAATTCCTATGAATATGATGTGTATCCTCTCCAACAAAGATAATATATGCCATTTAGTGATGATAAAAACCTAAGGAGCTTGCCCATTGGAGCAATAAACCCAAGAGTCTCAAAACCCTAATTTCTGCACTGGTTAGGAGGAAGTGATCCACTTGAACTCTCTTTCTTGACCCTTTGAAGAACATCTTCTCCTCTTGAACATGCCTCAGGCACCTTGACCCCATGCTAAGAACCAATGATATGCACACATGATAATGCAAAAATGAAATGAAACATAAGCCAGTTAGTAATAAAGTAAGGAGGGCAAATTTTTGGGTGCTACAGCTGCCCCTATTCAATCAACTTGATCCTGAGGGTATGATAGCGACGACTTTCAGACAATCGGGATACATGGAGATTGAACACCAAAGAACCCGGAAATTTGCAATCAACAAAGGAGGGACGACTCCACTGGGGAACAAGCAATAAATGTTACACTGCCACAACACGCACGAGTGTTGGAAATCAATACAAATAATGTATTGAAATGTCTTGAAATAAACACTAACGGGTGTTAACTATGCTGGGGATAAACACGGACGGGTGCCAAGGAATCAAAGATATCAGATAAGGACGGGTATAGAAAAGGTACACGGACGGTTGTAAAGAGGTTCAATACGGACGGGTATCGAAGTGGTACACGGACGGGTGTAAAAAGGTTTCAATACGGACGGGTATCGAAAGTGGTACACGGACGGGTGTAAAAAGGGTTTCAATACGGACGGGTATCGAAAAGATACACGGACGAGTGTAAAGAGCTCAATACGGACGGGTATCAAAAAGGTACACGGACGAGTGTAAAAAGGTTTCAATACGGATGGGTATCGAAAAGGTACACGGACGGGTGTAAAAAGGTTCAATGCGGACGGGTATCGAAAAGGTACACAGACGGGTGTAAAAAGGTTTCAATACGGACGGGTATCGAAAAGGTACACGGACAGGTGTAAAAAGGTTTAATACGGACGGGTATCGAAGTGGTACACGGACGGGTGTAAAAAGGTTTCAATACGGACGGGTATCGAAAGTGGTACACGGACGGGTGTAAAAAGGGTTTCAATACGGACGGGTATCAAAAAGGTACACGGACGAGTGTAAAAAGGTTTCAATACGGACGGGTATCAAAAAGGTACACGGACGGGTGTAAAAAGGTTTCAATACGGACGGGTATCAAAAAGGTACACGGACGAGTGTAAAAAGGTTTCAATACGGACGAGTATCGAAAAAGGTACACGGACGGGTGTAAAAAGGTTCAATACAGACGGGTATCGAAAAGGTACACGGACGGGTGTAAAGAGGTGTAAAGCAACTTTTATCGGGGATTAATCTCGCTGGGGAATGGATAAGTCTAAATAAAAGACTCTGCCGGGGAGCACAAATATATGAGGAATGCCCCCCTCCAAAATCTCTTGAGTTATGCCATCTCTGCTGAGAAAGAGAACTTTCAAAGAAAGTATCAAACCTGGCTTATGCTTCGAATGTAAATGTTTAAATTTTGCCGTAATGCTCCACACGAAGTGGAAATGCTACGCGTTTGAGGATGTAATGCAAGTGCTTATGATATGCAAAAGGGGTCCCTCCAGCAAAATAAATACCGGAGAGAAAAGATTGATTTAGCTGGGGATGACAAAAATAAATTTTCCTCTGAATCCAGGAACTCTGTTAAGAAGGGTCATACTGATCGACTCTTCGGATCAACAACTTCTGCTGGGGATGAAATCCCGAAAGAACTACCGGGGGTTGCACCTGTCTTTCACTGAAGGTAACATCCAAAACCTGAGATTTCTCCTCTGCTAGGGGAGTGGAGAATGAACGCCAATAACGGAACCGGACGTCTGTTACTGAAGATTGCTAATATCCAATTGGGTTCAGAACCTGCTGGGGGATGCCAGCCCATAATACCATCCTGCTTAGGGATAATTGTCCACAATACCATCCTGCTTTGGGATACTACTGATCTTAGCCAGCTGATGGGGAGAATGACTTCACTTCCTACCTTGCTGGGGACTAGAATACGACATCGTCGGTGAAAGCACGCTTCCTGACTGGATAGGAAAGTTGAACACCCTGATTCTGTGGGGAAATAACGTCTTGATCTGGAGAAAATACTTTCCAGGTCTCCTGCTGGGGAAAGTCTGCTCTGCTGAGGGAAGCGCAATCTCAGTGTTGGGGAGAGCAACCAGCTGGGGGAGTACAATCCTGTTGCCCTGCAAGTCAAATAATAACAAAAGAATATGCCACAACATGACTATCACCGTTAACGCCTAAGTAATTTCTACTGCTTTTCGTTATGCTCCGCAAAGCTCGAAAGTTTATATGTAATGTTTATAAAAAATATCGGACATTTTTGCAAACAACAGTAAAAGTAAAATTAAAACGAACAACGGAAAGCTCTTTGAGTGAAATGAATATTTTATTGAAGAGTGGCCTGTAAATAAGCATTTACAATAGGAAGCAATTCCTAAGAAGAGATAATTGCGCAAAAATAAAAGGAAATACAAATGTCGGCAATGTGGGAACAGATATCCACCATGATTCGACTCAGCTATGACCCATATGTCTTGCTTATCCACCAATGTCTTGACCTTTGAAGAGACTAACTGTACTGATTCCTTTCTTTCAGAACTTCCAGGTATTGAAGGTGCTCACAGATCAAACGCAGACCATAGCCTTCCGCTTATAAATCCCTAACTTTTGCCTGGATCGCCCTTTTCGGGTTTTCAATCCATCGGGATACCCATTTTTGCCAAAGTCGCCTTTTCAGTTTTTCAACTTTGCGGGTTTACACGTTTCTTTTTACATTTTATCCCTAACTTTTTCCTGAACCTTTTCCTTTTTATGGTTCGCCGGGATGCCCCTTTTTTGCCTGGACTTTCTTTTTATGTCCAGCGGGTCTCTTTTATGTGAAGTATTTTTTGACTACGTCTGCGTTCACAGGGGAGGTAAAATCTTCACCATCCATAGTTGAAAGTAGTAAGGCTCCACCAGAGAAAACCTTTCTAAGCACATACGGCCCTTCGTAGTTTGGAGTCCATTTGCCCCTGTGATCTGTCTGAGGAGGAAGGATCCTTTTCAAAACCAATTCGCCTGTCTGAAAACTCTGAGGACGCACTTTCTGGTCAAAGGCGTGCTTCATCCTACTCTGATACAACCGGCCATGTGCGATGGCTGCCAATCTCTTTTCTTCAATAAGATTTAACTGATCCAACCTGGAACGCACCCACTCAGCTTTATCTAGCTTCACATCTGCCAGAACTCTCAAAGACGGAATTTCGACCTCTAAGGGTAAAACTGCCTCCATACCATACACCAATGAGAAAGGGGTTGCCCCAGTTGACATACGCACCGAAGTACGGTAACCATGTAGGGCATAAGGTAGCATCTCATGCCAATCTTTATATGTTACCACCATTTTCTGCACAATCTTCTTGATATTCTTATTCGCTGCCTCAACAGCACCATTCTTCTTCAGACGATATGGAGAAGAATTATGATGCTCGATCTTAAAACTCTGACATAGTTCCTTCATCATCTTGTTGTTCAAATTCGAGCCATTATCAGTAATGATTCTCTCCGGGACCCCATAAAGACAGATGATATCCTTCTTTATAAACTGGGCTACCACTTGCTTGGTGACGTTGGTGTACGAGGCTGCTTCCACCCACTTTGTGAAATAGTCAATGGCAACCAAAATGAAATGATGCCCATTGGAAGCAGTAGGCTCAATCTTTCCAATCATGTCTATGCCCCACATTGCAAAAGGCCAAGGAGACGACAACACATTTAGAGGCGTAGGCGGCACATGCATCTTATCTGCATAAATCTGGCATTTATGGAACTTTCGGGCGTACTTGAAACAGTCAGACTCCATAGTCATCCAATAATATCCTGCCCTCAACAACTTTCTAGCCATGGTGTGTCCACTGGAATGAGTACCAAAAGAGCCCTCGTGAACTTCCTCCATCAACAAATCAGCCTCGTGTTCATCAACACAACGTAGCAAGACCATATCGAAGTTCCTCTTATATAACACATCATCCTTGTTCAGAAAGAAGTTTCCTGCCAACCTTCTTAGAGTCTTCTTATCTTTGGTGGAGGCACCCTCTGGATACTCCTGTCTCTTCAGAAAGACCTTAATATTATGATACCATGGTTTGCCATCTGATACCTCTTCAATTGCAAACACAAAAGCTGGTCTATCCAAGCGCATAATTCTAATCGAAGGAGTTTCATTCCAACGGTTCACCTTATACATGGACGCCAACGTTGCCAAAGCATCAACCATCTGATTCTTAGCTCGGGGCACATGGTGAAAATCCACTCTGTCAATGAACGGTAAAAACCTTCTGGCATAGTTGTTATAAGGTACCAAATTTTCCTGACGAGTCTCCCATTCTCCTGTAATCTGATTAACTACCAACGTGGAATCACCATAAACATCGAGGTTCTTAATTCTCAAATCAATTGCTTCTTCTAACCCCTTGATGCATGCTTCATACTCCGCCTCGTTGTTGGTACACACGAACGCTAACCGGGCAGTGAAAGGTATATGAGAACCCTTCGGGGTTGTAATGATTGCCCCAATTCCATTACCATATGAGTTGACAGCTCCATCAAAAATCATCTTCCATTGTGACCCAATCTCAGGTCCTTCGTCAGGCAGAGGCTCTTCACAATCTTTCATTTTCAGAAACATAACATGCTCGTCCGAAAACTCAAACTTCATTGGCTGATAATCCTCGACCGGCTGTTCAGCAAGATATTCTGACAGAACACTTCCTTTAATGGCCTTTTGAGAAACATACTGAATATCATACTCTGTCAAAACCATCTGCCAACGGGCTATCCTTCCAGAAAGTGCTTGCTTCTCAAACACTTACTTAATCGTATCCATATTCGAAATCAACAAGGTTGTGTGATTTAACATATACTACCTTAGGCGCTTGGCTGCCCAAGCGAGTGCACAACATGTCTTTTCCAGCATAGAGTATCTTGATTCGCAATCAGTGAACTTCTAACTCAGGTAGTAAATGGCGTGCTCTTTCCTACCTGTCTCGTCGTGTTGACCGAGCACACAACCCATCGAATTCTCAAGAACCGTAAGGTACATAATCAACGGTCTCCCAGACACTGGTGGCATAAGGACTAGAGGTTCCTGCAAATACGTCTTTATCCTTTCAAACGCCTCTCGACAATTTTCATTCCACCTGACCTCTTGATCCTTTCTTAACAACTTGAAAATTGGCTCACATGTGGCTGTCAGATGAGAGATGAACCTGGCAATGTAGTTCAACCTTCCCAAGAAACCACAAACCTCTTTCTCTGTCCTTGGCTCAGGCATCTCTTGTATGGCTCTTATTTTTGCAGGATCAACCTTGATACCTCTTTCACTAACAATGAATCCCAGCAATTTACCAGACCTTACACCGAAAGTGCACTTGTTCGGATTCAATCTCAGTCTGAATTTCCTCAACCTTTCAAACAACTTCTGGAGGTTTACCAAGTGTTCTTCCTCCGTCTGTGACTTTGCAATCATGTCATCAACATAGACTTCAAACTCCTTGTGAATCATATCATGAAAGAGAGTCACCATTGCCCGCTGATAGGTTACCCCAGCATTCTTCAATCCAAAGGGCATTACCTTGTAGCAAAATGTTCCCCACGGTGTTATGCAAGTAGTCTTCTCCATGTCCTCTGGGGCCATTTTGATTTGGTTATACCCAGAGAAGCCATCAATGAAGGAAAACACAGAATATTGAGCAGTATTGTCCACTAACACGTCAATGTGGGGGAGCGGGAAATCATCTTTCGGGCTCTCCCTATTCAAATCTCGGTAATCAACACACATCCTGACCTTCCCATCCTTCTTAGGTACAGGTACAATATTAGCAACCCACGGAGGATAATTTGTCACAGCAAGAAATACGGCGTCCAACTGTTTCTGAACCTCTTCCTTGATCTTGACAGCCATATCTGGTTTCGTCCTTCTTAATTTCTGTTTAACTGGAGTACAACCCTCTTGAAGTGGTAGCCGGTGTGAAACAATGTCAGTTTCAAGCCCAGGCATGTCTTGGTAAGACCAGGCGAAGATATCCACATACTCTCGAAGCAGCTCAACCAATCTTTTCTTAACGGTGTCTTCCAGGGCAGCCCCAATCTTTACTTCTCGTTTAACATCCTCGGTTCCCAAATTAACAGTATCAACCTCCTCCTGATGAGGTAGAATAACCCTTTCCTCTTATTTCAGTAACCTGGCTAATTCTTCTGGTAAGTCATAGTCTTCGTCAGTCTCTTCTTCAGCCTGATAGATAGGATTGTCAAAGTCATATCGGGCCATAGCTAAGTCCTGGGTGGAATCTGAACAAAGGAACCTGCATGATGGATGTTTTATGTTTATTATGAGTGCAACAAACAAGAAAACACATTGCCATTTTGATGTGGGTTAATGCAAAAAGTAAAAAATAGAAAGACAGGGATCAAAATATTTGAAGAAAAAAACGTCCTTTATTGATGATAAAAATAGTAAATAAAACATCCACGCCCTACAAATAAATATCACTACGCCTTGGGCCGAACGTAGGACTCAACATAACAGAAAACAAAAGTAAATTACTCCGGGCGCGTCACTTGGATGACTTTCTCGGAGGACCAGTTGCCTAAACTCTGACCAGGAATGCAGGGACGGATCCATTCATCCATGTCACAATCACTATCTCCTTCATCCTCAATAGCATTGACTCTGTCGAAGAAAACGCCGGCACTGGTGAAACGGACTGGACCATAGAACTTGGGAGGCTCTTCAGAATGCCTAGGTGGCTTGTAACCCAGTCCATGAGTATCTTGCTTTCTTTGAACATCAATAACATTGCCCCACTTCTGAGAACCACCAGCTTCAACTATAGCACGCGCCTCTTTGAAAGAGGACATTGGAACCTCTGGTTGTCTGACAACTTCAGGTTGGGCAACCACCTCAGGCTGACTGGATGCCTTTGGGGGTTCCTCGGGAATCTTCACAGCTTCAAAGGCCTGGCACAAAGTTTTCTGTATCTCACCATCTACCTCTACATACTTGAAGGTCGATAGGTGACTCACCATAATATCTTCTTCACCACAAACAGTCACAACATGGCCATCCACCATATACTTCAACTTCTGGTGCAGCGTAGAAGTTACTGCCCCAGCACCATGGATCCATGGGCGACCCAACAAACAACTATAGGCAGGCTGAATATCCATTATGTAAAAGGTGGTGTTGAAAATCTCAGGATCCACCTTGATCGGCAGAACTAACTCTCCAAACACTGACCTCCTGGAGCCATCAAAAGTACGTACCACTAAGTCACTTGGTGTACAAATCAACCCACAAGTATCCAGTTTCATCAAATCCTTCTTCGGTAGCACATTCAAAGACGACCCAGTATCAACTAATACATGCGACATCAAGGAACCACGGCATTCCACTGAAATATGCAGAGCGTTGTTGTGATTCCTCCCAGCCGGAATCAGATCTAAATCGGTGAAACCCAAACCATTACCAGCATTCACATGAGCCACAACCCCTTCTAATTGGTTGACAAATATTTCCTGTGGTACATAAGCCATATTCAGAACCTTCAGCAATGCATTTCGGTGCGCCTCAGAGCACAACAATAAGGATAGAATGGAAATCTTCGATGGAGTTTGGTGAAGTTGGTCAACAATCTTGTAATCACTTTTTCTGATCAACCTCATAAACTCTTCTACGTCTTCTGAGAAAGTATCCCAACCGGGCTTTGTCATAAAATTATTTGCTTCCTGCCTCTGTGCAGACTTATCCATCATCTGTTTACCTTTGTCTTGCCTTGAACTTCCGGCTTGATTCTCGGACGGAATAAAGACTCTGCCACTCCTAGTGATAGCCCCTGCTTCAACAAGATTTCCAACCTCTGTGTTCATAGCTGATGTCTCTTCCAATTCCAGCTTCTTACCATTAACAAATACCTCGGCTCCGTAGTTCCATGGGATGGCCTTGGTACTCTCATACGGGACTGGTCCAGGAACAGTGATAATGGTTGGCGCTGGTCTCGCCGGCACTGATATAGTTATTATCTTGAATGGAATTGTTATTGTGGCAACATCAATCTCTCTGTCAGTAACATTACTCTGCCTACAACCCCTGTCAAACTGTAATATCCCTTCGCTGATCATTCTCTGAATACCTGCTTTCAATAAATCACAACCGCCTGGCTGCGACACACATTTTACACAGCCTTCATCACAACCGGGAAATACCCCTCCCTTCAACAGTCTTTCCTTCACCACACCCAAGGGAGTTTGGACTTCGTTCACATCTGAAATCAAACTCAAGTCTTCACAGTCTTTAATAATGGCATTAACCCCCGGCCCACCGTGATTTGGCATCGGGTTCTGATTCACATTTGGAACGTCATTGGAGAAATTGATGGCATTGGAATCCACCAAATCTTGAACCTGATGCTTAAAAGCCCTACAGTTCTCAATATAATGTCCGGGTGCCCCAGAATGAAACTCACAGTGGGCGTTGGCATCATAACTGGGAGGTGG
Source organism: Lathyrus tuberosus (assembly GCA_022829125.1). Taxonomy (NCBI): domain Eukaryota; kingdom Viridiplantae; phylum Streptophyta; class Magnoliopsida; order Fabales; family Fabaceae; genus Lathyrus; species Lathyrus tuberosus. The sequence goes on along the minus strand of JALAZF010000468.1, from coordinate 2,695,575 downwards.
ATTACCAGTAGGTGGAGCCAATGTTCTCTTCTGAATTAACTGTAGCTTTAACAAGTACTGAAATGATTGAGCGTAGGGAAGAAGTGGAGTGTCAAGATGCCTATCCTGCCTAGGCTGTGGTCTGCGAGGAGCCTGATTTTGTCATTGAGACACTGCTGGCTGCTGAGGTGCTGCAGGGATGGTTACAGAAGCCACCTGCTGATTGAAGTTCTGACGAGGTCCTTCTCTACCACGATATGATGACAGAGAGTTTGTATCTCCCTCCTTCTTCTTGTAACCACTAGCATAAGGCTTCTTACTTCCTCCAGATGAGGACCCATCACTGCCTGATATTTTCCCCGCCTTAATTCCGCTTTCCACCATCTCTCCTACTAAGATCAAGTCAGCAAACTTTCCAGTCATACACGGTACCAGCTTTTCATAGTAATGACCCTGCAAGGTGGCCATAAACATAGTTATCATTTCACGTTCCAACATGGGAGACTGAACCCTCGCTGCCAGTTCTCGCCACTTCTGGGCGTACTCTTTGAAACTCTCATTGTTCTTCTGTGATAAGTTATGCAGCTGTGTTCGGTTAGGAGCCATATCAGTGTTATATTGATAGTGTCTAATGAATACTCCTGCCAGATCTCTCCAACTTCGCACATCTTTCCTTTCAAGTTGCATATACCACTCGGGGATGCCCCAGATAGGCTATCCTGGAAGCAATGCATCATCAGCTTCTCATTTTTCGCATGCGCAGCCATCTTACTTGCGTATGCTCTCACGTGGGTCCTTGGACAAGACATACCATTATACTTCTCGAAAGTGGGAGTCTGAAACTTGTGCGGAATAACAACGCCTGGAACCAGCCCCAAATCCTCTAGATCCATTCCCACAGAATCCTGATTCACAACACCCCTTAGCTGTTCCTCAATCAACCTGATTCTCTGATCATTGTCAATCTGTGGACCAGCATCCCCACCTGGCAGAGAAAATACATCATCTTGAACATCATCATACTGACGGCCATGAACTGCGCCAGCACCAATACCACCTCCCCCAGCATTTTCAGCTCCACCCGGAGGAATCACAACACCAGAAATAGGAATACCTCCGCCCGTAGGGCCCTTCTGATCATTATTACCGTCTTCCTTATTTCTTGTAATCAGTGGCTGAACGAGAGTCCTGAACTGCTCTTGGCCTTGAGCAACACCTTGCATTAATTCTATGAATTGGTTCATGCGAGTCCGCATCTCAATGATCTCATTTTGTAGCTGATCCATGAGTCTCTTCTGATTTTGTTTGGTAGGATACCGGTGAATGTGCTGATCTGCAATTCTGAGATTAGAACAAGATAAGAATACCGAAGATAAACACCTGTCATGCAAAATGATTATGCAAAATGATTATGAATATGCAAGTGCAAATGAACATGTTTGAATATTCACAGGGCGATCCACCCCTTAATTCCAGTTTAACAACAAGATAGAACGGAACTTCGGCTCATATATTAAGAAAACCAGAGGAAAACCAAATGTCAATAATCACGAATCCAAGATAACAAATCTGAACACAAAAAGCATCGAGGTCCCAACCAACAAGCCTGGTGGTGATCCAAATACAATAAAAGAGAATAGAAAACTAAGACATGTCATCAAAGTCCACAAGTGTCAATCCCCCCATCCACTATGCTTTCTGCTCCAGTCTTGAATTTCCTTGAACAACTTTTTGGTGTCGGGATGCTTTGGTCTCTGAATTAGCTCTTGAATAAGAACGTCTCTTCTATGTATGATCCCTTCCAAGTATCGGCAATGTAACTCCCAAGCGTCTTCTCCAGAAACACCATCCATGCTAGGACCCTCATGTCTAGGTTTCTTCACTTCAGCTTGGACCTTCAGTTCCTCTATGGAGGCTATGGCTTCATTGAGTCGACCCTCGACTACTTGCCTCTGGAATATCCCTGATAAGATCTCAGCGTCTTTCTTCTTGAGCTTCAACCTCAATTCATCAATCTGAGCTAGATAACCGTCTTCCTTTTGCTTATTCTCATCCATTGCAGTTTCTCGGTGATCATTGAACCTGTGAATTTTCAACAAAGCCTTGTCTAATTCCTCCTTCTTAGACTCGAGAACCTTACTGATACCATCCAAAGCTTCTTTCATCCTTTTTCTAGATGTGACCATGTCAGCTAGCTCTTTTTCCGCCTTAGCAAGAAGCTCTGTCTTCAACTTGGCGGTATGAACAGCTTCACCCCGCTCATGTTTCAACTGATAGATCTCTCTTAGTAGCTCTCTATTTTCTTCTCGCAACTTCTCCTTTTCAGCCCACAACTTGTTAAACTTCTCTATCTCAACTGTGGTAGAAGGCTCAATCAGTAAAGGATACAAAGGTGGTTCCACCGGGAAGGGTAGAAGCTCCTCTTCTGCTCTCTTCTTAATCCACTCTTTATAGGAAGGAAAAGCCCGGTTATTACATTTCCCGAACGAAGTTTTACCCTTCTTGGTCACCTGTTTCCAAGCATTCACAATCTTCCTCATCATCTCTTGATCCTCAATACCATTGAAGAATAAGGACTCTCTGATATCTCTCTCTTCAGGTGGACCTCTCAAAGGATAACCAAACTGCCTGATAACAAGGGAAGGATTATAGTTGATTCCAACTTTTCTCCCTATCAAGGGTACATTAGGGAATTCTCCGCACTTGCAAATAATCTCCATTCCTAGCAAGTCATGATTGAACCAAACAATGTTGTCAGCAGTCAAGCCCATTAACCTCTTTGACCACTTCAGAGAATCTTTCGTATCAATAAAGGCGCCAGTTTCAGGGAGATGGCTCAGAAACCAAGTAGATAAGAGCGGTGCACAATAACTCACAGTTTTTCCCCGGCTATTTTCATTCTTGTAGTGAACTGAATGATACACATCACCTAGCAAGGTAGGTATAGGATTCTTTGAAATAAAGATTCGGATAACATGCATATCCACCAGATCAGGAACATTAGGAAACAGGACAATCCCATAGATGCACATAGCCAGAATAGCTTGGAAAGCAATCCAATTCTTCTCTTTAACATGTGTGCAAGCTTGATCAAACAAGAAATTCAATAAGAAACCCTTAGCTCCTTGTTTTTCCCAATATTACTGCTCAGAACAGATTCACTAATATGAAGAGCAACAACCATTTCTCTTATCCCGGGGTGTTCTTCAGAAAAGAATACTATGTCATGCCTGATGGGAATTCCCAAAATAAATGAGAACTCCTCCAATGTTGGGGCCAAGATGTAATCTGGGAAAGTGAAGCAACGCAAAGACGAATCATAAAACTGAAGAAGTGTATGAATGGCATCCTTCTTATACTTGGAGATATTATAAACAAACTTCAGAAGTCTCCCATACCCTCCACTGAACTCTGTACGAACTCCGGGACCAGCCATATTAATCAGCTTGTGAATCAATGTCAAAGTCGGATATGGGAACGAATAGGCAACATTCTTCTTTCTCGGGACATCCATGCCAAGGTAACCTCAAAAAACCGGAATCAAGAGTAAGATGCAAGCCCTGAAAAATGTCAAACATGTCAGAATGCAAGAAAAATGATATGCTCATGCAAACATGGGGTCAAGGCAACACTGCTGGATGTGCTGTGCTGTTAACTGAACGAGAACCACAACCCAGAAAACCAGAATTCCGAACCACTGAGATAACCAGGAACCCAACTAATCGGACATTGATGAGAAATCTAGAAAAACAGGGTAGGTTGAAGGTTTCGGTTACCTGCAAACCTGCAAACACCCATCCCCTCTCACATGTGGGTACTATGATGTTCAGTATCCTGGACTCTCAGGTCGAGAAATGATGATACGTTCACCATTTTTGGTTTGGCATCATCATCAATTGAGGAGGCCTCAACTGATTCTCCAAAGCGGAAGGTCCTCAGCTTTGGCACTGAGGTCGAGAAACAATAGTACATTCATCCCTCGGGGTACAGTATTATCATCAATCGAGGAGTGCCTCCACTGATTCTCTTCAAAAGATAGGGGCCCTCCTATGTGAGTTCCAAAGTGGGCCCTCGGGTGCGAATGGGTTTGCCACAGGATATGGTCTGCCACTGTCACCACTAAAGAGGGATGTTTCCACTAAGGTCCTCGATGATCAGTCACCAGAGTCGGCACCTCTCTAGATTAACACCCTAACATGCGCAAGACACACACGTCAGAATGCGTCCCAAGATAGCCTCGTCTGGTTGTGAATTTCGTGAACACACAAACGTACCAAGCGGGCACGTAGGTCCCACTACTTTCCACTCTAGTCCTAGGGTGTACTCAAGCCTGGGTATTGGGCTTATCTCTCAAAACAACCCAACCTGCAAAACAAAAACAGCCAGCACAACACAGCAGTATGACAGTAATAAAAATGAAATGCAATGCAGAAAAAGCGGTAAAATTAAAATACAACAAATAAAGCAAAACAAACACAAAACACTAAAAGAGAACAAAGACAAACAAGCGCTAGGATTGACTCGCTTAGGGATGGACCAGCATAGGTCAACCAGAGTCCCCAGCAGAGTCGCCAGCTGTCGCTTCCAAGATTTTCATCCAGGTACAAACGCGAGAGTGGCGTGGAAAAACAGAGTTGCCAGCCGTGTAAATTTATCCCAAGAGAGGGAAAGGGAACACCGCATAAACCTGAGGAAGAGGGAAAGGAATGGTCATCGCAACCATAACCTGGGTTCGGGAGTCGGTTACGCGAGGGGAAGGTGCTAGCACCCCACGCGTCCATCGTACTCGATGGGATCCACGCTTGTTGTCTATTCTAAGGGTTAGTTATCCTATCATCTATGGCTGTACTAAAACGGGGAAGGGGAAGACTAAGACAGACTCGGTAGAACGTCGACGTCCTAGGCCTACGTACCCCCTTTGAGCAATGGGGAATTCAGAGTCAACGTAGTTCGGACCAAGTTCTTTTTGGGTTTTTTTATGAGCGACGTTAAGTTCGCGTCCGGCAGTTAGGGTCGATGCCTGTTTGCATCTCAGACGGAAGGTAATGTGCCCTTTTTGAAAATAGCCTTTAGTTTGACAATCCCGAAGGACAAAAAGGTTTGAAGTTTGTTTGTATTCTTTAGGACAGAAGTGGCTTAAGTTAGTTCATAAGTTGCATTGCACCAAAGTCAAGGGCACATGGGCGAATACTTAACGCATCGTCCCAAGATAGGACGCTCCCTAAGCACTCTAGAAAGATGAGAGGAAGCCCCTCATTTCTCATTCCCCACGCTTAAGGCTCGTGTGCAATACAATTTATCCTTATTAAGTATTTTCAAGAAGTTTTGAGATGAGAAGAGAGAAGACACAAAGGAAACTCTAAGGGGAACTAAGAGTCCTAATGTTATCATGCATGGGTGACCTACGGTTAGTGAGGTTTGACGACAACCTAAGCCTAAAGAAAAAAAAGATGATAGAAGGAAAGAGTAAGGGTGACCATGGATACTTATCCATACCCTCAAATAGCTTACCTTAGTCCCTACATAAAAGATTAGTACAGAATAGACATAAGTAAAAGAAATGAGATAGATGAAACCCAAGCAAAGATATACAAGGGCAATCAAGTGACCAATAACCAAATATGAATTAAGAAATCAAAGAACAAATCCCCAAACAATGGCACAAGTGCCTTTTCAAACAGATAATCAGACAAGATCAAGGATGCGCATACAAGAAAACCTCACACAAAGAGCCATTAAACAAATAGTAAAACAACTTCTAAAATCACCAAATTAAATATCAAAGTTGCTCAACCAGAGACAAACAACATATCAAAAACTCCTGCAAAAATTCAAGATGTTAGTCACTCAAACAATTATGCAGGGCTCAGATGAGAAATATGACTTAATATGCAAAAAAGGAGGACCAAAATGCAATATGAAATAATTTTAAAAATTATATAAAAATATTCTAATTCACTCCAGGATATTATCTAACAAATGCAAAAAGAATGGATTGAAAATGTTTTATGGATGCAGAGAAATAAAATAAACAATTTTAGGTATGCATGATATGAGTAATGCAAAAGGAAAATAAACTAAATAATTAATTTAGATGATAAAAAATAAAATAAAAATAAAAAATAAAATTTGGAAAATTTTATAAAATGATAAAAAGTATGCATAAATTTTCTAGGATTTTTTAATGTAAAAAAACTATTTTTAATAATTGAAAATGAAAATGTAATAATTTAATAAAATAAAAAAAATAAAATGCGCATGGGGGGTGCAATGAGTAAGAAAAATGTATTGGAATGGTAAATGGGCTTAAGAGGGCGTGTGTGAATAGCAAGTCCACCACCAAGAGTCCATCAGAAAAAAACAAAATAAAAATGTCCACGTGTGGACCTCAGTCAACCATGCTGACTGTGTATCTGCCCTTGGATTGATCATGCGTTCAGCATTTAGTCAACAAATCAAAAAGTAATGATGATCAACGGTCATGATCAACACACACACTAAACTTATCAAACACGCGCACACACGTAACCTTGAGAGCACCCTACACACCCCATGTGCCAGGCACGCGTATTTTTTATTCGCTGGCACGTTTGTGGCCACATGATTCATCCAACGATCCACAGTTGGTCAACATGAATAAAAGTAAACAAACTGAAAAACATAATTGGATGCACACGGTAGCTATGGTGGGGTAATGTACACAAGATCATGAAATAAAAATCAGAAAAAAAAATAAAAGGAAAGATGCGTGGCAAGCTGATGGCCACACGATCCAAGCCATCAACGGTTGAGGGATCGTCTTCTTCATTGAAACCCTTGGCCGCCGGACCACCGTACCAGGGTTCCTGCCGCCACCTGCAACCTAAAACAACCCAGAAAATGCAAAGGCCTATACCATTTTGTCCAGAATTTCATGAGGGTCACGAATATGTCATCCAAAATCACAATCCATAAGTGCATAATAAAAAACGCATAGAAAAACCTTTGGGCCCAAAACTTTAAATTCAAAGTATGATCAATCCACACGTCCAAATTCAAAAATAAACGCATCAGAATCATCACCCATCATCACACATCAATATGCATATTTAAAAATGGAGTTCTATGATCATGAAAAGAATGACTAACCTGAGATGGTGCACTCCTAATCCTTGCTTTTGGCTGCGAATGGGGGATGGTTTGCACTCTATTGATCACCAGGAAGAAGTTTGTGGAAGAAGTTCTTGAAAAGACCTAATGGATTGAGAGATATGAGTATGAGATGCATTAGGGTTCAAGCTTGAATTCTCCACAAAGGCACGTGAAAATTCCCCTAACCAGTGCATGAATGAGTTTAAATATATTAGGGTTTCTCACTGATAATGGTTTGGGCCTTGGAAACTCCTTGTTTAGTGAGTTTTGGACAAATTTGGAATTTTACATTATGTGAGATACACCTCCTCCCATGCATAGATATCCAAGTATTTCATGATGGACCACTTATTGATAAATTGCTAATCACACCTCAATTGAAATTGGGCCTTGAAACCATTTGATTCATGAGTTTTAAATAATTTGGCAATTTTGAATAATGGAGAATAAGTGATAAATATACCATGGATTCACTTGATTAAAAATCCTATAATGACCCTTAAGGAGTGTTCTTTGCTATTAGAAAGTGACATGAAGCAATGGAATTAATTATAGGTCACTATGCCAAAGTTTGTGAAAATGGAATCATGAGAAACCCTAAAAACCACTTTGCCTTCTTTTGATCATAAGTTGAGTTTCACAAATGATATGGAGACCCACTAGTACTTGTTGGAAAGAGGAGAAAAATATCTTCAACTTTCATGTCGGAGAAAAATTCATTTGAAGCTTTCTTAATGATGAAAAGTCAAGTTGAATGCAGTGCAGGAACTTGCCCAAAAAGGAAGCTTTCAAATTATAGGTCATTTCCATATTTAGTAACTTTTGCACCAACTCCTGATTCTTGATAAATGGCATGAAACTTGACTCTTAAAGACCATATGAGGATGTGAGACCTTGAAAACCTTGGAGAGAACCTCAAAATTCCACAGTTGACTTCCCCTCTCACTGTTGACTTTTACCCAATTCACCTGATTTCCAATTCATTGGCCAATTGAATCTCTCCTGAATCAAAATGATGGACAATCTTCCACTCCTAGATGCTTAGGGACCCAAGGAATACCATGGACTCAAGTCTTGCCCAAAAAATCAGAAACAAACTGACTTTATAGCAAACCCTAATCTTGGTACCCTCAGTCTAGGAGGAAATAACACAGTCTCCAAATCCAAATTCCTCTGAATATGATGTGTATCCTCTCCAACAAAGATAAGATATGCCATTTAGTGATGATAAAAACCTAAGGAGCTTGGCCATTGGAGCAATAAACCCAAGAATCTCAAAACCCTAATTTCTGCACTGGTTAGGAGGAAGTGATCCACTTGAACTCTCTTTCTTGAACCTTTGAAGAACATCTTCTCCTCTTGAACATGCCTCAGGCACCTTGACCCCATGCTAAGAACCAATGATATGCACACATGATAATGCAAAAATTAAATGAAACATAAGCCAGTTAGTAATAAAGTAAGGAGGGCAAATTTTGGGGTGCTACAGCTGCCTCTATTCAATCAACTTGGTCCTGAGGGTATGATAGCGACGACTTTCAGACAATCAGGATACACGGAGATTGAACACCAAAGAACCCGGAAATTTGCAATCAACAAAGAAGGGACGACTCCACTGGGGAACAAGCAATAAATGTTACACTGCCATAACACGTACGAGTGTTGGAAATCAATACAAATAATGTATTGAAATGTCTTGAAATAAACACTAACGGGTGTTAACTATGTTGGGGATAAACACGGACGGGTGCCAAGGAATCAAAGATATCAGATACGGACGGGTATAGAAAAGGTACACGGACGGGTGTAAAGAGGTTCAATACGGACGGGTATCAAAGTGGTACACGGACGGGTGTAAAAAGGTTTCAATACGGATGGGTATCGAAAGTGGTACACGGACGGGTGTAAAAAGGGTTTCAATACGGACGGGTATCGAAAAGATACACGAACGAGTGTAAAGAGCTCAATACGGACGGGTATCAAAAAGGTACACGGACGAGTGTAAAAAGGTTTCAATACGGATGGGTATCAAAAAGGTACACGGACGGGTGTAAAAAGGTTCAATGCAGACGGGTATCGAAAAGGTACACAGACGGGTGTAAAAAGGTTTCAATACGGACGGGTATCGAAAAGGTACACGGACAGGTGTAAAAAGGTTCAATACGGACGGGTATCGAAGTGGTACACAGACGGGTGTAAAAAGGTTTCAATACGGACGGGTATCGAAAGTGGTACACGGACGGGTATAAAAAGGGTTTCAATACGGACGAGTATCAAAAAGGTACACGGACGAGTGTAAAAAGGTTTCAATACGGACGGGTATCAAAAAGGTACACGGACGGGTGTAAAAAGGTTTCAATACGGACGGGTATCGAAAAAGGTACACGGACGGGTGTAAAAAGGTTCAATATAGACGGGTATCGAAAAGGTACATGGACGGGTGTAAAGAGGTGTAAAGCAACTTTTACCGGGGATTAATCTCGCTGGGGAATGGATAAGTCTAAATAAAAGACTCTGCCGGGGAGCACAAATATATGAGGAACGCCCCCCTCCAAAATCTCTTGAGTTATGCCGTCTCTGCTGAGAAAGAGAACTTTCAAAGAAAGTATCAAACCTGGCTTATGCTTCGAATGCAAATGTTTAAATTTTGCCGTAATGCTCCACACGAAGTGGAAATGCTACGCGTTTGAGGATGTAATGCGAGTGCTTATGATATGCAAAAGGGGTCCCTCCAGCAAAATAAATACCGGAGAGAAAAGATTGATTTAACTGGGGATGACAAAAATAAATTGTCCTCTGAATCCAGGAACTCTGTTAAGAAGGGTCATACTGATCGACTCTTCGGATCAACAACTTCTGCTGGGGATGAAATCCTGAAAGAACTACCGGGGGTTACACCTGTCTTTCACTGAAGGCAACATCCAAAACCTGAGATTTCTCCTCTGCTGGGGGAGTGGAGAATGAACGCCAATAACGGAACCGGACGTCTGTTACTGAAGATTGCTAATATCCAATTGGGTTCAGAACCTGCTGGGGGATGCCAGCCCATAATACCATCCTGCTTGGGGATAATTGTCCACAATACGATCCTGCTTGGGGATACTGCTGATCTTAGCCAGCTGATGGGGAGAATGACTTCACTTCCTACCTTGCTGGGGACTAGAATACGACATCGTCGGTGAAAGCACGCTTCCTGACTGGATAGGAAAGGTGAACACCCTGATTCTGTGGGGAAATAACGTCTTGATCTGGAGAAAATACTTTCCAGGTCTCCTGCTGGGGAAAGTCTGCTCTGCTGAGGGAAGCACAATCTCAGTGCTGGGGAGAGCAACCAGCTGGGGGAGTACAATCCTGTTGCCCTGCAAGTCAAATAATAACAAAAGAATATGCCACAACATGACTATCACCGTTAACACCTAAGTAATTTCTACTGCTTTTCGTTATGCTCCGCAAAGCTCGAAAGTTTATATGTAATGTTTATCAAAAATATCAGACATTTTTGTAAACAACAGTAAAAGTAAAAGTAAAACGAACAACGGAAAGCTCTTTGAGTGAAATGAATATTTTATTGAAGAGTGGCCTGTAAATAAGCATTTACAATAGGAAGCAATTCCTAAGAAGAGATAATTGCACAAAAATAAAAGGAAATACAAATGTCGGCAATGTGGGAACAGATATCCACCATGATTCGACTCAGCTATGACCCATATGTCTTGCTTATCCACCAATGTCTTGACCTTTGAAGAGACTAACTGTACTGATTCCTTTCTTTCAGAACTTCCAGGTATTGAAGGTGCTCACAGATCAAACGCAGACCATAGCCTTTCGCTTATAAATCCCTAACTTTTGCCTGGATCGCCCTTTTCGGGTTTTCAATCCATCGGGATACCCATTTTTGCCAAAGTCGCCTTTTCAGGTTTTCAACTTTGCGGGTTTACACGTTTCTTTTTACATTTTATCCCTAACTTTTTACCGAACCTTTTCCTTTTTATGGTTCGCCGGGATGCCCCTTTTTTGCCTGGACTTTCTTTTTATGTCCAGCGGGTCTCTTTTATGCGAAGTATTTTTTGACTATGTCTGCGTTCACAGGGGAGGTAAAATCTTCACCATCCATAGTTGAAAGTAGTAAGGCTCCACCAGAGAAAACCTTTCTAAGCACATACGACCCTTCGTAGTTTGGAGTCCATTTGCCCCTATGATCTGTTTGAGGAGGAAGGATCCTTTTCAAAACCAATTCGCCTGTCTGAAAACTCCGAGGACGCACTTTCTGGTCAAAGGCGTGCTTCATCCTACTCTGATACAACCGGCCATGTGCGATGGCTGCCAATCTCTTTTCTTCAATAAGGTTTAACTGATCCAACCTGGAACGCACCCACTCAGCTTCATCTAGCTTCACATCTGCCAGAACTCTCAAAGACGGAATTTCAACCTCTAAGGGTAAAACTGCCTCCATATCATACACCAATGAGAAAGGGGTTGCCCCAGTTGACATACGCACCGAAGTACGGTAACCATGTAGGGCATAAGGTAGCATCTCATGCCAATCTTTATATGTTACCACCATTTTCTGCACAATCTTCTTAATATTCTTATTCGCTGCCTCAACAGCACCATTCTTCTTCGGACGATATGGAGAAGAATTATGATGCTCGATCTTAAAACTCTGACATAGTTCCTTCATCATCTTGTTGTTCAAATTCGAGCCATTATCAGTAATGATTCTCTCCGGGACCCCATAACGACAGATGATATCCTTCTTTATAAACCGGGCTACCACTTGCTTGGTGACGTTGGTGTACGAGGCTGCTTCCACCCACTTTGTGAAATAGTCAATGGCAACCAAAATGAAACGATGCCCATTGGAAGCAGTAGGCTCAATCTTTCCAATCATGTCTATGCCCCACATTGCAAAAGGTCAAGGAGACGACAACACATTTAGAGGCGTAGGCGGCACATGCATCTTATCTGCATAAATCTGGTATTTATGGCACTTTCAGGCGTACTTGAAACAGTCTGACTCCATAGTCATCCAATAATATCCTGCCCTCAACAACTTTCTAGCCATGGTGTGTCCACTGGAATGAGTACCAAAAGAGCCCTCGTGAACTTCCTCCATCAACAAACCAGCCTCGTGTTCATCAACACAACGTAGCAAGACCATATCGAAGTTCCTCTTATATAACATATCATCCTTGTTCAGAAAGAAGTTTCCTGCCAACCTTCTTAGAGACTTCTTATCTTTGGTGGAGGCACCCTCTGGATACTCCTATCTCTTCAGAAAGACCTTAATATTATGATACCATGGTTTGCCATCTGATACCTCTTCAATTGCAAACACAAAAGCTGGTCTATCCAAGCGCATAATTCTAATCGAAGGAGTTTCATTCCAACGGTTCACCTTATACATGGACGCCAACGTTGCCAAAGCATCAGCCATCTGATTCTCAGCTCGGGGCACATGGTGAAAATCCACTCTGTCAATGAACGGGAAAAACCTTCTGGCATAGTTGTTATAAGGTACCAAATTTTCCTGACGAGTCTCCCATTCTCCTGTAATCTGATTAACTACCAACGCGGAATCACCATAAACATTGAGGTTCTTAATTCTCAAATCAATTGCTTCTTCTAACCCCATGATGCATGCTTCATACTCCGCCTCGTTGTTGGTACACACGAACGCTAACCGGGCAGTGAAAGGTATATGAGAACCCTTCGGGGTTGTAATGATTGCCCCAATTCCATTACCATATGAGTTGACAGCTCCATCAAAAATCATCTTCCATTGTGACCCAATCTCAGGTCCTTCGTCAGGCAGAGGCTCTTCACAATCTTTCATTTTCAGAAACATAACATGCTCGTCCGGAAACTCAAACTTCATTGGCTGATAATCCTCGACCGGCTATTCAGCAAGATATTCTGACAGAACACTTCCTTTAATGGCCTTTTGAGAAACATACTGAATATCGTATTCTGTCAAAACCATCTGCTAATGGGCTATCCTTCCAGAAAGTGCTTGCTTCTCAAACACGTACTTAATCAGATCCATCTTCGAAATCAACAAGGTTGTGTGATTTAACATATACTGCCTTAGGCACTTGGCTGCCCAAGCGAGTGCACAACATGTCTTTTCCAGCATAGAGTATCTTGATTCGCAATCAGTGAACTTCTTACTCAGGTAGTAAATGGCGTGCTCTTTCCTACCTGTCTCGTCGTGTTGACCGAGCACACAACCCATCGAATTCTCAAGAACCGTAAGGTACATAATCAACGGTCTCCCAGACACTGGTGGCATAAGGACTGGAGGTTCCTGCAAATACGTCTTTATCCTTTCAAACGCCTCTCGACAATTTTCATTCCACCTGACCTCTTGATCCTTTCTTAACAACTTGAAAATTGGCTCACATGTGGCTGTCAGATGAGAGATGAATCTGGAAATATAGTTCAACCTTCCCAAGAAACCAAAAACCTCTTTCTCTGTCCTTGGCTCAGGCATCTCTTGTATGGCTCTTATTTTTGCAGGATCAACCTCGATACCTCTTTCACTAACAATGAATCCCAGCAATTTACCAGACCTCACACCGAAAGTGCACTTGTTCGGATTCAATCTCAGTCTGAATTTCCTTAACCTTCCAAACAACTTCTGGAGGTTTACCAAGTGTTCTTCCTCCGTCTGTGACTTTGCAATCATGTCATCAACATAGACTTCAATCTCCTTGTGAATCATATCATGAAAAAGAGTCACCATTGCCCGCTGATAGGTTACCCCAGCATTCTTCAATCCAAAGGGCATTACCTTGTAGCAAAATGTTCCCCACGGTGTTATGAAAGTAGTCTTCTCCATGTCCTCTGGGGCCATTTTGATTTGGTTATACCCAGAGAAGCCATCAATGAAGGAAAACACAGAATATTGAGCAGTATTATCCACTAATACATCAATGTGGGGGAGAGGGAAATCATCTTTCGGGCTCGCCCTATTCAAATCTCGGTAATCAACACACATCCTGACCTTCCCATCCTTCTTAGGTACAGGTACAATATTAGCAACCCACGGAGGATAATTTGTCACAGCAAGAAACCCGGCGTCCAACTGTTTCTGAACCTCTTCCTTGATCTTGACATCCATATCTGGTTTCGTCCTTCTCAATTTCTGTTTGACTAGAGTACAACCCTCTTTAAGTGGTAGCCGGTGTGAAATAATGTCAGTTTCAAGCCCAGGCATGTCTTGGTAAGACCAGGCGAAGATATCCACATACTCTCAAAGCAGCTCAACCAATCTTTTCTTAACGGTGTCTTCCAGGGCAGCCCCAATCTTTACTTCTCGTTTAACATCCTCGGTTCCCAGATTAACAGTATCAACCTCCTCCTGATGAGGTAGAATAACCCTTTCCTCTTATTTCAGTAACCTGGCTAATTCTTCTGGTAAGTCATAGTCTTCGTCAGTCTCTTCTTCAGCCTGATAGATAGGATTGTCGAAGTCATATCGGGCCATAGCTAAGTCCTGGGTGGAATCTGAACAAAGGAACCTGCATGATGGATGTTTTATGTTTATTATGAGTGCAACAAACAAGAAAACACATTGCCATTTTGATGTGGGTTAATGCAAAAAGTAAAAAATAGAAAGACAGGGATCAAAATATTTGAAGAAAAAAACGTCTTTTATTGATGATAAAAATAGCAAATAAAACATCCAAGCCCTACAAATAAATATCACTACGCCTTGGGCCGAACGTAGGTCTCAACATAACAGAAAACAAAAGTAAATTACTCCGGGCGCGTCACTTGGATGACTTTCTCGGAGGACCAGTTGTCTAAACTCTGACCAGGAATGCAGGGACGGATCCATTCATCCATGTCACAATCACTATCTCCTTTATCCTCAATAGCATTGACTCTGTCGAAGAAAACGCCGGCACTGGTGAAACGGACTGGACCATAGAACTTGGGAGGCTCTTCAGAATGCCTAGGTGGCTTGTAACCCAGTCCATGAGTATCTTGCTTTCTTTGAACATCAATAACACTTCCCCACTTCTGAGAACCACCAGCTTCAACTATAGCACGCGCCTCTTTGAAAGAGGACATTGGAACCTCTGGTTGTCTGACAACTTCAGGTTGGGCAACCACCTCAGGCTGACTGGCTGCCTTTGGGGGTTCCTCGGGAATCTTCACAGCTTCAAAGGCCTGGCACAAAGTTTCCTGTATCTCACCATCTACCTCTACATACTTGAAGGTCGATAGGTGACTCACCATAATATCTTTTTCACCACAAACAGTCACAACATGGCCATCCACCATATACTTCAACTTCTGGTGCAGCGCAGAAGTTACTGCCCCAGCACCATGGATCCATGGGCGACCCAACAAACAACTATAGGCAGGCTGAATATCCATTATGTAAAAGGTGGTGTTGAAAATCTCAGGACCCACCTTGATCGGCAGAACTAACTCTCCAAACACTGACCTCTTGGAGCCATCAAAAGTACGTACCACTAAGTCCCTTGGTGTACAAATCAACCCACAAGTATCCAGTTTCATCAAAGCCTTCTTCGGTAGCACATTCAAGGACGACCCAGTATCAACTAATACATGCGACATCAAGGAACCACGGCATTCCACTGAAATATGCAGAGCGTTGTTGTGATTCCTCCCAGCCGGAGTCAGATCTAAATCGGTGAAACCTAAACCATTACCAGCATTCATATGAGCCACAACCCCTTCTAATTGGTTGACAGATATTTCCTGTGGTACATAAGCCATATTCAGAACCTTCAGCAATGCATTTCGGTGCGCCTCAGAGCACAACAATAAGGATAGAATGGAAATCTTCGATGGAGTTTGGTGAAGTTGGTCAACAATCTTGTAATCACTTTTTTTTATCAACCTCATAAACTCTTCTACGTCTTCTGAGAAAGTATCCCCACCGGGCTTTGTCATAGAATTATTTTCTTCCTGCCTCTGTGCAAACTTATCCATCATCTGTTTACCTTTGTCTTGCCTTGAACTGCCGGCTTGATTCTCGGACGGAATAAAGACTCTGCCACTCCTAGTGATAGCCCCTGCTTCAACAAGATTTCCAACCTCTGTGTTCACAGCTGATGTCTCTTCCAATTCCAGCTTCTTACCATTAACAAATACCTCGGCTCCTTAGTTCCATGGGATGGCCTTGGTACTCTCATACGGGACTGGTCCAGGAACAGTGATAGTGGTCGGCGCTGGTCTCGCCGGCGCTGATATAGTTATTATCTTGAATGGAATTGTTATTGTGGCAACATCAATCTCTCTGTCAGTAACATTACTCTGCCTACAACCCCTGTCAAACTGTAATATCCCTTCGCTGATCATTCTCTGAATACCTGCTTTCAATAAATCACAACCGCCTGGCTGCGACACACATTTTACACAGCCTTCATCACAACCGGGAAATACCCCCCCTTCAATAGTCTTTCCTTCACCACACCCAAGGGAGTTTGGACTTCGTTCACATCTGAAATCAAACTCAAGTCTTCACAGTCTTTAATAATGGCATTAACCCCCGACCCACCGTGATTTGGCATCGGGTTCTGATTCACATTTGGAACGTCATTGAAGAAATTGATGGCCTTGGAATCCACCAAATCTTGAACCTGATGCTTAAAAGCCCTACAGTTCTCAATATAATGTCCGGGTGCCCCAGAATGAAACTCACAGTGGGCGTTGACATCATAACCGGGAGGTGGATTACCAGTAGGTGGAGCCAATGTTCTCTTCTGAATTAACTGTAGCTTTAACAAGTACTGAAATGATTGAGCGTAGGGAAGAAGTGGAGTGTCAAGATGCCTATCCTGCCTAGGCTGTGGTCTGCGAGGAGCCTGATTTTGTCGTTGAGACACTGCTGGCTGCTGAGGTGCTGCAGGGATGGTTACAGAAGCCACCTGCTGATTGAAGTTCTGACGAGGTCCTTCTCTACCACGATATGATGACAGAGAGTTTGTATCTCCCTCCTTCTTCTTGTAACCACTAGCATAAGGCTTCTTACTTCCTCCAGATGAGGACCCATCACCGCCTGATATTTTTCCCGCCTTAATTCCGCTTTCCACCATCTCTCCTACTAAGATCAAGTCAGCAAACTTTCCAGTCATACACGGTACCAGCTTTTCATAGTAATGACCCTGCAAGGTGGCCATAAATATTGTTATCATTTCACGTTCCAACATGGGAGACTGAACCCTCGCTGCCAGTTCTCGCCACCTCTGGGCGTACTCTTTGAAACTCTAATTGTTCTTCTGTGATAAGTTCTGCAGCTGTGTTCGGTTAGGAGCCATATCAGTGTTATATTGATAGTGTCTAATGAATGCTCCTGCCAGATCTCTCCAACTTCGCACATCTTTCCTTTCAAGTTGCATATACCACTCCAGGGATTCCCCAGATAGGCTATCCTGGAAGCAATGCATCATCAGCTTCTCATTTTTCGCATGCGCAGCCATCTTAATTGCGTATGCTCTCACGTGGGTCCTTGGACAAGACATACCATTATACTTCTCGAAAGTGGGAGTCTGAAACTTGTGCGGAATAACAACGCCTGGAACCAGCCCCAAATCCTCTAGATCCATTCCCACAGAATCCTGATTCAAAACACCCCTTAGCTATTCCTCAATCAACCTGATTCTCTGATCATTGTCAATCTGGGGACCAGCATCCCCACCTGGCAGAGAAAATACATCATCTTGAACATCATCATATTGACGGCCATGAACTGCGCCAACACCAATACCACCTCCCCCAGCATTTTCAGCTCCACCCGGAGGAATCACAACACCAGAAATAGGAATACCTCCCCCCGTAGGGCCCTTCTGAACATTATTACCGTCTTCCTTATTTCTTGTAATCAGTGGCTAAACGAGAGTCCTCAACTGCTCTTGGCCTTGAGCAACACCTTGCATTAATTCTATGAATTGGCTCATGCGAGTCCGCATCTCAATGATCTCATTTTGTAGCTGATCCATGAGTCTCTTCTGATTTTGTCTGGTAGGATACCGGTGAATGTACTGATCTGCAATTCTGAGATTAGAACAAGATAAGAATACCGGAGATAAACACCTGTCATGCAAAATGATTATGCAAAATGATTATGAATATGCAAGTGCAAATGAACATGTTTGAATATTCGCAAGGCGATCCACCCCTTGATTCCAGTTTAACAACAAGATAGAACGGAACTTTGGCTCATATATTAAGAAAACCAGAGGAAAACCAAATGTCAACAATCACGAATCCAAGATAACAAATCTGAACACAAAAATCATCGAGGTCCCAACCAACAAGCCTGGTGGTGATCCAAATACAATAAAAGAGAATAGAAAACTAAGGCATGTCATCAAAGTCCACAAGTGTCAATCCCCCCATCCACTATGCTTTCTGCTCCAGTCTTGAATTTCCTTGAACAGCTTTTTGGTGTCGGGATGCTTTGGTCTCTGAATTAGTTCTTGAATAAGAACGTCTCTTCTATGTATGATCCCTTCCAAGTATCGGCAATGTAACTCCCAAGCGTCTTCTCCAGAAACACCATCCATGCTAGGACCCTCATGTCTAGGTTTCTTCACTTCAGCTTGGACCTTCAGTTCCTCTATGGAGGCGATGGCTTCATTGAGTCGACCCTTGACTACTTGCCTCTGGAATATCCCTGATAAGATCTCAGCGTCTTTCTTCTTGAGCTTCAACCTCAATTCATCAATCTGAGCTAGATAACCGTCTTCCTTTTGCTTATTCTCAGCCATTGCAGTTTCTCGGTGATCATTGAACCTGTGAATTTTCAACAAAGCCTTG
This sequence comes from Lathyrus tuberosus, assembly GCA_022829125.1. Classification (NCBI taxonomy): domain Eukaryota; kingdom Viridiplantae; phylum Streptophyta; class Magnoliopsida; order Fabales; family Fabaceae; genus Lathyrus; species Lathyrus tuberosus. Next base: position 2,676,666 of record JALAZF010000468.1, on the reverse strand, counting down.
TCTAATTCCTCCTTCTTAGACTCGAGAACCTTACTGATACCATCCAAAGCTTCTTTCATCCTTTTTCTAGATGTGACCATGTCAGCTAGCTCTTTTTCCGCCTTAGCAAGAAGCTCTGTCTTCAACTTGGCGGTATGAACAACTTTACCCCGCTCATGTTTCAACTGATAGATCTCTCTTAGTAGCTCTCTATTTTCTTCTCGCAGCTTCTCCTTTTCAGCCCACAACTTGTTAAACTTCTCTATCTCAACTGTGGTAGGAGGCTCAATCAGTAAAGGATACAAAGGTGGTTCCACCGGGAAGGGTAGAAGCTCTTCTTCTGCTCTCTTCTTAATCCACTCTTTATAGGAAGGAAAAGCCCGGTTATTACATTTCCCGAACGAAGTTTTACCCTTCTTAGTCACCTGTTTCCAAGCATTCACAATCTTCCTCATCATCTCTTGATCCTCAATACCATTGAAGAATAAGGACTCTCTGATATCTCTTTCTTCAGGTGGACCTCTCAAAGGATAACCAAACTGCCTGATAACAAGGGAAGGATTATAGTTGATTCCACCTTTTCTCCCTATCAAGGGTACATTAGGGAATTCTCCGCACTTGCAAATAATCTCCATTCCTAGCAAGTCATGATTGAACCAAACAATGTTGTCAGCAGTCAAGCCCATTAACCTCTTTGACCACTTCAGAGAATCTTTCGTATCAATAAAGGCACCAGTTTCAGGGAGATGGCTCAGAAACCAAGTAGATAAGAGCGGTGCACAACAACTCACAGTTTTTCCCCGGCTATTTTCATTCTTGTAGTGAACTGAATGATACACATCACCTAGCAAGGTAGGTATAGGATTCTTTGAAATAAAGATTCGGACAACATGCATATCCACCAGATCAGGAACATTAGGAAACAGGACAATCCCATAGATGTACATAGCCAGAATAGCTTGGAGAGCAATCCAATTCTTCTCTTTAACATGTGTGCAAGCTTGATCAAACAAGAACTTCAATAAGAAACCCTTAGCTCCTTGTTTTTCCTCAATATTACTGCTCAGAACAGATTCACTAATATGAAGAGCAACAACCATTTCTCTTATCCCGGGGTGTTCTTCAGAAAAGAATACTATGTTATGCCTGATGGGGATTCCCAAAATAAATGAGAACTCCTCCAATGTTGGGGCCAAGATGTAATCTGGGAAAGTGAAGCAACGCAAAGACGAATCATAAAACTGAAAAAGTGTATGAATGGCATCCTTCTTATACTTGGAGATATTATAAACAAACTTCAGAAGTCTCCCATACCCTCCACTGAACTCTGTACGAACTCCAGGACCAGCCATATTAATCAGCTTGTGAATCAATGTCAAAGTCGGATCTGGGAACGAATAGGCAACAGTCTTCTTTATCGGGACATCCATGCCAAGGTAACCTCAGAAAACCGGAATCAAGAGTAAGATGCAAGCCCTGAAAAATGTCAAACATGTCAGAATGCAAGAAAAATGATATGCTCATGCAAACATGGGGTCAAGGCAACACTGCTGGATGTGCTGTGCTGTTAACTGAACGAGAACCACAACCCAGAAAACCAGAATTCCGAACCACTGAGATAACCAGGAACCCAACTAATCGAACATTGATGAGAAATCCAGAAAAACAGGGTAGGTTGAAGGTTTCAGTTACCTGCAAACCTGCAAACACCCATCCCCTCTCACATGTGGGTACTAGGATGTTCAGTATCCCGGGCTCTCAGGTCGAGAAATGATGATACGTTCACCATTTCTGGTTTGGCATCATCATCAATTGAGGAGGCCTCAACTGATTCTCCAAAGCGGAAGGTCCTCAGCTTTGGCACTGAGGTCGAGAAACAATAGTACATTCATCCCTCGGGGTACAGTATTATCATCAATCGAGGAGTGCCTCCACTGATTCTCTTCAAAAGATAGGGGCCCTCCTATGTGAGTTCCAAAGTGGGCCCTCGGGTGCGAATGGGTTTGCCACAGGATGTGGTCTGCCACTGTCACCACTAAAGACGGATGTTTCCACTAAGGTCCTCAATGATCAGTCACCCGAGTCGACAGCTCTCTAGATTAACACCCTAACATGCGCAAGACACACACGTCAGAATGCGTCCCAAGATAGCCTCGTCTGGTTGTGAATTTCGTGAACACACAAACGTACCAAGCGGGCACGTAGGTCCCACTACTTTCCACTCTAGTCCTAGGGTGTACTCAAGCCTGGGTATTGGGCTTATCTCTCAAAACAACCCAACCTGCAAAACAAAAACAGCCAGCACAACACAACAGTAATACAGTAATAAAAATGAAATGCAATGCAGAAAAAGCGGTAAAAATAAAATACAACAAATAAAGCAAAACAAACACAAAACACCCAAAGAAAACAAAGACAAACAAGCGCTAGGATTGACTCGCTTAGGGATGGACCAGCATAGGTCAACCAGAGTCCCCAGCAGAGTCGCCAGCTGTCGCTTCCAAGATTTTCATCCAGGTACAAACGCGAGAGTGGCGTGGAAAAACAGAGTCGCCAGCCGTGTAAATTTATCCCAAGAGAGGGAAAGGGAACACCGCATAAACCTGAGGAAGAGGGAAAGGAATGGTCATCGCAACCATAACCTGGGTTCGGGAGTCGGTTACGCGAGGGGAAGGTGCCAGCACCCCACGCGTCCATCGTACTCGATGGGATCCACGCTTGTTGTCTATTCTAAGGGTTAGTTATCCTATCATCTATGGCTGTACTAAAACGGGGAAGGGGAAGACTAAGACAAACTCGGTAGGACGTCGACGTCCTAGGCCTACGTACCCCCTTTGTGCAATGGTGAATTCAGAGTCAACGTAGTTCGGACCAAGTTCTTTTTGTGTTTTTTTATGAGCGACGTTAAGTTCGCGTCCGGCAGTTAGGGTCGATGCCTGTTTGCGTCTCAGACGGAAGGTAATGTGCCCTTTTTGAAAATAGCCTTTAGTTTGACGATCCCGAAGGACAAAAAGGTTTGAAGTTTGTTTGTATTTTTTAGGACAGAAGTGGCTTAAGTTAGTTCATAAGTTGCATTGCACCAAAGTCTAGGGCACATGGGCGAATACTTACCGCATCGTCCTAAGACAGGACGCTCGCTAAGCACTCTAGAAAGATGAGAGGAAGCCCCTCATTTCTCATTCCCCACGCTTAAGGCTTGTGTGCAATACAACTTATCCTTATTAAGTATTTTCAAGAAGTTTTGAGATGAGAAGAGAGAAGACACAAAGGAAACTCTAAGGGGAACTAAGAGTCATAATGTTATCATGCATGGGTGACCTACAGTTAGTGAGGTTTGACGACAACCTAAGCCTAAAGAAAAAAAAGATGATAGAAGGAAAGAGTAAGGGTGACCATGGATACTTATCCATACCCTCAAATAGCTTACCTTAGTCCCTGCATAAAAGATTAGTACAGAATAGACATAAGTATAAGAAATGAGATAGATGAAACCCAAGCAAAGATATACAAGGGCAATCAAGTGACCAATAACCAAATATGAATTAAGAAATCAAAGAACAAATCCCCAAACAATGGCACAAGTGCCTTTTCAAACAGATAATCAGACAAGATCAAGGATGCGCATACAAGAAAACCTCACACAAAGAGCCATTAAACAAATAGTAAAACAACTTCTAAAATCACCAAATTAAATATCAAAGTTGTTCAACCAGAGACAAACAACATATCAAAAACTCCTGCAAAAATTCAAGATGTTAGTCACTCAAACAATTATGCAGGGCTCAGATGAGAAATGTGACTTAATATGCAAAAAAGGAGGACCAAAATGCAATATGAAATAATTTTAAAAATTATAGAAAAATATTCTAATTCACTCCAGGATATTATCTAACAAATACAAAAAGAATGGATTGAAAATGTTTTATGGATGCAGAGAAATAAAATAAACAATTTTAGGTATGCATGATATGAGTAATGCAAAAGGAAAATAAACTAAATATTTAATTTAGATGATAAAAAATAAAATAAAAATAAAAAATAAAATTTGAAAAATTTTATAAAATGATAAAAAGTATGCATGAATTTTCTGGGATTTTTTAATGTAAAAAAACTATTTTTAATAATTGAAAATGAAAATGTAATAATTTAATAAAATAAAAAAAATAAAATGCGCATAGGGGGTGCAATGAGTAAGAAAAATGTATTGGAATGGTAAATGGACTTAAGAGGGCGTGTGTGAATAGCAAGTCCACCACCAAGAGTCCATCAGAAAAAAAACAAAATAAAAATGTCCACGTGTGGACCTCAGTCAACCATGCTGACTGTGTATCTGCCCTTGGATTGATCATGCGTTCAGCATTTAGTCAACAAATCAAAAAGTAATGATGATCAACGGTCATGATCAACACGCACACTAAACTTATCAAACACGCGCACACACGTAACCTTGAGAGCACCCTACACACCCCATGTGCCAGGCACGCGTATTTTTTATTCGCTGGCACGTTTGTGGCCACATGATTCATCCAACGATCCACAGTTGGTCAACATGAATAAAAGTAAACAAACTGAAAAACATAATTGGATGCACACGGTAGCTATGGTGGGGTAATGTACACAAGATCATGAAATAAAAATCAGAAAAAAAAATAAAAGGAAAGATGCGTGGCAAGCTGATGGCCACACGATCCAAGCCATCAACGGCTGAGGGATCGTCTTCTTCATTGAAACCCTTGGCCGCCGGACCACCGCACCAGGGTTCCGGCCGCCACCTGCAACCTAAAACAACCCAGAAAATGCAAAGACCTATACCATTTTGTCCAGAATTTCATGGGGGTCACGAATATGTCATCCAAAATCACAATCCATTAGTGCATAGTAAAAAACACATAGAAAAAGCTTTGGGTCCAAAAGTTTAAATTCAAAGTATGATCAATCCACACGTCCAAATTCAAAAATAAACGCATCAAAATCATCACCCATCATCACACATCAATATGCATATTTAAAAATGGAGTTCTATGATCATGAAAAGAATGACTAACCTGAGATGGTGCACTCCTAATCCTTGCTTTTGGCTGCGAATGGGGGATGGTTTGCACTCTATTGATCACCAGGAAGAAGTTTGTGGAAGAAGTTCTTGAAAAGACCTAATGGATTGAGAGATATGAGTATGAGATGCTTTAGGGTTCAAGCTTGAATTCTCCACAAAGGCACGTGAAAATTCCCCTAACCAGTGCATGAATGAGTTTAAATATATTAGGGTTTCTCATTGATAATGGTTTGGGCCTTGGAAACTCCTTGTTTAGTGAGTTTTGGACAAATTTGGAATTTTGCATTATGTGAGATACACCTCCTCCCATGCATAGATATCCAAGTATTTCATGATGGATCACTTATTGATAAATTGCTAATCACACCTCAATTGAAATTGGGCCTTAAAACCATTTGATTCATGGGTTTTAAATAATTTGGCAATTTTGAATAATGGAGAATAAGTGATAAATATACCATGGATTCACTTGATTCAAAAGCCTATAATGACCCTTAAGGAGTGTTCTTTAATATTAGAAAGTGACATGAAGCAATGGAATTAATTATAGGTCACTATGCCAAAGTTTGTGAAAATGGAATCATGAGAAACCCTAAAAACCACTTTGCCTTCTTTTGATCATAAGTTGAGTTTCACAAATGATATGGAGACCCACTAGTACTTGTTGGAAAGAGGAGAAAAAGATCTTCAACTTTCATGTTGGAGAAAAATTCATTTGAAGCTTTCTTAATGATGAAAAGTCAAGTTGAATGCAGTGCAGGAACTTGCCCAAAAAGGAAGCTTTCAAATTATAGGTCATTTCCATATTTAGTAACTTTTGCACCAACTCCTGATTCTTGATAAATGGCATGAAACTTGACTCTTAAAGACCATATGAGGATGTGAGACCTTGAAAACCTTGGAGAGAACCTCAAAATTCCACAGTTGACTTCCCCTCTCACTGTTGACTTTTACCCAATTCACCTGATTTCCAATTCATTGGCCAATTAAATCTCTCCTGTATCAAAATGATGGACAATCTTCCACTCCTAGATGCTTAGGGACCCAAGGAATACCATGGACTCAAGTCTTGCCCAAAAAATCAGAAATAAACTGACTTTATAGCAAACCCTAATCTTGGTACCCTCAGTCTAGGAGGAAATAACACAGTCTCCAAATCCAAATTCCTCTGAATATGATGTGTATCCTCTCCAACAAAGATAAGATATGCCATTTAGTGATGATAAAAACCTAAGGAGCTTGGCCATTGGAGCAATAAACCCAAGAATCTCAAAACCCTAATTTCTGCACTGGTTAGGAGGAAGTGATCCACTTGAACTCTCTTTCTTGAACCTTTGAAGAACATCTTCTCCTCTTGAACATGCCTCAGGCACCTTGACCCCATGCTAAGAACCAATGATATGCACACATGATAATGCAAAAATGAAATGAAACATAAGCCAGTTAGTAATAAAGTAAGGAGGGCAAATTTTGGGGTGCTACAGTGGCTTCCCCCCTTATCTCTCACCCTAGTTTTTCATTTCCGCTTAAGCTTCCCCTGTTTGTGGGATTAATTGATTGGATACCCGAGAACCATAATCTTTACTAGGAACAACTTCTACGACGATAGGCGTAAAGGCATGATTAGTTCCACAAATCTCACTGCGCTGACCATAGTAAACCCCTTCTCGTTGTACCGAAATAGAGATCTGATTTAAACGACCAGGTACAACCCAACTATGAGGTACATCAGCAGGTGTTACAATAATACGTAGATGAGTTTTGGCTGGTACAACCACTCTATTGTCCACTTCTAATAAACGTGATTGACCCAATTCTAGATCATCTTCTGGAATTGTATAACTGTCAAAAGTGAGTGACTGTTCATCGGATCTGTTATAGTCTGAATACTCATAAGTCCGATACCATTGATGTCCAATAGCTTTGATAGTCATGGCTGGATCTACTACTACCTCGTCCATTGAGTATAACAGAGCAAATGATGGTATAGCAATGAACATCGGGATGATACTAGGAAATATGGTCAGAAGAATCTCAATAGTAGTTTGACTTATGAAAACACTTTGCGATTCAATAGAGAACGATTTGGCCTATAGACTATAGATTATAGGCTAGAGTGGCTTTCTTATTGCAATTAGTAACTGATCTGCTCTCGTCTTTTCTCTTGAAGATCCCTCCTTTCTCGTATTAGCCACCGACCCCGAAAGGCCCAAAGAAGGGAAGCAAGTTTTGGTCAATCTCTCGGGCAAGGAAGAGATGCGCCGGGTCTTTCTCTTTGAATGGCGGGATGCTAACTCGATTCGCCCTTGCCTCTACGGGATCAACTACTACTTATATAAAGAAAAAGCACCAAAGGTAAGTTGTTCCCAGTCGAAAGAGAAAAGTTATTCTTCTTAGCATTTAAACAAGTGAATGGAATGATTTTCCCCCCGGGGGTGACTGAACTACCCGGATCCTCATCTCTTGAACTCGTTCTGGCAGCTAGTTTAATGGCACTGGCATCTCATCTAGTCTAGATCGATTCCCTAAGAGCTTCTTCTCTAGCAGGCGATTTGGCCCATTTTATCTTTCTTGGTAATAAAGGCAAGGCCTTTCCCTATCACGCTTTATTGACTAGCTTCCTTTCTTCGGCATTCATTCGTCTCAAAAGAAAGAGCTAGCGAACCTTACCAATTCAATTCCAATTATCTAAGACAGAGCAGGATAGCTGCCATCAAGCAGCCCTTTAGCGAGGGCCTTCCGAGACCCATGCTATCAAGAAGAAGAGCCTTGAGCTAAATCATTGACCTTGCGCCTGCTTTGATTAGGACATTGCCGCATCTCATCTGGGGATCTAACTCTTTCTGGCTTAGCCGAACTTATCATCTGGAGTGACTGAAGGATATTATGATTCAAGCTCTGAACCAAAGCTAATTCTTTTCTCTTCTCTATTATTGTACCCTCATCGGCATCTCCTTACGCAGATTCAACAACAGCTGGGTCGTGAGAGCTGAAAGAAGTTAAAGCTCAAAGCTACAGGTTCTGTCCAATGAGCAAAGTCAAATTTTGAATTTTTCAACTTTCCCTCTTGTTTACGCCATTGCCCTTTTAATTTTTTTATTTAATTTTAAATGTTGTGAAGTGAATTTCACGCCACAACTTAAAAAAAAAAAAATCCATAACCCACATGCTATCATTATATGTCTTATTTTAATGATAAATATGTTAGTGACGTGATTATCACTTCGCAAACTCTTTTTTTTTTGCCACGTGAATTTCACTTCACTAAATTATGTGGCTGGATACAACATTTCTTGTAGTGCAACATGCTAGTATCGTTTGAAAAAAAAAACTGTAAATTAGAAGAAAAACAAACATTATAAACTAGTGTTATCAACAATTATATATTAGTCTTTGTGTCATAATTATATCTTAGTATAAGTTAACGATTTTTTAGCATAAAAGTAAGAGTTTAGCTATGCTAAAGCAGCATAAGTTAAAAACGTGTATAATAATGTATTCCCAATTTCTTCTTATTATTAATATATTAAAAATTTAAAACCTATGTCCTAGGTTCTTCGTACATATGAAAAATAAATGTGATATGAACCGGCCAAAGCTCAAAAGAACTTAGGTCCATATCTATTTATTTAATTCCACATAGTTCACGGTATAAAACTGTTTCACACGCAGAAATTTTAGGTGTATTTTCAAATCTCCACTTTCACTACTCTTGTCTTGAGTTTTAAAATGACTTAGACATTAGAGTTCCTTACAGGTATACATTCTCTCCGTCGCACAAGAAGTTCATTTTAGCATTGTGGGAGGTTAGGACTACCAGTTCAAGATTCTGCATCAACAAATCACATCTAGTTTAGTTTTGGAAAGGAGCAGTGGCGCCGTGTGTGGGAACGACTTTCTTTATTGCAGATCCATAACTAATTCTCCTCCGGAAGGAGGCAAAGAGTATTTAAACGAAGATCCATTATCACATCGCTTCAAAATTGTTTATATCACCACGGAGCTAACCGAATTCCTAGAGCATAATTGCAACTAGGGCGATTATCATCGCAGAATGTGCGATGCAACGTCACAACGGAGAACATCAGATATTCTGGTGTTATTCTATCACATCGCATTGTCACAATGAAGATCTATAAGACTCGGGTATTCTCCCTACCTATCTGTCAAAATCCATGTCCTTTATAACGTACCGGCGTAACACCGAAAATGGATCATGGAACATAATTGAAAACCAAATCTCGAATGTGGTGGAAGCCTTTAGAAGACAGAGAAAATTTTCTTGCTACTAATGTAGACCCCTGGCAACCATGATTGTCCTACAAGAATTAGTCAGGTCCTTACTAGACGTGTTGTAAGCCATGGCGCCGAACAACGATCTACATGTCAAAGCCATAAAAATAACGAGATCCATCGGCCTGAACCTGGGGCGTGAGGTGTTTTGTTCTGCCTGTTGTATGAGAAAGGCTCATAGGTTACATGTCACTGCATCACACACTGCATATACTAAACATTTGGAACTTGTTTTTAGTGATCTATGGGAGCCTTTTCCTGGGTCTTCTTCTCTAGGATACAATTACTACATTTCCTCTGTAGATGCATATTCCACGCCTTGTCTAACAATTTAAAAGTCTTGTTCAACTTCAATTTGGTTTTCCTATCAAATCTATCCAAACTAACTAGGGGTGAATTTAGACCCTTTACCACATTTGTTACTGAGCTGAGGATTATGTACATAGTAATTTTCCCTCACACTTATCACCAAAATGGTGTGGTGGAGAGAAAACATAAGCATATTGTGGACCTTGGCCTCACACTCCCGAGTCAGGCTAGCATATGCCTAAAATTATGGGGATATGCCTTCCCTATAGTTGTATATCTCATACATAGATTGCCCTCCTCATCTATTAATTTTCAAATTCCCTATACACTATTATTTTGTTAGAGTGTTTGGGTGTGCATGTTTCCCTCTTCTTAAGCCTTACAACACTTATAAGTTAGACTTTAGGTCTCAAGAGTGTCTATTTTTCTGCTACTCTCCCTCTCACAAAGGTTATAGGTGTCTCTCTCATAGTGGTAGGTTGTAAATCTCAAAAGATGTGTTATTTAATGAGCAAAGATTTCTCTATCTTTATCTCTTTGATCAACCTACCCTCCCTAATTCTCCTTGTACAGTGTATCGCTTTCTCCTATTACCTTCAATCCCTTTTAATTTATTTACTATTCCCCACCTACTACTTCTCCTCTTAAAGAGTCAGAACCCTACCCCTCCAATATTTCCCTAGTTACTAAGTAAGAGCCTACCTTTTCCCTTTCTACCAGATCTGAGCTAGTCTCATCATCCTCTTTATTTGAACCTCCTGTAGCTACTTCTCAACAGGACTCACCCTCTTATGTGTCTTTTCCTTCTACTTCTTGTTCAACTTCAACAAAAAGTGTTTTTTCCTCCTCCCCTGACAGTAGTGTGTCCTTTCCACCATTAGTTGTACATGTTGCTCAAATACAAGTTAATTAGCATCATATGCAAACCAGAGCCAAATATGGCTTTGCACAACCTAGACTTGAACCCAGTATACTTCTCACTCAAATTAAGCATAATTATCAAACATGCACTGATAGTCATCCATGCAACTTTAATTTGATTCCCTCATCAAGAATTCTACTTGGACTCTTGTATCTCTTCCTCCTCATAAGCAAGCCATTGGTTGCAAATGGGTTTATAGGGTCAAGGAGAATCCTGATGGCTCAATCAAAAAGTTCAAATCTAGACTTGTAGCTAAAGGGTTCCATCAAAGGCATGAGTTTGATTTCAATGAAACATTTTCCCTTGTGGTCAAGCCTATTTCAATCAGACTCATTCACACCGTTACCATTACACATCGGTGGTCTATTTAGCAGCTAGATGTCGACAATTCCTTTCTAAATAGCTTTCTAGATGAAGAGGTCTATATGGAAAAACCATCTGGCTTTATTTCATTTAATCCCTCATTAGTTTTCAAGTTGCATAAGGATCTTTATGGCCTCAAACAGGCCCCTAGACAATGGTTTGAGACACTTCAAGCTGCTTTTCTCAAGCTTCATTTTCAAGCAAGCAAGTGTGATCCCTCTCTTTTTATTTATAACTCTAATGGCCATAAAATATATATCTTGGTGTATGTATATGATATTATCATCACAGGTACCTCTGCCTCTCTTCTTCAAGATGTGATTACTAAGTTCAATAATCTTTTTATCTCAAACATCATGGATGCCTAGACTATTTTTTAGGCATTGAGGTTAAACAAAATTCTGGCAGCTCCCTTCTCTTAACTCAAGGCAAGTACATCAGGGACCTCTTACACAAGACTAATATGAGTGAAGCTAGCTTAGTCTCTACTCCTATGCAGTCTACTTGCAAGCTTTTTCATGCTCTTGACAGCCTGTCCAGTTCTCCTTCACTACAGGATTTATGTGATGCTGATTGTGCATCAAATCCCGATGACAGATGGAGTACTTTTAGGGTTGCTATATATTTTGGAACTAATCTAATTTCCTAGTGGTCCAAAAAGCAATAAGTTATGGCCAGGTCCAGCACTGAGGTTGAGTATAGAAGCCTTGCTCAGGCTAATAATGATCTCCAATAGCTGCAGACAGTTCTTCAAGAGTTAGGAGTTTCCACTTCAGCACTTGTCATTTTTTGTGACAAACAATCTCCAGGCATGTTTGCTCATAATCCCATTATGCACTCCAAGACTAAGCATATGAAAATTGATTGGTTCTTCGTCAGAGAAAAATTTATTGCTAAGTAGTTAAATGTACTCCATATTCCTGGCTCGGATCAATTGGTAGATGTTCTTACCAAGCTGCTTGCCTCCAGAATCTATAGTTAAAGCAATAACTCAGGGTGATAAGTCCTCCTTGAGTTTTTAGGAGGGAAGGGAGAGAGATATTAGAGATAAGTTGTAAGCTAACTCAGTCTAGTTTTGTATCTAGGGTTATTAACATCTGTCAATAGTACTACCTGCTACATCATGTCACACTGGTTGTTATAAATACAACCAGTTAGCCATAATTGTAACTAACTTTTCAAATCAAAATACTTATTTTCAATTGAGAATGGAAATAGAAAATGAATTTTTTATTACGCCACGACCACGGCCTCCGAAGCCTCCTGCTCCCACTTCGTTGATGCCTTTAGAGAAGCCTCCAGCTCAGCCACCTAGGTAGCTAGAGTCGATGGAGATCCATAGAGTTTCACTAGCTTAGCATCTTTCTGCAGCTCAGCTAACTTCTTCTCAACAAAAGAGTGTCTTACCTACATAGCTTCTCACTTTTTGTTCCAGGAGTCCCTCTCCTTGGTTATGTTGCCTAGTGTCAAGACACCTCATCGGCCTGCTGCTGCTAGAGAAAATTAGGAGCCAACCCAGAAAGAGTTGTAGGAGGTGTCGATGAGAAGCTCCACCCTCTCTTCCTCAGATAGATTTTGATTAAAATGTACCAGCGCGATTTTACTTTTCGCTCAAAAGGTCGCCCTTTTACATGTGAACTTTTAATTTATCCCAAAAGGAGGGAAGGGGAAAAAGTCTAAATAAACCCATGAGTGTGCAAAGTGTAAAACGATGCAATAAGAAATCGGGAATCGGGGGTTGGTTATACAAAGGGAAGGTACTAGTACCCTAAGTATCTATAGTATCCTATAGGAACCTCTTGTGTATATTTGTATTACTGTTAATTGAGTCATTTGTTGTGTATTAGAGATTTGTTGACTGTTTTGAGTGAGTGATAAGAGTGGGAAATATTTTTGTGTTTTTGTAGGGTATGTTGAAATAAACTAAGACAAATGTGTAGGAACCTACAGGGTTTTACTTATTATTGTGCTCGCTAAGATATCACAATCTTATGCTTGTGTATTCTCAAAAGGAAGTTGAGAAATCAGAGTGTTTGTAGTTCCACCTACTAATGGGTGGAATTAGGTTTGTTGGGTTTGAGAGAAGAGACAAGTTGCCATATTAAGGGAGATATCTCACCTATTCACCACAAACATTTTGAGAAAGAAGATAATAAAGGGAGAAGCTTTCAACTTGGATGTATAAATTCCAGAGTAATGCCACATCTTCCTTTAAATGAGTCTTTGCATATTAAGAAAAGGACCTTGACTTGGATATAGAATCAACAAGTGTGCCACTTATATCACTTGAATGAAAGAAATGTTTTTGTACCATAATAAGAGAAGGACTCTAGCTTGGATTTTGAATCAACAAGTGTGCCACTTACATCACTTAAATGGGAAAAAAGTTTGAAATGTTTGATTTATGTTGTGGGGAATAGAAGAAACATCTCTTCTATGGAGATGATTCATGTCTCATCTCTGGGGGGAAAAGTTTTGAATTTGATTCCAAAGGTTGGCGAGGGTCTGACTTTAAGTTTGAGATTTGAAGCCACAAGGGGCTACGGTTTGAGTTTTTGAATGTTTGAAGCCACGAGGAACTATGGTTTTGACTTGAATGAAGTTGAAAACTTCAAGGGGAATCCTAATGTTTTAACTGAGTTGTTGATTGAAGTGGATCCTAAAGTTTGAACTAAGTCTAAATTGAGGGTGAGTATTGAAATGCAACAGTTGTATGAATGTAAGTGTTATAAACATAAATGTCAAAAGAAACTTAACAAGAGAAAATTGATCAAGCTTTAAAACAAATATAGTCGTCAAGGATGAAATGAACATGATTGTGATTAAGCATGATATATCAACATGTGAATGAGCATCAGACAAGTAGATATGTTTATCATGGTGAGAGTTTATGGTGGAAATACTTGAATATGTGAGCAAAAATTTGATCAATAGAAGCCATCACAAAGAAGTTCAAGTAAGCATGTATTCAAGATGAATTGAGGATCAAATGAATATAATAAAGTGTAAACAAAACCTTAATGAAAGTTTACGAAGATAAGCACATGAACAAGACATTCAAACATGATTGAATCAAGGGCTTTGGGGAATCCAAACTCAAGTGGAAGCCCTAGTCATGTATCAAGATGTTTTTTCAGAGAATTAGTTGAACAAAACCCTAAGGTTTCAACTAAACAAAACTTAATCGAGGTATTTTTCCAAAGAAATAACACCTAATCATGGTATGTACAAGTCAAGACAACATGTTATGTACATTACGCAAGACTTAACCAAAGTATATTATGACCATAATGACACATATGTACAATTAGGTCAAGAGAAAAATCAAAAGAAATCATGAAAAGGTATGAAAAATACTTAAAAAGTACTAGTTTTCAACCTAATAAAAATGTCAAAATAAATATTCTTTTTGGGGATTTTTGATGGATTCTCAAAATAGGGAAGATAAATGAGAAGTGTGCAAAAAAATTGTCTCAAAATAATTAATTTTGCTTGGTGAAATAATTGGATGAAGTTGTGAAGAAAAACTTCAAAAATAGTGGTAAAAAATAAGGGAATGACCCTCACAAGTCTTGAACTCGCGTCCTTAAGGTCAAGGGCTTAAAACTTTACCAGTTGGGCCATGCGCTATGGATTGAACAAAGGGTGTGCAGTGAAAATAATATAGAGAGTTTCAAGTTATAAATGGTTTAAAAAAATTAAACCAAAAGGTCTAGGGCGAAGGGGATTTGAACCTCAGACCTTGCTCACACACAAACCTTGAAAACGCACGCTTTAACCACTGGGGTGGTGATACATCCATTGATATATTTGTAAAATAATAATAATATACTAAAAAACATTTTATATTGGAAAATTGTGCCATGGCCATTGTCTTCTTCTTCCTCGAGCTTTATCTTCTTCCTCAAATTTGAATTTTACAACTCTCTAAATACTCAACCAAATGGTATGATGTAAAAATGAAAGTTGTTGGAAATTCTTCTAGGAATTGAATGGTATTAACCAATTTTATTTATATTCAGTGTACTTTAAAATAACACTCATGAACACATAAACCCTAGAATTGAAAAATTCTATATGAAATCTTGTATGCTACAGTTTATGTACAATTAACATAGGAAAATCATTCACTACAATATGACAAACAAATTGGTAACTCAAATGATCAGATATGATACATGAATCATAGAGATCATTTTTTGAGAAAACTTACCTTGCAACTTAGAATGGAATTCTTTGATAGAGGTGTTCCAGATGCAATTTCTTGATGCTAACAACTTCCTTGACCTCCAAGAAGTGTGTTGATGTGCTAAATTGGTCTGAAACCTTCTAAAACTCTATAGCCAAATCAATATGCAGCTTGGTGTAAGTGGGATATGGACCTGGTGATTCTGGTGTTACAGAAGCAAGATGAGTGTTTGGATCACTTCTACATAGTGTATGTGAAGTGTCTTGATCACTGATTTGGGTGGAAATTTCTTAGAAGTGAGAATTCAAGTTTTCACTTCTTTGAAACTTGGAATTTTTTAAAGGAGGAGGATTGTGAGAAAACTAGCTTCTTGCTATGTTTTGGTGTGTTTTGAATGATCAAATTAAACCCTATTTATAGGAGAATGTTTCAGATATTTGTGAATTTGAATGGATTAGGATACATGCTATTACCCAATAGGTGATGTCATGTACCTATTACTTGAGTGTCAAGGTACACATAACCTAAACCTTCATACATGTTTCTAACTAATTTTTTTTCCAAAATCCGTTGAATAAAAAACAAATTTGACAGAGATTCATGTTAGTATAATCATTAATATAAACAACACTTATCTTACTACAATCAATAGTAATCCCATCAATAATTTTAACATCGAATTCATCATCAATCATGAATAAAATCAATCTTTCAAATCTTCATCAATGTCGTAACCTCATACATACATACTCATGGTCATTCATACATGAATTCAAGTATAACAACACTTATAAACACAAATCAACCAACCAATTTCCAGAACTTCATCATATAACACATTATCAAACGAAAACCTAGAACCCTAATGAGATTAAGGACTTCTCATCTCTACCCCATCATGCAATACACCTAAATTGAATGTCCTTTCTCCCCTATTACCTTATACTTTCAGCAATTGATGATGAATTTAGAAATCTCTATGGTTCCTTCTTCAAAATCATTGCTTTTGCTATTTCTCCCTGTTGCCTCTTTTCTACGTATGTCAGATGTTTCCACTAAAACCTAGCTTTCTCCCTATTTTTAGAATATATAGCCCCTCACCACTTTGTTTAATTATGAATTTTTCCCAACTCAATAATAGCTTCTCTATTCCCACCACCTAATTATTCCAATTCTCACAAATGGCCCAACTCTATCATTTTACTATTTATTAAATTAGTTCAAATACAATACTATTTATTCTAATAACTATTAAAATTCCAATTAATTCTAAACAATTATGCCAAACTCTTACTCTCTCTATACCTTTACTTCAAGGATACTTACCCCAACAACCACACAACAAATAATTTAAAACATCAATTAATCAAATAAAGTTCTAAAAAATTCAATTCAATTAATTAATCGAAATTGGAGTGTTATATTTCTCATCTCTATCCCATAATGCAATTAATACACCTAATTCATAGCCTTTTCTCCCCCTTACCATGACTTTCCAGCAAAAGTTTCTTAAAGTTCTTCAATGAAATCTTCCTTTAGCCCTAGCCTTTGTCTATTCTCACCACAAAATTCAGTTTTCCGTAAAACTCTCCAAACTCTCTTCCTTCAAATATAACTTAAGGTTTTCTACGCAATTTTTCTACACAATTCCCAATTACCTCATTAACCCTCAATTTTCTTAATTCACACTATTACCCCAACTCCCTAACTCCTTGCTCCTCTTTATTTCTCCAAATTCTCCAAATTGGCTCAATTATATCATTTTACTATTTTATTTAATTAATTAAAATAAAATTCTATTTATTCTAATAATTGATTAAAACTCTAATTAATTCTAAATAACTATGTCAAACTCTTACTCTCTTTATACCTCTATCTCGAGGATATATACCCCCCACAACCACACAAAAATAATTAAAACAGCAACTAGTCAAATAAAATTCTAAATAATTCAATTACATTAATTAATTAATTAATCAAATTTAGGGTGTTACATTAAAAGCTTTTTGAACAAACAAAACACCTAAATCAGTGGTTAGGCGCCCTGCTCTTTAAGATTTAGCAAAAAAAAAAAAAAAAAAGATTTAACACAAAAAAATTATTAAAAAATAATAACGTAGATTTTATATAACAAAATGAAAAAAATAATTAACTAAAGTTTAAAAAAAATGTTCCATATGTCACTCATTATGATAATTTGATTTCACGGTGAATTAAACTAAGGGGATCTTTAAATATTGAAAAAGGAATTTAGTTTTATTATATTTTCAAAGTTCGTCCATATTACAGAAAATAGAATATTTATTAATCATAAAAAAAATAGTTTTCTCTAAATTTATTAAATAATTAATATATATTAACTATTATATAAGGCATATACATTAAGTACTCAACAAATAATATATTTTATAACACATATCAAATAGTATATTAACTATTCACAACAATATTATAAGAAATTTGATTTCTTCAAATATATGTTTTTTCATACTTTTTGGTAAACATTGATCAAATTGTTAAAAAAATTCAAACTTGAATGTTTTTTCTTGAGTCTAAAAAGGAAGATAATTCACATTTGTTTACGGATGATGTCATTAAGAAAGTTGAGTCAAATACTCATTTTTTCTTTTAGAATGACCTTTGGTTAAGGATCATCCTCTAAAAGACTAAGTCCTTTGGTTTTGTTTTGTAATTCTCTTAGGTTTGATAAGTTAGTACGAGAGTTTGGCTTGGTAGTTTATAGGGTTTAACTTGAGATTTTCGGCGGTGGAGACCTTTCTTTCTTAAAAAACTTTCTATTTTCGAGGAGCTTCTATATTTTCTTTGAAATCTCACTCTCTCGCTAGATATAGATAATTAGATTTGGAAGCATGCTCGAGAGGGTACTTTCTCACTGGCCTCAATATACCTCGTCTAGAAGGTTAGTTCAATCTCTTCTTCGACTTTTTTTTCGACAGAGAGCAAGATTCTCCCCTTTATCTGGAGTAGTTTGACTACTTTGATGATCTTGGTCTTCTCTTGGTAACTTTTGCAAGATATACTTCTTTCTAGAGAAAACCTATCTAAGAGAGAGGTGATTTTAGATACTACTAGGAACTCTTGTCCTTTGTGTGGATTTTGGTTAAGACAGTTTCTCACCTCTTTGTTACTTGCAAGCTAACGTTGTCTGTGTGGTATAGGTAGGGATGCACAACGGTAGAGTTGGACTAGATTTGACCTAACCCGTTATACAACCTGTTCAAACTTCAAGGTTTGTGTTATGAAAAACGATACTGGAATAACAAAGTATATTTGATTTCTTGAACACAAAGAAATCACAAGGGTAGAAAAGAAGGAAAAAAACCTTGAACAAACAAACGAAACCCTATTAGGGTTCACAAAGGAAGAGAAAAGAGGAACAAGAATAAAGAATTGGTTAAATCTGTTTTACTATTCTCTTTCTCAATAGGGTTCAAAGATTACAAGTGAATACCAACAATTAACCTCTCTCAACCTAATAAGGTTTTGTCACACCAGGTAACACCCTTTTCTACCCCCAATAATGTTGCAGCAGAAACAACTCAAATATCAGAGTAAAGCACAAAAATCACCTCAAAGGGTGCACATTTCTCATTTAAATCAACATAATACACTCGCCCTGTAAACAAAGGGTTTTCCTCAATATACATCAAAAAGCCTTCACATGGCAACGAAACTCAAAATTTTCAAATAAAAGGTTTTCAACAAAGCATCATAACAATCAAAATAAAACCATATCATCAAATGACAACAAAAATAAGGAAACAACATAGTTCGACTCAAAGAACCCTAACCCGATGTTACACTATCAGAGCAAGACCCTCTAAATCTACTAAAAGCAAATAAACATCAAGGTCCTCGAGAGCATCCACAGCTAAACCTGATCACCTGCACGTTACCCACGTGGAGGCAACATTCAAACAGGCAGGGTGAGTAATCACAATTCAATATAAATCATATAAAGAAAAGATATTAACAGGGCAACAGTTGTTTTTATCAAATACTTCAGTGACTCACCCAAAACATCATATAAAACATCACATCACCAATATCACTCATATGCAATCATGAAATGCCATCAAGAATGAAATGCATCATCATAAAATGCATGTGGTACCAAATCGTCATAATAATGGACACTAGGCCATCAACCCTCCATAAGGGAGCACGTCACAAAATACTCCAATCTGCATAATGGGATTGAAGCCACCAAAATAACGGACCGAAGTCCCATCATCGTCACTGGACCGAAGTCCTAACATCATCAATAGACCGAAGTCTAAATGCTATGAATGCATGATGCACAACGTCCTAATCATCATCATCAACAAAAGTCATTACGTGCATCATCATCCATCAAACTCACATTTTTGTCATATCATCAAGGACGTCATCAAATCATCATTAATCAGTATCTCGTAATCATCAATATACTCAAGGTAATTCATATCAAAATAGTCATGTATCATCGTCATAAAATCATCAACATATCTCATAGTAATTCACATCATCAATTGTTCATCGAAACATCACATATATACACAGCTCATAACGTCAATATACATCATGGTAATTCATATCATCAATTAATCATATATAAACG
Organism: Lathyrus tuberosus; assembly: GCA_022829125.1. Lineage (NCBI taxonomy): Eukaryota > Viridiplantae > Streptophyta > Magnoliopsida > Fabales > Fabaceae > Lathyrus > Lathyrus tuberosus. The sequence continues at coordinate 2,656,937 of JALAZF010000468.1, read as the reverse complement.
GTTCGTAATCATCAATAAAACTCATAGTAAATTGGATCATCAATTATTCATAAAAACATCACAATATCATAATCTCATATTCACCATATAACACGTCAACACATAGCAGCAATTTACAGCAACATCACAACATTACTATAGTATAAAACAGACATTTTCCATGAATTTTAAGTCAATAAAAATAATATTTTTCAGTTCCAGATTGTCATACCCCAAATTTGTCCTACCTGTGTATAACTTTCATCTGTACATCCACCCACTGACAATTATTCAAAAATAAAAAAATATGTTGTCTTCAACTTCATCTCTCTTTTATTTTAAGTCATATCCACTCTTTTTAACCTTTTTTATTCCAACATCCATTTTTTTATATATCCATTTCACATATCCATTTCTCTTTCCAAATTCCAAAATCCATTCATAATCTCATTTCTATCCAATTACCCATAACCCATTTTTCAAGATAAAAAAATCATTTCCATTTTTTTAAATTATCCAATTAAACCATTATCCAAAAATTCAGCCCATTTCTTTTTTATTTATTTACAAGCCCATACATTCACTCTACAAAATAAAAGCCACGTTTCAAAAAAGATGCAAAGCTCATCATTCAATTTAGAATTTATTTGGGGTGGAAATAAAGAGAGAAATGAAATCAAGTCCATGAAAATTTCTACACAAAGAAAAGTGGATCAATAAAGTCAATTTCTACAATAAAAAAATGCAAAAAGATTTGATCTGAAAGAATGCTATATGATGCGTATTCCACATAAGCCAAATGAAAACACGACCCCACCAATTCTCCCAAACCATGCCTCACGCAGCCAATACACACTATACCACCACATATCACAACTATCTGCAGAAAAATAAAAGTGGTCCCACCTCATCAAGGCACAGCTGCTATTCTCACAACAAAACGGCATGTTGTGGTATCCATTTCGTACGAACTCCTTGCCTTCATTACCATCATGGTGTTACTGCCACACAACTTGCCACAACCAGGTCATGTATTATCATTTGTAAAAACATTATCCCCTAGCAAGTCGTAGCACAAAACCCACCCAGCGAACACCTTTCGCACCACACACCAATTTTACAACAATAACAAACCAACATAACCCACATCCTAATACTAAGAGGACCCCACACATCCTGCAAGATGACAGAAAATGTAAAACATCAAAAAAATAAATAGCAGCAGGTTTCAAGAATCTCAGCGTACAGCCCACACCACCATCATATTCACGTACAAAACCTCAAACGCATTTCACGCAGCAACAACTTTCTACCCAATTTTCCAAATTCACCCTTTAATTTTCCAGCTCACAGTAACCCCTCTCCACTCCTATAAATGAGACTCGCCTGTTCACACTCAAGGAAGGAGAAAGCCACCAAAAAGCTCTGCAAAATTTCTTCTCCAACTCTTACACATAACCGAACCAATCCTTCACCTCCCTCAAATCTTCATCAAAACTCATGAACCCTAGCCGCAACAACAACGACTAAACCTTCATCTTCTTCAAGTTTCACAAACCACGCCCAACAATAATCTTCCCCAACCATAACAATCCTCTTCAACCATCACCAACCGTAAAACCTTCGTCACCCTCAAATAACCCAGAAACAGAACCAACCTTACAAATCCACCCAAAATCACGAATCGAACCAGAAAAGACCAGAAGAGAGTAGAAGCGGAGATGAATTGAAACCGAATCGTAAACGAACCTGAGTGAGACTTGAGCTGAAGCAAAAGCAGATGAAGGGAATCGCGTGAGAAACCTAAATCAGACGGGAACGGAGGAGAGAAAAGACAGTCGCACCGTGAGAAGGTCAAATCGAGCAAGCGTTTTGTTGTTGTTGATGTTCTATTTCACGCCTTTCCTTGTTTTCACTTATGACTTTTGGGGATAAGGGGTGATTTTGTTGTTCCAATTGTTTATTGATGCTATTGTGTTGATGTTGTTTTAACCTTAATTCTTTTTTTTCTTTTTTTTTATTCGTGTGCTTTTGCTGAAGGGAGATGATGGGCTTTTAAAGCCCATATGATTCTCACACCATGCTCACACCGCCTATTTCTATACACCCCCAGTTTCTTTTACGTCTCCATTTCAATTTCGTTAGTTCGATTGTTGTTGCATTTCTTTTCAAGGACGAATGGGCTGATGATATCTCCTTGAAGCCCATGATAGATCCAACCCAAAACCATATCAGCACACCTTTTCCTCTTTTTTATTATTATTATTTCAATCTATTTTGTATTATCTTCTTAGTTTTTAATCTTGACTTTTTTTAATTCACTTGTTTTTTTTATCTACTTTATTTCTATTAGTGTTATTTCCTTTTCGATTTTCAGTTTCGATTTTGTGGCCAATGATATTACAATCATCTTGATTTTGTTGATTTTTTCAAATAGATCTACAAATCTTGATTAATATGAGGCCTACCATTTTATTTTTCAATTTATTTGTATTTATACTATTTATTTATTTCATTTCAATCTATTTAGTATTTATGCCATTATTTTTAGCATTTTTTGGTCAATGAAAACCAAAATATCAAGATTTATTCATTTTTAATCTTAAATCTTGATAAAGGTGAGACCTTTATTATTTTTAGCATCATTTTCTATTTTTATTCCATTTTATGATTTTTTTATTCACAAATATTTATTCACTATTTTTACATTTATTTTGGGTCGATGAAAACCAAATGTCGATCGATTTATCGAATTCTTGATTAAATCTCGATAAAGGTGAGACCTTTATCCTTTATATTCATTTTCTCAATTTCGTTTCATTTCCATTGTTGTTTACATTTATTTTGGGTCGATGAAAACCAAATATCGATCGATTTATCGAATTCTCGATTAAATCTCGATAAAGGTGAGACCTTTATGCCTTTATTCATATTTCCGATTTAATTTCTAAATTTTATTTCACATATTCTTATTCAATTTTGGGTCAATGAAAGTCAAAGATCGTCGATTATCAATTTACCGATTAAATCCGATCAAGACGAAACCATTTTTACTTTATGTCAACTTTAACCTCTTGTCAATATTATCTTGTTTATTTCTCGTCGAATATTATCTCGATTATATTATCGTTCATTCTTATCCATATCATATTCGCATTCATATTTGTCTAATTATTTTTTCAAACACTTAATTCCCGATTAAAACACATATTCAAACCATTTTTCTTAATTAAATCGCGAAAGAACTGAATTCTTGAGGTCTAGCACCTCTTGGGTTCTTGAGTGACCGCTATTGAGGCGCACGCCTTAGGTGACGATCACTCGACCTTTTCGCTCCTAAAACACTCGTCTTAATTATTTGGACAAAAGAATGCCATTGGAATCTAGCATTCCACGTGGTACTTTTTTTGTTCATCAAACAATATTTCATAAATCAATTGAATGAAAAAGGTGTCGTTGGATCTAGCATCCCAATGATGCTCCGATTAATTGGTTGCGAGGTCGACGTCTCGTTTATCGAATAATCGTCATTCTCCCCAAAACATTTAACAAATCAAACCATTTTCGAACCAATTCTCGATTCTTCGTCGAGCCATTCTTCAAAACATTCTCGTAAGTCGAGTGCCTTTTGACTCGTCGTCAAATGTACACTCGCACATCTCGTGGTTTCGTTACTAGGAGCACCCCTAGGGACTAGTATCGAACCTCACCTCTTTTCTCAAACAATCCGACTCAATCTTTTTCAAATGTTTTTCTTAATCAACGTATGAAAGGAGGAGATTCTTGGAATCTAGCATTCCTTGAATCTTCGAATGAATGGCTCTTGAGGCACGCCATTGGGTTGTTATTCACTCACCCTTTCGTCTTAAAACACTTAACCATTATCAAACATTTTCGCAATCAAATAACGAAAGAACTGAGTTCTTGGAGTCTAGCATTCCTTGGATTCTTGAGTGAATGCTCTCGAGGCACGCCCCTTGGGTTGTATGTCATTCAATCTTTCGTCTCCTAAAATTCAAACCCTAACCCTCCTTTTGTCGTGGGCGTACCATGAACTACGACTGCTCTGATTCTTTATTCTCATCCGAATAAAGATACGTAGGCACAAGATTGCGATGATCTTGGCGAGCACACTTTTTCTTTTTTCCCCGTTTCCACACTACCATCTTTTTCCGTCAAACCCCGTAGTCGAACTACGATTGCTCTGATTTCTCATTCTCGTCCGAATGAGCATACGTAGGCCCGAGGTCGCGATGATCTTGCCGAGCACCCTATCCTAAAAACCACTCCATTTCCCCTTAGTATCTTTTCCCTTTATCTTATCGTTTCACATTTATCGTTGAGAAGAAAACAAACAAGCTTAGATAACATTCCTCACAATTCGAACTAAGAGGTTCACGTTGAGTACAATGGACGTGAGGGGGTGCGCGTACCTTCCCCTCACGTAACCGACTCCCGAACCCAGAATATGGTTGCGACGACCATGTTCTTATCCCTCTCCTTAAAGGTTTTCTCGATATTTTCCTTTCCCTCTTTTTGGGATAAATAAAGTTCGGTGGCGACTCTGTCGAACCGTTTTTCGTGCCTTTCGCGCGAGGGTCGTATTTTCGATGAATTTTCGAGGTGCGACAGATGGCGACTCTGCTGGGGATGATTGCTCCATGCAAGAGAGAGTCAAGACTATCTTAGAGGGATTTGTGAGGAGCGTTATCTTTGTTTGCTTGCTTTTTTCTCGTTTATGAATTTGTTCTCCTTTTTCTCTTGGCTGTTGGATCTTGGGCTGACATCATGAGTAAAAGCTCCGCACCCGAGCTTTGGTAAAAGCAGAGGGAACACATAGCTTAGAATTGGATGTCGAGTAGTGTTAGTCCCCAAGGACTCGCTCCTTGCGTGCCTAGCATGAAAGCTCCCCTAGAGTAGATCTTTTCGTAGATCCTGTTGTAACACAGCTAGCCTGTCGCACGACTTGATTCATGAAGGGTCTGTGACTCTATGAACCACTCTTAGAACCAAGTTCTATATTGGTGGTTGTGTAGTGTTAGTCTCCAAGGACTCGCTCCTTGTGCGCCTAGCATGAAAACCCCGCTCAGGGGAGACCTTGTCGTCATTATCGTCATAATGCAGCTAGCCTGTTGCATGACATTGATGCGATTTGTGTCCGTAATCCTGGGAACCTTATCCATCAACGTAGAAACTATCCTGTGAGTGGGTTTGTGGGTAAAGAACCTAGAACTTTCCTCATAGAGCCTACCTATAGGGTTTCTCTGATCGGAGACTTTGGTCATTTATCCGTGAACGGCCAACCTCAGAATTGTTTGAACATGTGATATGCGATCCTGGATCTTGCATCTTGCATTGCATCTCATATCATTGCATTGCATTGCATCTATTACGCTTCTTGCATTACATTTTCAACTCCAGAGATCTCATTACCCCTTCCTTCCTTCTCCAGTAAATCAAGCTGATTCCTCGACACCAGTACGCAACTCGAGCCAACACCAGACGAATGATGGAACAAATTCAACAAGAGCAAGCCGCTTTTAGAGAAGAGTTGAACTCTATCAAGGGAAAGATCGACCAGATTCTTGAAGCCATCATGATGGCCAGAAAGGAGGAAGAACTGCGTGAAGCCGCCGCTGCTAACAACAATGCACCTGTTCAAGGATCTACCTCAAGGCTCTCTGTTCCTGTTCCCAACCCCATCACTTATGGGATACCAATGGACTTTGCTCCTGCCACTTCTCAACCACTTCCAACATCTGGAGTAATTGTTGGTGCTATTCCGCAAGCCCAACCTGCCGTCACTCAGATTCCTATTCCTCATGCTGAAGAGAATCAGATAGATCAGTATGATGAGGTCCAAAACTATCATGCTGCTATCCCGATAGTCAATCCTACTGCTGCTCAGGATTTTGAAGCTATGAAGATGTGCCGTGATCTAGCTGAGAATCTCCGAGTCATGGAGGGACGCAACTCAACTTCTCTGAATGCTCTGGATATGTGCTTGGTGCCAGATGTTGTCATTCCTCCCAAGTTTAAAGTGCAAGACTTCCCAAAGTACAAAGGTCTCAGTTGCCCACACATGCATCTAAGAATGTACTGCCGCAAGATGGCTGCCCATGCTAAAGACGAAAAGCTGATGATCCATTGCTTCCAAGACAGTCTGTCTGGGGCATCTCTTGAGTGGTACATGCAACTGGAGCGTAGCAATGTGCGCACTTGGGATGATCTGGATGATGTATTTGTCAAGCAATACAAGTATAACACTGACCTTGCTCCAAATCGTACTCAACTTCAAAGTATGGCCCAAAAGGACAACAAATCCTTTAAGGAGTACGCGCAACAATGGAGAGAGCTAGCTGTAAGGGTACATCCACCTCTTGTTGATCGTGAACTGATTGACATCTTTATGGGTACTTTGCAAGGCCAGTACTATGAGAAGCTGATTGGCAATGTCTCAGCTAGATTCTCTGATTTGGTGATCGTTGGTGAAAGAATTGAGGAAGGTTTGAAGAGCGGAAAGATCCAAGGAGGATCTAGCAGCCAGTCTCAAGCCAAGAAACCTTTCAACAATGGATACAAGAAAAAAGAGGGTGAAACAAATGTTGTCTCTGCTCAGAAAGGGCAAGCTCAACAACAAGCTCCTGCTCCCATGCCTTATCAAATACCTTACTTCCAATATCCGTATGCTGCTGCGGCGCAATATGCTCCGATGCCTTATCAGCCAACTGTTCAAGTTGTTCAAGCTCCAATGCCTCAACAACAGGTTCCTTAGCAACAGTCATACAACCAGCAAGGGTATCAGTATCCTCCTCAGCATCAAAAACAGAGAGCTGCTCAACAACGTCAGCCTAACCAAAGGACAAGGAGGCCAGATAGAGACTTTGATCGTCTGCCAACGACATATGCTCAGATCTTTGCTCAATTGATGGAAAAGAGGGTTGTTACTCCCAGAGACCTAGCTCCTCCAACTGTCATTCCCCCAGATTATGACGCTAATGCTCATTGCGAGTTTCATAAGGGTGCTTCAGGGCATACGATTGAGGACTGCAGAGCTTTCAAGCACAAGGTCCAAGATATGATCGACTCAAAGTTTCTCACGTTCAATGGGAAGGCTCCAAGCGTCACCAACAACCCTCCGCCTCCACCAAGCTAGTGCCAGCAGCAAGTCAAATCAAGTCAGCTCAAGTCAAGTCAAGTTCATTCCCCGAAGAAGGCAGTCATGTTGCCATCCCATCACTTTGCATTCTTGTATTTTGTCTTTATTTGTTTAAGTACTGTATGCTTTGAACATTGCCTTTCATATTTGGTTTTCTTAATGTAATGATTATACATGTTTTGAATCAGTTATGTCGTATTCACTCATTTCTTCCATTTACTGCTCATCACTGACACATTTATTTCCATTTCGTTCTCTATATCATACTATCGTGTTAGCAATGATTGGAGGGAGGATGATGACAACGAAATACCCATAATTGCAAAATGTATGCTTTCGGATAGAATCCCGCCGAGGATGTACAGGCATTATTTCAATCCCCCTAAACACTGGAGAGACAAGGAGTTAATCCCTAGTAAATCACTTCGAGCCTAGAAGTAGCAGTTTCCTTTGGATCTATAAACCCTTACACTCAACCTGGGGTAGGGTAGTGTTCAGTTAATCCAATTACGCACACAAATCACTAAGCAAAATTCCACAAGACATGTCGGCTGTTCATTAATACCCATGACCTGGCAGTCACAATCAACCAAAAAATCAAAAACAAAAAAATCAAAAGCCTGCTAAGTCAAGCACCTCAAAGGAGACTTAGGCAAAAATCAAGGCAACCCTGATGGACCTGAAAAGCTAAACCAGTCCATGCAAAAGATAGGGATCGAAAAACAAAAGAGGCCCTTAAACCCTCATCAAAAACAAAATAAGATCTAGTGACCACCTAATCAAAACCAAAGGGTCACTGACACCCATCAAAGCAAATAAGGTGACTGTTATTTCGAGCATACTTTGAATGATCATGCCTACACCGTCAACCATTGTGGAAGATAAACATGTGCAGAATTAACTGAACGTAGGACTGGAGATCATTACGAAGAAGGGGTGGGTACAAATCATACTTTGAGCCTAATATCCTTTGTTTCATAAACCGTAAACCAGACCACGTTACAACCCTCGAAAGACCTAATTGAGGCGAGGTTTATTCTGAAAGCATACTATCGCAAGGTTGCGTAAACTGACTCCCCATATTTGCTAATCTTCCACATTGGTGTCATTCTCCTTGCTTTATCTTTCACACCATCAAAATTAGCACACGTTTGGGCTAACGGTCCACTCGGCTCACTATCACGACACTCCAATAAACAACTCTTTTTCAAAACATGCATAAGCAATGCATTAAGATTACCATTTGTAAATGTGCAATTTTAACTGCAAATCAGTGCCAGACATCAAAGACATTCCAACAAGGGGCAATCAAAGAGGAACTTAAGCTTTCAGTGGTGCCGACCCGAAGCAAGACTCCTTCAAAACCCTCAGACTGGGGCAAACCTCTCAACAGTTCAATCAGGGGCAAGTCATCTCAAAACACATCAAAGGTTTAACATCCAAAGATCAAATCGTTCCCGAACTGGTTAATCAAGGGTAGACCATTACCATGTTTAGACTGGGGCAAGATCCATTGCAGCAGGCAGATCCCTTTGTATCTTCAACTTGGTCGAGCAGGCCATCCTGACCATTAAGCACAGAGTCGTGGTCTTCTCAGAAATGACTTATCATCAAGTGACCAAACTTGAGGCATCCAGAGCATCTTCGTACGCTTCAATCATGGCGTCTACAAACTGAGTGTCGAGGAAATCAAATCCCTCTCACCGCCCAAAAGTCCAATCCTCATTGGAAACTACCCAAAAGTCCATCATGCTGGCACCCTCTCCAAAAAATATCCAATCACCCGTCTGTAATCATATGCATCGTATGCATTGTATCTGTCATCATAGACATCATATGCATCATCTGCATGCCCAAAAACCAATCATACATCCCCAACACTTGCATCTCCGCGCGTCAGCATTTGCATTTCACATTATTACAAAATCAAGCATTCGTGCATATGCACGTGTAAGATCCAGGATCAATCTCAAGACTCCAAGATGATTTTCAGCCTAGACAGGGGCATCTTCATCAAATCTGTGGACGTTCTTCACAAGGTTATTCCAAGACGGTCTTCAGCCCAGTCAGGGGCATCTCCTGCAAATCTGTGAGCGTTCCTCATGAAGTTGTTCAACCTTTTGTTGACCAAGCTCAAGACAATACTACAAGCAATCTCCAGCCCAGTCAGGGGCATCTTTTCAAGTTCATGGGCGTTCCTCATGAAGTTCTTCAACCTCTTGTCGATATAGCTGTGATCTCCAAGCAAGTCAGTGGGCATTCCTCATTGAGTTGTGTTCCTCAACCTTTTGTTGCTGAGGTCGTCATCCTTATACCAACCAATAAACATTCCTCCGAGTCAGTGGGCGTTCCTCATTGAATCTTTTTTTTTTCGTAGTCGAACTAAGACTGCCCTGATTCTTTATTCTTGTCCGAGTAAAGATACGTAGGCACAAGGTTGCGTAGATCTTGGCGGGTTACCCTTTTCTTTTTCCCTGTTTACCTTTTCCTCTTTTCGCTGTTTACCTTCTCCTTTTTCACTGTTTTCCTTTCCTTTTCGTGGGCTCTCCTCATTGGATTCTTTACTTCAACCTTTTTGTTGATGTCCCCAAATAAATCTCATCACATCCCCAGCAAACTTGACCTTTTGTCAATTACCTTACTATCATCCTTTTGGTGATAGCCAAACCCAATCAACTCAACTCAACCTGCATCCTTTTGGTGTTGGTAACCCTTAAATCAGAAACTTACTATCATCCTTTTGGTGATAGCCATTCTTGTCAAACTCAACTTAACCTTCATCCTTTTGGTGCTGGTCCTCATAAATAAGGAGTTCCTATCATCCTTTTGGTGGTAGTAGCTTGTTTTGATCCGTCATCCTTTTGGTGTCGCCGATCCATAAACCCTTGGTCTGTGTGTCATCTTTTTGGTGAGTGACAGCCTTTGTGTGTGTTCCCTACTATCCTTTTGGTAGTAGCAGGTTTTGTGTGTATTCCCTACTATCCTTTTGGTAGTAGCAGGTTTTGTGTGTGTTCGCCCTATTATCCTTTTGGTAATAGCAGGCTGTGCTGTGTGCCCTATTACTTCGTCGGTAATAGCAGGCGTTGACCTCATTTTCCATCCTTTTGGTGGAAGGGTCTGTGTGCATGTGTGCCCTATTATCTCGTCGGTAATAGCAGGCTTTGACCTCTTTTCCATCCTTTTGGTGGAAGGGTCTGTGTGTGTACCCTATTATCCTTTTGGTAATAGTAGGCTGTGTTGTGTGCCCTATTACTTCGTCGGTAATAGCAGGTTGTGTTGTGTGCCCTATTACTTCGTCGGTAATAGTAGGTTGTGTTGTGTGCCCTATTACTTCGTCGATAATAGCAGGCGTTGACCTCATTTTCCATCCTTTTGGTGGAAGGGTCTGTGTGCGTGTATGCCCTATTATCTCGTCGGTAATAGCAGGCTTTGACCTCATTTCCATCCTTTTGGTGGAAGGGTCTGTGTGTGTGTGCCCTATTATCTCGTCGGTAATAGCAGGCGTTGACCTCATTTTCATCCTTTTGGTGGAAGGGTCTGTGTGCGTGTGTTACTATCATCCTTTTGGTGATAGGTCTGTCATCCTTTTGGTGTCAGATTCAATCGTTTATTTCACCTCCCAAGTTTTTTTTCTTTTCGGACAAATTCGTGGTCTTCTTTATATCTAATTGTCTTCTACCTCGAAAGTTGAACGCCGTATGAGTTCATCTAACTCGGTTCAAGCCAATTAGATAGGGGCATCTGTCATACCCCAAATTTGTCCTACCTGTGTATAACTTTCATCTGTACATCCACCCACTGACAATTATTCAAAAATAAAAAAATATGTTGTCTTCAACTTCATCTCTCTTTTATTTTAAGTCATATCCACTTTTTTTAACCTTTTTTATTCCAACATCCATTTTTTTATATATCCATTTCACATATCCATTTATCTTTCCACATTCCAAAATCCATTCATAATCTCATTTCTATCCAATTACCCATAACCCATTTTTCAAGATAAAAAAATCATTTCCATTTTTTTAAATTATCCAATTAAACCATTATCTAAAAATTCAGCCCATTTCTTTTTTTTTATTTACAAGCCCATACATTCACTCTACAAAATAAAAGCCACGTTTCAAAAAAGATGCAAAGCTCATCATTCAATTTAGAATTTATTTGGGGTGGAAATAAAGAGAGAAATGAAATCAAGTCCATGAAAATTTCTACACAAAGAAAAGTGGATCAATAAAGTCAATTTCTACAATCAAAAAATGCAAAAAGATTTGATCTGAAAGAATGCTATATGATGCGTATTCCACATAAGCCAAATGAAAACACGACCCCACCAATTCTCCCAAACCATGCCTCACGCAGCCAATACACACTATACCACCACATATCACAATTATCTGCAGAAAAATAAAAGTGGTCCCACCTCATCAAGGCACAGCTGCTATTCTCACAACAAAACGGCATGTTGTGGTATCCATTTCGTACGAACTCCTTGCCGTCATCACCATCATGGTGTTACTCCCACACAACTTGCCACAACCAGGTCATGTATTATCATTTGTAAAAACATTATCCCCTCGCAAGCCGTAGCACAAAACCCACCCAGCGGACACCTTTCGCACCACACACCAATTTTACAACAATAACAAACCAACATAACCCACATCCTAATACTAAGAGGACCCCACACAGCCTGCAAGATGACAGAAAATGTAAAACATCAAAAAAATAAATAGCAGCAGGTTTCAAGAATCTCAGCGTACAACCCACACCACCATCATATTCACGTACAAAACCTCAAATGCATTTCACGCAGCAACAACTTTCTACCCAATTTTCCAAATTCACCCTTCAATTTTCCAGCTCACAGTAACCCCTCTCCACTCCTATAAATGAGACTCGCCTATTCACACTCAAGGAAGGAGAAAGCCACCAAAAAGCTCTGCAAAATTTCTTCTCCAACTCTGACACATAACCGAACCATTCCTTCACCTCCCTCAAATCTTCATCAAAACTCATGAACCCTAGCCGCAACAACAACGACTAAACTTTCATCTTCAAGTTTCACAAACCACGCCCAACAATAATCTTCCCCAACCATAACAATCCTCTTCAACCATCACCAACCGTAAAACCTTCGTCAACCTCAAATAACCCAGAAACAGAACCAACCTTACAAATCCACCCAAAATCACGAATCGAACCAGAAAAGACCAGAAGAGAGTAGAAGAGGAGATGAATTAAAACCGAATCGTAAACGAACCTGAGTGAGACTTGAGCTGAAGCAAAAGCAGATGAAGGGAATCGCGTGAGAAACCTAAATCGGACGGGAACGGAGGAGAGAAAAGACAGTCGCACCGTGAGAAGGTCAAATCGAGCAAGCGTTTTGTTGTTGTTGATGTTCTATTTCACGCCTTTCCTTGTTTTCACTTCTGACTTTTGGGGATAAGGGGTGATGTTGTTGTTCCAATTGTTTATTGATGTTGTTGTGTTGATGTTGTTTTAACCTTAATTCTTTTTTTTCTTTTTTTTTATTCGTGTGCTTTTGCTGAAGGGAGATGATGGGCTTTTAAAGCCCATATGATTCTCACACCATACTCACACCGCCTATTTCTATACACCCCCAGTTTCTTTTACGTCTCCATTTCAATTTCGTTAGTTCGATTGTTGTTGCATTTCTTTTCAAGGACGAATGGGCTGATGATATCTCCTTGAAGCCCATGATAGATCCAACCCTAAACCATATCAGCACACCTTTTCCTCTTTTTTATTATTATTATTTCAATCTATTTTGTATTATCTTCTTAGTTTTTAATCTCGACTTTTTTTAATTCACTTGTTTTTTATCTACTTTATTTCTATTAGTGTTATTTCCTTTTCGATTTTCAGTTTCGATTTTGTGGCCAATGATATTACAATCATCTTGATTTTGTTGATTTTTTCAAATAGATCTACAAATCTTGATTAATATGAGGCCTACCATTTTATTTTTCAATTTATTTGTATTTATGCTATTTATTTATTTCATTTCAATCTATTTAGTATTTATGCCATTATTTTTAGCATTTTTTGGTCAATGAAAACCAAAATATCAAGATTTATTCATTTTTAATCTTAAATCCTGATAAAGGTGAGAACTTTATTATTTTTAGCATCATTTTCGATTTTTATTCCATTTTATGATTTTTTTATTCACAAATATTTATTCACTATTTTTACATTTATTTTGGGTCGATGAAAACCAAATGTCGATCGATTTATCGAATTCTCGATTAAATCTCGATAAAGGTGAGACCTTTATCCTTTATATTCATTTTCTCGATTTCGTTTCATTTCCATTGTTGTTTACATTAATTTTGGGTCGATGAAAACCAAACATCGATCGATTTATCGAATTCTCGATTAAATCTCGATAAAGGTGAGACCTTTATGCCTTTATTCATATTTTCGATTTAATTTATAAATTTTATTTCACATATTCTTATTCAATTTTGGGTCAATGAAAGTCAAAGATCGTCGATTATCAATTTACCGATTAAATCCGATCAAGACGAGACCATTTTTACTTTATGTCAACTTTAACCTCTTGTCAATAATATCTTGTTTATTTTCCGTCGAATATTATCTCGATTATATTATCGTTCATTCTTATCCATATCATATTCGCATTCATATTTGTCTAATTATTTTTTCAAACACTTAATTCCCGATTAAAACACATATTCAAACCATTTTTCTTAATTAAATCGCGAAAGAACTGAATTCTTAAGGTCTAACACCTCTTGGGTTCTTGAGTGACCGCTATTGAGGCGCACGCCTTAGGTTACGATCACTCGACCTTTTCGCTCCTAAAACACTCGACTTAACTATTTGGACAAAAGAATGCCATTGGAATCTAGCATTCCACGTGGTACTTTTTTTGTTCATCAAACAATATTTCATAAATCAATCGAATGAAAAAGGTGTCGTTGGATCTAGCATCCCAATGATGCCCCGATTAATTGGTTGTGAGGCCGACGTCTCGTTTATCGAATAATCGTCATTCTCCCCAAAAAATTTAACAAATCAAACCATTTTCGAACCAATTCTCGATTCGTCGTCGAGCCATTCTTCAAAACATTCTCGTAAGTTGAGTGCCTTTTGACTCGTCGTCAAATGCACACTCGCACATCTCGTGGTTTCGTTACTAGGAGCACCCCTAGGGACTAGTATCGAACCTCACCTCTTTTCTCGACCAATCTGACTCAATCTTTTTCAAACGTTTTTCTTAATCAACTTATGAAAGGAGGAGATTCTTGGAATCTAGCATTCCTTGAATCTTCGAATGAATGGCTCTTGAGGCACGCCGTTGGGTTGTTATTCACTCACCCTTTCGTCTTAAAACACTTAACCATTATCAAACATTTTCGTAATCAAATAACGAAAGAACTGAGTTCTTGGAGTCTAGCATTCCTTGGATTCTTGAGTGAATGCTCTCGAGGCACGCCCCTTGGGTTGTATGTCATTCAATCTTTCGTCTCCTAAAATTCAAACCCTAACCCTCCTTTTGTCGTGGGCGTACCACGAACTACGACTGCTCTGATTCTTTATTCTCGTCCGAATAAAGATACGTAGGCACAAGATTGCGATGATCATGGCGAGCACACTTTTTCTTTTCTCCCCGTTTCCACAGTACCATATTTTTCCGTCAAACCCCGTAGTCGAACTACGATTGCTCTGATTTCTCATTCTCGTCCGAATGAGCATACGTAGGCCCGAGGTCGCGATGATCTTACCGAGCACCCTATCCTAAAAACCACCCCATTTCCCCTTAGTATCTTTTCCCTTTATCTTATCGTTTCACGTTTATCGTTGAGAAGAAAACAAACAAGCTTAGATAACATTCCTCACAATTCGAACTAAGAGGTTCCTGTTGAGTACAACGGACATGAGGGGGTGCGCGTACCTTCCCCTCACGTAACCGACTCCCGAACCCAGAATATGGTTGCAACGACCATGTTCTTATCCCTCTCCTTAAAGGTTTTCTCGATATTTTCCTTTCCCTCTTTTTGGGATAAATAAAGTTCGGTGGCGACTCTGTCGAACTGTTTTCCGCGCCTTTCGCGCGAGGGTCGTATTTTCGATGAATTTTCGAGGTGCGACACAGGTCGCGCTAAGCGGGCCCCACCCGCGCTAAGCGCGCTACTCACTGCCTCGAAGAGGCGAAATTTCTCCAGTCCGCGCTAAGCGCCCTCTGCGATTTTGGCAGAAAAACCCTGCGATAACAACACTTCTCCATCTGCAATTCAACACCCCTAAACCAGATTTTATCCTTAAATTACCACAGATTATGTTATGATAACCTATAACCATCACATATACATAAATAACAACAATCATCACATAGAAAATCATCAAAATCCATCATCCCTAACCTCCAATTCCTAGGTTTTCCCCCAAAACCCCAATCACCCACCAACACCTAATCTTTATATCAAAATATTGCAAAGTGATACTCCCCATACCTTAGAGTCTTGATTCTTTCAATCTTATCTTGAAGTTTCACCGGAAATCCCTCTATGCCCTAGCCTCCTCCACCCTTCTTGTGTTCTTCAGAGCACTTTTTTCTTTCTTTCAACCAAAATAACACGAATAATGAAAACTCCCCTCACTATTCCTTGTTTTAACTCAAAATACCCCTAAATGTGCTCTTCCCATCTTACCCTCACTTATCTTTCACCAATGACCATCATAACCTCAAGGCTTCTAACACTCTTATTTTAAATAATAATAATTTGAATAATGTGATACAATTATTCTTACCATCAATATTATTAATATAATTCCACCACAATGCTCATGAAACACAACAACATGTGATCAATTCACCTTATATTCACAATTAATTAACAAATAACTAAATATGAATTTAGGGCGTCACAACTCTCCCCCACTTAAGGAATTTTCGTCCTCGAAAATTTACTTGACGTAAATAGAGTCGGATATGACTCCTTCATCTGATTCTCGCACCTCTAAGTCCAACTTTCACCAGCTGGTCCTCCCCATAAAACTTTCACCAAAGCAATCTCTTTACCTAGCAGTTGTTTCATTTCTTGACCATCGACACGCACAGGCAATGCTTCCACAGTCAGATTATCCCTCACTTGCACATCATCCATCTAAATCTCATGCGACGAATCCAGAATGTACTTCCTCAATTAAGACACATGGAACACGTCATGCAAATTCGCAAGTGATGGTGGTAAAGCAATTCGATAGGCTACCTCTCCTATCCTCTGCGATATCTAATATGGACCAACAAAACGTGGAGTGAGCTTCCTAGACTTCAAAGCTCGACCCACACCAGTCACTGGCGTCACTCTCAGAAACACGTGATCTCCCTCTTGGAATTCAAGTGCTTTCCTCCTCTTATCATGGTAGCTCTTCTGATGACTCTGTGAAGGTTTCATCCTCTCTTGGATCTTCCTAATCTTCTCAGTCGTCTCTTGCACAATTTTAGGTCCGAGTATATCACTCTCTCCCGACTCATACCAACATAACGGAGTCCTACACCTTCTCCCATACAAAGCTTCATAAGGCGCCATTCCAATACTAGCAAGAAACTATTATTGTACATGAACTCAATCAACGGAAAATGGCTATCCCACGATCCTCCATGATCCAACACACAAGCCCTCAGCAAATCTTCTAAAGATTGGATAGTCCTTTCTGTCTGACCGTCCGTCTGCGGATGATAGGCAGAACTCATCCTCAACTTAGTACCCAAAGCATCTTACAAACTCTTCCAAAGCCTCGATGTAAACCTCAGATCTCTATCCGACACAATACTCGAAGGTACCCCATGTAACTTCACAATTTCATCGATGTACAACTCGCTAACTTCTGCATGGAATGATTAATCTTCATCGGTAAGAAATGAGCCGACTTTGTTAATCTATCTACGATCACCCGTATCGAATCATTCTCTTTCATAGTCTTCGTTAATCCCGTCACAAAATCCATGGAAATATTATCCCATTTCCATTCAGGAACATTCAACGGTTACATCATACCTGGAGGCTTCTGATGTTCAATCTTTGACTTCTGACAAGTCAAACATGCATACACAAATTTGGCAATGTCTCTCTTCATACCTGGCCACCAAAACAACTTTTTCAAATCTTGGTACATCTTCGTAGCACCAGGATGGATACTCAGTCTACTTCAATGTCCTTCTTCTAGAATACCCTTCTTGATTTATGGAACATCTAGAACACATACTCTATCTCGAAACCTCATCACACCATTCTCATCAATCCGGAAGTCACCTTCGTTACCTTGGTTAATCAAAGTCAATTGGTCAACCAACTTTAAATTGGATTGTTGTCCCACTCTGATTTCTTCCAGAATACTACTAGTCAACCTCAACATTCCTAACTTCACACTGTCAGGGGTCGCTTCACATACCAAACTCAAATCTCTGAATTGCTCAAATAGTTCCAACTCTTTCACCATAAGCATCGACATATGCAATGACTTTCTGCTCAACGCATCAGCCACTACATTTGCTTTGCCCGGATGATAACTCAAATCAAAATCGAAATCCTTCAACAACTCTAACCACCTTCTCTGCCTCATATTCAATTCCTTCTGATTAATTAAGTACTTCAGACTCTTAAGATCCCTGAACACCTCAAATTTAGAGCGAAACAGACAATGTCTCCAAATCTTCAACACAAACACCACCGCGGCTAATTCGAAGTCATGTGTAGGATAATTCCTCTCATGAACTCGCAATTGTCTCGAAGCATAGGCAACAACTTGTCCATTTTGCATCAATACTCCACCAAGACCCATCTTCGATGCATCACCACACACTACAAAAGATTCACTCGGATTAGGCAAAATCAACACTGGAGCAGTAGTCAATCTCTTCTTCAATTCCATAAAACTCTCTTCACAAGCTACATCCCACACAAAAGTTTAACCCTTTCGAGTCAACTGAGTCAACGGTAATGCCAACTTAGAAAAGCCTTCGATAAACTTGCGGTAATAACCCGCTAAACCCAGAAAACTTCCTATCTCAGTAGCAGACTTCGGAGTCTCCCACTGTAATACAACATCAATCTTAGAAGGATCAACGACAACACCACCACTAGAAATCACATGGCCAAGGAAGCTCACTTCCTTCAACCAGAACTCACACTTCGACAACTCTGCATACAACTTCTTCTCTTTCAACACTTGCACCACAGTCCTCAAATGCTCGGCATGTTCTTCTTCAGATCTAGAATATATCAAGATGTCATCGATAAACACCACCACAAACTTATCCAAATACTCATGAAAAATCCGATTCATGTACTCCATGAACACACCAGGTGCATTAGACACACCAAACGACATCACAGTATACTCATAGTCACCATACCTCATCCTGAAAGCCGTCTTAGGAATATCATCAGGCTTAACACGAATCTGATGATAACCAGACCTCAAATCAATCTTGATAAACACACAGGCATCTACTAACTGATCCCTCAATTCCTCAATCCTCGGAAGCAGACACTTATTCTAGATCGTCACTTTATTCAACTGCCTATAATCAACACACAACCTCATGCTTCCATCTTTCTTCTTCACCTACATCACAGGGGCACCTCACAGAAAAACACCCGGTCGAACAACTTCCTCTCAAACAATTCTTCCAGCTATCCCTTCAATTCACCTAACTCAGAAACATACATCTCGTATGCAATCACCGACATCAAGCTTGCATCGAGTACCAGGTCGATAGCAAGTTACACTCCACCCTACGGTGGTACATCACTGATATCTCGTGGGAACACCTCCAAATAGTCACACACCACCGCATCCCTTATGCCTTCCAATAATCCAACATCATAGCACTTTTGTACCATCTTTCACAGACTCACCCGCTTGCTTCACAGAACAACAACTCTCCACCTTCGTCGAAATTAGATTCAGGTGATCATCAGGAATTACACACCATCGGCATATCACTAGCCACCACCCAGATCTCTATCCCTCAAAAGCAGACATTAACAATACCTGATTGTTCTCCTCAAGATATCCCAACTTGACCGAGAGGCAAGAAACTCTAATTCGCCTCCTCTTCAAATCAAATAGTCTGCATCGACTCAACAAAATAATCCGCAAGCACTCGGCTTAAACCCAATAATTCACTGCGCACACTACTCAAGTTCGCAAGACACGTCTATCCCACCTAACATGATCCCGTCTATTATCAACAAGAGATTAAGGGTGATCAATTCCTCAATTTGTCGATAACAGCCGATATCATGAGGTGGTATAAACTATCTCCACCAACTATCGCAGCGTCCAACACCACACTTAGCCAACGCTCCACACTCGAAACACCTTGGAGAAGCACCACCTTCTCCCCCACTTGTTTCATTCCCAACCTGCAAATGGAAAACAAAACAAGCATCGACAATGTTTTTACGCACATGTCGCACACTAGGGAAACAAACAACATTAGACAACCTGGCCGGACGAACCAACCTGCTCTGATACCACTAATGTAACACGCTTTTCTACCTCCAATAATGTTACAGCAGAAACAACTCAAATATCAGAGTAAAGCACAAAAATCACCTCAAAGGGTGCACATTTCTCATTTAAATCAAAATAATACACTCGCTCTGTAAACAAAGGGTTTTCCTCAATATACATAAAAAAGCCTTCACATGGCAGCGGAACTCAAAATTTTCAAATAAAAGGTTTTCAACAAAACATCATAACAATCAAAATAAAACCATAACATCAAATGACAACAAAAATAAGTAAACAACATAGTTCGACTCAAAGAACCCCAACCCGATGTTACACTATCAGAGCAAGACCCTCTAAATCTACCAAAAGCAAATAAACTTCAAGGTCCTCGAGAGCATCCACAGCTAAACCTGATCACCTGCACGTTACCCACGTGGAGGTAACATTCAAACAGGCAAGGTGAGTAATCACAATTCAATATAAATCATATAAAGAAAAGAAATTAACAGGGCAACCGTTATTTTTATCAAATACTTCAGCAACTCACCCAAAACATCATATAAAACATCACATCGCCAATATCACTCATATGCTATCATGCAATGCCACCAAGAATGAAATGCATCATCATAAAAATGCATGTGGTAGCAAATCGTCATAATAATGGACACTAGGCCATCAACCCTCCACAAGGGAGCACGTCACAAAATACTCCAATCCGCACAATGGGATTGAAGCCACCAAAATAACGGACCGAAGTCCCATCATCGTCACTGGACCGAAGTCCTAACATCATCAATAGACCGAAGTTTAAATGCTATGAATGCATGATGCACAACGTCCTAATCATCATCATCAACAAAAGTCATTACGTGCATCATCATCCATCAAACTTACATTTTCGTCATATCATCAAAGACGTCATCAAATCATCATTAATCAGTATCTCGTAATCATCAATATACTCAAGGTAATTCACATCAAAATAGTCATGTATCATCGTCATAAAATCATCAACATATCTCATAGTAATTCGCATCATCATTTGTTCATCGAAACATCACATATATACACAGCTCATAACGTCAATATACATCATGGTAATTCATATCATCAATTAATCATATATAAATGGTTCGTAATCATCAATAAAACTCATAGTAAATTGGATCATCAATTATTCATAAAAACATCACAATATCATAATCTCATATTCACCATATAACACGTCAACACATAGCAGCAATTTACAGCAACATCATAGCATTACTATAGTATAAAACAGACATTTTCCATGAATTTTAAGTCAATAAAAATAATATTTTTCAGTTCCAGTTCGTGCTAAGCGGGCCCCACCCGCGCTAAGCGCGCTACTCACTGCCTCGAAGAGGCTAAATTTCTCCAGACCGCGCTAAGCGCCCTCTGCGATTTTGGCAGAAAAACCCTGCGATAACAACACTTCTCCATCTGCGATTCAACACCCCTAAACCAGATTTTATCCTTAAATTACCACAAATTATGTTATTATAACCTATAACCATCACATATACGTCAATAACAACAATCATCACATAGCAAATCATCAAAATCCATCACCCCTAACCTCCAATTCCTAGGTTTTCCCCCAAAACCCCAATCACCCACCAACACCTAATCTTTATATCAAAATATTGCAAAGTGATACTCCCCATACCTTAGAGTCTTGATTCTTTCAAGGGTTAAATAGTGTTTACCCCCTGCCAATTTAGCGAGTTTTGGTTTTGCCCCTCTGAAGTTTTTTTTTAACGCCCCCTCACCAAACCAAGATTCTATTTTCACTCCCCCTGTGCTGACTGGACGAAGGAATCTGCACCTGTGGCGAAGGAATCTGCACATGTGGCATTTGCTGACTGGATTAATTTTTTTTTTAAATTTTATTTATTTATTTATTTATTTTTATTTATTTATTTTCGTATTATATTTATTTTAAATTTAATTCTATTTTTTTAGATTTATATTTTAAAAATTATTTTTTAATGGGCCAAGACTAAACACAAGCCCATTGTCACTCCCACTCTTTTTAGCCCTGTTCTATTTAGTCCAAGAATTTTTTAATTTATAAATTCAAAGCACAACTCACTATATAAACAATTAGTTTTTTTTTTCAATATGCAAACAATGTGAGACTCACCATTGAAATGAAAAATCAGAATTCAGAACACAGAATTTGTTGAACTTTCAACTACACATACACATCAAATAAGAAGCTGTTTTTCCTTTTCCATTTTCCAAATGATACGACTGTGCTTAATATTGTCAGCATGGCACCTCCTCTCATAAGTGCTCCATTCTACAAATAGCTCCATCAAAATCATATGTATCTAACATAAGTTAGAAATGATATTAGGTATATGAGAAATCTGTTATTTAATTAGGGAATTGTTAATTGAAATTAGAATTGGCAAAATCATAGAATTACAGTTAGTTAATTTGGAATAGAATGAAATAGTTAGTGATGGTGTTAAAGGCTGTTAAAGAGCTTAACAGTAACTAATTGCAGTCATCATGCATGACTGTTAGTGTGGATTAATTCTCTTCAATTAGTTAATGAGTATACATTTAATTAATGATGAATTAACTAGTTATGTTAATTTGACATGAACTTGATTTGGACATGAGCTATAGTTTCTAATTTGAATCAATTGGTGGATATATTGATGGTTAATGCTAAAAGTTAATTGAAGTTAGTTTAGTGAATTGTACTAAATTTAAAAATTGTATTGTTACTGTTAGCAACTTAAAAAGTTAGTTACTTTGATGGTAGTTAGAATAAGTTGCTTATGTTAGGAGGATATTGATGTTAAAAACTTGTACTGCTATGTAACCTGAATGTTAACATGGTTTAAATTTGAACTGCTATGTAAATATTGATGTTAAAAACTTGTACTGCTATGTAACCTGAAAGTTTATGGTCTAAATGGTTAGAAACTTAATATTGAATTTGAGATCACCTATTGAATGTTAGCATGGTTTAAATTTAAAAGTTTATGGATGATTTTATGATGTATGCTTGCTGTTAGGAACACTAGGATCTTCATAAAAATGGTTTGAAGTCACGATTTGTTTATAAGTTATGTTAATGAAAGATGAAGTGAAATTAGTGATTATACATGTTATGCCAAGCTTGTTATGTTAATGAAAGAATTAGTGAAATTAGTGATCACAACAACACAACTCTTCGTGTGCCATGCGCAGCAGAACAAAATCTCAAAGGAATATCATGTAGCATCCTGCCATGATCACCATATGATGCCCATTAGTCCCACATCGAAAGTTTTCAAAACACTAGTAGTGTTTATATATCAAACACACACAAACCAATTTGAAATGAAAATGGACCAAAAGGGGTAAGAATGTTAAATGCTTTGTGTGTATATATCTTGGCCCATTTAAATAATTTTTAAAATAATTATTTAAAAAAATATAATCAAATTAAAAAATATATAATATTAATAAAATTAATAAAAAATATCACTCATAAAAATAAAACGAATAAAAGTAATTAATTTCATAAAAAAGATTTAAGAAAAAGTAATAAAAAATAGGTGGCATAAATTATAACACAGCCAGCATAAATTAATCCAGTCAGCAAGGAAACATAGGCTCCAGTCAGCAATAGGGGGTAGTGAAATTAGAATCTTGGTTTGGTGAGGGGGGAATAAAAAAAAAATTTCTTAAGGGGGGGGGGGGGGGGGGGGGGGGTAAACCAAAACACGCCTATATGACAGGGGGGGTAAACACTATTTAACCCTTCTTTCAATCTTCTCTTGAAGTTTCACCGGAAATCCCTCTATGCCCTAGCCTCCTCCACTCTTCTTGTGTTCTTCAGAGCACTCTTTTCTTTCTTTCAACCAAAATAACACGAATAATGAAAACTCACCTCACTATTCCTTGTTTTAACTCAAAATACCCTTAAATATGCTCTTCCCATCTTACCCTCACTTATCTTTCACCAATGACCATCATACCCTTAAGGCTTCTAACACTCTTATTTTAAATAATAATAATTTGAATAATGTGATACAATTATTCTTACCATCAATATTATTAATATAATTCCACCACAATGCTCATGAAACACAATAACATGTCATCAACTGACCTTATATTCACAATTAATTAACAAATAACTAAATATGAATTTAGGGCGTTACACACCACACCTAAGATGAGAGACTAGTATGCTATTTATAATAAAACCTAACATACTAAACTAATGGTCTTTTTAACAATTACCCATTACAAGCTAATCTAGGGTACAAGCTAACTTAAACAATTGGATCCATAACACAAGGCCTAATTCGATCTCTTACATACTAGAACACAATTCGACTACAGCATGTAGGTATTCGACAACAGCTTGTGAGCAGACTTCGACGACATGTTAAACTAGTGTTCGATCCAATATCTCACAAATCTCCACCTTGGATCTAACTCTATATCCTCAAGAAATAAACTAACTTTCTTCATGCAGCTTTATCAACTGCATACAGTGGAAAAACTTACAACTGGGCAATGTCTTGGTGATCATATCAGCAGCATTATGATCTGTCGAAACCTTCAGCACTTGGACTTTTCCACGCTCGATTACCCCTCTGACGAAATGCAACCTCACATCAATGTGCTTGATTTTCTCATGATAGGCAGAATTCTTCGACAGGTGTATTGCACTTTGACTATCACATTTAATAGTGATAACTGGACCTTGAAGTTTCAGCTCCTTTGCAAAACCTTTAAGCCACAATGCTTCTTTCACAGCTTCAGTTAGGGTGATATATTCCGCTTCAGTGGTTGATAAGGCAACAACCTTCTAAAGTGTTTCTTTCCAAATGATTGTTGTCCCAAACATAGTGAACACATATCCAGAAATAGATTTTCTGGAATCCATACAACCTGCATAATCAGAGTCGACATATCCTTCGATTGCTGCTTTACTATTTTCACCCAAGGCTCCACCATAAATTAGGACCCTATTCAGAGACCCATTTATGTACCTTAAAATCCACTTCAATGCTTGTCAGTGAGCCTTTCCAGGATTCGTCATGTACCTGCTTACAAGACTTGCTGCATATGTTATGTCAGGTCTAGTACAGACCATAACATACATAAAAGAACCCACTATATTAGCATATGGAATGCTATTCATATAAGCTCTTTCGACATCAGTACTGGGACATTGATCTATACTTAGCTTGAACTAAGGGTTTGTTGGAGTCACAACAGACTTTAAATTCGACATACCATACTTTTTGAGAATCTTCCGTAGGTTTGCCTCTTGAGATATGCATAATTTTGACTGCTTTCTATCTCTTCGGATGTCAATCCCAAGAATCATGGACGCAACTCCCAGATCCTTCATGTCAAACTCCTTATTGAGTTCAGCCTTCACCCTCATTACATCTTCGACATTGTTGCTTGCTATTAGAATATCATCCACATAAAGCAACAAAATAACAAATGAATTACCAGGTCAAAATCTGAAGTAAGCACAGTGGTCGAACTGACTTCTAATGAAACTTATGCGTGCCATGAACTTGTTGAATCTCTTATTCCACTGTCGAGGAGATTGTTTCAGTCTATATAAAGATCTCTTTAGCTTGCACACATAATCTTCCTTCCCCTTTTCGACATACCCTTCAGGTTGCCTCATCAGGATTATTTCATCTAGATCACCATACAAGAACACAGTCTTCACATCCATCTGTTCCAGTTCAAGATCAAACTGTGCCACTGTGGCAAGCAACATTCGAATGGACCCATGCTTCACAACAGGAGAGAACACATCATTGAAGTCGACACCTTCTTTCTGAGTGAACCCCCTAGCGACCAATCTTGCCTTGTATCTCTTCTACGCCACTCCTTCGATTCCTTCCTTAACTTTAAAAATCCATTTAGTAAGGCATAAGCTATCAGATCTACATACCCAAGTCTCTGAGGTGGCTTGATGACTCTTCTCGACCTGTCTCTTGCTAGCAGGTAGTCATTATCAGTCTCATTATCTTCGACAGCATCTTCTGCTTCTTCTTCGACTTCATCTGGGGTACGCAATTCAGCATCAACATGCTCTACCTCAACAGAAATCTCTCCCTGTTCCAGCTCTTCGTTGGCATCATCAGTTTTCTTAAAAGCCATTTCAGCTTCATTAAAAACTACATCTCGACTGGTGATACACCTCCTGTGACCTGGCTCTAGGCACCATAGCCTATAAGCTTTGACTCCTTCAGGGTATCCCATGAACATGCATTTCAGAGCTCTAGGTTCGACCTTGTCTTTCCTAATATGACCATAGGCCACACAACTAAATAATCTCAGTCTGTCGAGACTATGTGGATGTCCCGTCCAAACTTCTTCAGGTGTCTTCATTTCCAAGGCAGTCGAGGGACATCTATTTATCAGATAAGATGCTGTCGAAACAACCTCCGCCCAAAATACCTTCTTCAATCCAGCACTAACCAACATGCATCTAACCTTTTCAAGGATTGTTCGATTGAATCTCAACTAAGCTATTTTGTTGTGGAGTACCTGCTACAGTCTTATGCCTTGCAATCCCAGACTCAACACAGTAACTGTCGAACGCTTCGTTGCAGAACTCAAGGCCATTGTCAGTTCTCAATCTCTTAACCTTTCTGCCAGTTTGAGATTTGACCAGAACCTTCCAACTTTTGAAATTCTCAAAAGTTCCATCCTTCGTTTTCTGAATGAATACCCATAAATTTCTGGAATAGTCATCAACGATGGATAGAAAATACCTTGCACCTGAGTGTGAAGTATTCCTTGTAGGCCCCCAAAGATCAGCATGAATGTAATCCAGGGATCCATGTGTTCTTTGCTTGACTTTGTTAAACTTCTCCCTACAGGATTTACCAAATACACAAGATTCACAAAACTCCAACTTTTCGACTTTGTCACCATCTAGCAGGTTCTGCTTCCCCAATTCGACCAGGCCTCTTTCGCTGACATGGCCAAATCTCATGTGCCATAATTCTGTCTTCGACACTGGTTTCGTGGATGCAATATATGTCGAACCACTTACAACCTCAGCCTCAAGGGTATACAAGCCTTGTTTCTTCACGTCTCTCAAGACTTCCTTCGACCCCTTCATGACTCTTAGGATATTTTTCTCTCCTTGGAAAACATATCCCTTCTTGTCGAATTCACCAAGAGAAATTAAATTTCTCTTCAAATCAGGCACATACCTGACTTCAGTCAATAACCTTATTGACTCATCATGGAGCTTGAATCTCACATATCCAATACCTACAATTTTGCAGGATTTATTGTTTCCCAGCAGCACCGATCCACCATCTTGATCACATAGCTCCTCGAACAATTCTCTGTTTAGAGTCATGAGCCAAGTGCAACCTGAATCCATAATCCACTCTTTTCTTGAGTTGCCGCTTAAACAATGGTTGTGTTACCATTATCCTTACCTCCATGATCTTTTAGGCGTTCAGGGCACACCTTTCTTGTTTGACCCTCCTTCTTACAGTGATAACATCGAATACCAAATGTTTCGCCACTATAAGAATTTTGCTGACTTTTACCTTTCTTCTTGTCGAACTTACCATCCTTTCGCAAGAATTTTCCCTTAACAGCCAAACATTCACCAACCGTCGATAGTTTATGCTCCTTTCGTTCGTCCAGTTCCTTAGAATACAAGGCTGATTAAACTTCTTCAAAGCTCAGGGACTCCCTTCCATACAAGAGAGTTTCTTTGAAGTGGGCATGTTTTGGGAAAAGCACACAATAGCAACAGTTCTTGATCTTCGTCATCGATCTTCACATCAATACTTTCAAGATCAAGAATCAGCTTGTTGAACATATCCAACTGCTCATCTAAAACTTTGTCTTCACTCATCTTGAATGAATACATAGCTTGATTCAGGTAGAGTCGATTCACCAGAGATTTGGTCATGTACAAACTTTCAAGTTTCAACCATAACTCCGATGTCGTAGTCTCCTTTGATACCTGTCGAAGAACCTTATCACCAAGGCTCAACAATATTGCGCTGTGGGCTTTCTCTATCATGGCCATCTTTTCTTTTACCGTTAACGCAGCATCCATGACTGCCTCTTCCTTCAACGCTTCCAAACAACCCTGATGAACCAGTAGGGCTTTCATCTTCAAGCGCCACAGACCAAAGTCGTTCACTCTGGTGAACTTTTCAATCTCATACTTTGTTGAACGCATCTTCTCCACACTCACTGCACCAATTTGTTGTGAAAAACGATACCGGAATAACAAAGTATATTTGATTTCTTGAACACCAAGAAATCACAAGGGTAGAAAAGAAGGAAAAAAAACCTTGAACAAACAAACAAAACCCTATTAGGGTTCACAAAGGAAGAGAAAAGAGGAAGAAGAATAGAGAATTGGTTAAATCTGTTTTACTATTCACTTTCTCAATAGGGTTCAAAGATTACAAGTGAATACCAACAATTAATATCTCTCAACCTAATAAGGTTTTGTCACACCACACCTAAGATGAGAGACTAGTATGCTATTTATAATAAAACCTAACATACTAAACTAATGAGCTTTTTAACAATTACCCGTTACAAGCTAACCTAGGGTACAAGCTAACTTAAACAATTGGATCCATAACACAAGGCCCAATTCGATCTCCTACATACTAGAACACAATTAGACTACAGCATGTAGGTCTTCGACAACAACATGTGAGCAGACTTCGACGACATGCTAAACTAGAGTTCGATCCAATATCTCACAGTTTGGTTTCATCGTCTAACTTGTAAATTTACTATCAAAATCAAAATAATCTGACTTGTTCATTTATGGGTTGGGTTAAGTTGGTTTTGCGGTTTGTGTTTCAAAAAATATATATTTTTTATAATATTTTTTCAAATATAAAAAATTTATAACACAATTCAATACATTATCTACATAACACTTGATAATAGTAGAAAATTCACAAGACCCATTATTTCCATAAAATACGCAAGTTGGAAATGATACTAAAGAAAATAAGAAACAACATTTAGTCTTAAAATTACGTAAACTCATTGGCCTAGTAGTAATATTGGTGATGAATAATTGTTTTTTTGGGAAAATTGGGTTAGTAGTGAGATATTTATTTTATATTTTCAATTAAAATAATAATGCAACATCAGCTGATTAGATCAACAGATCTACGGGTTGAGAAACTCAAACCCGATACTTGAAATAAAACTATACAGATTATTGCGGATTGGATTGGTTATACCCGTAAATAAATAGATTCGAGTACTTTATTAGTTGGTTCAGATTGGTTCAATGCGTCCGCGAGTCGACTTGCACCTAAGAAAATCCCTATGTATAGGATCTTTAAGCGAGTCGACTTGCACGATGTAGTCTGGATCATTTGAAAAATTTGAAATGATGTAATTTTTAAGGGAGTCATAAAATAAACAAAGAGCTCGAGGAGAAGAGTTTTTTTTTTTTTTTGATTAGAAAAAAAAAATTATTTGATTTGAAAATGATTTCCGAGTGGATTATGTATGAATGTTCCACCTTCAATTAATAACTTCAGAATTCTATTCTCTACTCACACCTATAAGAGATTGAAGGTTCATATTGGTTTCGAAGGAAGTTTTGACTTTTTTTTCCGCTCTTATAATTTGCAAATGGTAATTTGTTGCTTTGAGACCTAACATGTTATCACCAATATAGATTTTTAATGGGAGTTTCTTAATACACCACCCAAGTTTCTTAGGCACCACGTGAAATTTCTTTTTTGCCCCCTGATTCCGGATGTGCACATCCGGACGCACCAATATTTTAAAAAACGTTGATGTGTTCCGGATATGCATATCCAAAAAAATCCAGATCTGCAGATCCGGAACAATTTCTTATTAATTCACGCTAGACCTTCTTCCTCCCCCTCATTCTTCACATTTCCCTTCATTTTCCAAATACCAAACTCTCTCAAACTCTTAAATTCTCAATCCCACAAATCTCAAATTTTTTCAGTCGAGTTCGGCGCAGAGCAACTTCTACAAAGATCAAGACACTCCAAATTCTCCGTATCTCAATTTAATCGGTAAGTTTTCGAACTTTAGAGTTTCGGAGTTATTTTCGAGTAATCGATTTAGAGTAGACTTTTAGGTGTAGAAATTGTTAGGTAGTATGAATAACATAGGTTAGAGACAATGTAGGTATTGTTTGCAACTTCAAACGGACGATCAGGGCATTGAAATGCCCTTTTCCATGGTACAGTAGCCATGGCTGCTATTTTTGAACTTGAAAATACGTACCGGATGTGCAGATCCAGAAATATTTTAATGTTAAATATTCTGAGTGCTTCCAGATGTGCACATCACATCCAGAAACCCCCAACGTTAAATATTCTGAGTGCTTCTGGATGTACACATCCGGAAACACCCAACGTTAAATATTATGTGTACTTCCGGATGTGCAAATCCGGAAGACCCTTGGTTTTTTTTTGTGGTTTGTTTGTTTTTAAAAATTATTTTTAAAAAATTCTAATTTATTTATTATGCTTTGCAGATTACATGGCTGGCAGAGACGATCGTATCATACATGGATGGACAGCTCAACACGCATTTGTCCGACGTGAGCGGATGCAGTCTACAGCCGAGGCTTCTGGCGCAGAGGGAGTTGGGATAACCCCTACAGCTGAGGGACATCCTACACCACATCCTACACCACAACCTTCCACATCATAGGTTCAGGCCACTTCCACATCACAGGTTTATGCCACTCCCCCGTCAGCCGCCGATTCTACATCTCGGAGGCGTCAGGCTTCTACTGCTGGTTCATCAGGTTCCCAGCCCTCATGTAGGCATCGTCGGGAGACTGCAGTTCCATCAGCTACTCCTATTCCTGTTCTTGTTCTTGAGGGTGATCACCCAACACATGAGGGTGGTGACGGCGATGACAATTTCGATGAGCTGGACGGTTACCCCGGGGGACCGTCTAATATGTCCCTACTCGTCGGGTACTCTAAGCATACTGCCAGATATGTCTGGCTAGGATAGGTAACCTTTCTCGGTTTATTTATAGAATTATTTTTGTTGAAAATATGTTCATTTGTAACATTGTTTTATTTGGAAATTTTCAGGAGAAGGATTCACAGAAGTTCTATAACCATAGGGGCAAGGTTATGGACATGCTTGCGGCGCTGCCAGGGGATGAGTGGTTCACGTTTGCACTTGCTACCTTTGGTCTTGGAGGTCTGTCTAGGATTGGGTATCCCCAGATCATGTACGGTATGCTGATGGCCTTTGTTGAGAGATGGCACCCTGAGACATCCTCATTCCATCTACCGTACGGCGAGATCATGATCACACTCGACGACATCTCGTGCCTTTAACATCTACCGATCACGAGTACCCTTCTCCATCACGGTAGGATGTTGAAGGGGGACGCGATGAAGATGCTGATTGAGGAGCTTGGGGCTACCCCAGAGGAGGTACTTGCAGAGGTGACCCTGTTGAGAGACGCACACGTCCGCTTCTCCTTTTTGACACACAAATTTGGTGATGAGCTTGAA
Source organism: Lathyrus tuberosus (assembly GCA_022829125.1). Classification (NCBI taxonomy): domain Eukaryota; kingdom Viridiplantae; phylum Streptophyta; class Magnoliopsida; order Fabales; family Fabaceae; genus Lathyrus; species Lathyrus tuberosus. The sequence goes on along the minus strand of JALAZF010000468.1, from coordinate 2,625,731 downwards.
GAGGCACGACGGGCAGCATGGGATGCAGCTGAGGTGGAGATCCACAGGCAGCGTGCCCTGAGATGCTACTACCTATTTTTGCTCGGCACGCAGCTGTTTGTAGACACCAGCGCCTATTATGTTGATGTCGTTTACCTCAGGTACCTTTTGGATCCAACAGAGATCCATGGGTACAACTGGGGGGCGGCTACACTGGCATACACCTATGCTAGGCTCTCAGATGGTTGCCTCTGGGCAGCCAAGACTGTGGCAGGCAGCTGTAAGCTATACATGGTAACAATCTAATATTCTAAGTAATTATTTCATTTCTTTTCTTTCTATATTCATTATAATGTTTGACACCGATGTTATGTTTTCCATTTCAGGTGTGGATATTACAGCACTTTCCCAAGATTACTGGTTGGGGGAGTGTCAACGGGTACACTGAGGATATGCCACGTGCTGCTGCATTTCTCCTGCTCAGAGGGAACCAGGCGCCTGACCCCTACAGAGTGTATCTTGATCGAATGGCTGCTGAGGACGTTTTTTATCACCCCTATGCCGATCACCGTGTGACGCGCCCGTTCGATGAGGTTTCGCTGTTCTCAGGATGGTTGGCATGCAGTTCGACCATTACTGCTCGATACATGCCTGAGCGTGTCTTGCGCCAGTTCGGTTACACGCAGACGATCCCCAGGATGCCTCATGAGTCTGTTCCTCTAGGCTTGACCCGCGCGCAGATAGATGAGATATATGCTGACTTCTAGTCCCACTTGGTACCGGAAGAGGCTTGGGCGACCAGAGCGCCGAGAGATTGGAGCGTTGCTGCCGGGTACATCATGTGATTCTACACCGTCTCACACCCATGCATGGTGCTCACTGCTGAGGGATCGCCACCCAGACCTGCTCATCAGGAGATATTAGAGGAGCGGCAGTCTCAGCTGGACCATACTCAGGATGTCCTACCTCGCTGTCGTGAGATAGAGCAGATAGCGCGGGCGGTCATTGCGGATGGTCATCTCCCTGAGGCCTCTGGTGCCAGACTTGCCGTGGACAGGATTATTGAGATTGTTCAAGGGGCACTTAAGTACCGCAGACATCGAGCCAGGACGGCGGGTCGGGACAGAGGAGTAGGGTAGCCAGAAGAGATCCTTCGCCATATGCAGTAGTTTTTTTTATGTATTCTATTTTTATTTCATGTATGTACTGTATTTTGACAGAGGTTTATTATGTATATATATCATTTTATTTTATATATGGATGTTGTCGAATGTATATTAAGTTGCGACGATATATTAACATATGCGACCAACCAACAAAACTGATTTAAAAAAAAATTAAAGTTCTGCTTTTTTCCGGATCTGCAGATTCGGGATTTTTTCGGATGTGCATATCCTGAACACATCAACGTTTTTTAAAAAATTGGTGTGTCCGGATGTGCACATCCGGAATCAGAGGGAAAAAAACGAAAATTCAAATGGTGCCTAAGAACATGGGTGGTGTATTAAGAAATGCTCTTTTAATAGTCCCGGTCATTTGTGTAGGAACCCCTTAATTGGTAGAGTTAAATGATTGATTTTTTTTGTTTATTGTTCTTTTATTGTATTTTTTAAATTGTCTCCTTAACATTTTTTTTACTTTATAATTGTTTTTATTGTATTTTGGTGATTCTTCAGCCATATTTAATATTCTATTATTTTCCATTCAAAAAATTATTTAAATAACATGATACCGATGATTATACAATTTAAAGTACGAAACAATTGAATAAAAATTAAAAAATCCATGCAAAATACATGCACCATTGAATTTGAAATCCTTATCTTTAAGATGAAATTAGTAGAAGACCCGTGCGTCCGCACATGTAAGTTCATTTATATCTTAGATCATTCGATAAGGATTGATTGTTACTGATATATAATTATTATTATAAAATCATTAATAACTGCAAATATTTAAAATAAATATGTAGCAAATCACCAACATAATAAATCCAATAAATTTAGATTATTGTGACTACCTCTAAATTCCATGTCAAGTATCATTAGATCATTGTGATTCATTTTTCTCTGGAACTTCCATAGGATTTAAGAAGCTCCCTCTAACATATTGATTAGAACAAACCTTAGTTGATTCATCATCTATATCATGATACAACATTAATTTAACCATGATTTCCTTAAAGTTACCTAACCAAATATGTGTTTGATATTAAAATCATAACGTGATTTACTATTTTTTCGTTAAATTCAACTACTCCATCAATAATTTGATGTTCTATTTAAGCTTTAATTCTAGAGACTGAGGCATACGTTGGCTCACATGGAATCCAGTTAAGACACACATTCTATGAAACTTCTAACTCATGGCTACATTTTATATACACTATAATGTATATATAATTAAAATGATCGACGCATTCACTGCCAGCTTATTATTATCATTAACAGTAATAAACAAATAGACCTGATGTAATGTAACAACAACAAAATTACATGACTCATTTCATAAGAATTGGTTTAATTAAAAACTCACAGAATTTTTAAAAAAAATGCATAAATGAATCAGAGAAAAATATTTGTTCAAACAGTATAAGTTTATAATATTATAATGTACATGATTTCCTTTCCTCCAACAGTTAGTCAGCGGGGGTTTTTTTTTTTTTAATTTGAAAAAGCATAGTTGTATAATTAAACTATCCAACAGAAATGTAGAACCAATTATGTGCACATTTCATTCATTTATTGTGATTGTCCTGTAGCTGATGTTCCATCAATCATTTGTTTTTCAGCAGCTTCAGCCTGAAAACCACATTCAACATTTGTCAGAACAACAGATTTCAACAACACTATGCATCAGAAGCATATATGATTGAAACACAACATGGCAAATCAAAGCTTCTCAACAAAAACTCCTCAGAATATATGTAGCCATCCTATATTAGAATAATAATTTATATTTTATTTTATATTCACAAACTTAGTCATTAAGTTTGTTAGAGGGTATTTTAGTATTTTATTGTTGCTTTTGGTAACCCTAATTTTAGCTTATAAATAGGGTAGTTGTCATTCCAATCATTTGTATCCTTTATCCTTTTGTAGCCATCATTTAATATAATATATTCTCTTCTTCATCTTCATTATTTTCACATTGTACACCAACAATTGGTATCAGAGCTCCGGTTAGGATCAACGGGAAGCACGAGTGAAAACGTGAGGATTTTTCTTGTGTGATTGAATTTTGTTCTTGATTTGTGTTGAATCTTGAACGAAGTTCTGATCGGAATCATAAATTTGTGATTCTGTGGGTTGGGAAACACTGTGTGCGGTGAGATTCTGAGTGTACTGTACAAGAAGGTTGAAGATGATGAACGGCGGCGGCGGCATGAACACCAAGCTTCCAGTATTTGATGGCAAAAACTGGAATCGTTGGATGATTCAGATGCGTGTACTGTTCGGTGCTCAAGATGTTCTAGATCTTGTAACCGAAGGTTATGTTCCGGTAGCAGCAGATGCGACGGAGGAGCAGAAGAACGCGCAGAAGGATACAAGGAAGAAAGATCAGAAAGCATTGTTCTACATCCATCAGTGTGTGGATGCGAATGTGTTTGAGAAGATTGCAGATTCAACGACGGCAAAGGCGGCGTGGGACACACTGGTCAGATGTTACGGTGGTGACGCATCAGTGAAGAAGGTGAAGCTTCAGTCTCTACGTAAGCAGTATGAGAATCAGAACATGAAGAACAATGAGAAAGTTTCTGAGTACATCTCTAGAGTGATTGTGATCACTAATGAGATGAAGGCGTGTGGAGAAACTCTTTCTGAACAAGTAATCATTGAGAAGGTATTGAGATCCCTTACTCCTCAGTTTGATTACATTGTGGTAGCAATAGAACATTCTAAAGATCTGAGCACCATGAGAATTGAAGAGTTGCAAAGCAGTCTAGAAGCGCAAGAGTTGCGTCTGACTGAGAGAACTTCTGAAAGGGAAGTAGAGCAGCAGGCTCTGAAAGCAGTTTCTGATAGGAAGCATCAGAAGCAGTCAGAAGCTAGGAGAAGATCTGATGGTGGTCAGAAGTCAGAAACTTCAACTTCTGATAGGCAAAAGAATGCTCAGAAGGGAAAAGAGAAGTATGACAAAAAGAAGATCCAATGTTACTGTTGCAAGAAGTTTGGTCACTTTGCTAGAGATTGTTGGTCAAACAAGGAAAGGAAGTCAGAAGAAGCAAATATAGCCAGAAGTTCTGATGATGAATCTGTGCTACTGATGGCTTCTGAATCTGATGATACGAATTTGACAGACTGGTGGTATATGGACACTGGCTGCTCAAATCATCTTACTGGAAATAAGAAATGGCTGGTTGATTTTGACTCTGAAAAGAGGACAAAGATCAGATGTGCTGATGACAAATATCTTAACGCTGAAGGTATGGGAAATGTCAGAGTCGTTCTGAACAATGGGAAAACAGCATTGATTCAGAATGTGTGGTATGTACCTGGCATCAAAAGCAATCTGATGAGCGTGGGACAATTAATTGAGAAAGGTTTTTCAGTTACCATGAAGGACAATCTTCTGAAGCTGTATGACTGTAATCAGAAGTTGATTATGGAGTCAGAACAAGGAAGGAATAGAACATTCAAAGTGAATGTCAGAACTTCTGATTCTGAATGTCTTAGTGCAACAAGTGTTGTGAAAGAAAGTGAGCTGTGGCACAGAAGATTTGGTCATTTGAATTTCAGAAGCTTAGAACATCTGAATTCGAAGAAGCTGGTACATGGAATTCCTACAATTAAGAAGCCTGAGAAGTCATGCAGAGTGTACATGGAAGGAAAGCAACCAAGATTGCCATTTGCGTCAGAAATTGCTCCAAGAGCAAAACATGCCTTGGGAGTAGTACATTCTGATGTGTGTGGTCCATTTCCAGTAGAATCGTTCGGAGGGAATAAATACTTCGTGTCATTTGTTGATGAATTCACAAGAATGATATGGGTATCCCTTATTAAGTTCAAACACGAGGTGTTTGGTGAATTCAAGAAGTTCCGAATGAAGGTTCAGAATCAGAGTGGTCAGACTCTGAAGATTCTCAGAACCGATGGTGGGGGTGAGTATAACTCCAAAGAGTTTCAGAAGTTCTGTGAGGAGAATGGAATTGAGCATGAGGTTACTGCTCCTTACACTCCTCAACACAATGGTCTTGCTGAAAGAAGAAATCGTACTTTGCTTGATATGGTGAGAAGCATGATGAAGGAGAAGAAGCTTCCTCAGAACTTCTGGGGAGAAGCTGTTGCAACCGCAGCATATGTGCTCAACAGATGTCCAACGAAGAAGTTCAAGGAAATAGTTCCTATTCAGAAGTGGACGGGAGAAAAGCAAAGTGTTAGTCATCTAAAGGTGTTTGGTTCTGTTTGTTACAAACATGTTCCAGAAGCTAGAAGACAGAAGTTGGATGATAGAAGCAAAGTAATGTTACTGGTGGGGTACCACAGTACAGGTGCGTACAAGCTCTATTGTCCAGAAACTAATAAAGTTGAGTTCAGCAGAGATGTTATTGTGAAGGAATCAGAAGTTTGGAATTGGGATAAGTCTCAATCTGATTCTGATGTTAGAACTTCTGAAGAAAGGTCAGAAATAAGAATTTCTGAAACTGATGGTGATTCTGACTCTGAAGAAGACTCAGAAGATGAGGGTGATTCTGATGATCCAGATTCTGATGATGATCAAGATTCTGGTGGTGATTCAGATTCTGGGAATATGCCAGACTCTGAAGGTGGTCAAGGTTCTGGAGGAAGTCCAACTCCTGAAGCAAGAGGTTCTGAAGGAGAAACTTCTGAGGTTAGAACTTCTGAGGTTCAAGCATCTGGAGAAAGTTCTGAACGAGGTCAGAGGCCACAGAGAATCAGAAACATTCCAAGAAGATTTGAAGAGTTTGACATGTTGCAAGACACTGAAGTAGATTCTGAGGGAGAGATTATTCAGTGTGCCATGTTAGTAGACTCTGAACCCGTGAGTACAGAAGATGCTCTCAAGCAGAAGTTCTGGCTAAAGGCCATGAAAGAAGAACTTGAGGCCATAGAAAGAAACAAGACTTGGAAGCTGTCAGAACTTCCAAAGGACAAGAAAGCCATCAGCGTCAGATGGGTTTTCAAGCAGAAGCTAAAGCCAGATGGATCAATTGGCAAATACAAAGCGAGGTTGGTAGCAAGAGGATTTCTACAGAAACCTGGGCTGGATTATTCTGAAGTGTTTGCACCTGTAGCGAGACATGAAACAATCAGATTGGTGATTGCAATAGCTGCTAACAGGAATTGGCCTCTGATGCATTTAGATGTGAAATCTGCATTTCTGAACGGTCCATTAGAAGAAGAAGTTTATGTGTCACAACCTCCTGGATTTGTGAAAGAGAATCAGGAAGGGATGGTGTACAGATTACATAAAGCTTTGTATGGATTGAAGCAAGCGCCCAGAGCTTGGAATCAGAAGATCGATTCATTTTTCAAGAAGCAAGGGTTTCAGAAATGTAAGATGGAATACGGTGTTTATGTTCAGCATATTTCTGAAGGAAATATGATTCTGGTGTGTTTGTATGTTGATGACATACTGTTGACCGGAAGTTCTGAACAAGAATTAGCGAAGTTCAAGAAGGTGCTGATGAATGAGTTTGAAATGACTGATCTCGGGAAAATGACATACTTTCTAGGGATGGAGTTCAGATATTCTGAGAAAGGTATCATTTTGCATCAGCTGAAGTATGAACGAGAACTTCTGAAGAGATTTAAGCTGCAGAATTGTAAGGCTGCTATCACACCTGCAGATACAAATCAGAAATTAGATTCTGATTCTGATGGTGAGGATGTGGATGCTACAACCTTCAAACAGTTGGTTGGTTCTCTGAGGTATTTGTGTAATACCAGACCTGATATTTGCTATGCAGTTGGAATGGTTAGTAGATTCATGAGTAAACCTAAGTGGTCCCATTACCAAGCTGCTGTCAGGATTCTGAGGTATATCAAGGGAACTCTGAAGTATGGAGTGCTGTTCCCTTCTGGAAGAAAGATTGAATCAGAACTTCTGAGTTCTGGAAGGAAGATTGAATCAGAACTTCTGAGTTACTCAGATTCTGATTGGTGTGGAGACAGAGTTGATAGAAGAAGTACTTCTGGATACTTGTTTAAGTTTCTGGGAGGTCCTATTTCTTGGAGTTCTAAGAAGCAAGCTGTTGTTGCACTATCAACCTGTGAAGCTGAATATATTGCAGGCGCTGTTACTGCATGTCAAGCTGTGTGGATTCTGAACTTGCTGGAAGATCTGAAGATCAAAGTTGACAAGCCTCTGAAGCTGATGATTGATAACAAGTCTGCGATCAATCTTGCCAGAAACCCAGTGTTGCATGGGAGAAGCAAGCATATTGAGACCAAGTATCACTATCTGAGAAGTCAAGTTCAGAATGGAGTGTTAGAAGTTCTGCACTGCAGCACCCAGAAGCAGTTGGCAGATGTTCTGACGAAGGCTATCAAGACTGATCAATTCCTTCGCTTAAGGGATGGAATTGGAGTTGTTAGTTTTGAGGAAATATAAATTAAGGGATGGTATTAGAATAATAATTTATATTTTATTTTATATTCACAAACTTAGTCATTAAGTTTGTTAGAGGGTATTTTAGTATTTTATTGTTGCTTTTGGTAACCCTAATTTTAGCTTATAAATAGGGTAGTTGTCATTCCAATCATTTGTATCTTTTATCCTTTTGTAGCCATCATTCAATATAATATATTCTCTTCTTCATCTTCATTATTTTCACCTTGTACACCAACATCCTAAGCCACAAGTATCAGAACAAAGAATAACAGATTGAATTAGCATATCAGTGGGGAAGAAAAATAGAGGAGAGGTGCTTTCATTTTAATAGTTAACTCAGCTCGAGAGGGGGAAGAAAAATAGAGGAATATTATTTGAAGGAGTGGGTAATGTTTTCACTCTTAGTCAGACTATGTCAACACTGTCTTGATAGTTCTCAAATCTTTTAAGATAAACTCTAATTAATTGAAGTAAAAAATGACTGAAGAGTGTACATAGTGACAGATAGTATATACACATATGAAGAAATAACTAATAATATTCACTTCACCCTTTTCAGCTTATTTCAATAAGCTCTATAGAAAACTTAATAAACAAAAACTTAATTAAAATTCGTAGAATAAACTTATATGTGACAGAAATTTGTGAGCAAGAAATGATCGCATACACTGAAATAAAAACCTAACATTATTCAAATTATGAAATGATCTAAAATGTACCTTGTGACCAAAGTAATGACCAGCGGGGTCACATTTGTAAAGCTGGGGGCCCGTTTTCGTCATCAATACCTAAGACCATAGCAACTTTGCAGCACATTAGATTCAAAAGCATAGAAAGAAAAATGATATCAATAATGACAGTAAACATTTGACTTATAAAAAATTATGCACAATTAATTATATAATCAATTTGTCTGATATTACAGTAAAAGTTCCATTGTGCATAATGTTTTATAATAAAAGTTCCTTCGTTTTCTAATAAAAATCTGCAGCTGCTGATCTTTGTAGGACACATTATGAGGAAGTAAATCAACCTTTGGAAGAGTGTGAAGGTTGTTGGTTATAGGTGACAATTGGCTATTTTGGAATTGTAGGGTTTGATTCAGCCCTGAAGCTACAGAGTGACAAACTAAAACAGCGTGTTGTCAAACAAAATTTTCTCATCGATTCTCTTAAGGTACCACTGTAAATGACTGTCATTCACAAAAAAGGAAGAAATTGGGCTGCAAAATGCTTCTTGCAAGATTCTGAAATCTTCTAGCAAGTACTGATGAGAACATTACCCATGCACAAGCAAAAAGAGAGAGGAACTGCAGCCACAGATTCACAGTTTTCCTCACCAAACTCGGGATTTGAAGTCTGTTCCTTCCTATCGTTAGAGAACCGATTCATCACGTAGGTGATAATAGAATCTCCTGCAGCTGTAGACTCAACAGGTTTACGAAGAAGCCATATCCAACTACAAGTATATACTTAAAATTCTCATATCATACAACTCAATGATACCTTTCTTTCCAATAACCCTAATTCTGTCTGATGTGGAGTCTTTGATAGATTCCTCAGCTTGTAGTTCAACACATATCATCAGTGCTAGACAATTAATACATCCATGTTGTACCTTAGAAACTGAAAAAAAAAAGTGTGAAATTAGTTGTACCTATTATTTGGATCAATAATCAGTGCCCTTTTAATGCCAGCTTCAGCTTTCTCCAAGTCTGATGTTTTAACCTATGCTTGACATCTTCTGTAAAGAGCCTTAACATTCAAGGAATCTTGTTTTAGTACCTGTATCAAGACAGGATCAAATTAAGATTTCAACTTTTTGCCAATCATTGTTAAGCTAACGTCTGCTTCTTAGGACCGTCTTTCAAGTCGTGCAAAGCAAGTTACCGCATAGACTTCAAAATTTATCACGGTTAAAATGATTTTAAATATGATCTTTTAAAATATTTGTCACAGTTAAAATGATGTTAAATATGGCCTCTACTTGTTTTGTCATGATTAAATTGCGGCTAATCTAATGAAAGAATCAAATGCATTAGGATCAAAGAATACATATGTGCATAGCTTGGCAGCTTCTGTGTATTCCTCCAATTTAAGTTTACATGCAGCCAGGCTCAAATTACATGACAATCTCAATGTGTTAGCGTGACGCTTCTCCTCGTCGTTGAACGTGTGATCAAATTCAATGTATTATACAGCCTACAATACCAATTCAATAAAACATGTCATTCTGTGATAGACCTAATTAAATTGGGGATTGAGATAAATTTTCATATGGTTTATCCATCTGCATTACATGCTATAACGCAAATAAAGGTTTCAAAAAGCACGATCGTAGTAGCAGACCTTTTCGTATATCTCAGACGCGCGCCTAAAATTTTGAGCCTTAAACAGAAGATTTCCACCAGTCTTCTTCTGCTCGCTCACAAGCATGTAGTTTAGCTTGAGTATCCATTTTCCAAAATGGTTTCTCCTATAAAAAGTTGCGAAAATCGATTAAACATAAAAATAAAATAAAAACATTTGAAATGATGGAACTCATATTATTAATGCACATAAGAAACTAACCTTAATGAAATCAATTAATCAACTTCATAATATAGGGTTTTTTCAGCATTGACAGTAACCAAAGCTTGTTCTGCTTTTTTCATTGTCATAATTGCTTTTTCTAGACCGTCATGCATTTGTTCTGAAAATAATTAGAACAAAGTTGCACAAAGATTAATAATAATCAGAAAAAATATACATAACCCTTTTTATTGTATAATATCAATACTATACCTTCTCGCCGTCCTCTTCATCGTCCCTTCTCTTTATCGAGCTTCCCCATTGGAACTCCCTTAACAGTAGCAGGATGAGGAACAGGTCCAGGTGCAACATTAGGACAAACCTGTTGCTTCAATTTCAAAAATATCAACATCTCATTGTTTTAATAACCTGCCAATTAAGTCTGTTAGCAAAATTCACCATAAGCAAATACCAAGTAAGTATAAAAACATTAAGATACAATACAAGGGAGACAACATTTAAACAGTTAGCATATGGAATACACATAAATTTCATTGATATCATATCTCGATCTCAAATTATCTAGAATATCAGGTTCATGCAGCTAAGCAAGCTTTGTGATATCATCCACTCCATAGGGTGGGGCTTATGTATCTTTATGATAAACACTGGAAGCTTTAACAGCAACCTACAAATTATAAGAAAAAGAGGTGACCAAGATTCACAAAGTTAAAACATCAGAAAGTGACCAGCTATGAATTGACCTAAAAAATTTATATTTATCACTCTAAATTAACTACAGGATACTGCAAGTACTAAGCTGCCCTATTTTCATTATTCTACTCTTAAAATTTTCTCACTAATCAAAATCATTCATGTTTAAGGTTTTAAACCATTCATAGCAATCCATTCAAAAAATTATTTAAATAACATGATACCGATGATTATACAATTTAAAGTACGAAACAATTGAATAAAAAATTAAAAAATCCATGCAAAATACATGCACCATTGAATTTGAAATCCTTATCTTTAAGATGAAATATTATTTTGTCTATATATCAGTTTGGTTATCAGCGTGTATGTACTCAATGGTCGGTACAGTACAATTATTAACTAGCATAACTGTGTCTAATGAACTTATCTATTAACTAGCATGGTCCATTTTGTATGTTAAAATCTTTACGATTTTGTCCTTTCACGTTGAATTAAAGTGTATGTATGTTATATATAAAAAACAGATCTTGTTTTTTATAAACACAAGCTAAAAGTTTAGCTATGCCAAATTAGATATTGTTCTTTTAAAATACAAGCTAACAATTTAGCTATGCTATACCAAATAATGTAAATTAAAAACTTGTGTAATAGTCTTCCAATTTCATGGTAAATATGAAAGAATAAAATGTATGCACGCGAGTCTGCAATAATGTCTTCCACTTTTCATTTTACAAGAAAACATTCATTCTGTCTTTTTGTTATATGATTGATACATATACAATCATACAAGAAAATACAAATGGTATGAATATGACTCCACACTTCCACTTGGTAAACTTTTACTACAAAGAATCAAACATGCATGTGACGAATAGTACCACTCCACCAAGAGACATACTTTAAAGCTTATTAAGGATTGTACACATGCAAAATATTACTGCCTTCGGATTTGTAATCCTTGTCTTCAATATCCAATATTATTGTCTATAAATTAGTTAGATGAAATAAACAAAGATCATAGTAAGCAACCAGTACTACTAGCTTATCAGTATGGCTACCCAAGAAACATTGCTAGACAAGCCTAGAAAATCCATTCCCAAATCACTTTGGTTAATCCTCTCTTTAGTTGCTATCATAGGCTCATCAGCCATTATTGTTTCTCATCTCAACAAACCAACCTCATTCTTTCACCTCTCCTCAGCTCCTAATCTGTGTGAGCATGCTGTTGATACAAAATCATGCTTAACTCATGTATCAGAAGTAGTTAAAGGCCTAACTTTGGCTAACACGGAAGACCACAAGTTGAGCACACTCATATCCTTATTAACCAAGTCCACCACACACATTCGAGAAGCCATGAACAAAGCCAGTGTTATAAAAACCCGAGTTAACAACGGCAGAGAGGAAATTGATTTGAATAACTGCGAGGAACTAATGAACTTGTCCATGGATAGAGTTTGGGACTCAGTGCTGTCTCTAACAAAAGATAGCATGGACTCACGGCAAGATGCACACACATGGCTGAGTAGTGTGCTCACTAACCATGAAACTTGCTTGGATGGATTACAAGGAACAACTCGGGTAGTTATGGAAAGTGACCTTCATGACTTAATATCAAGAGCTAGGTCTTCTCTGGCCGTCCTTGTTTCCGTTTTACCCGAAAAGAGTAACGACGGATTCGTTGATGAATCATTGAACGGTGAATTTCCGTCATGGGTAACTAGTAAGGATCGAAGGCTTTTGGAGTCTTCAGCTGGGGACATAAAGGCCAATGTTGTTGTGGCTAAAGATGGGAGCGGCAAGTTCAAGACTGTGGCTGAGGCTGTGGCATCTGCACCTAACAAAGGTAAGACAAGGTATGTTATCTATGTGAAAAAGGGAACCTACAAAGAGAATGTTATCATCAATAGTCAAAAAACAAATGTGATGCTCGTCGGTGACGGTATGGATGTAACGATAATCACAGGCAGCTTGAAACCTTGAATTACGTGGACAAAACAAAAACTTTCAATACTGCGATTGTTGGTATGGATTTTCATTCTCCCCTTGACTGTATTTACCATTTCCATTTGTGTGACATGGATTTTTATTCATGTATAATTTGGTTTTTGTAGCTGCGGACGGGGATGGGTTTATAGCTCAGGACATTGGATTCAAAAACACAGCAGGCCCAGAGAAGGGCCAGGCAGTTGCTCTCCGCGTCGGTTCTGATCTATCCGTCATCAACCGCTGTCGCATTGACGCATTTCAAGACACTCTCTACGCATACTCCAACCGACAGTTTTACCGTGATTGCTTCATTACTGGTACTATTGACTTTATCTTTGGAAATGCAGCTGCTGTGTTCCAGAATAGCAAACTTGTGGCCCGAAAGCCCCTGAGCAACCAAAAAAACGTGGTCACAGCCCAAGGTCGAACAGACCCAAACCAGAACACTGCAACTTCAATTCAACAGTGTTACGTAATACCAAGCACGGATCTCAAACCTGTCCTAGGATCCATCAAAACATACCTAGGTCGCCCATGGCGAAGCTACTCCAGGACTGTTGTCATGCAGTCCGCAATAGGCAACCACACGACCCAGCGGGATGGGCTGAATGGGATGACTTGAGTAAGGACTTTCTCAAAACATTGTATTACGGAGAGTATAGTAACAGTGGACCGGGTGCTGGTACCAGCAAAAGAGTGAACTGGCCTGGTTATCATGTCCTAAATACTGCAGAGGCAACGAAGTTTACAGTTGCACAGCTCTTCCAGGGCAATGTTTGGTTGAAGAACACAGGGGTGGCCTTCACCGAAGGCCTGTAGAAACGGGATGATTTGGCAAGTGTCTACTACTATGTTTCAGACGCTTTGCAGGAAATAATATTGTAACATTATGCTCTATGAAGCATGTTACAATAGTCTTCTATTTGAAGACAAATTGAACAGACTACAGTGGAGGACATTCTTGGACTGCAACTGTTATCTCTCTGTATTGATAGTTCAAAATGTCTTGTTTAAAATGAGTTACAAAGTGGTCTTTATATAGAGACCAAGGTTAGGAGAGATAAATACTACACTAATAAATATTACATTAAATGTAGCTGGGTCTCAAGAAGACTTATTCATTCCCCAAGGGAATCTAACTTTTCCACTACCCAATAATTTAAGTTTATCCCAACAAAACTCCCCCATAAACTTAAATGTTTCTACGGCCCATCATTCCCAGCATCTTCTTTCCTCTGTCGAACAGCTCCTTCGACAGTGGTTTTGTGAGAATGTCAGCTGCCTGGTCCTTGCTTGCAACATGCTTTAGTTCGACATCTCCATTCTTCACATGTTCTCGAATGAAGTGGAATCGAACGTCAATGTGTTTGCTCCTTTCATGGTTTACTGGATTCTTCGCCAGTTCGATTGCAGATTTGTTATCCACTTGTATTATTGTTGCATCTTCCTGTTTTTGTTCCATCTTGCTCAACAATCTTCTGAGCCATATTGCATGGCATACACACCAAGATGCTGCCACATATTCTGCTTCACATGTCGAAAGTGTTACAATTGGTTGTTTTCTCTAAAGCCAGGTAAAGGCAGTGTTTCCCATGAAGAAAACATAGCCTGAAGTACTTTTTCGATCATCTATGTTACCACACCAATCGCTATCAGAATAGCCAGTCAACTTGTATTCTTCTGCTTTTGAATAGAACATTCCAAGTGACACAGTTCCTTTGACGTATCAAAGGATTCTCTTCAAGGCTTTCCAGTGTGTGTAGGCTGGTTCTTCCATGAATCGACTCACAATTCCTACACTAAGCGAGAGATCTGGCCTTGTGCATGTCAGATATCGAAGACTTCCCACCAAACTTCGAAATTTGCTTGTTTCGACACGCTCTCCCCCATCAAATTTCGAAAGTTTTGCTCCAGGTTCCATTGGAGTCGAAATTGGATTACAGCCTTCCATCTTAAATTTCTGCAGGATGTCCTTTGTATACTTCTCCTGTGAGATAAAAATTCCAGCTTCTTCTTGTCGAACTTCTAGACCGAGGAAATACTTCATCAGACCTAAGTCTGTCATTTCGAATTCCTGTGTCATTGCAGTTTTAAACTCCTCTATCAATTGATTGTTGTTGCCCAAGAAAATTAAATCATCAACATAGAGAGCAACAAGCAGCATTTTCTCTTTATCTTTCTTCACATATACAACATGTTCGTAGGGACATTGCTGAAAACCATTCTTTTTGAAGTATGTATCAATTCGTGTGTTCCATGCTCGTGGTGCTTGCTTTAGCCCATAAAGTGCTTTCTTTAGTCTTAGCACTTTTCCTTCGTTTTCGATCTTCATGTATCCTGGGGGTTGTTCGACATAGACTTCTTCTTCGAGCACACCATTCAGAAAAGCTGACTTGACATCCATTTGAAATATTGGCCATTTGTATTGAGCTGCTTGAGAAATGAGTAGTCGAATTGTTTCCATTCTCGCAACAGGTGCAAACACTTCATCATAGTCGATTCCTGCTTTCTGTTTGTATCCTTTCGCCACAAGTCGTGCCTTGTATCTTTCGATTTTACCTTCAGCATTCATCTTTTTCTTGAATACCCATTTCACATCAATTGTTCGACTTCCTTTGGGTAACTCTGATAGTTCCCAGGTATCATTTCGTTCGATGGCATTTATCTCTTCATTCATGGCATTCTTCCAGTCTTTGTTTCTCACTGCTTCTTCAAAACTGACATCTTCAGAATCTGCCAATAGACATACAAGGTGCACTTCTTCTGTGTTTTCGTACAAGTCTTGTAGACTTCTCATTCTAGGTTGTGAAGGCTCATCTTCATTGTCAGAGTCTTCAGTCGAAATGCCTCTGTCGGGTTGCTCCAATCCCACTTCGACAACAACCTCTGTCGAATTGTTCCAATCCCACTTGCTTGCTTCGTTTACTCGAACGTCTCTACTCACTATCACCTTTCTGTTTATAGGATCGAAGAGTCTGTAACCTTTCGTTTTCTCATCATACCCAATGAGTATGTATTTCTGACTCTTGTCCTCCAGCTTTGTTCTTCTTTGATCAGGTACATGTGCATAAGCTACACTTCCAAAGACTTTGAAATGAGACACAGTTGGCTTTTGTCCACTCCAAGCTTCTTGTGGTGTTTGATCTCCTAATTTCTTATGTGGGCATCTATTTTGAACATAGATTGCACATTGCACAGCCTCTGCCCAAAATTCTTTCGACATGTTCTTGCTCTTAAGCATTGAACGAACCATGTCAAGAACTGTTCGATTCTTCCTCTCCGCCACACCATTTTGTTGAGGTGAGTATGGTGCAGTTAGAAATCTTCTTATGCCCTGTTCTTCACAATACTTCATAAAGGCTGTCGAAGTATATTCTCCACCTCTGTCTGATCGAAGAGCTTTGATGTGTCTGTCAGTTGCTTTTTCCACCATTATCTTGAACTTCTTGAATGCTTCGAAAGCTTCTGACTTTTCTTTCAGAAAATACACCCAAGTTTTCCTTGAGAAATCATCAATGAAGGAAATGAAGTACTTTTTGCCACTGAAGGATTCTGGAGTAATTGGTCCACAAATGTCGGTGTGAATCAATTCCAGAGTATATTTAGCCTGATATTCTGCCTTCTTCTGAAATGAAGTTCTTGTCTGTTTACCAAACACACATTCTTCACAAAACTTTCCGTCGAACTCCATGTCTGGTAGTCCATACACCATATTTTTCTTCGCCAATCTTTGTAGTCCAGCCTGATGTAAATGACCAAAGCGCAAATTCCATAAAGACGCTTGATCTTCGACATTGGCTTGTAAGCATTTTCCTTGAATGTTTCTCAAGTTCAGCTTGTACATTCGATTTCCTCCCATTTCGACCTGAGCAACCAATCGTCCTGACTTGTCTTTCAGATGCAGATTTCGATTTTCCATGAGTATCGAATAGCCCTTTTCAGTAAGTTGTCCCAAACTCAAGATATTTGCTTTGAGGTTTGGTACATAATACACTC
Source organism: Lathyrus tuberosus (assembly GCA_022829125.1). Classification (NCBI taxonomy): domain Eukaryota; kingdom Viridiplantae; phylum Streptophyta; class Magnoliopsida; order Fabales; family Fabaceae; genus Lathyrus; species Lathyrus tuberosus. Next base: position 2,608,965 of record JALAZF010000468.1, on the reverse strand, counting down.
CTTCGATTGATCCTATCACACCATCCTTCTGTAAGAAAAAAATTGTTCCTTTTCCTTCGACCTTCACCTTCGACGCATCTCCAAACGAAACATGACCATCTTCAATCTTCTTCATTTCTTTAAACAAGTGTTTGTGACCACACATGTGATTGCTAGCTCCTGAGTCTAGGTACCACATGGTGTCATTTTCTTCGTCTGCTTCCTTTTGAGTCATCAATAGGAATCCTTTGTTCGATTGTGTTTCTAAAAAAAAAATTTGTTGTCTCCTCCACCTTTCTTCTGAGTCGACAATATTTTGCAAGATGTCCCATCTTTCCACAGTTGTAACAACCGTAGAAGTTGCAATCCTTCGCATAGTGCCCCTGCTTGTTACATTTGTAACATTCGACATTTGTGTAGTTCGACCTACCACCTCTTTGCCCACGTCCTCTACCACGCCAATTTTGTTGACTTGACTGTCCTCTTTCGACATTCTGGTAACTTCGACCACCATCACGTCCTCCATGTCCACGTCCTCTACCACGCCAATTTTGAGACAAGAGTGCTTTTTCGTCTCTGTTGAGTTCTATATCCTCAGTCTTTTCCTCCTTCTTCTTTGTTTTTCGCTGTTCATGTGCTTCGAGTGATCCAGCAACATCTTCGACAGTGATTGTCGAAAGGTCCTTCGCCTCTTCTATTCTGCACACTATGTTTTCGAATTTATCTGTCAAAGATCTTAGAATCTTTTCGACAATACGGGCATCCGTCATCCCTTCTCCATTTCGATTTAACTGATTTGCCACCGACTGTACTCTTGTGATATAGTCTGACACGGCCTCTGTCTCCTTCATCTTCATTCTCTCCATCTCTCCTCGAAGAATCTGTAAGCGGACTTGCTTGACTCTATCTGCTCCTTTGAACGCTTTCTCTAGCGTATCCCACGCTTCCTTTGACGTAGTTGAACCAGCAATCTTTTCGAAGGCTGATTCGTCAACTGCTCTAAACAACATGTACAGTGCTGTTTTATCTTTTGAACGTGTCTCTTTCAACGTCTTGTTCTGGGCTGCTGTGAAACTTGCTGTGTTTGATGGTTCTTCATACCCATCACTTGTTACCTCCCACACATCAAGTGAGCCGAGGAGCGCCTTCATCTGAATGCTCTAATTCTCGTAGTTTAATCTTGTTAAGCTTGGCAGTGGCATTTGACTCGTCATGCTTGCCATGAGCTCTGATGCCAATTTGAAGACAAATTGAACATACTACAGTGGAGGACTTTCTTGGACTGCAATTGTTATCTCTTTGTATTGATAGTTCAAAATGTCTTGTTTAAAATGAGTTACAAAGTGGTCTTTATATAGAGACCAAGGTTAGGAGAGATAAATACTACACTAATAAATATTACATTAAATGTAGCTGGGTCTCAAGAAGACTTATTCATTCCCCAAGGGAATCTAACTTTTCCACTACCCAATAATTTAAGTTTATCCCAACACTATTGGTGTTGTAATGAATGCCACAAGTTGAATAAATTACTATCTATGAATGAAATATTGAAACACAAGTTATTAATAATATTTGAAGAAAAAAATGTGCAACTATAAAAACTGTAAAAGATGATAAGAGCCTTAGGTTAACATTGCTATATAATACATACCTAGTCAATATGAGTAATAGCAATATGATACAAAATAATTATAATAAATTGATAACTTTTAGGACATTACCTTCTCTTAAAACCATATCTGAATGTAAAATAACAAAAAGTTACAAAACAACCAACCTCTTGCAACAACTTCATCGTATTCCTATCAAAATTTATGAAGCTGACATCTTCTACATGTAAATCACAGGTATGAAGGTGTATCATACCTGCAACAATATAAGTCAATAAATCATTATTTAAATGCAGAATTGTATTAATTTTAAAAGCTAATGAAATTTATATAATCAAATGAGAATCCCTAAGAGAAATAAACACAATGGATTCTAATCAAACACCGGAAACATGACACCGAAATTAAGACGTCGACACCAGTTATAATATGAAAAAATAAATAAGTTAAATGTACTCATAAGTATCAGTGTCGATCAGACAACAACAATGACATGATTGTTGGAATTAACCCAAAACTTTGAGAATTCTGAATCAATCTTGATGAACAAGATTCAATCAAACTAGTCAAAATCCCTTGTTCTTCACTCTTCACTCAAGTGAAACAATCACACCTTTATTGCAAGAATGATTTTGCGCAACAATTGTTAATGGAAGAAGAAAGAAATAATATTGAATAAGAAAGAAGATTAGAGTTTAACAAAATAAGGGAAGAGGAGAATGATTTCTATAGAGTAACTCTCTTCTCTCAAACTAAGAAAAAATATTATTCAACCGTGCAACTGCACTTTCTGTTATGTGTTACAATATTATTCTTTATTCTTCTTACTCAAAATAGGGGTTACTCGCTCTATTTATAATTAAGCTACCTTGTTCCTTAAAGTAAAGCCCAAAATTACAAAAGCCTAAAATTTCTATTTCGGTCTAAACCGAAATCTTGTGTCAAGCAACCTGCTTCGACACTTCGACTTGCACTCCATTCGTTATGATATCTGCAATATGATTCTCAGTTCTGTAGTGTTCCAAGTTCATCTTCCCTTTTGCTACTTGCTCTCGAAGATAAGGGAACCTCATTTCGATGTGCTTGCTTTGTCCATGTGCTATCGGATTTTCTCCAGATTGATAGCTGACATGCTGTCGATCTTAATGGTTTTTGCTCCATGACTCTTTGTTGTAATCTCTTTGACCAGGTTCCCCATCCACTTTTCTTGACATGCACAGAGAGAAGCAATTATATATTCTGCTTCGCACGACGAAAATGCCACTACTTGCTCATTTCTCGAACTACAAGCAACTGGTGCACCACCTAGCATAAACACATAGCCATCTGTGAATTTTTAATCCTCAGCATCACTACACTAACTTGAGTTAGTGTATGCCACTTACTAGCATTCTTTTCCTTCATCAGCTGTAGGAAATAAAATCTCGTAGTCGAGAGTTCCTTTCAGATACCTTAGTATCCTCTTCATCGCTGCTAGGTGTGATACCTTTGACTTCTGCATGAAGTTACTTACCATACCTACATTGTATGCTAAGTCAGGCCTTGTGTGACAAAGGTATCTTAGTGACCCAATAAGTCTTCTATATTGGGTTGGGTCGACATCATCTTCATTTGAATCTTTTGATAATTGCAGTCTTGGCTCAACTGGAGTCGATGTTGGGTTGTAATCTTGCATCTCAAATCTCTTGAGTATTTCCCATGCATACCTTCTTTGATGCCTCAACAAACCTCTATTGCTCTTGTAGAATTCGATACCAAGGAAGTATGAGAGATTTCCCAAGTCTGACATTTCAAACTTCGCACTTAGGTCATGTTTGAAGTCTTCGATCTCCTTCTTGCAACTTCCTGTTATCAACAGGTCATCGACATAGAGACATGGTATAATTAATTCACTATTGCTTCTCCTTATTTATACTCCATGCTCAGTTGTGCACTTCACAAATTTCTTCTCCCCTTAGAAAGATATCTATCTTCTTATTCCGTGCTCTTGGAGCTTGCTTAAGTCCATACAGGGCATTATGCAGCCTGTACACCTTTCTTTCTTCGCCTTATTTCACAAACCCAACTGGTTGTACGACATAAACTTCTTCATCTAAAGGACCATTCAGGAATGCACATTTCACATCCATTTGATATACCTTCTAGTTGTTCATGTTTGCTAGACCAACAACCAACCTGATTTTTTTGATCCTAGCAACGGGTGCAAAAACTTTGTTGAAGTCGATTTCTTCTTTCTAAAGAAATCATTTTGCTACAAGTCTTGCTTTGTGTCGAGTACTTCTCCTTTGGGATTCAACTTCACCTTTTAAACCCACTTCACATCAATTGCATTCTTGTCTTGAGGCAATTTGACAAGTGACCAAGTGTTGTTGACTTCGATGGACTTCAGTTCCTCATTCATTGATTTCAACCACTTCGAATCTTTGAATGCCTCAGCTGCATTGATTGGATCAACATCTACATAGAAATCATAGTGTACCAGCTCACCTTCTTCATTGACCATATCATCTGATCTAATCGCACATTCTTGCAACCTTGCAGGAATGTGTCTTGTCACCTCTGGCTTCTTCTTGTCGAACTTCTATTTCGACTTCACTAGCTAGTTCTTCACATAAGATTCTCACTGAATCCTTCTTAACATTCTCAGTCCAATCCCATTCTTTAAGCTCATCTATGATCACGTCCCTGCTGATCACTACTTTCTTGTTCACTGGGTCGAACAACTTGTATCCTCCAGTCGAATGATATCCAATTAGGATCATTTGACTCGACTTGTCACCAAGTTTTCTTCTCAACTGATCTGGCACATGTCTATGTGTTATAGATCCAAACAACTTCAAATGACTTAGGTTAGGCTTTACACCAGACCAACATTATTCTGGCGTGATTCCTTCAAACTTCTTCGTCAGACATCTATTCAAGATGTATGTTACTGTTGACACAACTTCGCCCCATAATTCTTTGGATAGATGCTTGCCTTTCAACATACTTCTCACCATATTCATGATGGTTCTATTCTTCCTTTCTGTTGTGGAGTGTAGGGTGGCACCACCTCATGTACAATCCTTTCTTTCTCAAAAAATGCATCGAAATCTTTCGACACATACTCTCCACCACCATCAATCCTCTGAATCTTTAGCTTTCGACCACTTTGTCTTTCGACCATAGATTTAAATTTGAAAAATACCTCGATCACTTCACTTTTCTTCTTGATCAGGTAAGTCCACATTTTTTGACTGAAATCATCTATGAGTGTGACAAAGTATTTGTTACCTATAGAATCCACCTGGGTAGGACCACATACATAAGAGTATATGACTTCAAGAATTTCCTTCGACTTGCTTCCTGCATCTTTGCTGAAGTTGTTCTTTTGTTGCTTCACCTGAACACATTCTTCATACACTTCACTTGGAATGTCGATATCTGGTAATCCTAAAACCATATTTCCTCTCTTCAAATTTCAAAAGTATTTGAAATTGAGATGGCCATGTCTATAATTCCATATCCATTCATCTCTACTGGCTGCAGTTGTAAGGCACTTATGCACCATCACATAAAGTTCAATCTTGAAGGTTCTATTCTGAGACATTGGTGCCTTCAAGATTAACCTACCACCTGAGTCGGGAACTCTCATCATCTTGTCTTTGATCTACACTTGGTAGTTCTTTTCGACCAGTTGCCCTATGCTGAGTAAATTACTCTTCATACCTGATATGTACAATACATTGGAAATTACTGACCTTTTGCCATCTTTCCTCATAATCAGTACATCACCAATACCTTCAGCTGCTAGAGTGTTGTCATTTTCAAATTTCACCATGTTCTTCATTGAGTGTTTTATGTTGGCAAACCAATCTTTCCTACCAGTATGTGTGATGAGCATCTTGAGCCCAAGTACCATTGGTCATGGGATCTTTCTTCATATCTTGTTGTGACTGAAATTCTGGTACCAGATATGTGATGTTACGTGTGATGTCACAAAAACACACTCTGCAATGGACAATATAAAACAACAGAATAATACACAAAGAATTGTTCACCCAGTTCGGTCTAACTACTTACGTCTGAAGGCTACCATGCCAGAGAGGAATTCCACTATTAGTAGTATTAATTTACAGACTCAACAATCCCAGTTGACATCTACTAAACTTAATCACTACCCAATGAACCTTCTACCTAAGAAACCACTTAGATATGAGAAACCACTCACTCCCTAATTCACCACAGTGATACAATCCAATGATTACACACTAATCACCCACCTTGATTCTGCTTAACAGCTTTGATCAAGAACAACACACTCGCGCTTAAAAGCTTTGAGTGAATACACTTACAACTCAAAATAGTAACACCAATTCACACACGAATGGTTTACACAAACACACACGAAGACACAATTAACACTCAATCTATAGCTCTCTTTCTTCGTTACTTTTCCTTCAGGATTGATGCGCTTTATATAGCTATTTGATTAGGTCTTGGACCTGCTACAATATCTGACCTGATTTGTTATTTAAAATTGAATCTTCAAAACAGATTTTCTCTCTAAAATCTTCTTAAATCTCCAGCCTTTAAACACTTCTACAAATCTGCATCAAATCTGTTTGCAACAGAAAATATCTTCTCCAAGATATTCGCATCCAATAACTCTAACAGCTCTCCCAAAATCCAGCTAATACGCTTAACCCTAAAAACATCTCAAACCTGATGTTTTAATGATCTGCATATCTGATGTCATGACATCGTATGTGACCTCAGACTTCAAAACTTCAACAACTTAAACACTTAACATTATCCAATGTTAAGACTCAATGTTAAGACATCACCCATGTGACATCAACATTGAACAACTTTGTTTTACCAAAATTCTAGCCAATCCAAGAACTAACAATCTCCCCCTTTGGCTAATTTTGGCTAAAACAATCTCGGCAACATCAGAGACTTCAACAGCGGATACAAATTTTAAAACAAACAGCTCCCCCTTCAAAATGCTGCACACCACCTATCAACAAAGGGGAAACTCCGCCTCAAAACAAGAACCCGCCCACAGCTGTTCAGTCTAGGCAACACATAGGCTACACATAGGCTAACATATACCTTCTCTCCCTTTTTAGCCACAATTTGACAACATCAAACAAAAAGATCTGACATCCATTAAGACATGGTCAAAAGCAAGCTTCCCAAGGAACACAATATCCCAAAAACTTTGACTGGTCAGGCGATACAACCTATGGATTCTTATAGTACTATAAAGTCCATGCCTTCTTCCTTCTAACAGCACCAGACACCACCCAAAAATGAGTCAGTCAAACAAAGATACAGCAAAGAACCTCAAGCAGGAGGACAAGAAACCAGATCCACTGAAGAAGAAGAGCAAAATACAGACAACAGCTGGAACTTCTTCAGGAGCAACAACAATAGGCAAAACATCTGAGACAGGGATGAAGACCATCAAGAAACCTCCAGTGCAACAATATGATTCCGATGAAGGAGATGGTGATGAGGACTGGATTACATTTAAAAACTCAGAAGGTTGGGACAGATTGAATAAGAAGAAGAAACAAAACTCTATGTTTAAAGCTTTAGATGAACTAATACTTCCAATCTTGTAAACTTTCTGCAGTTGAATAATTGTTATCTTTAATTACACACATAAGACAACTGCATCCTAACACATCTTCCAACTAATCCTTATATATGCAACTCCCCAATTTTAAACTATCAAATTGGTTTGCATCTAAGAACTCAGTACAAATATCTGCTAATTGCTTTTCAGTAGGCACATGTTCCAAAGCCACCTTATCTTCAACCAAGTCCTTTATATCTATATGCTTTACCTTACTGTTTTGAATAGGATTCTTGGAGATACTCATATCACAGTGCAATGTCATAACATCTTGCTTGACATTGTTTTTAGTCAACAGTTGCTTCATCCAAACAAGTTGAGAGCAACTACTCCCTGCTGCTATGTACTTTGCATTACCATAACCGATAAGCTCAGTCCCTGATCCATGATTGTAATTCTTCTTAGATCTATTCTCATAAAGAGACTTCTCTAGTCCATCAAAAGTAGCTGTTTTGTGATTAATGAGGACCAATTTTGCAGCAGCCATCTTGAGAACGATGACATAATTAATACTAATACGCCCAGCAGATAATTTTCCCTTTAGGAACCAAATTATTGCGGATATGTTTGTATCCTTCAACTCACATTTATCTCTCTCACTTCTTCCATCAGCAATGTCAATAGAATTAAATTCATTGACAAGTCTCTCATAGCACTTGTAAAAACTAGGACCAGTTTCCATCAGCCTAGCAAACTTAATCATATTCAGAGCATCTTTACCAAATTCTTTTTCCAGATTAAGCCCTCTTTGAAAAACATACTTCCACCTTTTTATGAAATGTAAAGGAATGTTATCTAGTGAAGCCTTTTGAATTTTCTCAGAAGTTCTAACAACAACAACTTTCTTCATATGAGAGATGTCCTTTGGAGGTGACTCAATAGCTTTCCCTTTCCTTGATTTCAGTCTTTTAGCAACCCCAGGAACTACTTTTGCAATCAGCTCATTGTCAGACAGATCAACCACTTCAACATTCTTCTTTATTTTAAGGCTAGGAGATGTTTCAACCTTAATTCCAACATCTCCATCTTCCAAAACAGAGATTGCCAACCTGTGATGGTTGTCTTGTGAGTTATCAGTCTGCTTATCATCTTGCTTCCAAAACTTCTTAAGATCACCACTATCAGCACCCATATCTTCAGAGAAATCGTCATTACTCTTCATATCTGAGTGATCATCCTCTATGACCTCAAGATTTCCTATGAACAATTGCATAACACTAGGTTGTTTGGTGATCCTTCTGATGTCACAATCAGATGTCATAACATCATCCTCAACATCACTTGATGAGCTGAACTCTTGAGGTACCCATTGATAGCAATTATCTCTGGATCTGACTCCCTTCATAACTACCTCATTTTTCTAATTAGTCACCAAACACTCATCCTTAGTGTAGCTGACCATGTGTCCTTCATCACAAAGTTGACTTATGCTAATCAAATTAGCACTCAAACCTTTGACAAGAAGCACATTGTCAAGATCAGGTCCATCATGACACTTCACTTTTCCAACGCCTTCTACCACCCCTTTCTCTCCATTTCCAAAAGTAACATCAATTGAGGAGCAAAAATTGACATCCACCAATTGGTTTTTGAATCCAGTCATGTGCTTTGAACAACCACTGTCAAAGTACCATCCATCCTTAGCAGAGTGTCTATCTGAAATGTGAGCCAATAGACATGTAACCTCAGCTTTAGGAACCCACTGTTTAACAACCTTGGGCCTGTTATCCTTCTGTCTAGGTTGAGGGATTTACTTGGGATAACCATGAAGCTTGAAGCAAGAAAATTGCATATGGCCAAATCTTCCACAATAGAAGCACCTTACTCTTTCTTCTCTAAAGTTGTTAAACTTCCAGCCACCTTGATGATGAAACTGCTGTGGCTGCCATCCATAGTACTGGTGTTGTCTTCTTCCATAGTTTGCCTGTCTTCTGTAGTGAGGATTCTGTCTCTTAGGCTGTCTTCTATGATGATGTGGCTTCCTTCCACCATAAAAATGAGGCACATCATTATTATATTCAAAGCCATACATATTCCCCTGATGTTGAGACATCTGATGGAACATGTTAAACCTAGGAGCCTGTGTAACACCCCATTTTAATTATTTAGATATCCTGTATTATTTTAATTGTTGGCTTTGGTTGGGTGCGTGTTTGAGTGCGTAAAGGGTGGTATTAGTAATATGAAAATATTATTATTATTACTATTTTAATAGTATACTTCATATTATTATTATTACTATTAGTATTATTATTGTTTTAGTTATTATAATTATTATTAATATTATTTAGTAAGTAGGACCTAATATAATTAAGTGGATATTGAGTTAATGAGATTAGTGAGGGTAATTTAGTAAATGAAGCTTAATTAAGGGAAAATTGGTAAAAGTGAGAATAGTCTGAATTTTAGAGATAGAAAGAGAAAAGGCTAAGGAGAGGAAGAACAAGGGAGCTTTAGGGCAAGGAACATTCACTAATTTTCGCAGGAATTAAGCAAGAATTCGAGGTAAGGGGGAGAAACGGGTTTAATATTGGTGTTTATTTCATGATCGGGTAGTGGGGAGTCCTTAACCCCGTAGGAAATTGATGTGTAAACTGTTGAATTGTTGATTGTTGAATATGCTGGTTGTGATTCTGAGAATCGTGCATGAATTAATGTGTATTTTCATGAATTTTGGTTGTTGTTGTTGTTGTATAGACACTTGCTGCAGATCTGTCTTTTTGATTCGAATTTGGGTGAACGATTTGAGATTTTAGGCTTGTAATATCTGTGGTAAGACTAGATGCAAGTGTAAAGATGAAAATTGGACCTAAAATCAATGTAGAGATGATTCTAGGACTGATTAGAAGTGGAAAAATGTAGAAATCGTAGCAGACTGCAGAATAGGGAGGTCTCTGGTGAAATGCGTAATAGATCTGGCCACACGCGTATGGGGCTAGGTCATACGCGTATGGGAGTGAAGGAAATAGGGCCATACGCGTAAGGGAGTAGGCAGTACGCGTAATAGAGGGTGATACGCGTATGGTATTGGAATTTGGGAAATTCAGTGGTGAAACGTTTCTGTCCGTATGCGTACGGCACAAGGCATACGCGTATTGACATTGGGCATTGTGAGGCATACGCGTACGGAAAGAAGCAATACGCGTACGAGTTGGGCGAGGGAGCCGGCATACGCGTATGGCATGAGGCAATACGCGTATGGCCTACAGAGCTGCAGAATTTTACCATTTCGTGAATTCTTTCCCGTTTTCGCGTCCGATTCGGTTTCCTTTGGTTTGAGAGGTTGGGAATAGGTGCCAGGTGTTGAGAAATAAGGGATTGGTGATGAAAATAGTTATTTTAATAATTCTTAATTAATTGTTAATTAATTTAGTATCTAGTGTATTTTGAAGCGAATTGTGTAACGTTGGTGATTGTTGATATGTATGGTGTGATCAGGAGGATCGTGTGCATGTATTTATATTGTATACATGTTTTGTTGTGCGTTTTGAGTCTTGCATAATCATGGTGGTTGGTGGGATGGATCGTTGCTCAGGAGGAGCGTATGTGATTCATCCGTACTCCTATATGGAGAATGGTGGGGATAGATCATTGCCAAGTAGAGGTGTATGTGATCTATCCGAGTTCGATTGAATGAACCAATGAGTCGGTACCGCATGCATGGTGTTGTGTTGCATTGCATTATTATTTGATGCTGTTGATGATATTGGGCAGTAGGCCGTGTTTGATAATTGATGATGCTTGTGTATGGTGACTACCGGTTTATCATGTATTTATTCACCTAGAATATTTGAACGTGATTTCTCACCCCTTTGTTGTTGTTGTTGTGTATGTGCTTCTTCGAAAGTACAGATAATCCAGGTACTTAGCTAACTTGGATATTGGTGTTGCTGATCGAGTCTATAGGAGTGCTCTGATACATAACACGGGATTATTTTGGGGATTTTCATTTATTTTGTTATTTGTCATTTTTTTTTTGTTACGTATCTTTCTTTTGGATGATTATTTTGGTGGACCACGATTTTATGTGGGATTTTGGTGTATTTGGCAGATGGCCGTAAATTAAATAAATGAATAAATATTTCCGATGTTTATTTCATTTAATAAAGGAGTTTTGGTGTTGTTTTCCAAATGTGGCATCGTACTTGATTTTGGTGTAAAAACTCTGATTATTTCATTGATTATTTTGCTTGTTTTAAAAGTGGGAAAAGTGGGGTGTTACAATTGGTATCAGAGCAGGTTGGTCCATCTGGCCAGTGTAGTAGTTGAGTCTGTCCTTAGAATAAGAGTTGATTTTGGTGTTCTGACCTTTTGATGATTGTTGTCCAGTATGGCAGGACGGAATGATGCTGCTCTTGCTGCTGCTATGCAAGCCATGGCACAAGCTGTAGAGAATGCCAATCAGGGTGGAGGTGCTCAGTTTCGTGACTTAGCACAATTTCAGAGCAACAAGCCGCCTACATATGAGGGAGGTATATTGGACCCAGAGGCTGCACAGAAATGGCTGAAACCTGTGGAGAAAATCTTCAGGACCATGGGATGCAGTGATGCTCAGAAGGTACGGTTTGGCACTCATATGCTGGAAGGAGAGGCTGAGGCTTGGTGGGACAACAGTCGTCAAAGATTGGAAGCTGCAGGTACTGAGATTACTTGGACTGTGTTTCAAGCTGATTTTCTGGAAAAGTATTTTCCGGAAGACATTCGTAGTGGGAAGGAGGTTGAGTTTCTGGAGCTAAAGCAGGGCGATAAGACTGTGGCTGAGTATGCTGCTAAGTTTGAAGAGCTGGTTCAGTATTATGCTCATTATAATACTGAAGAAGCTATGACATCGAAGTGTCTGAAGTTTGAGAACGGGCTGTGTCCCGAGATCAAATTGGGTATTGCTTGTCAGAAGATAAGAAACTATCCAGAGCTGGTAAGCAGAAGCAGAATTTATGATAAAGACAATAGGGCCAGAATTGCTCATTACAAAGCTGTGAATGAGAAGAAAAATAAGCAGATATTTGGAGGTACTCCTTACAGTGCTCCAGCTGATAAGGGGAAACAAAAAACTGATGGGGGAAGAAACAAAAGGAGAAGGGAGCAGGTGCTAATACTCTCAAGTGCTTCAGATGTGGTGGCGCGGGTCACCGTGCTAACGACTGTCAGAAAGAGGTGAAGAAGTGCTTCAAGTGTGGCAAGGCAGGTCATGTTATAGCTGATTGCAGAGCCACTATGCCTACCTGTTATAATTGTGGAGAGAAGGGTCACATCAGTACTCACTGTGAGAACCTGAAGAAGTCTCAGGCGTCTCAAACTAGTGGGAAGGTGTTTGCCTTGGTGGGAGCCCAATCCACTGAGGAGGAGCGTTCCGTCAAAGGTACTTGCTTTATTAATGATGTTCCTTTGATTGCTATCATTGACACGGGTGCAACACACTCGTTTATTTTTGTTAATTGTGTGAAGAGATTAGGGATTGTGCCATCTACTCTCGAGCAGAGGATGACGATTGAAACTCCATCTATTGGTTCCGTGGTTACTTCTTTGGTGTGTCTGAAGTGTCCGCTAACCGTGTTTGGTAGAGATTTCAGAGTGGACTTGATTTGTTTGCGACTTGGAAATCTTGATGTTATTTTGGGGATGAACTGGTTGGAATTCAACCGGGTTTATATCGATTGCTTCAGGAAGACGTTACTGTTTCTTACTCCTGAAGAGGAAGCATTAGCAGATTCGCTATCTAGCAAAGAGTTGAGGGCGTTGTTGGAAGATGAAGCGAAGCTGTTTGCAGTATTTGCCTCGTTGTCTGTTGAAAGCAAAACTTCAGTTAATGAATTGCCTGTAGTTAATGAATTTCCTGAAGTGTTTCCAGATGATATCACAGAATTGCCTCCGACAAGGAAAGTTGAATTTGCTATTGATCTTGTACCAGGTACCAGACCTATCTCCATGGAACCGTACAGGATGTCTGCATCAGAGTTGGCAGAGTTGAAATCTCAGGTCGTGGAATTGCTCGATAAGAAGTTTATCAGACCAAGTGTGTCGCCGTGGGGAGCTCCAGTGTTGTTGGTGAAGAAGAAGGATGGTAGTATGCGTCTGTGCATTGATTATCGTCAGTTGAATAAAGTGACCATTAAGAATAAGTATCCACTTCCTAGGATTGATGACTTAATGGATCAGTTGGTAGGAGCTCGTGTGTTCAGCAAAATTGATCTGAGGTCGGGTTACCATCAGATTAGAGTAAAGGAAGGTGATATTCAGAAGACTGCTTTCAGAACTCGCTACGGACATTACGAATATGCAGTGATGCCTTTCGGAGTGTCTAACGCGCCAGGTGTATTTATGGAATATATGAATCGTATTTTCCATTCTTATATGGATCAGTTTATCATGGTGTTTATTAATGATATACTGATTTATTCTAAGTCTGACGAAGAGCATGCAGGTCACTTGAGAATTGCATTGCAGGTGTTGAAAGATAATAAACTGTTTGCAAAGTTCTCGAAGTGTGAATTTTGGTTAAAGACCGTGAGTTTCTTGGGTCATGTTATTTCTGGTGATGGTATAGCGGTGGATCCCTCTAAAGTAAGTGCAGTGCTTCAGTGGGAAACTCCGAAGACCGCAACGGAAATTAGAAGCTTTTTGGGTTTGGCAGGTTACTATAGAAGATTCATCGAAGGGTTTTCTAAATTGGCATTACCGTTGACTCAATTAACCAGAAAGAATCAAGCTTTTGTCTGGGATGCTGTCTGTGAGGAAAGTTTCGAGGAACTGAAGAAGAAGTTGACTATAGCACCAGTGTTGATTTTACCAAGTCCAAATGATTCTTTCGTAGTGTATTGTGACGCGTCTAAGATGGGATTAGGCGGTGTGTTGATGCAAGGTGGCAAAGTAGTGGCTTATGCTTCAAGGCAATTAAGGGTGCATGAAAGGAACTATCCTACTCATGATCTTGAATTAGTTGCAGCAGTATTCGTGTTAAAAATTTGGAGGCATTATTTGTATGGATCGAGATTTGAAGTGTTCAGTGACCACAAGAGTTTGAAATATTTGTTCGATCAGAAGGAATTGAATATGAGGCAGAGAAGATGGTTAGAATTCTTGAAAGACTACGACTTTAATTTAAGTTACCATCCGGGTAAAGCTAATGTTGTGGCAGATGCTCTGAGTCGGAAGATAATCCATATGTCTGCGTTAATGGTGAAGGAAATGGAATTGATTGAACAGTTCAGAGATTTGAGCATGGTTTGTGAAACTACACCGGGAAGTATCAGATTGGGTATGCTGAAAGTGAATAATGACTTTTTTGATGTGATTAAGGAAAATCAGAGGTTGGATATGAAATTGGTAGATTTGATGCCTACAAGAGGAGATGACACTGATAGTGACTTTAAAGTGGATAATGTTGGTGTGCTGAGATTCCGGGGCAGAATTTATGTGCCGGATAATGAGGAATTGAAAAAGGCAATATTAGAAGAGAGTCATCAGAGTAGCTTGAGTATTCATCCGGGAGCTACAAAGATGTATCATGATTTGAAGAAGTTGTTTTGGTGGTCCGGTATGAAGAAGGACATAGCTCAGTTTGTCTATGCTTGTTTGACATGCCAGAAGTCAAAAGTGGAGCATCAGAAACCTTCTGGACTGATGCAACCGTTGGAAGTTCCTGAGTGGAAATGGGACAGTATTGCTATGGATTTTGTGACTGGGTTGCCGAATACGGCGAGAGGCTTTGATGCTATTTGGGTAGTGGTGGATCGACTTACGAAGTCTGGCCATTTTATACCAATTAACATCAGCTTTCCGTTGTCGAAGCTGGCAGAAATTTATATCAGGATAATTGTGAAGTTGCATGGTGTTCCGTCGAGCATAGTGTCAGATAGAGATCCGAGGTTCACTTCAGCATTTTGGAGGAGTCTGCAGGAAGCCTTGGGTTCTAAGTTGAAGTTAAGCTCGGCTTATCATCCACAGACCGATGGTCAGTCAGAGAGGACCATTCAGTCGTTGGAGGATTTGCTGAGAGCCTGTGTATTGGAGAAAGGAGGTGTGTGGGATACTCATTTGCCATTGATTGAGTTCACGTATAACAACAGTCACCATTCTAGCATCGGAATGGCACCTTTTGAAGCCTTGTATGGTAGGAGGTGTAGAACGCCTCTGTGTTGGTATGAAATAGGTGAGAATGTGGTGCTTGGGCCAGAGATTGTGCAACAGACTACTGAGGCGATTCAAATGATCCGTGAAAAGATGAAAGCGTCTCAGAGTAGACAGAAAAGTTATCATGATAATCGGAGAAAAGAGTTGGAATTCAGTGAAGGTGATCACGTGTTTCTGAGAGTTAACCCAGTGACCGGTGTGGGTCGTGCTTTGAGATCCAAGAAGTTGGATCCTAAGTTTATTGGACCGTATCAAATCTTGCAGAGAGTTGGTGCAGTTGCTTATAGAGTGGCATTGCCACCGGAGCTTTCAAACTTGCATGACGTGTTTCACGTGTCGCAACTTCGGAAGTATGTTTCGGATCCGTCTCATGTGATTCAGAAAGACGAAGTTCAAATCAGGGAGAATCTTACCGTAGAGACGATGCCGCTGAGGATCGAGGATCGTAAGATGAAACAACTCAGAGGGAAGGAGATACCTCTGGTTCGAGTAGCTTGGGGAGGTGCTGCAGGAGGCAGTGTGACCTGGGAATTGGAAAGTAGGATGCGAGAGTCGTATCCAGAATTGTTTCAATCAGGTAATTTTTGAGGACGAAAATAATTTAAGTGGGGGAGAGTTGTAACACCCCATTTTAATTATTTAGATATCCTGTATTATTTTAAATGTTGGCTTTGGTTGGGTGCGTGTTTGAGTGCGTAAAGGGTGGTATTAGTAATATGAAAATATTATTATTATTACTATTTTAATAGTATACTTCATATTATTATTATTACTATTAGTATTATTATTGTTTTAGTTATTATAATTATTATTAAGATTATTTAGTAAATAGGACCTAATATAATTAAGTGGATATTGAGTTAATGAGATTAGTGAGGGTAATTTAGTAAATAGAGCTTAATTAAGGGAAAATTGGTAAAAGTGAGAATAGTCTGAATTTTAGAGATAGAAAGAGAAAAGGCTAAGGAGAGGAAGAACAAGGGAGCTTTAGGGCAAGGAACATTCACCAATTTTCGCAGGAATTAAGCAAGAATTCGAGGTAAGGGGGAGAAACGGGTTTAATATTGGTGTTTATTTCATGATCGGGTAGTGGGGAGTCCTTAACCCCGTAGAAAATTGATGTGTAAAGTGTTGAATTGTTGATTGTTGAATATGCTGGTTGTGATTATGAGAATCGTGCATGAATTAATGTGTATTTTCATGAATTTTGGTTGTTGTTGCTGTTGTATAGACACTTGTTGCAGATTGGTCTTTTTGATTCGAATTTGGATGAACGATTTGAGATTTTAGGCTTGTAATATCTGTGGTAAGACTAGATGCAAGTGTAAAGATGAAAATTGGACCTAAAATCAATGTAGAGACGATTCTAGGACTGATTAGAAGTGGAAAAATGTAGAAATCGTAGCAGACTGCAGAATAGGGAGGTCTCTGGTGAAATGCGTAATAGATCTGGCCATACGCGTATGGGGCTAGGTCATACGCGTATGGGAGTGAAGGAAATTGGGCCATACGCGTAAGGGAGTAGGCAGTACGCGTAATAGAGGGTGATACGCGTATGGTATTGGGATTTGGGAAATTCAGTGGTGAAACGTTTCTGTCCGTACGCGTACGGCACAAGGCATACGCGTATTGACATTGGGCATTGTGAGGCATACGCGTACGAAAGGAAGCAATACGCGTACGAGTTGGGCGAGGGAGCCGACATACGCGTATGGCATGGGGCAATACGCGTATGGCCTGCAGAGCTGTAGAATTTTACTGTTTCGTGAATTCTTTATCGTTTTCGCGTCCGATTCGGTTTCCTTTGGTTTGAGAGGTTGGGAATAGGTGCCAGGTGCTGAAAAATAAGGGATTGGCGATGAAAATAGTAATTTTAATAATTCTTAATTAATTAGTTAATTAATTTAGTATCTGGTGTATTTTGAAGCGAATTGTGTAACGTTGGTGATTATTGATATGTATGGTGTGATCAGGAGGATCGTGTGTATGTATTTATATTGTATACATGTTTTGTTGTGCATTTTGAGTCTTGCATAATCATGGTGGTTGGTGGGATGGATCGTTGCTCAGGAGGAGCGTATGTGATTCATCCGTACTCCTATATGGAGAATGGTGGGGATAGATCATTGACAAGTAGAGGTGTATGTGATCTATCCGGGTTCGATTGAATGAACCAATGAGTCGGTACCGCATGCATGGTGTTGTGTTGGATTGCATTATTATTTGATGCTGTTGATGATATTGGGCAGTAGGCCGTGTTTGATAATTGATGACGCTTGTGTATGGTGACTACCGGTTTATCATGTATTTATTCACCTAGAATATTTGAACGTGATTTCTCACCCCTTTGTTGTTGTTGTTGTGTTTGTGCTTCTTCGGAAGTACAGATAATCCAGGTACTTAGCTAACTTGGATATTGGTGTTGCTGATCGAGTTTATAGGAGTGCTCTGATACGTAACACGGGATTATTTTGGGGATTTTCATTTATTTTGTTATTTGTCATTTTTTTTTGTTACGTATCTTTCTTTTGGATGATTATTTTGGTGGACCACGATTTTATGTGGGATTTTGGTGTATTTGGCAGATGGCCGTAAATTAAATAAATGAATAAATATTTCCACTGTTTATTTCATTTAATAAAGGAGCTTTGGTGTTGTTTTGCAAATGTGGCATCCTACTTGATTTTGGTGTAAAAACTCTGATTATTTCATTGATTATTTTGCTTGTTTTAAAAGTGGGAAAAGTGGGGTGTTACAGCCTGCATACTCCTATGGTATTGAGGAGGCATATACTGCCTGGCTCCAGAAGTATGTACCTTCCCTTGATGAGGACCATGAGCATACCTTTTCCCAACATTTTGAGGCTGTTGGTGAGCAACCTGCTTAGGTTTAGGATTATGTCTCTTTTTGTTATGTTGAGACATTGGTTGAGTCATGTCCTTTTTTGTTCCAGAAATACTAGCTTCACCAAAGACCTTCTCCTTAACAACAAATCCTAAGCCAGACCTGTCTCCTGCTACCTTTTCAGCCTGAAGGATCTTATCAAGAGTATCAGATCCACTGTTCAACATTCTAATAGATTTTGTCATTTGATCAAGTTGAGATTTAACCAACAAGACTTCATTTTCAAGATCAGCTTTAACAGTCTCAAGCTGAACAATTTGTTTCTTTTGTTTCTCACTTTCTTGACAAACCTCTGCACTCCTCAGGCATAACTCTTGATATGATGCTGCTAACTCCTCAAAAGTCAATTCCTCATCACTAGATTCTCCATCAGAAGTACATGTGCCTGTCAATGCCCTAACATGCTTGGCAGACTCTTCTTCACTTTCACTGTCAGTATCAGACCAGGAAACAACCATGCCCTTTTTCTACTTCTTTAGGAATGTAGGACATTCTTTCTTGACATGACCATAGCCTCCTTTGTCTTGACCATTCTTCTCTTCATCCTTCTCTTTTGTCTTGTTGATGTCAGAGGAGATGTTCTTAACATTAGGTTTGTAGTTTCTATTCATCCTCTTAAACACCTTGTTAAACTGTCTTCCCATCAGAACAATAGCCTGAGACAGCTCCTCCAGAGATTCAGCACCATTCCCTTTCTTCTCTTCTTGAGTATTAGATACCAAGGCTATACTCTTGGTCTTCTTTTCAGGTTCCTCTTCATTCAACCCTAACTCAAAAGTTTGAAGAGATCCAATTAGCTCATCAACTCTCATTTTGCTGATGTCTTGAGCTTCTTCAATTGCAGTCACCTTCATCTTATATCTCTTGGGAAGAGACCTAAGGATTTTCCTCACCAGCTTTTCTTCAGTCATCTTTTCTACAAGAGCACTAGAGGCATTAGAAAGCTCAAGAATACTCATGTGAAAATCATGAATAGTTTCATCTTCCTTCATCTTTAGACTTTTAAACTTTGATGTCAGAAGTTGAAGTCTTGACATCTTAACCTTTGAGGTTTCTTCATGAGTAGTCTTTAAGATGTCCCAAGCTTCCTTAGCAACTTCACAGGTGTTGATCAAGCTGAAGATGTTCTTATCAACTCCATTGAAAATAGCATTTAGAGCTTTAGAATTACCAAGGGCAAGCTCATCTTCTTCCTTGGTCCATGCTTCTTCAGGTTTCAGTTTTGAGCTGCCTTCTTTTTCTTTCCCAGCATCATTTTTCTCAACAACAACAGGTGTTTTCCATTCTTTTATGATAGCCTTCCAAGCCCTGCTGTCCAAGGATTTCAAAAAGGTAATCATCCTTGGCTTCCAATAATCATAATTAGAGCCATCCAGAATAGGGGGTCTATTCACAAATCCACCAACTTCCTTGTCCATCTTACCAGAAAGTATCAGCCCTAGATCTCACCCAGATGCAGAGCAGGATGCCTGCTCTGATACCAATTGAAATTCTGATACCAGATATGTGATGTTACATGTGATGTCACAACAACACACTCTGCAATGGACAATATAAAACAACAAAAGAGTACACAAAGAATTGTTCACCCAGTTCGGTCTAACTACCTACGTCTGGGGGCTACCAAGCTAGGGAGGAATTCCACTATTTGTAGTATTAATTTACAGACTCAGCAATCCATGTTGACATCTACTAAACTTAATCACTACCCAATGGACCTTCTACCTAAGAAACCACTTAGATATGAGAAACCATTCACTCCCTAATTCACCACAGTGATACAATCCAATGATTACACACTAATCACCCACCTTGATTCTGCTTAACAGCTTTGATCAAGAACAACAAACTCGTGCTTAAAAGCTTTGAGTGAATACACTTACAACTCAAAATAGTAACACCAATTCACACACGAATGGTTTACACAAACACACACGAAGACACAATTGACACTCAATCTATAGCTCTCTTTCTTCGTTACTTTTCCTTCAGGATTGATGCGCTTTATATAGCTATTTGATTAGGTCTTGGACCTGCTACAATATCTGACCTGATTTGTTATTTAAAATTGAATCTTCAAAATAGATTTTCTCTCCAAAATCTTCTTAAATCTCCAGCCTTTAAACACTCATACAAATCTGCATCAAATCTGTTTGCAACAGAAAATACCTTCTCCAAGATATTCGCATCCAATAACTCTAACAGCTCTCCCAAAATCCAGCTAATACGCTTAACCCTAAAAACATCTCAAACCTGATGTTTTAATGATCTGCATATCTGATGTCATGACATCGCATGTGACATCAGACTTCAAAACTTCAACAACTTAAACACTTAACATTATCCAATGTTAAGACTCAATGTTAAGACATCACCCATGTGACATCAACATTGAACAACTTTGTTTTACCAAAATTCTAGCCAATCCAAGAACTAACAGTGACCATCAGCAACATCTCTTTTTCTTCATGTTTCGCCAGCTTTGCATCAGTTTCTAGATTCTTCTTCTTTTCTGGACAATCACTAAAATAGTGACCATACTTCTGACAATTGTAACACTTAATGTGACTTTTGTCAGGTTTTCAACCACCACATCTTCCTCTACCTGCAACACCACCTCTTTGGTTGCCTTGGTTCCAGGGTTTTCTTTTATTCGACCAATTTCCTTCTTGTTGATTTCGACCATTCGAATTGTTGTAGCCTCCTCTTCCTTTGCTGCCATTCAAACTTCCTTTGTCTTTCTTTTCTTTTGCTGATTGCGCCTGCAAAGCCACATCACTCTTCAAATTTCCTGTAGCTATTTCAGCCATCATTTATTCATGAGATTCAAGAGTCCCTTGAAGCTCATCCTTTGTCAATGTTGACAAATATTTTGACTCTTCAATGGCTTCTACCACGTGGTCGAATTTTGGAGCCAATGACCTCAAGATCTTTGCAACAATTGATCTTGATGTCACCATATCTCCACATACTTTGATTTTATTCACCAATTTAGTAACCCTAGTGAAGAAAATAGTTACGCTTTCACTTTCTTCCATCTGAAGCAATTTATACGTACTTTTGTGAGTGTATAACCTCACCTATTTCACCTTCTCTGCGCCTCCAAACGATTTCTCCAAGATTTCCCATGCTTGTTTTGTTGATTCTACATCACTTACCTTTACAAAATTATCTGAATCAACACATTGATGAATTATAAAGAGAGCTTTATAATCATTCTTCTAAAATTCTTTGTATGCAACCTTTTCTTGATCCATCACATTTTCTGCAAGCGGTGTTACTCTTTCCTTCACAAGATCCCAAACATCTTCATAACAGAAAACCGCCTTCATCTTATTGCACCAATTCTCATAATTATTGTTTTTGAGAATCAGAAGACTCGCTAGAAAATACATGTTTGGATAATCCATTGCCATCGTGATTTTCTTCCCATGAATCGCCCAGCCAGTGCTCTAGATACCAGATGTTGGAATTAACCCAAAACTTTGAGAATTCCTAATCAATCTTGATGAACAAGATTCAATCAACCTGGTCAAAATCCCTTGTTCTTCACTCTTCACTCAAGTGATACAATCACACCTTTATTGCAAGAATGATTTTACGCAGCAATTGTTAATGAAAGAAGAAAGAAAGAAGATTGAATAAGAAAGAAGATTAGAGTTTAACAAAATAAGGGAAGATGATAATGATTTCTGCAGAGTAACTCTCTGCTCTCAAACTAAGAAAAAATATTATTCAACTGTGTAACTGTACTTTCTGTTATGTATTACAATATTATTCTCTATTCTTTTTACTCAAAATAGGGGTTACTCGCTCTATTTATAATTAAGTTAGCTTGTTCCCTAAGGTAAAGCCCAAAATTTATATTTTGGTCTAAGTTGAAATCACGTGTCAAGCAACCTGCTTCGACACTTTGACATCTAACACAACTCGACACACACACACATACACTAGGCTAATTTTGACACATCTTTGTTTCTGTCGAGCTACACTTGCTTCGACACAAGGAATTACAATCTCAACACACCACTTAATTCATTGTGTCTAAGCTATCTATATTCATCATAGACCTTAGCTTCTTGAACACTTTGACTTGCACTCCTTTCGTCATGATATCTGCAATATGATTTTCGGTTCTGTAGTTTTCCAAGTTCATTTTCCCTTCTACTACCTGCTCTTAAAGATATTGGAACCTCATTTCGATGTGCTTGCTTCGTCCATGTGCTACCGGATTTTCGACAGATTGATAGTTGACATGCTATCGATCTTCAAGGTAATTACTCAATGACTCTTCATTGTAATCTCTTTGACCAGGTTCCCCATCCACTTTGCTTGACATGCATAGAGAAAAGCATTAATATATTATGCGTCGCACGACGACAATGCCACTACTTGCTCCTTTCTCAAACTCCAAGCAACTGGTGCACCACCTAGCATAAACACATAACCAGCTGTGGATTTTCTACCCTTAGCATCACTACACCAACTTGAGTCGGTGTATCCCACTAACTTGCATTATTTTCCTTCATCAGCTGCAGGAAATAAAATGTTGTAGTCGAGAGTTCCTTTCAGATACCTTAGTATCCTCTTCATCCCTTAGTCTTCCAGATAATATCCCACCTTGAATTGCCTTTCCATCATAATAGAACAAGAGTTCCATGTTCTCATAGACTTGATCATGAAACCAAGTTTGAGTAAACAACCTCCATAAGATGACAGCCATAACCAAACAAAATAGACACAACTATTTGCAAGATCATTCAGATTTAGCTTTGAAAGACCAGAAAAGTCTCCAAGATGTCAGGGTAAATGTCCTAGACATTTTTCTTTAACTTCCATATGCACAGACTCTGGTAGAAAAATCTTTGCAGTCCTCCTCCAGTAATTTGAACACATACTCCAATAGAAGATATAAGAACACAGCTTCTGCACCCCTATGTACTTAGATCAAAAATAAACTAACCTAAGGCATGTTCATCAAGATGATCATGAGACAATCTTCACTTCCACAATAGAAAGTTTCTAGAAAAGAAACTTCCTAGACTGCATACCAAGTAACTCTTCAAGTCCAAACAGAAGAAGATCCCCAACACCTTCGATCAACACATAATTGTTTAGCCTCCAAAGTATATGCCACAACACTCCTTTTTTCAAAAAGGTTCTTTCCTTGGATCAACAAGATTCAACACACACTCATCTGGAAAGATTTTTCAACATCTGGTTAAACATCAGTTCCTTTTCTAGAGAACAAATTATTGGTTCTGAGTTCTTGCAACCATCAGAAGCTACGCCTCCTGGTGTGACAATTTGACATCATCTTTCTTGAACACCAGCAATAGGATAATCTATTAAATACTTGTTAAGGCCATAAATAGAAATTGATCTTAAATCCCAACTCTGTATTCTTTAGATCTGTATTCCTCCTTACTCTAGCTACAACACCAGAAATAAGTCAACCAGCACAACCTAGGAAAAAATCTTCAAAGCATAAATCTTTCCTAGAAGACCATCTTCATCATATCAGTAACATCCTTGGACAAACAAGACCTCAACTCAACCTTTTTCCTCCTATTTCCCTTCATGTTACCAGATTGAAACTATCTTTCAAGCAACATAGAAAGATCCTTCAGAGGGCTCCAGGTCACAGTGCTCCCTCCTATCTATTACTCCAAGCTAGAGATGGCAGAACACCTAGAGAAAACTACCTATCTTCAACATGCACCAGGTAAGATGTCACAACATCTTATTAGGTATCATGCGTAACAATAACATTATTATCACCAGCATCGGAGATTCTTCACAAGGCATCAGACAACCATCAGTAGTTGTTTGTCTGGAACAACCTATCCCACAACACCAAAGAATGGTCTAATTATGTAACCTCCGTCCTTGGTCAAAGACTAGAAAGTATCTTCCCTAGAACTCATCCAGAAATAGACCATGATGCCTGCTCTGATACCAATTGAAATTCTGGCATAAAGATCACAAATGTCCTATTAGATGTCAAGACATTTATGTCTGCTAAACACCGAACAAGGACATAACAGAAACATTCAAAAACACTTCAGGATAAAAAACAATGTCATGACAGATGTTCCAACATCAGTCAAGACATACACTTCTGAGCAAGAGATCAGACTGAATTAAACATAACAAAATGATAAATAACACAGAGATATGATGACCCAGTTCGGTGCAATTCACCTACATCTGGGGCTACCAAGCCAGGAATGAAATCCACTAATAGTATTAGTTCAAAGCTAAACTCCTCCGTTTACAACTTTTTCACCTAATCACTACCCGTGCAAACTTCTACCTAAGACACTCCTAGATATGAGAAATCACCATCTCAATTCCTAAATCACCTCAGTGATATCTAACAGTTACAACCTTTGGTAACTGCACCAATCTCCTCAATTGAAAGACACTCCTTCCAATACAATATTCAGTCAAGACTCTTGACTAACAATAACACTTGAATTTTCTTAATAGCTTCATCCAAGAACAATACACAACTCATTACCTACAGGTTTCTGAATCAGTAAAACTATGTCTACCACAATGTATCAAACTAATACAAAGGGTGACTTACAACACAAGAAAGTACACGAATCTCAAAACCCTAAATCCTTATTTTCTACTATACAAAAATCTTAATAAGAATTCTTATTCTACCCTAGGTCTTAGTATTCCTTTATAATCTTCAGCTGTCCATGGGCTTCGAAAAATCTGTTTATTTATTCCTTGATCCATGTTCTGATTTCTCCTTAAATCTTGGATCAAATATGCAACAACCTGATATATCAGACCAATATGTCGCGTCCGCAAGCTAGGACATCTTGTCTAACATGACTTCTTTCAGCAGAATTCTTCATGTTGGAACATCTTGTTCAACACCATGTTTTACCAAAATTTAGTCAAATCTTTTAGAGCCTTCAGTTTTGAAAAGGGTTTGAGACATGTATTGTACTAAATAATCTAAGAAGAGGTAAGGAAAGACTCCCTCCGTATTTTCGCATGTAGTTAAGGCTCGTGACGTATTATACGCGTCGTATTTATTAAGTATTTTTGTATTTTAATGCAAGAAAAGATTTGGATGCAAAAAGAAAGAAAATCTAAGGGAAACTCAATCCTAAATGTTATCATGCAAAATTGTCCTAAGGTTGGGATTAAAGGGAAAATCTACCCTAATGTGATCATGCAAGATGGACTTAGAGTTGAGGATGGAGGAAGATTCTACCCTAATTTGTCATGCTTGGATAGGAAACCTAAAGTCTACCTCTAATTCAAATCTATTAGGTGAAACAACCTAATCAATTTCAACTAAAGGCTACCTAAGGGAACATGCAAGAGCAATAACCAAGCAAGCAAGCAATGAGAATCCATAAGAAATAACATGTATCAACAAGTTCAAGCAAGCAAACATTAAAATTCATTTGAACAAACCATGAAACTTAAGTAAATAAACAATGCAAACAAGTTGATCATAAATCCATGTAGGTACTGAAAAGGATGCTAAACAGCTCAGGAAATATCCACAAATATCAACCATATCAATCAATGGAGGATAGAAGGGGAATGGTATCAAAACAGCCCCAAAACAGCAAGAAAAACACAAAAAGCATCAGGTGTAACTGGTTACCTTAATCTGGGTAACCGGTTACCACATGCATGAGACCAGTTCCCAGGGCATGCAACAAGGGTGTAACCGGTTACCTGATTTTGTGTAACCGATTACACTGTGTCAAAACAACAAAAATAAAGTTGAAAAAGCTCTTTTCTATAATCACTTATTTAATCCAAATCATAATGCTAGGGCATGTAATTGGACACGAAAATCACAGCAATTATCAGCAAATAAACACCAATACAACAAAGCATGCAAACCAAAGGATCAATTAACACACAAACCACGAGAGACTACGCTGTGAAAAATGCAAATTAAGCTAAAACAGTGTTAGATCCAAGAACTACCAACCTACAAGACTGAGATTTGCCTTGGTGCTTGTTGTAAACAGAAAATGATGGATGTAGCTAATAAAACCAGAGATCCAAAGAGTTCCTCACAAGAAAATGAAAGAACAACGTAATAAACCGACCAAATCCGTATTTGCTTCAAAATCACTTCAAGAACTAACTTCCAAAACTTAGATCTAATGGTGAATCTTCTATTACTGCAGAATTTGATGTTGAGGAAGTGATTTGATGAAGGTTGAGCCCTAAGATTAACAAACTTCAATGCAAAGCTTGTTAACTTTTATGGTGGAGCTTTGGTAAGGGTATGAAAGATGATGAAAATGGAGAGTGTGAGTGAAAAACTCAGCAAAAGTGAGTGAGAATCAAGAATGTCATGTGTAGAAAATTCAAATATTTGGTGAAAAATGGTTCCCCTTTACAAAAATGAGAGAGGTTTGTTTAAATAGAAACTAGGTATAGAGCAAAATGTGGTCTGGAAATTGGTTTGGAGTGAGGTTTTGATTTAGGTATGGAATTAGTTAGACTAAACTCGGTGAGTTGAATCATAACTCGGTTTGTTATGAGTTGACTCGGTTAGGGCACAAATGCAAATCACAAGATCAATTGGTTTAAAATGAGGATGTATGGTGTAGTTTCTTTGAAATAAAGTAGGGAACAATATGGAAATGATATTTTTTGTGGTGTTGCATGTTCTAGAATATTCCCTAGGTACATGATTGAAGCATGAAAATGGATTGGAGTGAGAGCTAATGCAACACTTGAAATACATTGATTTTGGAAAAAATGTGCAGGTGTAACCGGTTGAGCAGATTTAGGTAACCGGTTACCTGCTTGAAATTTTGAATTCTTGCGCCTTTTGGAGGGGGTGTAACCGGTTACCTGAATCTGGGTAACCGGTTACATCAGTGCAAAAATGTGAAAAATGCCTTGTTGCAACCTGTTTTGAGCATGGTTTCGTATCTGAACCTTAGCCTTTGATATTGACCTTGAATAACGCTTGAAATATGATGGGTACCCTGTCTTAAACCTAGAATATCCTCAGGCTTGCTGGAATCCAGAGTAATCGCAACTAGTCTCTAAGAAAAATAAATACTGGAGATTTCTGATGCTATTGATTTAGCTTTGAACACCAGAATTAACGTTCTTGGCCTAAACATAAGGAATATAGAATTTTGATTCCTTTTATTTTGCTTGCACACTCTGAGTAGAGAAAACTCTGAATCACAAGAAATTGCCTTGATCCCATGTGTAATACCCCAAAATTTGCTCTCCCTTTTGGCATAATAGCATATCATTATCATATATCATATCATATCCATCTCATTAGCATTGCATTGCATATTTAACATAGAAAAATGAAGCATAACATCCTTCTCACCATCAAGGCATGTGATCAAGGGAAAGGTGGACAATCAAGGAATTATTCAAAGCACAAAAGGTCAAACAAGTTCACTCAAGGCAAGTCAAGAGGTCTTTCATGTCTCATATTATCTCAATTGATCATCCACAACCTCAAGAAGGTGAGACTCAATAGGAGATTGAAGCACTACATCGTTCACTATGCTAGAGACTCAAAAAATGAAGGAAAATCCTCAAAAGAGATGGATCATTGGTTCAAAATCACCCTCAAGTGGCATATCTCATCATCCTTTAAGAGGATACACAACATACTCTGAGGAATTTGAAATTGAAGACTGCACATTTTTCTCCTAGGAGGAGGGTACCAAAATTAGGGTTTCCAATTAAATCAGGGTATATATGATTTTTTGGACAAAACTTGATGTCATGGTATTCTACATGTTCTTAAGTGTATGTGTGTGGAAAATTGCCTCTCAATTGGTTTTAGAAGTGGTTCAATTGGAAGAAAGATAAAAAAAATCAGGGAAATTGGGGCTAAGTCAAGTAATCAGAGAAAAAAGTCAACTCTTGACTTTTTGAGCCCAAAATTATGAAATTCATGTTATATGTGACTAATGTACAAAATTTGATCAAGAAACTCCAAAGGGATCATGGAAAAATCAAGATTTGAAAAGTTGCCATTTTTGGAAGAATTAGGGTTTCCAAAAATAGTAGTTTTTGGCCATTTTGCATCAGAGTTTGAACCAAGGTCATTCAAAATTGAAGCATCAAATGAAAATTCCACTTGGCCACAATAAAAGATCTTGTTTTAAGCTTCAAATCCATGTGTAGAACATCTCCATTGGATAAAAATTGAGTGAGATATGATTGATCAAAGTTAGAGCAAAGTAGGTTCAAAACCAGGTCATGACCAAGAACTTTCAGGTCACGCGCGTGTCATTTTCACAAACACATGGTGGGCCAAATGTATTGATCAATTACTCATGGTTAGAGGCCTCAAATGAAAATCTTTCAACATGAAAGTTGTTCCTCTATGTGAGATCTTCAAAATTGGTGTTCATGATTTTTTCATTTGATCAAAGGTCAAGAAGTTATGTTGAGTCCAATGTGCTATGATCATGCTGAGATTCCATGCCATGTTTGCCTTACCAACCAACCTTATGGCCACGCCCTTATACAATTCCCAAACCTTTGTGTTATGAGTCATTTTCCAACCTTTTCCAAGCATCATTTCCATCCAATTTTCATACCAAACATGTCCTATTACATCTCCTCTTTCCAATGTTTCCAAAAGCTCATCAAACCATTCACAATGCATAGAGAATTCCATCTTCAAACACCAACTGATTTCTTCATGTTTCACATCAGAATTTGCAGGTTGGTTCACAAACACAACAAACACTTCATCACCTCAGTTTTCCTCTTTTAACCAAGCACATATCATCTACACTATGCACAATAGCACGTGCCTTGCACGGAAATAGAAAGAGTAAACTTGCTGAGCAAGTTTCTGATACAACAGCCTTGCCATTTGTTTCTCTTTACCTCCACCATAGCTTACCATGAGTTGCCATCACCATACCATTGCTCTCCCTAACTAACTTGACTCAGTTAGTTAGGGATGACTCACTTAACTCAACTTTGACTCAGTTGACTCACTCAGTTTAACCATGGTTAGCTCACACTATAAATAAAAACTTCATTTTCACACATTCACTTCAGAAACACTCTCTTATTCTCTCTCAATCTCACCATTGTCACTGATTTTCGAGCATCACTTTGTTCACTTTCTCAATTTCACTTCAGAACCTCTCTGATTCTCTCTCAATTTCACCACATTGTAACTTGTTTTGAAGCTTGGATTTCATTCCTCTCCATTGAATCATCATCAACCACTTCAGTTAAGCCTTTATTTGGCCAAGTGAAGCTCAAGGAAGAAGGATTTTCCTCTGGTATTCTTGTATATTCAAAGCCTCATCAATTTCAGGTTTGAGTTCTTGAACTTTGATTGCATGATTTCTGTTCATTTTCACTTGTTTCTTGTTGATGTGAGCTCACTAGGAGCATTCCTTACTCCGGCTAGTTGATAGGCCTTGTAAAGGCTTAGATCCAAAAGTTAGGGCACATATTCATCCCCTCTGTTCTTGCTATGTGTGTATGTTTTGTTGTTTTTATGAGTGTATTCTTAATCTACGTGAGCTGCTCTTCATTTTGGTATAATTTTTGTGAAATTCTAGAAAATTGTGGAGTTGCAGACGGTGGTGGTTTGACCGGAGAAGGTGACCGGAGGTCATCTCCGGCCGGTGATCTTAAGTGCTAGGGTTTATGCATGTTTTAATCATAGCCGTTGATGTGTTCCAATCATGTGGTGAGGAGCGTGCCAGCACATTAAAATGCACATGCACCTCACGTGTGTTATTTCTGAATCCACTTAAACTTTGTGTGGTGCAGTGCATGGTAGTGTGTGTGGTCCTTCATGTGCGTGCATTGATTCTAGTTACTTTGACTTTGGTGTTGACTTGACCTGATCTAATGGTGGGGATTGTTTGACCTATGTTTGACTGAGAGTGCATGTTAATTAGTATGGATTGCGCATGTGTGGACCTTGGACTGATTTCTATTCACACCCCATGTTTTTCAAGCCCAAACCAATTTGAACTGTTATCTTGCTATGCATGCACCCCCTCCTTTATTTCCATTTCTCTTTATTTTCTTCATTTTGTACACGTTTGCTTTTTAATTTTTAAAAATACCAAAAAACATTATAAAATTCTATAAAAATTCATGAACATATTTAAGACATTTAGGAAATTTTGAACATTTTTATTTCATGATTTTATGACAGTTTTGCCACTGTTGCACAGTTTTCTTTGAATTTCCATTTGTGTACTTTCTAAATGTGGTATGTGAATTTGTATAATTTTGTTCTTGCTCATTATAAATGGTTTTGACTTGGTTCTTTTTGCATTGATTCATTAACACTTTGAAGCATGTTATATGATTTTTGTTTGATTTTTTAGATCATTTTATGACTTGTTTTGATGCTCATTTTTGTATTATTTTGCATGATATTTCAATTTGACCTAATTGCTTTGTTTGACATCATTTTGCCTTGAATTTTCACATGATATTTTGATGTATGATTCACTTATAATTTAGGAATTCCAATACCATGCTTGCATAATTTTCATAAGTCCATTTGATTTTTGTTTGATGCATTACATTTGAAGCATAATAACTTGTCATATCATTCTAATTTTTGTGCATGTTTGCATGATTTCTTTTGTACATATTTGTATGATCATTTGCATATTTTGTGAGCTATTCATGTGACATTATAGGTCATTGGTACACATTATAGGTCATCTTTGCAGTTTCATTTCCATTTGAACTTGGTGCATCATTAACATGTATTGGCTTGCATCTTTTCTTTTGAACTTCCATTTCAATTCTTCTTCTTATATCACTTCTAGAATGTCTTGATGTTTGATTCATGGATATTTTGAGATGTGTATAAACCATTTTCCATTTAGTTTCAATTCTGATCCTTGGATTATATGTTCATTTATGCATGTTTCTTCCATTTCTTTCCATCTTTCATCTTCCTTGCTTATGGAAACATGTTGAATAATGATTGTTGCTTATTTCATTTGAACTTGGATGATGATAATCACTTGTTGTCCATATGATGCACATTCTGGTTGTGATATTAAGATTGGATTCTTCATCTCATTCTTTTGAATTTTATTGTGTATTAAGCACTTTTTACTTCTTATACATGTTTCCTTGTTCACTAACCATGTAGGGGCTTTGGTAAGTTGAAATTGAGTGTGGATAAGGAATCCACATTCAAATCTCTTTCCTTTCTTTTTCCTTTCATTTCTTTTACATTTAAATCTTGTATTTTGTTAAGCACTTATGTGCTTTCTTTGATTAACTCATTATGTTCCCTTTTGAGTTACAATTCATCTTCTACTTTAGAAGTGAATTGTTTAGCTCATTCCTTCTTTAGACATTAGGCTTTGAAACCTCACGAACCTTTAGGATCACTCCCTTAAATAATCAATTAGGATTGAGTCTTAGTTCATATAGATTTTTACCTTTCTCCTCTCTTGAGTCTCTCTTCTCATCTCAAAGAAAATTCAAAATATGTAATAAAGGTAGGCATTTATTGCATTTAGGCCTTTCATATAAAGAAAAGATTATAAGGGGTCTTCTCTTATAATCTTAGAATGTGTAACATATGCCCCATCTTGGGTCAATGTGTTAAACATTTGATCTTGTATGAGGGACTTAAATGCAATACTTGTTGAAGGTACAAATAAAAAACACTTCTTCATTTCTTAATCAACAAAAACACTTAATAAATACAAGGATGCTAATGTGTTTGAACCTTAATAATTGGAACTAAGTGTGAGGGTCTTCTTCACCCTTAGTGTACTTTCTTACTCATTCCATCTTGGAATGTGAGGATGTACATTCCAATGATTAAGATTTAGATACACTATCATATGCAAACAAATGAAAAAAACTCTTAAAAGACAAAAACAAACAATAACGTCTTTCCTTCGGGAATTCTCTTCTCATCTCGTTCACTCCTTCCTTAAGGATGCGTCATTTCCATTCTACCGCAAACAGGTAACGCCTAAGTCTCCCTACAGTGAGCTGCAACACCTAAAATGCTAGGACGCGAATGTTGACGTATTCCACTAAAAAACACAAACAATTTTCCCTAGTGAGGGGAACTACGTCGCTCTGATTCTCATGCTCCCGATGAGATACGTAGGCAGTGGGGTAGGGCCCATTCGAGCACTTCTTTTATTTTCCCTACATTTGTTTCTCGTTCCTTTTCCAGTTCTTTCTCCTTTCTTTATTTTAGTTCCTTTTCCAGTATCCTTTTCTATCACCCTTTGATTGAAGCAGCAAGCGTGGATCCCATCGGGTACGATGGACGCGAGGGGGTGCTAATACCTTCCTCTCGCGTAACCGACTCCCTTACCCTTTCTCTTGGTCGCAAGACCATGTTATTTCCTTCCTTCAGGTTTATGCAGTGTTTCCTTTCCCTCTCATGGGATAAATACACATTGCTGGCGACTCTGTTTCGTGCCACTTTCGCGTTTGTACTTGGATGAAAATCCCGGGAGCGACACCATGCCTTGGGAAACCAATGAAGTGCATAATTATGAATGTTATGTCCTATTGGAGATGCATAAGAGTGAAACACAAGCCAGTCAGGGTTAGAAATAGGAGAGCGAATTTTGGGGTGCAGCACTTGGTATATTGGTATCATCATCGCATGTATCAACAATAGCCATTTGAATAAAATAGAAGTACAAAGAAATAAAAAGCAAATATACCTGATATTGATGAGTGAACAAAAATTCTGAATCTTTCTTCAAAAAAAGACTATGATGAGCAGGAAGATGAATAGGTAACATCAGTTAGGAGAAATCCTTTTAAAGACCCATGGAGTTCGAAGCGAAATCTGGTGAAGATACACTAGGATACATCACGAAAAAAATGAGTACAATGGGACGTGAAAACTGGAAGAAAATTACTGATTTAGGGTTTTGGCGAGAAATGTATTTTCGAGCTTTTTTTGTCCAAACATTATAGTCCTCAGACTTCATGCTCGGGGGGCATATGTACACCCCAGAATATTCAGCTGACCAGCCGAGGCATAAGCTCGGAAAAGCCGATTATACGCTCTAAAGAAGTCTCTGAGGCCATGTTGGAAGTCGAGCATGATAAGATTAACAAGTCAGAAAGTCATACTCCTAACTATAAGTCAGATTCCGGTTAGGCATAACCTAATAAAACAATGTAGAGCTGACCTCATATGAACCGATAATTATCTCACCCATATAAATTGGGACCAAGGACAAGGCTTGAATACCATGCGAAGGGTCACAAGAAACGGTTATGGGGTAATGCATTATGACTGAAGAGTTACATTTATTGAAGATATAGGCGTTACATAGCAATTATAAGAGACGATGGACATTACTTGATGGATATTTATGAGGAATATGAAAAGAAATAAGAAGAAGGAGACCTATAAATAAAAGAGGATTTGGAAGGAAAAGGACAAACAATAATCTGCAATAGACATACATCACAGACACCATAACCAGTCATCTAAGACTCTCCTGAGTTAGAACGGGGAAATCAACCTTTTAGTGTTTTTAGCAAGAATAATATTCTCCCAACTCTAAAATATATCTTATTTTTTAATTAAATTAACAATAATACTAGCTAATCTCTATCCCTTATCAATCACTCTATTTAATTAAATAAAACACTCAATAAATATTATATATTCAATTAAAAGGAATAATAAAAAATTGGGGTGTTGCAACTCTCCCACACTTGAAGAATTTTCGCCCTCGAAAATTACCTAAAGGTAACAACTCACCATACTACTCTTTCCTTCGGTTCTCTAACCTCTTTGTCACAATAACCTCAACGAATCCTCCCCCACTTGTTTCAATCTCACTCCTACTGGCTAACGGTTAAAGAACTGAGTGTTGATAGTGTTTCACATATATGTCATACACAAGGGTATAAACAAGTTAATAAAACATAGGCCGAATGAACCGACCTACTCTGATACCAACTATGTAACATCCTAAACCCCAAAACTCTTATTTAAATAATGTCATTTAAAAGAAATACTCTTGACTCAGCAAAGGGTGTCACATCTCTCTCATAAAACCATCCTTCTCAAAATTTTAGAATAAAGCAGCGGAATTCAAAAACATGTTTCAACTTAATTGCCTAATAATCAAAACAAATTCATTTAAATAAAAAGAAATAGTTCAAAATCTCAGAACACAAAATAGAAAGGTAAAATGAACCCCTAGTACATACCTTTTTGATGGGTAGATCCATGGCTCCATGCTCGTGATGATAAACCCTTAAACCCATGTTTGTAAATATATGTGTTTGTGCATTCATGCATTCATAAAAAAATTTCAAAATTTTTTCAAAATTTTTCAAAAGGACTAAAAAACAGGTTGTTGCAAATATTAGAAAATGTGCTATGGATTTTGGTAGAAGTAATACTCAGATGTACACCTTCAGAAGTCCAAGACTTGAAGACTTGAGAAGATTAGGAAGGTTGATTACTAATCCTGAAGCTTTCAGAGCTAAGTATGGAGGGCTTTTGTCTCTTTTAAAAGCCAACATGGTGGAAGGAGTCTTATCTACATTAGATCAGTTCTATGAACCAGTGTACCACTACTTCACATTTCCAGATTATCAGCTCACACCAACATTGGAAGAGTACTCTCAGTTGATTGATTTACCCATATCTAACCAAAACCCTTTCTCTGGCTTGGAAGTGATTCCCAAAGATCAGACCATTGCAAGAGCTACCTCCTTGGAAGTGTCAGATATCAAAGCCCACATGACCACCAAGGGAGGAATTCAAGGTGTACCAGCTAAGTTTCTGATGGAAAGAGCCCTATACTTTGCCAGTATAGGAAACATGGTTGCTTTCGGGGATATCTGTGTTCTACCTATCTATGGGATATTCTTCTTTCCCAAAATTAACAACTTCGTCGACATCAACGCTATCAAGGTATTCTTAATTGGGAATCCAGTCCCAACTTTGCTGGAAGATGCTTACCACTCAGTGCATCTAAGGAACTTATACATCAGAGGGATGATTACATGATGTGCACCATTACTCTACAAATGGTTTATTTCTCACTTGCCCAAATATGTTGCTTTTTGGGATCTCAAAAGTGGTATGCGATGGTCGCAAAAGATTATGTCTCTCACTCACTCCGACATATATTGGTACAATCGGGTCTATGACGGAACAAAGATCATTGACAGTTGTAGAAGTTTCCCTAATATGCCCCTCGTTGGTACTAAAGGAGGGATCAACTACCACCCAGTTTTAACCCATCGTCAGCTTGGTTACCCTGTGAAGGACATACCATATAACATTCATTTGGAAGGTCTTTTCTTCAAGGAAGGAGAAAATGACATAGCACTTCAAGAGGAAATTATGCATGCCTGACATCATATTCATCGGAAAAAAAGAGAATATCTAGGAAAACCAAACTGCATCTCTGCAGAGCCTTATCTCCAATGGGTACAAGCTAGAGCCATCAAATTGAAGATGCATTACCCTCGTCAGGAAGTATTTCCCCTAAAGGAATTTATCCTCTACTTCATGAATGATACAGAGAAACTTCTGGTCGCTTTTAACAAAAATCAACGTGAAAAGAACTCTTGGAGGAACAAATATCAAATTTCCATCTTGGAGAACACAAAGATCCAAGAAATACTAAAAGAAAAAGATGCTCTAATTGAGATACTGGAGCAGTATGCTGTAGAAAGCCAAGAAGAACGGAAAAGTTTACTCTCCCCTTTCACTTGGCAGAAGATCGTCGATCGGACGATAGTTGAGGAGGCCTGGTTCTAGAAGCAGAAGAAAAATCAACAACAAGGGTTTTGAGCCTCATCAAAGGGGGTTCCTTAATAGCTATAGGCTTAGTTTCCTTTTCTCAGCATTGTAAATATTATACTTTTGTAATCCTTTCAGTTTGTTA
Source organism: Lathyrus tuberosus (assembly GCA_022829125.1). Lineage (NCBI taxonomy): Eukaryota > Viridiplantae > Streptophyta > Magnoliopsida > Fabales > Fabaceae > Lathyrus > Lathyrus tuberosus. The sequence goes on along the minus strand of JALAZF010000468.1, from coordinate 2,572,813 downwards.
AATAAAAGTATTTGATGTTTGCGTTGTCCACTGAATGATATTTGCAACATAATTATTGAAAGTTCTTTTAAAAAGAAAAAAGGGCATTTTGCATCCTTTGCACATCATGCATCATTCTAGCATTTCACGTCTTTCATAAAAAAGCTTACACATAATTTTTGCACTTTAGAGTCAAACTGTCTCATTCATACAACAATCGAGCCAATCTTCTGAAGAAAATGGACGATCTTGAGGAGGAAAACAGAGAGCTAAGAGAGGAGGTCACTACTCTGAAAGAAAGTATGGAAAGACTCAACGTCATGATAGCGACAATGGCTGTAACTCAAGATCAACTGTCTCAAAGGACTGTGATCTCAGAAATTATGTCTGCACCAACATTTGAGGTACCCGTCAGTCTTCCTCAGTATAACATGCCTAAAGGTTTTCCCTAGGGCATGCCTTTCAATTTTGTGCCTGAAGGATATATACCTCTGGTCACTGAAGACCCAGGAGCTACAGCTGGAATCTCCAGACTTGAAGGTTACAAACATCGGGTAAATGAAGATGCAAAAGCCACGACAGAGATGCCTACACCGGAAGGTTACAGACTTCAGGTCACCGAAGCACCAAGAACCACAACAATAATGTTTGTACCATAACCAGTGATACATACTACTCAAGAAGAACAAATCTCTCATGCCACTCTAAGCAAGGATATGGGAGTACATGAAAGGATAGATGAATTTCAAGAGCAGTTCTTGGAAATGCAGAAAGAACTTCATGCCATTCGCGGATAGGACTTTTTTGGGAAAGATGCTGCCGATCTCTGCTTAGTCCCAAATGTTAAAATACCACACAATTTCAAGCTGCCTGACTTTGAAAAGTACAAAGGCACCTCCTGCACTCAAAGTCACTTGGTGATGTATGCTCGAAAGATGTCTACCCAGACGGAAAATAAACAGTTACTAATCCATTAATTTCAAGACAGTTTAACTGGTGCCGCACTCAAATGGTACATGGGGTTAAACCGTACCAAGATCAGTACCTTCAGAGACCTTAGACCAGATTTTGTTCAGCAATACAAGTACAATTTGGATATGGCACCTGATAAGGATCAACTCAGGGCTATGTCTCAAAGGGATAAAGAAAGCTTCAAAGAGTACGCTCAAAGATGGCGTGAAATTGCCGCCCAGATTTGTCCTCCTCTTGAGGAGAAATAAATGACAAAAATCATCCTGAAAAATTTAAGTTCATTCTATTATGACCGAATGGACGCAAGTGCACCTAGTGACTTCACCGAGAGGGTGAACATGGGAGTACACCTTGAGGAAGCAGTCCGAGAAGGGTGATTGGTCAAAGATACAGAACCATCCAGTAGTAGCAAGAGGTATGGAAGCGCTTTCCAAAAAAAGAAAGAGCAAGATATCAGCACTATCTCGCAGGGTAAACAAAGACGAAGATACCAAACTCGCCAGGCAGTAACGGTATCGCCTGTTATCAACTCAGCGCCAGTTCAGGCACATCAACCACAAATTTCTCAAAATCAGCAAATTCAACAACCACAGTATCAACATAGACAACAACAACCTCTTCAGCAGGCTCGCCAGCAATACAACAACAACCCTCGCATCTCAAGGTCACTAGGTTTTGATCCTATACCAATGCCATATGTAGAGCTATTCCCAGTTTTTCTAGCAAAAGGACACATTCAAACCAGGACTCCTCCTGCCATTCCTGAGAATCCTCTTTATTGGTTCAAAGCTAACCAATTATATGTTATCATCAAGGAGCACCGGGGCATAACATCAAGAACTGTTTCAGTTTTAAATCCGATGTACAAAGACTTGTCAAGAATGGAGTTTTTTCTTTCAAAGACACTAATCCAAATGTTCAAAGAAATCTGCTACCCCAGCATGAGAAAGCTTCTGTAAACTTAATTGACGAAGGTACTCGCAACGGTTACCAAATTCATAATGTAAGCTTACTAGAAATAAATCTGGTTAAGATACATTGCAGACAAAGTGGATACGGCCATGTGCCACCTCACCACTATCATCAATGCAACATTTGTTCCAAAAATAACCAAGGGTGCATCATTGTACAGACATCCCTTCAAGAGCAGATGGGTCTGGGATGGATCCAGGAACACAGAATCCGTGGAGTATACATGGTTTAAGGATGCCCAGACATTTTTCAAAATTTTGACATTTGCTTAATGAATGTAAATTTGGTGGAAATGCACTCCAGACAAAGTCAATACCATCATCTACCATTGCACGATTACAATGTTTGCCCAATTTGTTCAAAGGATAATCAGGGGTGTTCTTTTGTGCAAGAAGCTCTCTAACGTCAAATGGATCTAGGGTGGATTCAGGATTATCATGGAAGGAACAACTATAAAATAAACATGATTGATGAATGTCCATGATGGGTTCAAATTTTCGACATCCGCATGATAAACATCAATTTGGTAGAATTGCACGCCAAACAAGTCAAACTTGGCTTTTCAACATCACACAACTATTAATATTGCAAAGTTTGCTCTGAAGATAATCAAGGTTGTCTAGTCATACAAAGAGCTCTGCAACATCTGTTGGACCATTGGTGGCTTCCAGTATATCGTAACATGAATACAGATGAAATCAACATAACTGACTGGGGCCCAAGTAGACATAAAAGTTATGATATCCGCTTAATGGAAGCAGACTTGGTAAAGATTCATTGCATACAGAGTGGACAGGGTCGTTTACCACCTCACAATTATGAACGTTGTGGGATATGTTCAGAGAATGACCAAGGATGTTACTTCATGTGAGCAGCTCTCCAGAATCAGATAGACCGAGGAGAGATCATACCACGCAGAATGGAGAATTATCAGGCAATCAATGTGGTGCAAGGTTACCCACAACAATACGCAATTTGTGACAAAGAATCTCCAGTCAAAAAATTGCATAAATCTGACTGTGTTAGTCCAAATCAACACGATCACTTAACTTGCAAAAAGCGCCGCAAAAGCCAACACGGTTGCCTTTTCATCCAGGACGAAAATAAAAAATTGTTAAATCAAAAGGTCGTCACAACATTCCAGAAAAGAGAACCCATTGATTTTGGAATTGAAGAAGATGTTTACACTATAATTCCTCTACTCAGTGAACCAAAGCACATTGAAATCCCTTTTGATGGTAGAAAGATTCCTGATATCCCAAAGCTGGAACCAATAGAGGTCACATATGATAGTAGTAAGACCAATGTGACTCCTTTGGTCATTTACTTGCCAAGTCCAATACCATATGAATAAGAGAAAGCCATTCCTTATAAGTACAATGCCACCATGATTAAGGATGGGAAGGAAGTTCCACTGCCATCCATTTTCAACATCACTGACATAAGCCGGGTCACCCGAAGTTATTGGGTATTCAACAAAGGAGTTGAAGAACTTGTCGGGGAGAAGGAAACCCAAATCTAAGTTCCCAATAAGCAGATAGGACAATCAAGCGGCACAGAGCTCGTAAAGAACAATGATGGGATTTTAAAACTAATTCAAAAGAGTGAATACAACATTGTGGATCAGTTGTTACATACTCCTTCCCAGATATATGTATTATCTCTTCTAGTGAGTTCAGAAGCTCACATGGAAGCTCTACAGAAGGTTCTGGAACAAGCTTTCATGGAACAAGATGTAACAGCAAATCAGTTCGACAACATCGTTGTTAACATCAATGCCTGTAACAACTTAGGTTTCAGTGATGAAGAGCTCCTAGAGGAGAGTAAAAATCATAACATGGCACTCAATATCACAATCAACTGCATGGACGATGCGAGAGCTAGCGTACTAGTATACACTGGTTCATCCCTGAATGTCATGCAAAAATCAACTCTTGTACGATTATCCTGTCAGGGCATCCCCATGAGAGGCAGCGAGATCATAGTCAAAGCTTTTCATGCATCCATAAAGACAGTTACTGGCGAAGTTGACCTTCCCATAACCATTGATCCTCACACTTTTCAAATCACCTTTCAAGTAATGGATATCTGAGCAACATACAACTGTTTGTTAGGGCGCCCTTGGATCCATGAAGCAGGAGTGGTCACCTCGACACTTCACCAAAAGCCGAAGTTTGTGAAGAATAACAAATTGGTTACAGTATGTGGCGAACGAGCTTTGATTGTAAGAAATCTATCATAATTTTCCTACATGGAACCAGAAGAGATCATCAGAACTCAATTCTAGGCACTTTCTGTGAATAAAGAGGACAGCCAAGAAAAAGGCCTTGGTTTCTCTCAAGCATTCACCAAAGCTGCGAAGAAAGACGAACCCATTCGTCCTATTCAAGACTTATTCTGCGGTGGAGGTCTCCTCCACCCCATTTCTCAAGAAGTGGACACCATCGAAGGAGATGACTTTAAGGACGCTTCTTCCAATCCAGATGAAGAATGGAAATCTTACTTCAATGATGATGGTTATATATCACAAGAAGAGACATACATACCCTTTTCCAATCCACAGCAGGACTTCAAATATATACCAAAGTCAGACAACATGATGGCCTATGGAGATCACAAAGCTGAAGGATATCGTGCTCCTTTTGATTCATTTAAAAATGATGATGTGGTGAACAATAACTTTGACTACAACTCGTATAATCCCATGGATGATCTGCCAATCTGGGAGCCTAACAGGGAAGATCCAGGGTATCAAAGCCAGCCAAAAAATGTTTATCTGATGAACAGCCCTGAAAAAGATTCATATGTTCCTTCGAAATAATTGAGGCCTTATCTAAAAAATCCTGAACATATCAATCATCGTCTTGATGAGGTCGCAAGAATTGCTGGACCAGAGTTTATCAACTTTGCACTACCAGTGGTCAACGCCATTGAAGAAGATGATTCCTCAGTTTCATCAGAGAACTGGGATACCTTGGGACAGCTAAGTGGCGAGTTTGATTTCTTAGTAAAGTATATTGCCCCTGAAAGCTCTCGCATCTTGTATGAAGACATCCAACCAACTGGATGTGGAGATTCTCGTATACATGAGAATACGTACGAGAAAACAACAGAAGACGTCTCTTCTAATAACTCTGCATGGGAAGAAGACTCTACTGACCCTACTCTACCGGAGGTTAGCACCATTATAGAAGACAATCCTAGGAGGGACGTACCAGACTTTGTGATACATAGAGGAGTTCGCCACAATTGGGTATCTGTTGATGTCCCGAATGTTGTTCACATTTCAAAGTAAATGCTCATCTTTATTTTGACTTCTCACTTTGCCCAGGTGAAGGTGATGTTTTATAGGGCCTCCCCTTGTCTATAAATTTCCCCTCTTCGCTTTGCCCAAAGCGGAAGAATTTTGTTTTATAGGGTATGTGTTTCAAGAATTGACAAATCATAAATAAAGATGTCATTCTGAATTCCCCCATTTTTTTGTTGGTTTTGCTTTTTGCTTTTTCAGAAAAAGGTAATCCTAAAACAAACAAGAATTAATAACAAACGTTTAAAAAAAAATATTGAACACACTCTTGCATTTTATGTTTTTTAAAAAGAAAAATCATGTTGTGCAGATTAATCATAAAAAACCCCATTGAAAGATATGACTCAATGCCTTCTCCCAACTTTGAGTTCCTGGTATTCGAAGTTGAAGAAGAAGACGACGAAGAAATTCCAGAAGAGATCTCCCGACTACTCAGACAGGAGGAAAAATTCATTCAACCACACAAAGAGTCGTTGGAAACAGTCAATTTGGGCCCAGAAGAAGAAAAGAAGGGAGTTAATATTGGAGCACTGCTTAGTACAACTGTCAGAGAAAGTATGATAAAGCTTCTCTAAGAATTTCAAGATGTGTTTACTTGGTCCTACCAAGATATGCCAGGGTTGGATACCGGCATTGTGGAGCATCATTGACGTTAAAGCCAGAATGTCCGCCAATCAAACAAAAGTTGAGAAGAACTCACCCAAAGACGGATAAGTCAGGATGTGTGTAGACTACAGGGATCTAAACAAATCCAGTCCAATGGATGACTTTCCATAACCACATATTAACATGTTGGCCGACAACACTGCAAAGTTCAAAGTCTTTTCCTTCATAGATGTATTCTCAGGCTATAACCAAATCAAAATGGCACCAGAGGATATGGAGAAAACTTCTTTCATTACACCCTAGGAAACCTTTTGTTACAAAGTGATGCCATTCGATCTAAAGAATGCAGGCACAAACTATCAAAGAGCTATGACAACTCTGTTTCATGACATGATACACAAAGAAATTGAGGTATATGTCGATGACATGATTGCTAAATCCAAAACTGAAGAAGAACACATAGAACATTTATCAAAGTTATTCCAGCGTCTGAGGAAATTCAAACTACACTTGAATCCTAACAAATGCACGTTTGGTGTTCGTTCAGGAAAACTCGTAGGTTTTATTGTTAGCCAGAAAGGAATTGAAGTTGATCCTGACAAAGTCAAGGCCATTCAAGAAATGCCTTCACCCAGAAGTGAGAAACAAGTAAGGGGATTCTTGGGACGTTTGAATTTCATTTCAAGGTTCATATTCCTTATGACTGCGACATGCACACCAATTTTAAAACTCCTCCAAAAGGATCAAGGTTGTGTATGGACAGAAGATTGCCAAAAAGCTTTCGAAAGTATTAAGGAATATTTGCTAAAGCCGCCTATTCTATCTCCTCCAGTGGAAGGAAGACCCTTGATTATATACTTAATAGTCTTAGAAAATTCCATGGGCTGTATACTTAGCCAGCAAGAGGAAACAAGAAGAAAAGAGTATGCCATTTACTACTTGAGTAAGAAATTCACAGATTGTGAGACTCGGTACTCTATGCTCGAGAAAACCTGTTGCGCCTTAGCTTGGGTTGCTAAACATCTTCGCCAGTATATGATTTGTCATACTACTTGGTTAATCTCCAAAATGGATCCTATCAAGTATGCCGAATACGACATTGAATACCATGCTTAGAAAGTTGTCAAAGGAAGTATTCTAGCTAATCTTTTGGCCCACCAACCAATTAATGATCATGAACCGCTCAGACTTGGCTTCCTTAATGAAGATGTGATGTATCTAAAAATGAAAGATTGTAACGAACCGTTACCAGATGAAGGACCATAACCAAGATCCTGTTGGGGATTGATATTCGATGGGGCTGTTAACACTTATGGAAATGGAATTGAGGCAATCATTATTACACCCCATGGTACCCACATTCCTTTCTCAGCCAGGTTGACTTTCAAATGTACAAACAATGAGGCCGAGTATGAAGCTTGCATCATGGGCCTCGAAGAAGCCATTGACTTAAGGATAAAAAATCTGGATGTGTATGGAGACTCTATTTTGGTTATAAATTAGATCAAAGGAGGCTGGGACACACGGCAACTGCGTTTAATTCCTTACAAAGACTACACAAGAAGGTTGTTACCCTTCTTCAACAAAATTGAATTTCATCACATTCCTCGTGGAGAAAACAACATGGCTGATGCACTTGCTACCCTATCCTCCATGATTAGTGTGAACCAATGGAACGGCGTGCCCAAGATTAATGTGGCACGCCTTGATAGGCCCGTTTACATATTCGCAATGGAGGTAGTTATTGATGACAAACCATGGTACCATGATATCAAGTGCTTCCTTCAAAGACAAGAATACCCAGTTGGGGCATCAAGAAAAGATAGAAAGACTCTTAGAAGATTGGCTGACAAATTCTTCCTAAAAAATGATGTGTTATACAAAAGAAACTTTGACATGGTTTTGCTCAGATGCGTGGATAGACACGAAGCAAACGTGCTGATGAAGGAAATTCATGAAGGCTCCTTTGGCATTCATGCCAATGGAAATGCAATGTCAAGAAAGATATTAAGAGCAGGATATTATTGCCTGATAATGGAATCCGATGGTTACAAATACATGAGGAAGTGTCACTAATGTCAAATTTATGCCGACAAGATTCATGTGCCTCTGACTCTTCTCAAAGTTCTATCCTTAAACTGGCCCATTTCTATGGGGGATTGATATGATCGACATGATTGAGCCTAAGGCTTCAAATGGACATCACTTCATCTTGGTCGCTATTGATTATTTCACCAAGTGGGTCGAAGCAGCATCGTACGCCAATGTAACCAGAGAAGTGGTTGTCCAGTTTATCAAGAACAATCTCATCTGCTGTTACGGTGTCCTAAGCTAGATCCTTACTGATAATAATGATCGAACTTAAACAACAAAATGATGAAGGAATTATGTGTTGAGTTCAAAATTGAACACCATAACTCGTCTCCCTACCGACCTAATATGAATGGAGCAATGGAAGCATCTAACAAAAATATCAAGAAGATCATTCAAAAGATGGTCCTGACTTACAAGGACTGGCACGAGATGCCCCCGTTTGCCCTTCATGGATATCACACATCCGTCCGCACTTCAACAGGGGCAACCCCTTTCTCTTTGGTATATGGCATGGAAGATGTGCTCCACATAGAAGTTGAAATCCCGTCAATAAGAGTTTTTATAGAAGCCAAGTTTGAAATTCTGGTTAAGCAGATCATAAGATGTCGGACAGGATGTCGTGACACTTGATCTCTGTTTCTCACACAAGGATAATGAAGAACTGAATGTAATCAACAGAAAGAAAACAACACACTAGAATTGTTAACCCAGTTCGGTGATCAACAAAACCTACGTCTGGGGGCTACCAAGCCAAGAATGAAATCCACTAAGTAGGATTGGTTCTAAGCTAAACTCCAATGTTTTCAACTTGACACCTAGAAAACTACCCGTACTAGATTTCTACCTAAGACTCTCCTAGGTATGAGACCCTTCTCAATTCCCTTTCAATCACAGTAGTGACAAAAAAATTACAACTCAATAAACTGTCCAATTCAGGTAGTCACACAATACAAGAGAGGCTCATAAAAGTACAAACCCTAGTACTTAATAACAACTGTATATCTTCAGTGACTATTCTAGTTTAAATCCATTCTATTTATATTACTAAACATAACTGGATTTGGGCTTCAGAATCGCAGCAAGTAACCTCCACAGAATCTGCGACCTATTCTTCTCTAGAAAAGTTTCTACAATCCTAAGTTTCAAAAAACTTCTCCATACTCGAAAACAACATATTCCCTTTTAGAATCAGAATCTCTGATTCCTCAATCTCAGATGCCACCTAGGACCAAATCATATTCCAATCACACAGTTATTCCAAACTGTAACAGACAAAGATGTCAAATCAACATGATAGGACATCTTGTCTAACACCTTAACCTACAGATAGTTCATCATGTCAGGACATCTTGACCATTATCTTTTTGCTAAGTTAGTTTTACCAAAATTGATGCCAACCTCAAAGGCTTGGACTCATCAATCTCCCCCTTTGGCAGATTTTGACTAAAACTAACTTCAATTAACCTGCAGGAAAAAAAACAGAACATGGAGACCATCATCAGAACAGCAGGGAAACACAAAACTTTTGTCTCCCCCTCAACCAATACCTTCTTCTGCAAGCAGCACCAAAACTACTCCCCCTCAATGGTTAGTAATAGTCAGCAGTGGTTAGTGATGTTAATATTACTCCACCTATTTAGACATAATATGACAAAGGCAGAAAGACTAACTCAAAAACAAATTAACCAGTATATAGTAATTAAAGTACACACCCAAACAAAGGTAAATTATCCTGGGCATTAAGCCCTTACAAAACCAAAAGCAAAAACATAAAATAAAGAAAAGACAACTCTCAGTAGTCATCTTCTGTTTCCTCATCATCCTCTTCTTCTGCACCCTCACCAGAACTAGCATTAACAGCAGCAACAACGTTCTCACTGTTTTTTTCAACAGGTTTCTCAGCATCTCCAGGTTTTTCTCCAATGTCCTTTTTCTGTCTAGCAGACAAAGCTTGAATCAGTTGTTCCAGTTTTTCCTTCCTGGCTGTACTGGTCTTGATAATGTCATCAAGCTCCCTACATGTTTCCTTCAGCTGAGTAATAGTGTCCTCTTCTGAGGTAGTTGTAGCAGATGTTGGGGAAGATGTTGAAACAATATCTGGAGCATCCCTTCAAACAAATAGTTTATAGTGCAGTGTCAGAGGGGACTCCCTTCTCATGATGTTATCAACAGGTAGAATTATGCCAGGATGTTGTTGAAGAATTACTTCACAGATGAGTGAAGGAAAGTAGATGAACAACTTTACAACTGAAGAGACTGCCTATTTCAGAATTTGTTTGAAGATTTATTCCTCAAAGTCAAATACTTTTCTTTTTCCAACAACATAGATAAATCTTCCAAGTCCAGTTGAAATGGTTGAAGTGTGATTGGTAGGGACCCAGTTCACTGTTCCAATTCTGTGAAGAATGGCATATTTAACACTTAGCTTTCCAACTGACAGTTTCTCTTTGTCGGGCCAATTCCTCACAGTATTGTCAGTAATTTCCCTACAAATCTGATCATCAGTGTCTTCAATTTCACCCTGAGGACCTTCAGGTCTACCAAGAAACTTGTCGATCTCAGCAGGAGAAAATGACACAACATTTCCCCTGAAATATACCTTCAAGTAGTCCTCACTTTTTTTATCATTGCATCCTTCTGGAATATTTACTACAAACTCTATGACTAGCCTCTCATAGCATGAGTCAAATTGAGAGACAGTTTTTAACAAGCCAACATCTTTAATCAAGTCCATTACCTCCCTATAATTGAGGGCATTCTTTCCTAATTCCCTCTCTAGAGCAATTCTTCTGTGATATTCGTACCTCCACCTGTTAACATTTACAACATCATGGAATGAGATGTTGTCCATGGGAGCTTTAGGCAGAGTAACAACCTTATTCTTAGAGGCTGGTTTCTTAATGGACATGATGTTCTGAGCATCTTTTGCAACATCATAGTCTGATTCATGGTCATACTTTGCCTTTCTCTTTTTGGACACAACAGCAACCTTGCTCCAAGGCCTATGGGGACCAACTACAGATTTCTTAGTTTGCTTGTTATAGGTGTTTTTAGTGTCCATACCCTTATCCTTTCTATTCTTCAATCTTTCATCCATACTAGGATTGAGTCTTGTTGCAATGACTTCATCATCAGAGGGTAAGTCGTCTAAATTGAAAACTTTGTCAGTTACTTCTTCAGCAGTCCCCCTAGATGCATGTTCTAGAGACAATTTTGTAGATGAGGATGTTCCATCACTTGTCTCAACATTTCTCACTATGGAGTCAGCAAGGGTGTGCAGATTCCCTTCTGACAATTCATCATCATCTCCACCTTTATCAACATTTATCTTAGTCATATCCTTATCAAGGACTGAGTTTGTTGGCATAATCTGAGCCAGTGGTCTAGTGATTCCAGCAACACTCATTCTATCCCCCTGACTTATGAATCTGTTCACTATTTTGTCAATCCTTTCATCCGTGTTAAACTTTTCTATTCCCTTCAAAGGACTAGCGAAAGCACCAAAAGTGTTTGAAGGATTACCTAGTGGGAAGTTTTTTGATCTTCTTATAGGAAGTTTATCTGTTTTGCATGGCACGATAGCAAGGGGAATAACATCAATTGCATCTTCAGCATACAACTCTTCAGGTTTTGACCTAGAACTGGATGTCGCTGCAGTATCCTTCTTGGTTGCTCTTGTTGGTGATTGTTGTTGCGACATCGTAAAGTGAACACGATGTTCCTTCTCTTCAATCTTGAGGGTGAAGAAGTTAGAGAAGATTAGTGTAGAGTGAGGGTATCTATTGTTGAAACGGTTTTGGTTGATTTGATTTTCAAACGATGCGTACCCTTGAATAGTGTTCTCATTAACCAAGTAAAACCCTAATTTGTCCTTCAAAATATTTCTTTGAATTTTTGTACCACTAGAGAGGTTTAAGATGTCCCAGCAGGATGTCATGACATCTAGGATGACACTATACCATAACAAAACAATTCCAATTCCAGTGGTTTGAAGGCAGCCATTCTTTGCACTTATTTCATCGGTTTCTATGATTGGGTCTTTTGTGACAACATAAGAACATCTATTTCCAACAATTTCCTTAATCATAGAGGCTTTTTGAAGAAGATTCTCAATCCATGTGATAGTCTAATGTTGCAATCTTCTATGTGTCATCTTGGTTAACCTTCCAATTTGTAATTCACCCATGTTCAGTTCTGAGGAGTGTTTATGATGTTTCTCCATCTGCAAGGCTGTCCATACATAACAATTGGTCTTTGATCTGACACTTTTCATGATAACCCTATCTTTATCATCCACAACTACATTCAAATCTGGTGAAGTTGACCTTTAGAACTTGATCGCAAAGTTGACTGTTGCTAATCAAATTTGCAGTTAATCCCTTAACAAGCAGCACATTGTCAAGTCTAGGATTCAATGTTTGATCCAATCTCCCAACTCCTTTAATCTTTCCCTTGGATCCATCTCCAAAGGTGACATAGTTGGAGGAATGAGGATCTATATTCGCCAGATAGTTATTGACACCAGTCATGTGTCTTGAACATCCACTATCAAAGTACCACTTCTCTTCAGTGTACCCCTTTTGAGTGGAATGAGCTATCAGGGCCATAGACTCATTCTTGGAACTCCTTTTCTCTCCAGTAATCCTAGCTTTAGGGTATCCATGTAGCTTGTAGCAATAACGTTTAAGGTGTCCATACTTTCCACAATAATGACATTTCCAATCTTGTCTCTTCTGATGTCTGTAATGATGTTCAGACATTCTGTTAGACATCTTCTGTCTTCTTTTGGCCTTATTAAGGCTGCATTCTGGATCTCTTTTCTTGATTGACATTTCTTGATCATTTTAGCTAAGTCCTCTAACATCTCCAGTATTCCTCCTAATTTGAAGTGTCTCATCTAGTATACCAGAACTGCTGTTAAGCATCCTAACATTTTTGGTGACATTGTCAAGTTTGGAGTTGAGCACAACAACTTCCTCCTTAAGATCAGAGATAACACCAAGATGTTTTACTTTTTCAGCCTCAAGGAGCATAATAATCTTATGTTGCCCTTCTTCTAGCTGGCAGACTTCAGCACATCTCTTGTAAATCTCCTTGAAGGATTTGATTCGATCATTATATGATAGATCTCCAATTTCTGATTCTATATCAGAATCAAATACTCCTGTAAGACCAGACACTTATTTAGGTGATTCTTCATCACTTGCAGAATCATCTTCAGACCAAGAAGTAATGAGGCCTTTCTTTTCTTTCTTGAGAAAGGTAGGGCACTCATATTTGATTGTCCATATCCCTCACACTCATAGCACTTGATCCCTTTTCCTTTGTCATCTTTTTCTTCATACTTAGAGTTTCTACCAAGATTATTTCTTTTATGGTTTTTGAATGACTGAGGTTTGGCATTCACTCTTGATTCCCCCTCTATCTTCTTCAGCAATTGACTGTACTGTTTTCCCAGAAACACAACAACCTTAGACTTCTCTTCTTTGGAGTTTGTCTTTCCCTCAGCATGATCGGACACCTGACACGGCCGCAAGTGCACGGCTATATCGTAGTAATAAAAAGTTATCGATCCACAGGGACCAATGGGTAAGTACCGATTTCTGTTTGATCTTTGTAAATCTAGAGCGACCGAAAAGTTGGGGAAACAGATCTGAAACAAGGGTTAGATAAATAGTTAAAATAAACAGCAGGATTTAGGATCATGATTCCCCACTCTAACATCTCCGTATAACTTGATTAATCGTGCTACAAGGTTTTTACACGACTTATAGAAAATAGATTTTGTAGATAACACCGACTTTCGCAATCTGTTATCATGGTTTCGGTAAATAATCTGTCAGCTGTTGCATGTTCAATAGAATTTACCAAAACCTTTATGTTACTCATGCGACTATAACCTTTCTCAACCTCCTCCGAGTACTTTCGCATAATTGGATTCAATTGTTTAACAATTTTCCTTTGGGTACCGGATAAAGTGCTTTCGCATTATTACCAATACCTAAAACGCGAACCTTTAACTTTCGTAACAAAGTCTGGCATAAAAACTCGAATTTTAAAATAATGAACGCGTTAAAATCCTTGTATTGCTTTTTTTATCTAATTATATGGATAGTCGTGAGTGGGGCTCATGACCCTTAATCCCTAAGGAACTGCTCACTCATGGTGAGGTTTGAAACAATAAAAACGGTTGTAAAAATAAAAGACATAATCGAAATCAAATGTAAATACAATAATAATAAAAACCTGATGAAAATAAAAGTGCTTCAATAATAAATTTTAGCTCCAATGGAGACTTGTACAGAAAATATGCGTAGAAAAGTAAAATTGGTGAAAGCCTAGAAAATACGGTAAAAGTGCGGTTCCCTAAAACTCCCCTCTAATTGGAGTTAAATAGCCATAAACTAAAAATAAAATCAAATAAAATCAAATAAAGGGTCTTCAATGCCATTCCATAAGAGAATAAGCCAGGTATCAATGCCAAGGTCTTTAAATCAGGAATCAAATCGAGACAAAAAAGGAAACAAAAAGTTGTCTTCTCGCACCTCTGTTACGGGCCGTAACACACGTTAAGGGCACCTGTAACAGAGCTCTGGTTTTTGTATGGGGAGCACCCTCTTTTTGGAATCTTCAGGGCCTTCTGTTACGGGCCGTACATGCATTATGGACACCCGTAACAAAGCTCTAGTTTTTCTACTGGGAGGCTCCGGCTCTTGTGCTTTTCCTTTTATTTTTACCCAATTTTATCTCCTTTTCTTCCAATATGCTCGTGAAGACCTGAAAATGACAAAAACACAATACCAAAGCATAAAATACGGAAAAAGCAAAGAAAGTAGGAAAAATGCAATGAAATAACAAGAAAAAATACTAAATAAAAGCGATACAAAATACACTTATCAAATTCCCCCAAACTTAAACCGTTGCTTGTCCTCGAGCAATGAACTCGGATAACATTTTTTAGACCAAGCAAAGTACTTCACATTAGATCTTGTTGATACTCATACGGGAGTTACTCGTTCAGATCGGCTATTCGTCGTTCTTCCAATACTTCTTCGTCAACGAGGATATTCCAAGAACACAAACCATGGTAGGACCACAGACCTAGATACCCCTTTCCGGCCACCTCTCCAACTACGCTTTGGGCTTAAGTCTCTTCTCAATTTTCCCTTTTTGTTCGGACAGTCAAATTAAGACATTTTCGCTTCTTTGTATGCTAAGGTTGGTCTAGAGCAATTTTTTCTCTTTTTTCTAGGCACCCTATTTTTACGCTCATTGGCGTTTATTTGACAATTGAGACTCAACCGCCGTTAGGCTAAGTAACCGGGTGAAGGTTACCCAACTTCGAAGGTCAGTTGTCTTTATTGTTTTATTCCTTTTTTTTTCTTTTTTCTCTTTCTGTGCCTTGTTTCTCAACCAACCTGGGTTTCTTTTTTATCATGCCAGACTTGTCATAAACTACTTAGGGGTACTTCTCAAAGTTGAGTACTATGGCACAAATCTACGTGTTGGACTCATGTTCTTACTCCGGGAGATCTAGGGTATTCAAGTCATATTCAAGTTTTCGAATTTTCTTGAAGTCCTTATTCCTAGCCTCACTTCCCTTGAACTCAATATACTTCCTCAATATTCTCAAAGTGAAGTAGAAAAAATTTTCGGTTATAGCTTGGGGTGGAAATCAAAGTGTTTTTTGGATTATTGAAAGGAAAAACAAAAGTAAATAACATGAAAAATTAAAAACTAAAAAGCAGGTTAAAGCCCCCCGCCCACCCCCCAAACTTAAACCAAACATTGTCCGCAATGTTTTAGTAAAAGAAAGGGAGGGGGAACTCACAGGGCACCTCACCGAGGAGGTGGGGGAAACTTTATCCAGAATTGTGCCTTGCCATGTTTGCTTCGGTTCCGTTCTTCCGGGCACGATTTCCAGTACTCTATTTTTCTTGATTCTTTAGTTTATTTACCTGCTATCCTACAAAAACAAAGACAAAAACAAGGAAAAGAAAAACATTAGCATGAAAATAGTTGGTTACCTCCCATCGAGCACTTTGTTTAATGTTGCATGGCTCGACTGTCTATCAGTGCTACCACTCAGGACGGTTCCCTCAAAAATAATTCCTCAACTCCAACCTCAATAGTATTAGGTGTCCATGCCCACTTATCAAGCCATCGCTCATATCCACTACTCTTCTTTTTCTTCTTCCTATGGGGTGGTTCATAGTTCTTAACATACGGTGGTGGTTCCGGTTCTATCCTAGGTATCAACTTTTCAGGTTTGGATTTAATAGCTTCATCCCCCACCTCAAAGACCAACCTTCCCCTCTTAACATCAATAATTTTCTTGGCTTCATGGTCCTCTAATATTCTCTTTTTAGATTGGACCTTTATTAATGGTACATTGGTAAGGATCTTTTTCACTATCTCCACATACCGATTGGATTGGTTGTCCACCTTAGCTTTCACCAATATTTGAGAGAAAGGAATTTGTGGCTTGTAGGGAGGAGGAGAAACAAAAGGTGCTTCCTTCTCTACCTCTTCGACAACTTCCTTTTTGAATGGCGTCGGTGGATTTTCCTCACTCTCTGCCTTTTTCTCACTAGAACTCTCCTCAACCTTTTTTTCATTCTCCCTAGGAGTTTCAACTTGTTGTTCACTTTCGGTTGTAACATCATTCACATGGGTCTCCGACATTTTGGCATGGGTGATAACATTTTCAACCATAGTGTCCAACTGCCTAAGTTTCTCAATGATGAGGAGGTTTTGACTTATAACCTCTTCACTTACGAGAGTTTGTGTTGCCACAAAAATCTCTATCATATATTCCAGGTTAGAGTGAGTGTTTGTCTCAATGAAATTCTCCATTAACATTTCTAGGTTGGATTGTTGGAAATTTGGTGGCTCCTCGAAATAGTGGGAGTGGTTATCATAGTAAAAGTTTTGGTGATCCATCCACCCTGGATTATAGGTATCAGGATAGGAGTTTCAATAGCTATTGTTCACAAAATTGAACATACTTTGGAGAGATCCCATGCAAACAAAAAAAAAGGAACAATCAAACAAACACAATAAAATAAACAGAAAAATAAGCTCTAGTCTCTATGGTGATCAAATAGAAATTCAATATTAACACAATTGGTCCCTAGCAACGGCGCCAAAAATATGACACGACCACAAGTGCACGGCTATATCGTAGTAATAAAAAGTTATCGATCCACAGGGACCAATGGTTAAGTACCGATTTCTGTTTGATCTTTGTAAATCTAGAGCGACCGTAAAGTTGGGGAAACAGATCTGAAACAAGGGTTAGATAAATAGTTAAAATAAACAGCAGGATTTAGGATCATGATTCCCCACTCTAACAACTCCGTATAACTTGATTAATCGTGCTACAAGGTTTTTACACGACTTATAGAAAATAGATTTTGTAGATAACACCGGCTTTCGCAATCTGTTATCATGGTTTCGGTAAATAATCTGTCAGCTGTCGCATGTTCAATAGAATTTACCAAAACCTTTATGTTACTCATGCGACTATAACCTTTCTCAACCTCCTCCGAGTACTTTCGCATCATTGGATTCAATTGTTTAACAATTTTCTTTCGGGTACCGGATAAAGTGCTTTCGCATTATTACCAATACCTAAAACGCGAACCTTTAACTTTCGTAACAAAGTCTGGCATAAAAACTCGAATTTTAAAATAATGAACGCGTTAAAATCCTTGTATTGCTTTTTTTATCTAATTATATGGATAGTCGTGAGTGGGGCTCATGACCCTTAATCCCTAAGGAACTGCTCACTCATGGTGAGGTTTGAAACAATAAAAACGGTTGTAAAAATAAAAGACATAATCGAAATAAAATGTAAATACAATAATAATAAAAACCTGATGAAAATAAAAGTGCTTCAATAATAAATTTTAGCTCCAATGGAGACTTGTACAGAAAATATGCGTAGAAAAGTAAAATTGGTGAAAGCCTAGAAAATACGGTAAAAGTACGGTTCCCTAAAACTCCCCTCTAATTGGAGTTAAATAGCCATAAACTAAAAATAAAATCAAATAAAATCAAATAAAGGGTCTTCAATGCCATTCCATAAGAGAATAAGCCAGGTATCAATGCCAAGGTCTTTAAATCAGGAATCAAATCGAGACAAAAAAGGAAACAAAAAGTTGTCTTCTCGCACCTCTGTTACGGGCCGTAACACACGTTAAGGGCACCTGTAACAGAGCTCTGGTTTTTGTATGGGGAGCACCCTCTTTTTGGAATCTTCAGGGCCTTCTGTTACGGGCCGTACATGCATTATGGACACCCGTAACAAAGCTCTAGTTTTTCTACTGGGAGGCTCCGGCTCTTGTGCTTTTCCTTTTATTTTTACCCAATTTTATCTCCTTTTCTTCCAATATGCTCGTGAAGACCTGAAAATGACAAAAACACAATACCAAAGCATAAAATACGGAAAAAGCAAAGAAAGTAGGAAAAATGCAATGAAATAACAAGAAAAAATACTAAATAAAAGCGATACAAAATACACTTATCAAATTCCCCCAAACTTAAACCGTTGCTTGTCCTCGAGCAATGAACTCGGATAACATTTTTTAGACCAAGCAAAGTACTTCACATTAGATCTTGTTGATACTCATACGGGAGTTACTCGTTCAGATCGGCTATTCGTCGTTCTTCCAATACTTCTTCGTCAACGAGGATATTCCAAGAACACAAACCATGGTAGGACCACGGACCTAGATACCCCTTTCCGGCCACCTCTCCAACTACGCTTTGGGCTTAAGTCTCTTCTCAATTTTCCCTTTTTGTTCGGACAGTCAAATTAAGACATTTTCGCTTCTTTGTATGCTAAGGTTGGTCTAGAGCAATTTTTTCTCTTTTTTCTAGGCACCCTAGTTTTACGCTCATTGGCGTTTATTTGACAATTGAGACTCAACCGCCGTTAGGCTAAGTCACCGGGTGAAGGTTACCCAACTTCGAAGGTCAGTTGTCTTTATTGTTTTATTCCTTTTTTTTTCTTTTTTCTTTTTCTGTGCCTTGTTTCTCAACCAACCTGGGTTTCTTTTTTAGCATGCCAGACTTGTCATAAACTACTTAGGGGTACTTCTCAAAGTTGAGTACTATGGCACAAATCTACGTGTTGGACTCATGTTCTTACTCCGGGAGATCTAGGGTATTCAAGTCATATTCAAGTTTTCGAATTTTCTTGAAGTCCTTATTCCTAGCCTCACTTCCCTTGAACTCAATATACTTCCTCAATATTCTCAAAGTGAAGTAGAAAAAATTTTCGGTTATAGCTTGGGGTGGAAATCAAAGTGTTTTTTGGATTATTGAAAGGAAAAACAAAAGTAAATAACATGAAAAATTAAAAACTAAAAAGCAGGTTAAAGCCCCCCGCCCCACCCCCCAAACTTAAACCAAACATTGTCCGCAATGTTTTAGTAAAAGAAAGGGAGGGGGAACTCACAGGGCACCTCACCGAGGAGGTGGGGGAAACTTTATCCAGAATTGTGCCTTGCCATGTTTGCTTCGGTTCCGTTCTTCCGGGCACGATTTCCAGTACTCTATTTTTCTTGATTCTTTAGTTTATTTACCTGCTATCCTACAAAAACAAAGACAAAAACAAGGAAAAGAAAAACATTAGCATGAAAATAGTTGGTTACCTCCCATCGAGCACTTTGTTTAATGTTGCATGGCTCGACTGTCTATCAGTGCTACCACTCAGGACGGTTCCCTCAAAAATAATTCCTCAACTCCAACCTCAATAGTATTAGGTGTCCATGCCCACTTATCAAGCCATCGCTCATATCCACTACTCTTCTTTTTCTTCTTCCTATGGGGTGGTTCATAGTTCTTAACATACGGTGGTGGTTCCGGTTCTATCCTAGGTATCAACTTTTCAGGTTTGGATTTAATAGCTTCATCCCCCACCTCAAAGACTAACCTTCCCCTCTTAACATCAATAATTTTCTTGGCTTCATGGTCCTCTAATATTCTCTTTTTAGATTGGACCTTTATTAATGGTACATTGGTAAGGATCTTTTTCACTATCTCCACATACCGATTGGATTGGTTGTCCACCTTAGCTTTCACCAATATTTAAGAGAAAGGAATTTGTGGCTTGTAGGGAGGAGGAGAAACAAAAGGTGCTTCCTTCTCTACCTCTTCGACAACTTCCTTTTTGAATGGCGTCGGTGGATTTTCCTCACTCTCTGCCTTTTTCTCACTAGAACTCTCCTCAACCTTTTTTTCATTCTCCCTAGGAGTTTCAACTTGTTGTTCACTTTCGGTTGTAACATCATTCACATGGGTCTCCGACATTTTGGCATGGGTGATAACATTTTCAACCATAGTGTCCAACTGCCTAAGTTTCTCAATGATGAGGAGGTTTTGACTTATAACCTCTTCACTTACGAGAGTTTGTGTTGCCACAAAAATCTCTATCATATATTCCAGGTTAGAGTGAGTGTTTGTCTCAATGAAATTCTCCATTAACATTTCTAGGTTGGATTGTTGGAAATTTGGTGGCTCCTCGAAATAGTGGGAGTGGTTATCATAGTAAAAGTTTTGGTGATCCATCCACCCTGGATTATAGGTATCAGGATAGGAGTTTCAATAGTTATTGTTCACAAAATTGAACATACTTTGGAGAGATCCCATGCAAACAAAAAAAAAGGAACAATCAAACAAACACAATAAAATAAACAGAAAAATAAGCTCTAGTCTCTATGGTGATCAAATAGAAATTCAATATTAACACAATTGGTCCCTAGCAACGGCGCCAAAAATATGACACGACCACAAGTGCACGGCTATATCGTAGTAATAAAAAGTTATCGATCCACAGGGACCAATGGTTAAGTACCGATTTCTGTTTGATCTTTGTAAATCTAGAGCGACCGTAAAGTTGGGGAAACAGATCTGAAACAAGGGTTAGATAAATAGTTAAAATAAACAGCAGGATTTAGGATCATGATTCCCCACTCTAACAACTCCGTATAACTTGATTAATCGTGCTACAAGGTTTTTACACGACTTATAGAAAATAGATTTTGTAGATAACACCGGCTTTCGCAATCTGTTATCATGGTTTCGGTAAATAATCTGTCAGCTGTCGCATGTTCAATAGAATTTACCAAAACCTTTATGTTACTCATGCGACTATAACCTTTCTCAACCTCCTTCGAGTACTTTCGCATCATTGGATTCAATTGTTTAACAATTTTCTTTCGGGTACCGGATAAAGTGCTTTCGCATTATTACCAATACCTAAAACGCGAACCTTTAACTTTCGTAACAAAGTCTGGCATAAAAAATCGAATTTTAAAATAATGAACGCGTTAAAATCCTTGTATTGCTTTTTTTATCTAATTATATGGATAGTCGTGAGTGGGGCTCATGACCCTTAATCCCTAAGGAACTGCTCACTCATGGTGAGGTTTGAAACAATAAAAACGGTTGTAAAAATAAAAGACATAATCGAAATAAAATGTAAATACAATAATAATAAAAACCTGATGAAAATAAAAGTGCTTCAATAATAAATTTTAGCTCCAATGGAGACTTGTACAGAAAATATGCGTAGAAAAGTAAAATTGGTGAAAGCCTAGAAAATACGGTAAAAGTACGGTTCCCTAAAACTCCCCTCTAATTGGAGTTAAATAGCCATAAACTAAAAATAAAATCAAATAAAATCAAATAAAGGGTCTTCAATGCCATTCCATAAGAGAATAAGCCAGGTATCAATGCCAAGGTCTTTAAATCAGGAATCAAATCGAGACAAAAAAGGAAACAAAAAGTTGGCTTCTCGCACCTCTGTTACGGGCCGTAACACACGTTAAGGGCACCCGTAACAGAGCTCTGGTTTTTGTATGGGGAGCAACCTCTTTTTGGAATCTTCAGGGCCTTCTGTTACGGGCCGTACATGCATTATGGACACCCGTAACAAAGCTCTAGTTTTTCTACTGGGAGGCTCCGGCTCTTGTGCTTTTCCTTTTATTTTTACCCAACTTTATCTCCTTTTCTTCCAATATGCTCATGAAGACCTGAAAATGACAAAAACACAATACCAAAGCATAAAATACGGAAAAAGCAAAGAAAGTAGGAAAAATGCAATGAAATAACAAGAAAAAATACTAAATAAAAGCGATACAAAATACACTTATCAAATTCCCCCAAACTTAAACCGTTGCTTGTCCTCGAGCAATGAACTCGGATAACATTTTTTAGACCAAGCAAAGTACTTCACATTAGATCTTGTTGATACTCATACGGGAGTTACTCGTTCAGATCGGCTATTCGTCGTTCTTCCAATACTTCTTCGTCAACGAGGATATTCCAAGAACACAAACCATGGTAGGACCACGGACCTAGATACCCCTTTCCGGCCACCTCTCCAACTACGCTTTGGGCTTAAGTCTCTTCTCAATTTTCCCTTTTTGTTCGGACAGTCAAATTAAGACATTTTCGCTTCTTTGTATGCTAAGGTTGGTCAAGAGCAATTTTTTCTCTTTTTTCTAGGCACCCTATTTTTACGCTCATTGGCGTTTATTTGACAATTGAGACTCAACCGCCGTTAGGCTAAGTAACCGGGTGAAGGTTACCCAACTTCGAAGGTCAGTTGTCTTTATTGTTTTATTCCTTTTTTTTCTTTTTTCTTTTTCTGTGCCTTGTTTCTCAACCAACCTGGGTTTCTTTTTTATCATGCCAGACTTGTCATAAACTACTTAGGGGTACTTCTCAAAGTTGAGTACTATGGCACAAATCTACGTGTTGGACTCATGTTCTTACTCCGGGAGATCTAGGGTATTCAAGTCATATTCAAGTTTTCGAATTTTCTTGAAGTCCTTATTCCTAGCCTCACTTCCCTTGAACTCAATATACTTCCTCAATATTCTCAAAGTGAAGTAGAAAAAATTTTCGGTTATAGCTTGGGGTGGAAATCAAAGTGTTTTTTGGATTATTGAAAGGAAAAACAAAAGTAAATAACATGAAAAATTAAAAACTAAAAAGCAGGTTAAAGCCCCCCGCCCCACCCCCAAACTTAAACCAAACATTGTCCGCAATGTTTTAGTAAAAGAAAGGGAGGGGGAACTCACAGGGCACCTCACTGAGGAGGTGGGGGAAACTTTATCCAGAATTGTGCCTTGCCATGTTTGCTTCGGTTCCGTTCTTCTGGGCACGATTTCCAGTACTCTATTTTTCTTGATTCTTTAGTTTATTTACCTGCTATCCTACAAAAACAAAGACAAAAACAAGGAAAAGAAAAACATTAGCATGAAAATAGTTGGTTACCTCCCATCGAGCACTTTGTTTAATGTTGCATGGCTCGACTGTCTATCAGTGCTACCACTCAGGACGGTTCCCTCAAAAATAATTCCTCAACTCCAACCTCAATAGTATTAGGTGTCCATGCCCACTTATCAAGCCATCGCTCATATCCACTACTCTTCTTTTTCTTCTTCCTATGGGGTGGTTCATAGTTCTTAACATACGGTGGTGGTTCCGGTTCTATCCTAGGTATCAACTTTTCAGGTTTGGATTTAATAGCTTCATCCCCCACCTCAAAGACTAACCTTCCCCTCTTAACATCAATAATTTTCTTGGCTTCATGGTCCTCTAATATTCTCTTTTTAGATTGGACCTTTATTAATGGTACATTGGTAAGGATCTTTTTCACTATCTCCACATACCGATTGGATTGGTTGTCCACCTTAGCTTTCACCAATATTTGAGAGAAAGGAATTTGTGGCTTGTAGGGAGGAGGAGAAACAAAAGGTGCTTCCTTCTCTACCTCTTCGACAACTTCCTTTTTGAATGGCGTCGGTGGATTTTCCTCACTCTCTGCCTTTTTCTCACTAGAACTCTCCTCAACCTTTTTTTCATTCTCCCTAGGAGTTTCAACTTGTTGTTCACTTTCGGTTGTAACATCATTCACATGGGTCTCCGACATTTTGGCATGGGTGATAACATTTTCAACCATAGTGTCCAACTGCGTAAGTTTCTCAATGATGAGGAGGTTTTGACTTATAACCTCTTCACTTACGAGAGTTTGTGTTGCCACAAAAATCTCTATCATATATTCCAGGTTAGAGTGAGTGTTTGTCTCAATGAAATTCTCCATTAACATTTCTAGGTTGGATTGTTGGAAATTTGGTGGCTCCTCGAAATAGTGGGAGTGGTTATCATAGTAAAAGTTTTGGTGATCCATCCACCCTGGATTATAGGTATCAGGATAGGAGTTTCAATAGTTATTGTTCACAAAATTGAACATACTTTGGAGAGATCCCATGCAAACAAAAAAAAAGGAACAATCAAACAAACACAATAAAATAAACAGAAAAATAAGCTCTAGTCTCTATGGTGATCAAATAGAAATTCAATATTAACACAATTGGTCCCTAGCAACGGCGCCAAAAATATGACACGACCACAAGTGCACGGCTATATCGTAGTAATAAAAAGTTATCGATCCACAGGGACCAATGGTTAAGTACCGATTTCTGTTTGATCTTTGTAAATCTAGAGCGACCGTAAAGTTGGGGAAACAGATCTGAAACAAGGGTTAGATAAATAGTTAAAATAAACAGCAGGATTTAGGATCATGATTCCCCACTCTAACAACTCCGTATAACTTGATTAATCGTGCTACAAGGTTTTTACACGACTTATAGAAAATAGATTTTGTAGATAACACCGGCTTTCGCAATCTGTTATCATGGTTTCGGTAAATAATCTGTCAGCTGTCGCATGTTCAATAGAATTTACCAAAACCTTTATGTTACTCATGCGACTATAACCTTTCTCAACCTCCTCCGAGTACTTTCGCATCATTGGATTCAATTGTTTAACAATTTTCTTTCGGGTACCGGATAAAGTGCTTTCGCATTATTACCAATACCTAAAACGCGAACCTTTAACTTTCGTAACAAAGTCTGGCATAAAAACTCGAATTTTAAAATAATGAACGCGTTAAAATCCTTGTATTGCTTTTTTTATCTAATTATATGGATAGTCGTGAGTGGGGCTCATGACCCTTAATCCCTAAGGAACTGCTCACTCATGGTGAGGTTTGAAACAATAAAAACGGTTGTAAAAATAAAAGACATAATCGAAATAAAATGTAAATACAATAATAATAAAAACCTGATGAAAATAAAAGTGCTTCAATAATAAATTTTAGCTCCAATGGAGACTTGTACAGAAAATATGCGTAGAAAAGTAAAATTGCTGAAAGCCTAGAAAATACGGTAAAAGTACGGTTCCCTAAAACTCCCCTCTAATTGGAGTTAAATAGCCATAAACTAAAAATAAAATCAAATAAAATCAAATAAAGGGTCTTCAATGCCATTCCATAAGAGAATAAGCCAGGTATCAATGCCAAGGTCTTTAAATCAGGAATCAAATCGAGACAAAAAAGGAAACAAAAAGTTGGCTTCTCGCACCTCTGTTACGGGCCGTAACACACGTTAAGGGCACCCGTAACAGAGCTCTGGTTTTTGTATGGGGAGCACCCTCTTTTTGGAATCTTCAGGGCCTTCTGTTACGGGCCGTACATGCATTATGGACACCCGTAACAAAGCTCTAGTTTTTCTACTGGGAGGCTCCGGCTCTTGTGCTTTTCCTTTTATTTTTACCCAACTTTATCTCCTTTTCTTCCAATATGCTCATGAAGACCTGAAAATGACAAAAACACAATACCAAAGCATAAAATACGGAAAAAGCAAAGAAAGTAGGAAAAATGCAATGAAATAACAAGAAAAAATACTAAATAAAAGCGATACAAAATACACTTATCAAATTCCCCCAAACTTAAACCGTTGCTTGTCCTCGAGCAATGAACTCGGATAACATTTTTTAGACCAAGCAAAGTACTTCACATTAGATCTTGTTGATACTCATACGGGAGTTACTCGTTCAGATCGGCTATTCGTCGTTCTTCCAATACTTCTTCGTCAACGAGGATATTCCAAGAACACAAACCATGGTAGGACCACGGACCTAGATACCCCTTTCCGGCCACCTCTCCAACTACGCTTTGGGCTTAAGTCTCTTCTCAATTTTCCCTTTTTGTTCGGACAGTCAAATTAAGACATTTTCGCTTCTTTGTATGCTAAGGTTGGTCAAGAGCAATTTTTTCTCTTTTTTCTAGGCACCCTATTTTTACGCTCATTGGCGTTTATTTGACAATTGAGACTCAACCGCCGTTAGGCTAAGTAACCGGGTGAAGGTTACCCAACTTCGAAGGTCAGTTGTCTTTATTGTTTTATTCCTTTTTTTTCTTTTTTCTTTTTCTGTGCCTTGTTTCTCAACCAACCTGGGTTTCTTTTTTATCATGCCAGACTTGTCATAAACTACTTAGGGGTACTTCTCAAAGTTGAGTACTATGGCACAAATCTACGTGTTGGACTCATGTTCTTACTCCGGGAGATCTAGGGTATTCAAGTCATATTCAAGTTTTCGAATTTTCTTGAAGTCCTTATTCCTAGCCTCACTTCCCTTGAACTCAATATACTTCCTCAATATTCTCAAAGTGAAGTAGAAAAAATTTTCGGTTATAGCTTGGGGTGGAAATCAAAGTGTTTTTTGGATTATTGAAAGGAAAAACAAAAGTAAATAACATGAAAAATTAAAAACTAAAAAGCAGGTTAAAGCCCCCCGCCCCACCCCCCAAACTTAAACCAAACATTGTCCGCAATGTTTTAGTAAAAGAAAGGGAGGGGGAACTCACAGGGCACCTCACTGAGGAGGTGGGGGAAACTTTATCCAGAATTGTGCCTTGCCATGTTTGCTTCGGTTCCGTTCTTCTGGGCACGATTTCCAGTACTCTATTTTTCTTGATTCTTTAGTTTATTTACCTGCTATCCTACAAAAACAAAGACAAAAACAAGGAAAAGAAAAACATTAGCATGAAAATAGTTGGTTACCTCCCATCGAGCACTTTGTTTAATGTTGCATGGCTCGACTGTCTATCAGTGCTACCACTCAGGACGGTTCCCTCAAAAATAATTCCTCAACTCCAACCTCAATAGTATTAGGTGTCCATGCCCACTTATCAAGCCATCGCTCATATCCACTACTCTTCTTTTTCTTCTTCCTATGGGGTGGTTCATAGTTCTTAACATACGGTGGTGGTTCCGGTTCTATCCTAGGTATCAACTTTTCAGGTTTGGATTTAATAGCTTCATCCCCCACCTCAAAGACTAACCTTCCCCTCTTAACATCAATAATTTTCTTGGCTTCATGGTCCTCTAATATTCTCTTTTTAGATTGGACCTTTATTAATGGTACATTGGTAAGGATCTTTTTCACTATCTCCACATACCGATTGGATTGGTTGTCCACCTTAGCTTTCACCAATATTTGAGAGAAAGGAATTTGTGGCTTGTAGGGAGGAGGAGAAACAAAAGGTGCTTCCTTCTCTACCTCTTCGACAACTTCCTTTTTGAATGGCGTCGGTGGATTTTCCTCACTCTCTGCCTTTTTCTCACTAGAACTCTCCTCAACCTTTTTTTCATTCTCCCTAGGAGTTTCAACTTGTTGTTCACTTTCGGTTGTAACATCATTCACATAGGTCTCCGACATTTTGGCATGGGTGATAACATTTTCAACCATAGTGTCCAACTGCCTAAGTTTCTCAATGATGAGGAGGTTTTGACTTGTAACCTCTTCACTTACGAGAGTTTGTGTTGCCACAAAAATCTCTATCATATATTCCAGGTTAGAGTGAGTGTTTGTCTCAATGAAATTCTCCATTAACATTTCTAGGTTGGATTGTTGGAAATTTGGTGGCTCCTCGAAATAGTGGGAGTGGTTATCATAGTAAAAGTTTTGGTGATCCATCCACCCTGGATTATAGGTATCAGGATAGGAGTTTCAATAGTTATTGTTCACAAAATTGAACATACTTTGGAGAGATCCCATGCAAACAAAAAAAAAAGGAACAATCAAACAAACACAATAAAATAAACAGAAAAATAAGCTCTAGTCTCTATGGTGATCAAATAGAAATTCAATATTAACACAATTGGTCCCTAGCAACGGCGCCAAAAATATGACACGACCACAAGTGCATGGCTATATCGTAGTAATAAAAAGTTATCGATCCACAGGGACCAATGGTTAAGTACCGATTTCTGTTTGATCTTTGTAAATCTAGAGCGACCGTAAAGTTGGGGAAACAGATCTGAAACAAGGGTTAGATAAATAGTTAAAATAAACAGCAGGATTTAGGATCATGATTCCCCACTCTAACATCTCCGTATAACTTGATTAATCGTGCTACAAGGTTTTTACACGACTTATAGAAAATAGATTTTGTAGATAACACCGGCTTTCGCAATCTGTTATCATGGTTTCGGTAAATAATCTGTCAGCTGTCGCATGTTCAATAGAATTTACCAAAACCTTTATGTTACTCATGCGACTATAACCTTTCTCAACCTCCTCCGAGTACTTTCGCATCATCAGATTCAATTGTTTAACAATTTTCTTTCGGGTACCGGATAAAGTGCTTTCGCATTATTACCAATACCTAAAACGCGAACCTTTTACTTTCGTAACAAAGTCTGGCATAAAAACTCAAATTTTAAAATAATGAACGCGTTAAAATCCTTGTATTGCTTTTTTTAATCTAATTATATGGATAGTCGTGAGTGGGTCTCATGACCCTTAATCCCTAGGGAACTGCTCACTCATGGTGAGGTTTGAAACAATAAAAACGGTTGTAAAAATAAAAGACATAATCGAAATAAAATGTAAATACAATAATAATAAAAACCTGATGAAAATAAAAGTGCTTCAATAATAAATTTTAGCTCCAATGGAGACTTGTACAGAAAATATGCGTAGAAAAGTAAAATTGCTGAAAGCCTAGAAAATACGGTAAAAGTGCGGTTCCCTAAAACTCCCCTCTAATTGGAGTTAAATAGCCATAAACTAAAAGTAAAATCAAATAAAATCAAATAAAGGGTCTTCAATGCCATTCCATAAGAGAATAAGCCAGGTATCAATGCCAAGGTCTTCAAATCAGGAATCAAATCGAGACGAAAAAGGAAACAAAAAGTTGGCTTCTGGCACCTCTGTTACGGGCCGTAACACACGTTACGGGCACCCGTATCAGAGCTCTGGTTTTTGTATGGGGAACACCCTCTTTTTGGAATCTTCAGGGCCTTCTGTTACGGGCCGTACATGCATTACGGGCACCCGTAACAAAGCTCTAGTTTTTCTACTGGGAGGCTCCGACTCTTGTGCTTTTCCTTTGATTTTTACCCGATTTTATCTCCTTTTCTTCCAATATGCTCGTGAAGACCTGAAAATGACAAAAACACAATACCAAAGCATAAAATACGGAAAAAGCAAAGAAAGTAGGCAAAATGCAATGAAATAACAAGAAAAAATACTAAATAAAAGCGATACAAAATACACTTATCAAATTCCCCCAAACTTAAACCGTTGCTTGTCCTCGAGCAATGAACTCGGATAACACTTTTTAGACCAAGCAAAGTACTTCACATTAGATCTTGTTGATACTCATATGGGAGTTACTCGTTCAGATCGGCTATTCGTCGTTCTTCCAATACTTCTTCATCAACGAGGATATTCTAAGAACCCAAACCATGGTAGGACCACGGACCTAGATACCCCTTTCCGGCCACCTCTCCAACTACGCTTTGGGCTTAAGTCTCTTCTCGATTTTTCCCTTTTTGTTCGGACAGTCAAATTAAGACATTTTCGCTTCTTTGTATGCTAAGGTTGGTCAAGAGCAATTTTTTCTCTTTTTTCTAGGCACCCTATTTTTACGCTCATTGGCGTTTATTTGACAATTGAGACTCAACCGCCGTTAGGCTAAGTAACCGGGTGAAGGTTACCCAACTTCGAAGGTCAGTTGTCTTTATTGTTTTATTCCTTTTTTTTCTTTTTTCTTTTTCGGTGCCTTGTTTCTCAACCAGCCTGGGTTTCTTTTTAATCATGCCAGACTTGTCATAAACTACTTGGGGGTACTTCTCAAAGTTGAGTACTATGGCACAAATCTACGTGTTGGACTCATGTTCTTACTCCGGGAGATCTAGGGTATTCAAGTCATATTCAAGTTTTCGAATTTTCTTGAAGTCCTTATTCCTAGCCTCACTTCCCTTGAACTCAATATACTTCCTCAATATTCTCAAAGTGAAGTAGAAAAATTTTTCGGTTATAGCTTGGGTTGGAAATCAAAGTGTTTTTTGGATTATTGAAAGGAAAAACAAAAGTAAATAACATGAAAAATTAAAAATTAAAAAGCAGGTAAAAGCCCCCCCACCCATCCCCCAAAATTAAACCAAACATTGTCCGCAATGTTTTAGTAAAAGAAAGGGAGGGGGAACTCACAGGGCACCTCACTGAGGAGTTGGGGGAAACTTTATCCAGAATTGTGCCTTGCCATGTTTTCTTCGGTTCCGTTCTTCCGGGCACGATTTCCAGTACTCTATTTTTCTTGATTCTTTAGTTTATTTACCTGCTATCCTACAAAAACAAAGACAAAAACAAAGACAAAAACAAGGAAAAGAAAAACATTAGCATGAAAATAGTTGGTTGCCTCCCATCGAGCGCTTTGTTTAATGTTGCATGGCTCGACTGTCTATCAGTGCTACCACTCAGGACGGTTCCCTCAAAAATAATTCCTCAACTCCAACCTCAATAGTATTAGGTGTCCATTCCCACTTATCAAGCCATCGCTCATATCCACTACTCTTCTTTTTCTTCTTCCTATGGGGTGGTTCATACTTCTTAACATACGGTGGTGGTTCCGGTTCTATCTTAGGTATCAACTTTTCAGGTTTGGATTTAATACCTTCATCCCCCACCTCAAAGGCTAACCTTCCCCTCTTAACATCAGTAATTTTCTTGGCTTCATGGTCCTCTAATATTCTCTTTTTAGATTGGACCTTTATTAATGGTACATTGGTAAGGATCTTTTTCACTATCTCCACATACCTATTGGATTGGATGTCCACCTTAGCTTTCACCAATATTTGAGAGAAAGGAATTTGTGGCTTGTAGGGAGGAGGAGAAACAAAAGGTGCTTCCTTATCTACCTCTTCGATAACTTCCTTTTTGAATGGCGTCGGTGGATTTTCCTCACTCTCCGCCTTTTTCTCACTAGAACTCTCCTCAACCTTTTTTTCATTCTCCCTAGGAGTTTCAACTTGTTGTTCACTTTCGGTTGTAACATCATTCACATGGGTCTCCGACATTTTGGTATGGGTGATAACATTTTCAACCATAGTGTCCAACTGCCTAAGTTTCTCAATGGTGAGGAGGTTTTGACTTATAACCTCTTCACTTACGAGAGTTTGTGTTGCCACAAAAATCTCTATCATATATTCCAGGTTAGAGTGAGTGTTTGTCTCAATGAAATTCTCCATTAACATTTCAAGGTTGGATTGTTGGAAATTTGGTGGCTCCTCGAAATAGTGGGAGTGGTTATCATAGTAAAAGTTTTGGTGATCCATCCACCCTGGATTATATGTATCAGGATAGGAGTTTCCATAGTTATTGTTCACAAAATTGAACATACTTTAGAGAGATCCCATGCAAAAAAAAAGGAACAATCAAACAAACACAATAAAATAAACAGAAAAATAAGCTCTAGTCTCTATGATGATCAAATAGAAAGTCAATATTAACACAATTGGTCCCTGGCAACGGCGCCAAAAATATGACACGACCGCAAGTGCACGGCTATATCGTAGTAATAAAAAGTTATCGATCCACAGGGACCAATGGTTAAGTACCGATTTCTGTTTGATCTTTGTAAATCTAGAGCGACCGTAAAGTTGGGGAAACAGATCTGAAACAAGGGTTAGATAAATAGTTAAAATAAACAGCAGGATTTAGGATCATGATTCCCCACTCTAACATCTCCGTATAACTTGATTAATCGTGCTACATGGTTTTTACACGACTTATAGAAAATAGATTTTGTAGATAACACCGGCTTTCGCAATCTGTTATCATGGTTTCGGTAAATAATCTGTCAGCTGTCGCATGTTCAATAGAATTTACCAAAACCTTTATGTTACTCATGCGACTATAACCTTTCTCAACCTCCTCCGAGTACTTTCGCATCATCAGATTCAATTGTTTAACAATTTTCTTTCGGGTACCGGATAAAGTGCTTTCGCATTATTACCAATACCTAAAACGCGAACCTTTTACTTTCGTAACAAAGTCTGGCATAAAAACTCGAATTTTAAAATAATGAACGCGTTAAAATCCTTGTATTGCTTTTTTTTATCTAATTATATGGATAGTCATGAGTGGGTCTCATGACCCTTAATCCCTAGGGAACTGCTCACTCATGGTGAGGTTTGAAACAATAAAAACGGTTGTAAAAATAAAAGACATAATCGAAATAAAATGTAAATACAATAATAATAAAAACCTGATGAAAATAAAAGTGCTTCAATAATAAATTTTAGCTCCAATGGAGACTTGTACAGAAAATATGCGTAGAAAAGTAAAATTGCTGAAAGCCTAGAAAATACGGTAAAAGTGCGGTTCCCTAAAACTCCCCTCTAATTGGAGTTAAATAGCCATAAACTAAAAATAAAATCAAATAAAATCAAATAAAGGGTCTTCAATGCCATTCCATAAGAGAATAAGCCAGGTATCAATGCCAAGGTCTTCAAATCAGGAATTAAATCGAGACGAAAAAGGAAACAAAAAGTTGGCTTCTGGCACCTCTGTTACGGGCCGTAACACACGTTACGGGCACCCGTATCAGAGGTCTGGTTTTTGTATGGGGAACACCCTCTTTTTGGAATCTTCAGGGCCTTCTGTTACGGGCCGTACATGCATTACGGGCACCCGTAACAAAGCTCTAGTTTTTCTACTGGGAGGCTCCGACTCTTGTGCTTTTCCTTTGATTTTTACCCGATTTTATCTCCTTTTCTTCCAATATGCTCGTGAAGACCTGAAAATGACAAAAACACAATACCAAAGCATAAAATACGGAAAAAGCAAAGAAAGTAGGCATAATGCAATGAAATAACAAGAAAAAATACTAAATAAAAGCGATACAAAATACACTTATCAAATTCCCCCAAACTTAAACCGTTGCTTGTCCTCGAGCAATGAACTCGGATAACACTTTTTAGACCAAGCAAAGTACTTCACATTAGATCTTGTTGATACTCATATGGGAGTTACTCGTTCAGATCGGCTATTCGTCGTTCTTCCAATACTTCTTCGTCAACGAGGATATTCCAAGAACACAAACCATGGTAGGACCACGGACCTAGATACCCCTTTCCGGCCACCTCTCCAACTACGCTTTGGGCTTAAGTCTCTTCTCGATTTTTCCCTTTTTGTTCGGACAGTCAAATTAAGACATTTTCGCTTCTTTGTATGCTAAGGTTGGTCAAGAGCAATTTTTTCTCTTTTTTCTAGGCACCCTATTTTTACGCTCATTGGCGTTTATTTGACAATTGAGACTCAACCGCCGTTAGGCTAAGTAACCGGGTGAAGGTTACCTAACTTCGAAGGTCAGTTGTCTTTATTGTTTTATTCCTTTTTTTTCTTTTTTCTTTTTCGGTGCCTTGTTTCTCAACCAGCCTGGGTTTCTTTTTAATCATGCCAGACTTGTCATAAACTACTTGGGGGTACTTCTCAAAGTTGAGTACTATGGCACAAATCTACGTGTTGGACTCATGTTCTTACTCCGGGAGATCTAGGGTATTCAAGTCATATTCAAGTTTTCGAATTTTCTTGAAGTCCTTATTCCTAGCCTCACTTCCCTTGAACTCAATATACTTCCTCAATATTCTCAAAGTGAAGTAGAAAATATTTTCGGTTATAGCTTGGGGTGGAAATCAAAGTGTTTTTTGGATTATTGAAAGGAAAAACAAAAGTAAATAACATGAAAAATTAAAAATTAAAAAGCAGGTAAAAGCCCCCCCCACCCATCCCCCAAACTTAAACCAAACATTGTCCGCAATGTTTTAGTAAAAGAAAGGGAGGGGGAACTCACAGGGCACCTCACTGAGGAGTTGGGGGAAACTTTATCCAGAATTGTGCCTTGCCATGTTTTCTTCGGTTCCGTTCTTCCGGGCACGATTTCCAGTACTCTATTTTTCTTGATTCTTTAGTTTATTTACCTGCTATCCTACAAAAACAAAGACAAAAGCAAAGACAAAAACAAGGAAAAGAAAAACATTAGCATGAAAATAGTTAGTTGCCTCCCATCGAGCGCTTTGTTTAATGTTGCATGGCTCGACTGTCTATCAGTGCTACCACTCAGGACGGTTCCCTCAAAAATAATTCCTCAACTCCAACCTCAATAGTATTAGGTGTCCATGCCCACTTATCAAGCCATCGCTCATATCCACTACTCTTCTTTTTCTTCTTCCTATGGGGTGGTTCATACTTCTTAACATACGGTGGTGGTTCCGGTTCTATCCTAGGTATCAACTTTTCAGGTTTGGATTTGATACCTTCATCCCCCGCCTCAAAGGCTAACCTTCCCCTCTTAACATCAGTAATTTTCTTGGCTTCATGGTCCTCTAATATTCTCTTTTTAGATTGGACCTTTATTAATGGTACATTGGTAAGGATCTTTTTCACTATCTCCACATACCTATTGGATTGGATGTCCACCTTAGCTTTCACCAATATTTGAGAGAAAGGAATTTGTGGCTTGTAGGGAGGAGGAGAAACAAAAGGTGCTTCCTTATCTACCTCTTCGATAACTTCCTTTTTGAATGGCGTCGGTGGATTTTCCTCACTCTCCGCCTTTTTCTCACTAGAACTCTCCTCAACCTTTTTTTCATTCTCCCTAGGAGTTTCAACTTGTTGTTCACTTTCGGTTGTAACATCATTCACATGGGTCTCCGACATTTTGGTATGGGTGATAACATTTTCAACCATAGTGTCCAACTGCCTAAGTTTCTCAATGGTGAGGAGGTTTTGACTTATAACCTCTTCACTTACGAGAGTTTGTGTTGCCACAAAAATCTCTATCATATATTCCAGGTTAGAGTGAGTGTTTGTCTCAATGAAATTCTCCATTAACATTTCAAGGTTGGATTGTTGGAAATTTGGTGGCTCCTCGAAATAGTGGGAGTGGTTATCATAGTAAAAGTTTTGGTGATCCATCCACCCTGGATTATATGTATCAGGATAGGAGTTTCCATAGTTATTGTTCACAAAATTGAACATACTTTGGAGAGATCCCATGCAAAAAAAAAGGAACAATCAAACAAACACAATAAAATAAACAGAAAAATAAGCTCTAGTCTCTATGATGATCAAATAGAAAGTCAATATTAACACAATTGGTCCCTGGCAACGGCGCCGAAAATATGACACGACCGCAAGTGCACGGCTATATCGTAGTAATAAAAAGTTATCGATCCACAGGGACCAATGGTTAAGTACCAATTTCTGTTTGATCTTTGTAAATCTAGAGCGACCGTAAAGTTGGGGAAACAGATCTGAAACAAGGGTTAGATAAATAGTTAAAATAAACAGCAGGATTTAGGATCATGATTCCCCACTCTAACATCTCCGTATAACTTGATTAATCGTGCTACATGGTTTTTACACGACTTATAGAAAATAGATTTTGTAGATAACACCGGCTTTCGCAATCTGTTATCATGGTTTCGGTAAATAATCTGTCAGCTGTCGCATGTTCAATAGAATTTACCAAAACCTTTATGTTACTCATGCGACTATAACCTTTCTCAAACTCCTCCGAGTACTTTCGCATCATCAGATTCAATTGTTTAACAATTTTCTTTCGGGTACCGGATAAAGTGCTTTCGCATTATTACCAATACCTAAAACGCGAACCTTTTACTTTCGTAACAAAGCCTGGCATAAAAACTCGAATTTTAAAATAATGAACGCGTTAAAATCCTTGTATTGCTTTTTTTTATCTAATTATATGGATAGTCGTGAGTGGGTCTCATGACCCTTAATCCCTAGGGAACTGCTCACTCATGGTGAGGTTTGAAACAATAAAAACGGTTGTAAAAATAAAAGACATAATCGAAATAAAATGTAAATACAATAATAATAAAAACCTGATGAAAATAAAAGTGCTTCAATAATAAATTTTAGCTCCAATGGAGACTTGTACAGAAAATATGCGTAGAAAAGTAAAATTGCTGAAAGCCTAGAAAATACGGTAAAAGTGCGGTTCCCTAAAACTCCCCTCTAATTGGAGTTAAATAGCCATAAACTAAAAATAAAATCAAATAAAATCAAATAAAGGGTCTTCAATGCCATTCCATAAGAGAATAAGCCAAGTATCAATGCCAAGGTCTTCAAATCAGGAATCAAATCGAGACGAAAAAGGAAACAAAAAGTTGGCTTCTGGCACCTCTGTTACGGGCCGTAACACACGTTACGGGCACCCGTATCAGAGCTCTGGTTTTTGTATGGGGAACACCCTCTTTTTGGAATCTTCAGGGCCTTCTGTTACGGGCCGTACATGCATTACGGGCACCCGTAACAAAGCTCTAGTTTTTCTACTGGGAGGCTCCGACTCTTGTGCTTTTCCTTTGATTTTTACCCGATTTTATCTCCTTTTCTTCCAATATGCTCGTGAAGACCTGAAAATGACAAAAACACAATACCAAAGCATAAAATACGGAAAAAGCAAAGAAAGTAGGCAAAATGCAATGAAATAACAAGAAAAAATACTAAATAAAAACGATACAAAATACACTTATCAAATTCCCCCAAACTTAAACCGTTGCTTGTCCTCGAGCAATGAACTCGGATAACACTTTTTAGACCAAGCAAAGTACTTCACATTAGATCTTGTTGATACTCATATGGGAGTTACTCGTTCAGATCGGCTATTCGTCGTTCTTCCAATACTTCTTCGTCAACGAGGATATTCCAAGAACACAAACCATGGTAGGACCACGGACCTAGATACCCCTTTCCGGCCACCTCTCCAACTACGCTTTGGGCTTAAGTCTCTTCTCGATTTTTCCCTTTTTGTTCGGACAGTCAAATTAAGACATTTTTGCTTCTTTGTATGCTAAGGTTGGTCAAGAGCAATTTTTTCTCTTTTTTCTAGGCACCCTATTTTTACGCTCATTGGCGTTTATTTGACAATTGAGACTCAACCGCCGTTAGGCTAAGTAACCGGGTGAAGGTTACCCAACTTCGAAGGTCAGTTGTCTTTATTGTTTTATTCCTTTTTTTTCTTTTTTCTTTTTCGGTGCCTTGTTTCTCAACCAACCTGGGTTTCTTTTTAATCATGCCAGACTTGTCATAAACTACTTGGGGGTACTTCTCAAAGTTGAGTACTATGGCACAAATCTACGTGTTGGACTCATGTTCTTACTCCGGGAGATCTAGGGTATTCAAGTCATATTCAAGTTTTCGAATTTTCTTGAAGTCCTTATTCCTAGCCTCACTTCCCTTGAACTCAATATACTTCCTCAATATTCTCAAAGTGAAGTAGAAAAAATTTTCGGTTATAGCTTGGGGTGGAAATCAAAGTGTTTTTTGGATTATTGAAAGGAAAAACAAAAGTAAATAACATGAAAAATTAAAAATTAAA
Source organism: Lathyrus tuberosus (assembly GCA_022829125.1). Lineage (NCBI taxonomy): Eukaryota > Viridiplantae > Streptophyta > Magnoliopsida > Fabales > Fabaceae > Lathyrus > Lathyrus tuberosus. Next base: position 2,535,326 of record JALAZF010000468.1, on the reverse strand, counting down.
AAGCAGGTAAAAGCCCCCCCCACCCATCCCCCAAACTTAAACCAAACATTGTCCGCAATGTTTTAGTAAAAGAAAGGGAGGGGGAACTCACAGGGCACCTCACTGAGGAGTTGGGGGAAACTTTATCCAGAATTGTGCCTTGCCATGTTTTCTTCGGTTCCGTTCTTCCGGGCACGATTTCCAGTACTCTATTTTTCTTGATTCTTTAGTTTATTTACCTGCTATCCTACAAAAACAAAGACAAAAACAAAGACAAAAACAAGGAAAAGAAAAACATTAGCATGAAAATAGTTGGTTGCCTCCCATCGAGCGCTTTGTTTAATGTTGCATGGCTCGACTGTCTATCAGTGCTACCACTCAGGACGGTTCCCTCAAAAATAATTCCTCAACTCCAACCTCAATAGTATTAGGTGTCCATGCCCACTTATCAAGCCATCGCTCATATCCACTACTCTTCTTTTTCTTCTTCCTATGGGGTGGTTCATACTTCTTAACATACGGTGGTGGTTCCGGTTCTATCCTAGGTATCAACTTTTCAGGTTTGGATTTAATACCTTCATCCCCCGCCTCAAAGGCTAACCTTCCCCTCTTAACATCAGTAATTTTCTTGGCTTCATGGTCCTCTAATATTCTCTTTTTAGATTGGACCTTTATTAATGGTACATTGGTAAGGATCTTTTTCACTATCTCCACATACCTATTGGATTGGATGTCCACCTTAGCTTTCACCAATATTTGAGAGAAAGGAATTTGTGGCTTGTAGGGAGGAGGAGAAACAAAAGGTGCTTCCTTATCTACCTCTTCGATAACTTCCTTTTTGAATGGCGTCGGTGGATTTTCCTCACTCTCCGCCTTTTTCTCACTAGAACTCTCCTCAACCTTTTTTTCATTCTCCCTAGGAGTTTCAACTTGTTGTTCACTTTCGGTTGTAACATCATTCACATGGGTCTCCGACATTTTGGTATGGGTGATAACATTTTCAACCATAGTGTCCAACTGCCTAAGTTTCTCAATGGTGAGGAGGTTTTGACTTATAACCTCTTCACTTACGAGAGTTTGTGTTGCCACAAAAATCTCTATCATATATTCCAGGTTAGAGTGAGTGTTTGTCTCAATGAAATTCTCCATTAACATTTCAAGGTTGGATTGTTGGAAATTTGGTGGCTCCTCGAAATAGTGGGAGTGGTTATCATAGTAAAAGTTTTGGTGATCCATCCACCCTGGATTATATGTATCAGGATAGGAGTTTCAATAGTTATTGTTCACAAAATTGAACATACTTTGGAGAGATCCCATGCAAAAAAAAAGGAACAATCAAACAAACACAATAAAATAAACAGAAAAATAAGCTCTAGTCTCTATGATGATCAAATAGAAAGTCAATATTAACACAATTGGTCCCTGGCAACGGCGCCAAAAATATGACACGACCGCAAGTGCACGGCTATATCGTAGTAATAAAAAGTTATCGATCCACAGGGACCAATGGTTAAGTACCAATTTCTGTTTGATCTTTGTAAATCTAGAGCGACCGTAAAGTTGGGGAAACAGATCTGAAACAAGGGTTAGATAAATAGTTAAAATAAACAGCAGGATTTAGGATCATGATTCCCCACTCTAACATCTCCGTATAACTTGATTAATCGTGCTACATGGTTTTTACACGACTTATAGAAAATAGATTTTGTAGATAACACCGGCTTTCGCAATCTGTTATCATGGTTTCGGTAAATAATCTGTCAGCTGTCGCATGTTCAATAGAATTTACCAAAACCTTTATGTTACTCATGCGACTATAACCTTTCTCAACCTCCTCCGAGTACTTTCGCATCATCAGATTCAATTGTTTAACAATTTTCTTTCGGGTACCGGATAAAGTGCTTTCGCATTATTACCAATACCTAAAACGCGAACCTTTTACTTTCGTAACAAAGTCTGGCATAAAAACTCGAATTTTAAAATAATGAACGCGTTAAAATCCTTGTATTGCTTTTTTTTATCTAATTATATGGATAGTCGTGAGTGGGTCTCATGACCCTTAATCCCTAGGGAACTGCTCACTCATGGTGAGGTTTGAAACAATAAAAACGGTTGTAAAAATAAAAGACATAATCGAAATAAAATGTAAATACAATAATAATAAAAACCTGATGAAAATAAAAGTGCTTCAATAATAAATTTTAGCTCCAATGGAGACTTGTACAGAAAATATGCGTAGAAAAGTAAAATTGCTGAAAGCCTAGAAAATACGGTAAAAGTGCGGTTCCCTAAAACTCCCCTCTAATTGGAGTTAAATAGCCATAAACTGAAAATAAAATCAAATAAAATCAAATAAAGGGTCTTCAATGCCATTCCATAAGAGAATAAGCCAGGTATCAATGCCAAGGTCTTCAAATCAGGAATCAAATCGAGACGAAAAAGGAAACAAAAAGTTGGCTTCTGGCACCTCTGTTACGGGCCGTAACACACGTTACGGGCACCCGTATCAGAGCTCTGGTTTTTGTATGGGGAACACCCTCTTTTTGGAATCTTCAGGGCCTTCTGTTACGGGCCGTACATGCATTACGGGCACCCGTAACAAAGCTCTAGTTTTTCTACTGGGAGGCTCCGACTCTTGTGCTTTTCCTTTGATTTTTACCCGATTTTATCTCCTTTTCTTCCAATATGCTCGTGAAGACCTGAAAATGACAAAAACACAATACCAAAGCATAAAATACGGAAAAAGCAAAGAAAGTAGGCAAAATGCAATGAAATAACAAGAAAAAATACTAAATAAAAGCGATACAAAATACACTTATCAAATTCCCCTAAACTTAAACCGTTGCTTGTCCTCGAGCAATGAACTCGGATAACACTTTTTAGACCAAGCAAAGTACTTCACATTAGATCTTGTTGATACTCATATGGGAGTTACTCGTTCAGATCGGCTATTCGTCGTTCTTCCAATACTTCTTCGTCAACGAGGATATTCCAAGAACACAAACCATGGTAGGACCACGGACCTAGATACCCCTTTCCGGCCACCTCTCCAACTACGCTTTGGGCTTAAGTCTCTTCTCGATTTTTCCCTTTTTGTTCGGACAGTCAAATTAAGACATTTTTGCTTCTTTGTATGCTAAGGTTGGTCAAGAGCAATTTTTTCTCTTTTTTCTAGGCACCCTATTTTTACGCTCATTGGCGTTTATTTGACAATTGAGACTCAACCGCCGTTAGGCTAAGTAACCGGGTGAAGGTTACCCAACTTCGAAGGTCAGTTGTCTTTATTGTTTTATTCCTTTTTTTTCTTTTTTCTTTTTCGGTGCCTTGTTTCTCAACCAACCTGGGTTTCTTTTTAATCATGCCAGACTTGTCATAAACTACTTGGGGGTACTTCTCAAAGTTGAGTACTATGGCACAAATCTACGTGTTGGACTCATGTTCTTACTCCGGGAGATCTAGGGTATTCAAGTCATATTCAAGTTTTCGAATTTTCTTGAAGTCCTTATTCCTAGCCTCACTTCCCTTGAACTCAATATACTTCCTCAATATTCTCAAAGTGAAGTAGAAAAAATTTTCGGTTATAGCTTGGGGTGGAAATCAAAGTGTTTTTTGGATTATTGAAAGGAAAAACAAAAGTAAATAACATGAAAAATTAAAAATTAAAAAGCAGGTAAAAGCCCCCCCCACCCATCCCCCAAACTTAAACCAAACATTGTCCGCAATGTTTTAGTAAAAGAAAGGGAGGGGGAACTCACAGGGCACCTCACTGAGGAGTTGGGGGAAACTTTATCCAGAATTGTGCCTTGCCATGTTTTCTTCGGTTCCGTTCTTCCGGGCACGATTTCCAGTACTCTATTTTTCTTGATTCTTTAGTTTATTTACCTGCTATCCTACAAAAACAAAGACAAAAACAAAGACAAAAACAAGGAAAAGAAAAACATTAGCATGAAAATAGTTGGTTGCCTCCCATCGAGCGCTTTGTTTAATGTTGCATGGCTCGACTGTCTATCAGTGCTACCACTCAGGACGGTTCCCTCAAAAATAATTCCTCAACTCCAACCTCAATAGTATTAGGTGTCCATGCCCACTTATCAAGCCATCGCTCATATCCACTACTCTTCTTTTTCTTCTTCCTATGGGGTGGTTCATACTTCTTAACATACGGTGGTGGTTCCGGTTCTATCCTAGGTATCAACTTTTCAGGTTTGGATTTAATACCTTCATCCCCCGCCTCAAAGGCTAACCTTCCCCTCTTAACATCAGTAATTTTCTTGGCTTCATGGTCCTCTAATATTCTCTTTTTAGATTGGACCTTTATTAATGGTACATTGGTAAGGATCTTTTTCACTATCTTCACATACCTATTGGATTGGATGTCCACCTTAGCTTTCACCAATATTTGAGAGAAAGGAATTTGTGGCTTGTAGGGAGGAGGAGAAACAAAAGGTGCTTCCTTATCTACCTCTTCGATAACTTCCTTTTTGAATGGCGTCGGTGGATTTTCCTCACTCTCCGCCTTTTTCTCACTAGAACTCTCCTCAACCTTTTTTTCATTCTCCCTAGGAGTTTCAACTTGTTGTTCACTTTCGGTTGTAACATCATTCACATGGGTCTCCGACATTTTGGTATGGGTGATAACATTTTCAACCATAGTGTCCAACTGCCTAAGTTTCTCAATGGTGAGGAGGTTTTGACTTATAACCTCTTCACTTACGAGAGTTTGTGTTGCCACAAAAATCTCTATCATATATTCCAGGTTAGAGTGAGTGTTTGTCTCAATGAAATTCTCCATTAACATTTCAAGGTTGGATTGTTGGAAATTTGGTGGCTCCTCGAAATAGTGGGAGTGGTTATCATAGTAAAAGTTTTGGTGATCCATCCACCCTGGATTATATGTATCAGGATAGGAGTTTCCATAGTTATTGTTCACAAAATTGAACATACTTTGGAGAGATCCCATGCAAAAAAAAAGGAACAATCAAACAAACACAATAAAATAAACAGAAAAATAAGCTCTAGTCTCTATGATGATCAAATAGAAAGTCAATATTAACACAATTGGTCCCTGGCAACGGCGCCAAAAATATGACACGACCGCAAGTGCACGGCTATATCGTAGTAATAAAAAGTTATCGATCCACAGGGACCAATGGTTAAGTACCAATTTCTGTTTGATCTTTGTAAATCTAGAGCGATCGAAAAGTTGGAGAAACAGATCTGAAACAAGGGTTAGATAAATAGTTAAAATAAACAGCATGATTTAGGATCATGATTCCCCACTCTAACATCTCCATATGACGTGATTAATCGCGCTACAAGGATTTTTACACGACTTATAAAAAATAGATTTTGTAGATAACACCGGCTTTCGCAATATGTTATCATGGTTTCAGTAAATAATCTGTCAGCTGTCGCATGTTCAATAGAATTTACCGAAACCTTTATGTTACTCATGCGACTATAACCTTTTTCAACCTCCTCCGAGTACTTTCGCATCATCAGATTTAATTGTTTAACAATTCGCTTTCGGGTACCGGATAAAGTTCTTTCACATCATTATCAATACCTAAAACACAAACATTTTACTTTCGTAACAAAGTCTGGAATAAAAACTCGAATTTTAAAATAATGAACGCGTTAAAATCCTTGTATTGCTTTTTTTTATCTAATTATACGGATAGTCGTGATTGGGTCTCATGACCCTTAATCCCTAGGGATCTACTCACTCATGGTGAGGTTTGAAACAAAAAAACGGTTGTAAAAATAAAAGACATAATCGAAATAAAATGTAAAGACAATAATAATAAAAACCTGATGAAAATAAAAGTGCTTCAATAATAAACTTCAGCTGCAATGGAGACTTGTACAGAAAATATGCGTTGAAAAGTAAAATTGCATAAAGCCTAAAAAATACGGTAAAAGTGAGGTTCCCTAAAACTCCCCTCTAATTGGAGTTAAATAGTCATAAACTAAAAATAAAATCAAATAAAAGGTCTTCAATGCCATTCCATAAGAGAATCAGCCAGGTATCAATGCCAAGGTCTTCAAATCAGGAATCAAATTGAGACGAAAAAGGAAACAAAAAGTTGGCTTCTCGCACCTCTGTTACGGGCCGTAACACACGTTACGGGCACCCGTAACAGAGCTCTGGTTTTTGTATGGGGAGCGCCCTCTTCTTGGAATCTTCAGGACCTTCTGTTACGGCCCGTAACATGCATTACGAGCACCCATAACAGAGCTCTGATTTTTCTACTGGGAAGCATAACATTCATTTATACATCATGCATAATCAATTCATATTCATATTCATAATGCATAAGTTACGTCATTCACTTTGGTTGTGTTTATCCCCAAGTGATTTCCCCTCTCTAATAGAGTTGTTAACTTTAAGCAGAAAATGTATATTCTTTCTAACTCTCCACTGAGTTTGATCCTCGTGGAAATTTTTCTTCAGTCCCCCTCTCCATACTTGGATAGGATAAATTCTCAATTTGAGTTCATTCCTCATTGGGAAGTGTGTTTTTTAAAAAGTATCTCTACAGTTTATTCCGTGATTGAATTCGGTCCTTGACCAGTTTGATAACTTGACCTCTAAAGAATGGGAAGGAATTCATCCAGCAAGTCTGACATCAAATTGTCACTCATCCTATGGCATCCCTTCGAAGAAGTCTCGAAGGGAAGTATGATGAAGTCTATTTTCATCTAATGACTATCTCCCCAGTAAATATCGGCGAGAAGTTTGGTGAAAACCATCACAGATGGTTTCTCTTTATTGGAGAAATCTGTCTCACAAGATAACTAGTTCGCATCTCCTTGAAGATTCCTGGTGAAGTTATTGATCCAGCAAGTGATCACTTTTTCCAGAGTTTGTTATCTCGACCTTTTTAAGAGAAAGTCTTGATAAGAAGAAACGAAGACCAGTTCCATGGCTAAAAAACCAGGATTGAGGGGAAGTTTATTTTAGAAACGAATATCAGTTTCATGGATCATGACCAGAAACTCGAGGAAGTTTTACCCTTTCTAAGTAGGATTACTTAGTTAAAGAAGATGAGTAATCATGTTCCGACAGTAGGAACCTGTTACCATTCAAATTATCAAAATCATAGTTGTGTCCCCACCAGTGGAGTTGTGATCTCCCCAATCAGTGAAGATACTTCCTTGTTTCCCAGCATACTACATCCATAGTCTTAATTTCTTTCCCCAATGAATAATTCTTTAATCCCCAGCGATTCCAATCATCATTAATATTCTGTGATGTCATCACGAGTCTCATGTCTTGCATTCACCAACATCATATCATTTATGGCATCTTAGGATCCCAAATTTGTGCATTCTTAGTTGTATTTAAGTCTCTCCTGTCTAGTCGAAACCAAGATGTCAATCTTCGCCTCTTTAGATAGGAGAACCTTAAATAGGGGCATCTGTCATACCTTAACTTTTGACCCTAAGATCCCACATCATTTGCATATCATTAGCATCATATGTGTGTATACTTTTATGAAACACTAACCCATTGAGAGATACAAAGAATGTTGTTTATTTCATCTTGAAATTCTGGTACCAGACGTGTGATGTTAAGGTGCGAACTCACAACAACACACTCTGCAATAATGGACAGAATAAGCAACAGGAAAACACAAGGAATTGTTCACCCAGTTCGGTCTAACTACCTACGTCTGGGGGCTACCAAGCCAGGGATGAAATTCACTACTTGTAGATATAATTTACAGACTCAACACACCAGTTGACAATCTCCTAAACTTATACTCTACTAGTGACTTTCTACCTAAGAAACCACTTAGATATGAGAACACTACTCAATCCCCTAAAACACTCAAAGAACAACCTCTTTGAGATCCCTTGATCTTGCTTCCTAGCTTCGATCAATCAACAACTCTCTATTGCTTCACAACTTCTAGAGAGGACAGAAAATTCAACACCTATTCAAACCTAGAATAGTGTGATTACAAGTACTCTAAACAAACCCTAGACTCTAAGCCTCCAGCTCTTGATCTTCAATCTGTTTTCTGTACCTTCTTCCTTGGTCTTGTGCGCTTTATATAGCTCCTTGAATTTGGATTGGATTTGTCACAATATTTGATCAGATTTGTTAATTAAAAACTGAATCTTTTAAAACAGATTTTATCCCCAAAATCATTTTAAATCTTCCACCTTTTAATTCTCCAACAAACCTGCAATCAAATCTCCCATGTAACAGAAAATATCTAGCCCAAGATATTCTCATCCAACGAGTCAACACTCTCCACAATTCCAGCTAATACGCGACCCTAATAACAACAAGCCCATGCTATCATTAGCTTCAGTTCTGCAGGTCTGATGTTACAACATCACCTATGTGACATCAAACATCCACTTCAGCAACTAGCAACCTTAACACAGCCCAGTGTTAAGTGCAATGTTATGACATCAAGCCCATGACATCAAACATAGTTAAACTTCACAACTTAGTACAGCCCAGTACTAAGACTCAATGCTGCAACATCAACACCATGACATCAGCATTGAACACCTTGTTGTTTTACCAAAATTCCAGCCAATCCAGGAACTTACAATCTCCCCCTTTGGCTAATTTTGGCTAAAACAATCTCTGCATCTTCAGAGACTTCAGCAGCGGAATATCTTCAATATTTTTAAACTTTAACTTGCAGCAGTTTGATAATCTTCATATAGTCTTCATTACTTGATCTGCTGCAGCACCATCTTCATTATTGACAACAGCCAATTGGTGCTCCCCCTCAAAAACTTAAACCAGCATCACAGTTGTTCAGTAGCTCACAATGTGCAATACATCTCCCCCTTGATGTCTGCTTTGCTGCACTCTGCACTCTTCAATGCTATGAATTCTTCACTAGCATCTCCACAACTATGCTATCTATACTCCCCCTCCACAGCTGCATCATTACACTTTCCACTTTTCAACTAGACACCTTAATCTTTTACTACTCTTCTCTTTATGGCATTTATTAACTCTCCCCCTTTTTAGCCATAATTAGACAACTATCCCAAATCAAATGCCCTACAAGGTGACATAATACTGGTCCCTATGTAGTCTCCAAGCACAATGTTCTGACATTATTAATGACACAGTCAAAAACAACTTCCAAGCCCTTGACTGGTCGGGCGATACAACCCAAGCATTTGAATAAACCATTATAAAACCACTCTTTCTCCTATGCTCAGCACAACACACCAATAAAGCATGAGTCAATAAAGCTCCAAAGAACAAACCAAGAACCTCAAGCATGAGGATACCCAACCAGACCCTTTGAAGAAGAAGATCAAATCTCAGACGACATCAGGTCCTTCTACAGGAGCAACAAAAACTGGCCGGACTTCAGTGACCACTATGAAGCCTGGTAAGAACCATTCTGCTCAACAACAACCATCAGAAGATGAATGGGATGCAGATTGGAAGGCTTTTCTGGATGCAGGAGATTGGCATGAGGATGTAGTCTAATCTTGTATTTTCAACTATTGAATAAAAATCCTATTTTTAGATTTTTCAGTTGCCATGCCAAACACTTTACAGTACTATTCTAAACTGCTGAAATTTGTACTGCATTAAACAGAACCAGAGCACCAAGATGAGTTTCTTAGAGAGACTACACTAAAAAATTGAACAGACTATTTTATGTACCATACTATCTGCAGTTGAATAACCATTATCTTCTAGGCCAACTGCACCATAAAACATCTAATTTTTAAGTAATACGCTCCCCAATTTTAAGCTCTCAAATTGGTTAGCATACATGAACTCATCATCTAAACTCTCTTTATTTACCAAATAATCTGAGTATTTAACCAGATCTTTTCTATCAACCTGCTCATCATCCCATTGATGAGTAACATTCTGCAATGTTGTAACATCTTTCTTGACATGGTGATTGTCCATCAGCCATTTCTTCCACAAGAGTTGATAGCATGAGTTCTTTCCACATAACACTGATCTACGACTGTTCTTCTTCTTAGATCTGAGAACTAATCTGATTTTGCCCCTCTTTCTTCTTCTTAATCTTCCAAGATCAGTTTGTATCTTTTGACCAGCATGATTCCATCCTAGAGGATGTGTATTTATTCTTGACATTTTAATCCAGGATCTGATAGAGCCAATATCAAAGGTCCTCTGCATGTCAATTTTTATATTGGAATCAGTCTTAGACTCTAGTCTATTCTGAATCATTTTTGCACTTTGCTCATCATCCTTCTTGAGGCTAGAAATACTCTTCTTGTCTTGAGATGTTTCAGCATCTGCTCTGACATCTGTATCTTTCGACACAGAGCTATTCATCCAGGGGAGATTTTCTTCTGAGACATCGATCTTCTTCAGATCTTGATGATAGAATTTTTTATAGTTACCACTGGTATCTCCCATAACTTCAGTGAGTTCTTCAATCTCTAGCTTTTTAGACTTACTCACAGTCAGACCACTACATTGATGTGAGATTCTGATGATTTGTTCAGATGTCAAGACATCAGCACCTTTCCTCTCGAGAGATGTTGCTCTATTCAGCTCCTGAGAACCTTGAATCCTTCCATCAATGGTGAGGACTGATGTGTAACATTTGCCCTTGACTAATTTCAGATCATCTTTTCTTCTGACCTTCATCAACTTGAGGGAACCTTCATCATTCTGATGTCTACACTTGATATCTTCTTTATCATCACCAGACTGGCTTTCAGTTTGAGGAATCCACTGATAACAATTGTCTTTGGACCTTGCACCAGTCATTACAGCCTCACCATTCTCATTCGTTACAACACATTTGTCTTTGGTGTAGCTGACTAAGTAACCTTCATCACATAATTGGCTGATGCTTATCAGATTAGCATTCAAACCATTTACAAGATAGACATTGTCAAGTTCAGGTCCTCTTACTTTTCCAATACCTTCTACAACTCCGTTATTCCCTTTACCGAACACCACTTCAAGAGAAGCACACGGTCTACATTCAGCAAACATGGATCTACATCCAGACATGTGTTTGGAACACCCACTGTCAAAATACCATGTTTCTTCTTTAGCTTCTTTGTCAGACAACTGAGCCAATAAGCACTTCCCTTTCTCCTTAGGTACCCATTGTTTAACAACTTTGGGCTTATCCTCCCTCCATCTGTTTTGAGGCTGAGGGTATCCATGCAGCTTGTAGCAAGAGTACTGCATATGTCCAAACCTTCCACAGTAATAACATCTCACCCTTTCATCTCTGAATCTTTTGCCACGATGAGATTGCTTAGGCTGCCATCCATAATGTGGTCTTCTCCTAACATTGCTGGCCTGCCTTCTATTATGCTGGTATCCATAAGGAAGCTGAGAATGCTTTTTCCTAGATTGTCTCCCATGATGGTGGGACTTTCTCCTTCCATAATGAGACACAACATTAGTGTAACCATGCCCCTGATGTTGAGACACCTGATGAGACACGTGCTGTTTGAACTGAGGATGCTGTCTTCTAGGGTGTCTCCCATGGTGATGAGGCTTCCTTCTTCCATAATTATACGACACAGCATTGTTGAGGCCAGGTCCATACCAGTTTTCCTGATGTTGAGACGTCTGATGTGACATGTCCTGTTTGTGCCTTGCAGCCTTCATGCTCCTATGATATTGGGGAGGCATATACTGTCTAGCACCTTGAGGCTGCTTTCTCTTCTGATTATGACCAGTCTTCTTCTCAATCTTCTTAGGTTGTGAAACATCAGCTTCCTTGGGAGTAAGATTCTGCCTCTTTGGCTGATGTTGAGGCACAGTTTGTGACTCTTCCTTCTTTAGACCTGAAGTACTTGCTTCTGAGGTACCTTTGTCTTCGGCCACATATCCTATCCCAGCTTTGTCTCCAGCAACTTTTTCTGACTGGAGTATCTTGTCAAGAGTGGCTGTACCACTGTTCAGCATCCTAACAGACTTGGTCATTTGATCAAGATGAGCTCTTACTAGCACCACTTCATTTTCCAGATCAGCTTTTTCATTCTCAAGCTGAGCAATCTGTTCCTTGTGACACTTGTTCTCTTGAAAAATCTCAGCACTTTTAAAACACAGCTCTCTGTAGGTTGAAGCTAGCTCATCATAGGTGACTTCTCCATCACTATCATCATCAGATTCAACAATTCCTGTCAAAGCTGTAACATGCTTTGCTGACTCACTTTCATCTTCGCTATCAGTGTCAGACCAGGAAATTGTCAAGCCTTTATTCTGCTTCTTCAAGAATGTGGGACACTCTTTCTTGACATGTCCATACCCTTCACATTCAAAGCACTGAACACCTTTATCTTGGACAGTCTTCTCTTCATCTTTCTCTTTTGACTTACTGATGTCAGAGGAGATGTTCTTGACATTAGGCCTGTAGTTATAGTTCATCTTCTTGAACACTTTGTTGAATTGCCTTCCCAACATAACTATAGCCTGAGGCAGATCCTCCTGGGACTCATCATCTTTAGCTGCTGCAGGAATGGAGACTAAGGCTATACTCTTGGGCTTCTTTTCTAGTTCTTCCTCATTCAGCCCAAGTTCAAATGTTTGAAGAGATCCAATAAGCTCATCAACTCTCATCTTGCTGATGTCTTGAGATTCTTCAATGGCTGTTACCTTCATCTTATACTTCTTAGGGAGGGACCTAAGAATCTTTCTTACCAGCTTCTCTTCCGTCATCTTCTCACCAAGAGCACTGGATGCATTTGATAGCTCAAGAACACTTATGTGGAAGTCATGAATAGTCTCATCTTCCTTCATCTTCAAGCTTTCAAACTTAGATGTTAGAAGCTGAAGTCTAGACATCTTAACTCTAGATGTGCCTTCATGAGTAGCCTTCAAAATATCCCAAGCAGCCTTAGCAGTTTCACATGAGTTGATCAGCCTGAATATGTTCTTGTCAACCCCATTGAAGATAGCATTTAGGGCTTTTGAATTCCCAAGGGCAAGCTCATCTTCTTCCTTGGTCCATTCTTCTTCAGGCTTAGGCTTTGAGGTGCCTTCTTTATCCTTGCTAGCCTCATCTTTCTCACATACCTCTGGAGCTTTCCACTCTTTAATGACAGCCTTCCAAGCTCTGCTGTCTAATGACTTTAAAAAAGTAGTCATTCTAGGCTTCCAATACTCATAGTTTGAGCCATCCAAGATAGGGGGTCTGTTGACGAATCCTCCAACCTCTTTGTCCATCTTTCACCAGAAAGTAACTTCCCTAGATCTCACCCAGAGACAGACAGGATGCCTGCTCTGATACCAATTGAAATTCTGGTACCAGTCGTGTGATGTTAAGGTGCGATGTCACAACAACACACTCTGCAATAATGGACAGAATAAGCAACAGGAAAACACAAGGAATTGTTCACCCAGTTCGGTCTAACTACCTACGTCTGGGGGCTACCAAGCCAGGGATGAAATTCACTACTTGTAGATATAATTTACAGACTCAACACACCAGTTGACAATCTCCTAAACTTATACTCTACTAGTGACTTTCTACCTAAGAAACCACTTAGATATGAGAACACTACTCAATCCCCTAAAACACTCAAAGAACAACCTCTTTGAGATCCCTTGATCTTGCTTCCTAGCTTCGATCAATCAACAACTCTCTATTGCTTCACAACTTCTAGAGAGGACAGAAAATTCAACACCTATTCAAACCTAGAATAGTGTGATTACAAGTACTCTAAACAAACCCTAGACTCTAAGCCTCCAGCTCTTGATCTTCAATCTGTTTTCTGTACCTTCTTCCTTGGTCTTGTGCGCTTTATATAGCTCCTTAAATTTGGATTGGATTTGTCACAATATTTGATCAGATTTGTTAATTAAAAACTGAATCTTTTAAAACAGATTTTATCCCCAAAATCTTTTTAAATCTTCCACCTTTTAATTCTCCAACAAACCTGCAATCAAATCTCCCATGTAACAGAAAATATCTAGCCCAAGATATTCTCATCCAACGAGTCAACACTCTCCATAATTCCAGCTAATACGCGACCCTAATAACAACAAGCCCATGTTGTCATTAGCTTCAGTTCTGCAGGTCTGATGTTACAACATCACCTATGTGACATCAGACATCCACTTCAGCAACTAGCAACCTTAACACAACCCAGTGTTAAGTGCAATGTTATGACATCAAGCCCATGACATCAAACATAGTTAAACTTCACAACTTAGTACAGCCCAGTACTAAGACTCAATGCTGCAACATCAACACCATGACATCAGCATTGAACACCTTGTTGTTTTACCAAAATTCCAGCCAATCCAGGAACTTACACATGTGATTACCAATTAGGGTTTTGAGTCTCAAAAGATACTCAAGCAAAGGATCAATCAAGGATAAGCATGATATTCAACATCTTAAGTACCTCATTCATCCATGAAGATCGAGAGCTCCCAATCATCAATAATCAACTACAAGATTGCCTCATTTCAAAATCAACAAGCCTCAAGATCCCCAGTGCACCAAAATTAGGGTTTTGACCTAATTCAGTCTTTGGGCTGACTTGTGGAGCAAGGCATGATCCAAAACTTCAGGATATGTTTCAAAGACCTTAAATACATCATATTAGTCCATTCATATGGTTGGATTGATCCAAAGAACTTGATACATAAGCAATGAAAGGATTCAAATTCATCTGGACCACAAACTAGAGTTTTTTGATAAAAACTCAACTATACCTTTGACTTTTGACCAAGACAAGATCTCAAAACTTGGGACATGATTTAAGACACTCAAAAACACCCTTGGAGTCCACCCATGATGTTTAAAATAGCCCAAGGATTTGATTTCATAAAGGATCACAAAGTTCAAGATTCATCTGATACAAAAAGTCAACTGTGCCCAAATTCAATTTTGACTTTTTAGGTTTTTGATCAACCATGCCCTTTTCAAGTCAAAAACAATGTTAATATGTGATTTGGATCATGATTGATTAATAAAAATCAAGAAAAGTGAGGTAACTTGGAAAGAGGGCAACCTTAGAAAACTTAAAAAAATTTCTAAGTCATGAAAAACAATGATTTTTGCCCTACTTTGCAAGGTCATAACTCCGAACCAAGCAAACATTTTCTTGGATTCAAATATCAAATTGAAGAGCTTGTTACATACAACAACTTTGTCAATTAGGGTGAATTCCAAAAAAGTGCATAAATTTTGAGATATGAAGCCATGAAGTTAGGGTTTCCACACTGTAATACCCTAAATTTTTCCCCTAAGATTCTCTGCTTGTCATGTGCATTCATGCATACAAACAAGATCGCACATTGGTTCCCTCTTTTATAGGATTGTGCCTTGCAGGGATCTTTGAGTGTGTGTGTGTGTGTTTGTTAGTTGTTTTATTGCTTAATTTGTTTATGTTTAATAACCTTTAATCAAAATCCAAAAATATGTTTGTTTTTTTTTCTTTACTAACTTTTTCAGGAAGAATTTGGACCAAGGATATAAAAATCAGTCCCACAGCTCGAATGAATTTCATCTGAACAAAGTCAAAGTTGATCTGCAAGTCATTCAAAAGTCATATGATCAAGGATTCCTCAAGTCTTAATTGATTATTATCCAAGGAATTCCAAGGTTCATGTGTTTATTTCCATGCCTTCTTCGACAAGTCAAGAATC
This sequence comes from Lathyrus tuberosus, assembly GCA_022829125.1. Classification (NCBI taxonomy): domain Eukaryota; kingdom Viridiplantae; phylum Streptophyta; class Magnoliopsida; order Fabales; family Fabaceae; genus Lathyrus; species Lathyrus tuberosus. The sequence goes on along the minus strand of JALAZF010000468.1, from coordinate 2,519,743 downwards.
AAGCCAGAGCCCAGCACAATCCAGCCAACAGGGCATTTTTCAAGTTTTTCAACTGTGCAATCGATTGCACGATTGCTCCAATCGATTGCACCATGCTTTTTTAGCCTAGATTTTGAAGTTTTCAGCAGCGCAATCTATTCGCGCTACAGTGCAATCGATTGCACAAAGACAGAATTGGCTAAAATCAGCATTTTTCAAATTTTGAAGCATTTGGCACCAATTTCATCATTTAGGAATATTCTAGATCACCCAAAAATAATTCCCCTACATAATCACAATTAATTCCCACCATGTACCTCCACTAATCACCACTCTTTTGATAATTTTACTCCAAATTCAAATTCCAAGCCTAATTTTCATTTCCAAACCAAATTCCAAACCACCAAATTTTCCAAGCCTAAATTCTATAAATAGAGGCCTCATTTCATTCATTTCACAAGCTTTTGATAGCCAACAAACCTCTTGCAAATTCTCTTCCCAACCACAAAATTCACCAAAGCTCACTTTTCTTCTCTTGAAAGTTAACAAAAATTCACATTGAATCTTGTTCAACTTTGAGCTAAACCTTCATCCAAACTTGTTTTCTTCATTAATTCTTGTAGATCAAGGCTTTGGTGTGTGGATCTTGAAGTAATTTAAAGGAATTTTCAGATTTGAAGTGGTAATTCATCTCTCGCCATTGTTGAAGCTTCATCTTTATCTTCCATAATGTAGATCTTTGGAGATCCTTGTTACTTGATCCTTTGGATCTTGTAATTGTGTTTAATTGCTGTTTCTCACTGTTGTTTTACTCAAAATTTTGTGCAATTTTGATTCCATGATCATGAGGTGTTTAGAGAAATGATTGATCATGGTTTTTCCCTTTAAATGCTGATTTTAGTGCTGCCTGTCAGTGTGCAATCGATTTGCATTTCTGTGCAATAGATTGCACAGTGTATTTTTTGCCTAAGAATTACTGATTTTTCTATTGTGCAATCGATTTGCACAATGCAGAATGGTTTTTTTCACCTATTTTTGGGACTGTTTTGGTTGTTTCTTCATTCCTAACCCCTTCCCTTTGTTCTTATCCTTATATCACATAATTTTGTGGTTTAATTTGGATTTCTCTTCATCTATTTCCCTTTTTATTTTGATCGATGAAAGTCTTATGGATCTTAGAATTCCTTTGTTGAATTCTTGATCAAGACTAGATCACTACCTATTTTCTTTTCGTGCGGTATTGCTTTCGGATGACGATTTACATATCGTTCATCTAGCATACATTAGCACAAATAGCACTATTGACCAGCCTCGAGTAGGGTGACTTTTACATAAGTTACTTGGCGATTGCTTAACATAGGGCTATATTTGTCCCTCTTTATCCAATTCGGAACTTGAACTTTCGTGGTCCGGACCTTGATTGGTCGCGTCAACCCAATGATGGTTAATCTTTTGTATTAGGTTCAAAATCTTTGAAGCTTGTTGTTGTAGAGGCTTTGATTCTATCAATCTTCTAACAAGTCTTCATTAACCTTGACCTAAGTACATTGTTTAATCATTATAGTTCAAGACACGAAGCGGAATAATCGGTGTTATTTTTTTAAGGCTTATGGCACTAGAGCCTTGTGCTACTAATCACTAACTTCTAACTATATTGTTTATGTTTCCTTCTCGCTCCCTATCTCTCTTTATTTTTTATGCTTTATGTCATTATATCATATCATGTTTATGTTTATGTCATTTTTTTTCTTTTGTCCACTTAGACCTTTTTATCTTGTGCTTTTGTTTTTCTTTTGTCCATTTTGGACTCAAAAACATTAATAAAGGATTAAACCACTAAAAGACTTGTGCTCTTAATTATTGGACTATGGCCACTATCCTTTGCATTGGAGGACCTATACTCTTGATTATGGACTTATGGACTTAGACTTAGGACACTCTCCCTTATGCTTTGGACCATTATGGAGTTTGATATTCTAGCCTTTATTTGGCTTGCTTATTGGCTCAAGAGGACGGAATTCTTTTCTTATTATGCTTTGAAGAGTGCCTCCATGTGGTTAGATCTTTCTTACCCTAGCTTTTATTTTATGCATTAGGATAGTCACTTCTTCTCCACCCATTCTTCAATTATCAAAACTTCCTCCCTTTTTCAAAACCTTCTTGTTTTCGAACTTAAAACCGCTTTCATAAAAAACCTTGATTTTTGTCAAGAGATTTTCAAACTTTGTTTCCTTTAATAAATGTCAATCAATGTTAATCATGCTTTGACTATTTTAAAAAAACATAAAAAAATACAAAACTCATCAAACTCTTTTTGTGCCTTATGCACTTTTCCTTTGAAACTTTTTCATAAGTCTAGACATGATTCATTTCTTTAAGCAAAATTATTCGCTTAGAAATGACGACTTGTCTTTACACTTAAAATCAAAAAAAAAAAAAAAATTTCATTTTTTGTACCACGAACTACGAGGTTTTGATAATACATTTCACTTCGTGGGTACGTAGGCATGAGACGATAAGTCTCTCCAAACACAAAAATCTTAAAAAAATACTTCTCTTCTCATCTCTCCCAATCTCTTTTCAAGCAAACCTTTTCAAACCAAAAGTGGTAGATATTTCAAAGGGTTCCTATAGAGTACTATAGACGTTTTGGGTGCTAATACCTTCCCATTGCGTAACCAACCCCTTACACATTCTCTGTTTGTTCTTGTTTTAGAACTTATTTAGGTTTTGTTCGCTCTTTTTCCGTTCCTTTTTTTTGGATAAAATAAAGTGCGGTGACGACTTTTGCTTTACGAGTTAAGTTAATCAATAGCTTACACTCACAATTTTTACCACTACAGAAAAGTGGCGACTCTGCTGGGGATAATAAAGTTCCTAGTGGGTTTAGCCTACTTTGATTTATTTATCGCTTTTTGTTTGATTTGTTTGTTATTGATTGTTCTGTCAGGGTGCTTGGTGATCTGTGTGGTGAGATAAGCCCAATACACAGGCTTGAGTGTACACATAGGACTAGAGTGGAAAGTAGTGTGGCCTACGTAGCGTCTTGGTACGTTTGGTTTACACGAAACCCACACCTAGACGAGGTTTTCTTGGGAGATATTCTGATTTGCGCATCTTGTGCATTTCGGGGTGTTAACCTAGAGAGTTGTCGACTCTGGTGACCATTCCCGAGGACTCAGTTGAGGCACTCCTCCCAAGAGGTAGTAATGGCAGACCAGAAATGGAAAACCCATTATGCTTCTTGATCCAAGGACCTGAAGCTGGGAACTCACTATAGGATGACCTTTTTGAGGGGAATCAGTTGACGCCTTCTTGATTGATGATGATGCCAAACCAGAAATGGTAAACGTATCATCATTTCTCGACCTGAGAGCCCGTGAAGCTGAGGATCCTCGGTTTTTCTAGAACACGTATGTGAGAAGGGCTGGGTGTTTACAGGTTTGCAGGAAACTTTGACCTTCAACCTACCCGGTATTCTGGTTTTCTTATCAGTGTGGACTTATCATCCCGATATTTTTGGTATTCTGACTGGTATGCTGGATTTTTGGGTTTCTGGTATTCTGATCAGAGTGGAATAAGGGCTTTATTCAGTCAGTAGTACAATAGTAATGCAGAGCTTTATGGATACCTTGAACACGTGTGCTTTGTGTGATCTTGTTTGTGGTTGCTGCATCATGCACACTTACATTTATGGACATTTTGTTTCCATTAATTTTCAAGGATCTTAGAGATTTTCCTTTGCAAACATCGCAGACAATATTCAATAAAATGAGATGTTTATCAGTATTTCAAAAAGTGTTATTACGATGTTTGCAATTGCTTTATATTTTAAAGATCCTGGAAAATTGAATGAAACATTTGCATTTTGCATTAGAATTTGCATCATCATCTGCATTGTTTCTTGCCTCTTCCAGGTGTCTTATTGTTTCTCTTGGTCTTCATTCAGCCAAGCTGTCGTACCAGTATAATACTCGGGCTAATCTGAAGAAGAAGATGGATCAGTTGCAACAAGAAAACAGTGATCTTCTTGAGGAAGTGATAAATTTGAAGGGTAGTTTTTATAGACTCAATGCTATGATGGAAGCAATAGTTGCTACTCAGAATCAACCTCCTCCTCCCCCGCTTTCGGCTCCTGTGCAAAGGACAGCCATTTCTGAGATTGTCTCTATGCCCATCTCTGCGGTGCCTGCTAGTGTTCCTCAACACTCCATGCCTCCTGGTTTCCCCTGGGGCATGCCTATTAACTTCGTTCCTGAAGGTTATCAACCACCACCACCACCGCCTGAAGTTCCAGCTGTTTCTACTGTCCAGCCTGTAATGTCTGTACCGCAGCCTGTGGTTCATACCGTTCCTTTTGTTGAAAAGCAAATTTTCCATACTGCTCCAAGTGAAAATGTTAGTGCTTATGATAGAATGGAAGAGATTCAAGACCAGTTTGCTAAGATGCAGAAAGAAATCAAAGCTTTGAGGGGTAAAGAGCTATTTGGAAAGAATGCTCATGGGTCATGTTTGGTTCCTAATGTGAAGATCCCACATAAGTTCAAGGTCCCCGACTTTGAAAAGTATAAGGGTAATTCTTGTCCTTTGAGTCACTTGACTATGTATGCTCGTAAGATGTCGACTCAGATTGATAATAATCAGCTTCTCATTCACTACTTTCAAGACAGTTTGTCTGGTGCAGCCTTGAAATGGTACATGGGACTCGACAGCACTCGAATTCACACTTTTGAAGATTTGGGTGAGGCTTTTGTGAAGCAGTATAAGTATAATGTGATGGCTCCCGACCGTGACCAGCTTCGAGCAATGACTCAGAAAGATAAGGAGACGTTCAAAGAAAACGCGGAGAGGTGGCGCGAGATTGCTGCTCAGATCAATCCTCCTTTGGAAGAAAAAGAGATGACTAAGATTTTTCTGAAAACTCTGAGTCCTTTCTATTATGAGCTATGATTGCTAGTGCCCCGAATGATTTCACTGAGATGGTTAATATGGGGATGAGATTAGAAGAAGGTGTATGTGAGGGACGATTGTCAAAAGATGGTAATTCTGATGGTAATTCTACGAAATATAAGGGAGGACTTGCCAAAACGAAGGTGAGACCAATTCTATTTCCCGTGGAGGACGCAGAAAGAGTGACAGTAAGAATAATCAGTGTCAGCAACATGTTGCATCTGTTACTCCTGTTATCAATTCAACTCCTGTTGTTAAGCAAAACAATGTTCAAAAGAAAAAAAATTTTGATCCAATTCCGATGTCATATGCAGAATTATACCCCACTTTGATACAAAAGAATTTGGCTCAGACTAGGGCTCCGCCAACTATTCCGAAGAAACTTCAATGGTGGTATAAGCCTGATCTTTTTTGTGCATATCACTAAGGCACACCCGGTCATGACATTGAACATTGTATTCCTTTAAAAGCTGAAGTACAAAGGCTAGTAAAGAGTGGTATTCTTGAATTTTGAAGACAATGGACCTATTGTGCAAGTCAATACCGTCACTTGGAAGTTATCATAAGTAAGAAGGATGTTCTTTCAGACTCAGACGGAGATAGTCTCTTTAGATCATTAGTTCATTACTGCAATTTTATTTGTAATCTTTTATGATTGTTAACGCTTTGTTTGCGTGTAGAACTTGTTTGTTTTGAATATTAATCATAATGCAATGAGTATGTTTGTCTTGAAGTAACCCATTCGCATTCGTTCATAAATTGTTTTCCTGCATTTGCAATACCAACTTCTTGTTTAAACTCTTGGAGGGAGGATGATGAAGTGAAAATGCAAAATTTCTGGTTGTATGCTTTTGAATAAGACCCTGCTGATGATGTAAGGCATTGTTTCAAATTCCTAAACACCAGAGATATAAGGAAGATAATCCTTTGTTAACCCCTTTGAGCCTTGAAGTAGGAGTTTCTTTCTAAATGAAAAAACCCTCACGTTTAACCTGGGGCAGGGTAGTCTCAGTTAATTTGACCAAGCATTCAAATTTCCAAAAGGAGTGTGCATCTAAGGACCGACCATAATGGTCATCCCTCATTCATAAAGGGAAGAGGCAGTCGCAACCCTTTTAACAAGTCAGATAAGCCAATGTCACATGATTTGTTCAAAAATATCATCAAAAGAAAAAGCCTGCTAAGTCGAAAAAAATTTGAAAACAAGTGACTTAGGAAAAAATGAGGGCATCCCGTTGGACATCAAAAATTCAAAAGAACTAGTCCAGGCAAAAGTTAGGGAAAATAAAAGAATGAAAAAAAGTGAAAAGTGAAAAGAAAGGATTACAAAGAAAAATCCTCATCAAAAGAATAAATCTGTGTGGCTACATGCAAAAAGGGTGACTGTTATTCCCCGAAAAACCTCATTGGTTTCTCAATCATCACAAAATCCCTTTGATAGATGAACATTTGTGTCAAATTAGCTGGATGTAGGACTGAAGAACATCACGAAGAATGGGTAGGTACAAATAAATTTTGAGCCTAAAACTCCTTTTTTCTGAAAACCGTGAACCAGACCACATTATAACCCTCAAAAGACCTAATTGAAGCAGGGTTTATTTTGAAAGCATACTTTATAGAGACAGCGTTCCTGACTCCCATGAGTTGTGCTAAAAGACTTTTGTTGGTATTGCATATGCATTCAGAAAAACCAATGATTCGTTCACAAGGTTTTGCCACATCTTTTCAGTAAAAACTTCAAGACTAACATATCTAATTGCATTAGAGTTATCATTATCATAATTAACATTTTTTGCTTGCATACATTTGTTGACATCATGGAAGCTTACGTATGAGCATCAGTGATGAACTTAATATTTTGAGGCCTAAAGCTCTGATGAGTAATTGACAAATCATTTCAAAGAATGATTATATCCAGGGGAATGTTGCCTGAATATTTTGTTGAGCATGAGCATGTTTGTTTTCCCAGTTGATGTTTTCATAGGGGTAAAGCTTGTATACTTCATTGATCAAAGAATGTGCCAAGTTCAGTTAATCTGGGGCAGTTACGTCGAGATTAGACGAATCTCTTAGAGTTTGAAGATACTGGGGCAGTTTATTTCAAGTCCTTTTGGTACAAAGTTTCCTTTTTGTGTAAAATCCTTTGTAGATCAGCCAATTTGGGGCAGTTACGTCGAGATTCGACGAATCTCTCAGAGTTTGAAGATATTGGGGCAGGTTATATCAAGTCATTATGGTTCAATGTTTCTTCTCGAGGAAAACTTTTGTAGACCAATCAGAGTTTATCATTGTTGATGTTCTCCAGTAGAGTTTGTTGATATTTCCTCAACAAAGTTTGTTCCTATGAATATAACCAGTTGTTGACAAGATGATGGGTTCCCTCAAAGTTTTGTTATGATGTGTTGAATTCATAAGATCCAATGTTGTTTGGCTTTTCGCTAGCTATGTCTTGATCCGGATCTTCTCAAGCTGATAATGTTATGGTCAGGTAGTTGAGTAGTTTTGATGGTCCACCTCTCCTTGATGGTAGTCCCCGTGCAGAGATTCAATTTTTTGCTATCCCCCGGCAAAAATCATATGAGGAATCCCCACTCAGAGTTTTACCTTCTAGACGTGTTGTTGTTGCTTTGGATGTCCCCAAACAGAGAACACTGTTATTTTTCTCTAAGAAGCATTGACATAGTGGCCGATTGTCGGGTTTTATCTTGTCTTGTCGATGTTTTTCTCTCCAGATTGTTCTATCCAAAGATATATCCTTGCTGATTCCCCAGAGGAGGCAGTGCATTATTGTTTCGAATGTTTCACAAGCATAGAGAAATAATGTTAACTCCTTATTTTCCCCAGCACGTCCAGGGTGTATTTCTCTCCAGATTATTTTATTCAGAGATTCCTCCCAGTGAAGATCGTGCATCACTATTGCGGTTACTCCCTAGTGAAGCCGTTGATGATATCTCTATTCAAGGAATATTGATATATTAGTCACCTGTTGGGTTTTCTCTCATTTATGATGAGTATTGATCTAAAATCCCCCCACAGTTTGACCTTTTGCTATTTTCCTCAGCAAATCCAGGATGCTTTGCTCAGAATTGGTTAATCTCCAGAGAGTTTTCTTGTATCTCCAGCAGATCTGCCTTGTCTTTCCAGTGGATTTTGTGTAAATGTTTATATGTTTACAATCCCTAGCGGATTCATTATTTTTCCGCAGCAGATCTCTTCATCTTTTTGAAATGAAAGTTCCTGTGAATTTTTATGATCCCCAGGAAGATTCAGAAAGATTTGGGTTGTTATAATTCCTCGACAGCTTTCCTTCCATCCCCGAAGCAGAGTTTATGTTGCTTCCTCTTTGTGGATCGTTGATGTTAGAAGACTGATATTTGGGTTTCTCCCCAAGGTCTTCTTTTCTCCAGCAAGATTTGAGTCTTGTAGTAGGGTTTACTTTCCTTTGATGGGTCTTATTTATCTCTTGCAGGATTTCTTCAGCTGAATCCCTAGCAGATCTGCTACTGATATCTCCATCTTGTTGAGATTAACTGAGTATTCAGTCGTGTTTTGATGTTTATCCACCATCTGTTTATCCTTATGTCTGTTTTGTAAGCATATTCATACTCATACACATTGCATGCACATTCTTTTGTTGTGCATAGCATATTGTTGTTGCATTGCGCATTTTGCATCTATGTTGGTGTTTCTCTGCTCTCTGGTGTTGTTATCCCTGCAGAGCGTGTGTGTCTTCTCTCCATTAGAGTGTTGACCCGTAAGTAGAAAATGCCTATCTTTGTTAATTCCCCACTGAGTTTATGCCCCGTGGAAGATATTTGTTTTAGCCTTTCTCCCTAGTTCATTTGTCTGGATGGAATTAATCCCCAGTTGAGATATTTCCTCCTCGAGATGAATCTTGTTTGACCGTTTCTCTCTGGTTTATTCCTGGATTGAATTTTGATCCCTTGCTCTGGCAATGGAAGCTTATCACCTTTGTCGTCCTGCCCATTTAGTTGGTAGTAGGTGATATAGTTGGCTTATTACCTTTGTCGTACTGCCCATTTAGTTGGTAGTAGGTAGTATAGTCGAGTTTGATTACCTCATTGTAGCTATCACTTGTTTGATAGTTGGTAATCTCTCCTTTCTTTTCGGGTTTATTACCTTTGTCGTCTTACCCTTTGTTGGTAGTAGGTAATATTTCTCGTACCCCTTTTTGGTTGATTACCTTGTCATAACTATCACTTGGTTGATAGTTTGTAATCCCTCTTTTTGAGCTTATCACCTTTGTCGTCCTGCCCATTTAGTTGGTAGTAGGTGATGTAGCTGGCTTATTACCTTTGTCGTCCTGCCCTTTGTTGGTAGTAGGTAATATTTCTCATACCCCTTTTTGGTTTATTACCTTGTTGTAGCGCGATTTTTGTGGTTTCGAATCACTATCGCTTTGGTACTACAGTTCGATTCATTTTTTATCCTATTGAGCTAATTAAGGAAGGGAAATAGATGTCTCCAATTAACCCTGCTTGCAAACTGAGGTTAAACAGTCAAAACTGTTGGTTTATAGATGCTATCAAAATAGGGAGGTTCTCCCTTAGGGTTATTTGCTTAAAAATAGTGTCTAGGCTATTGGTAAGATGTTAGGACTGATGCTTTTTGATTGATGTATGAAGGTACGGGATTTTGGGTTTTTAATTAGTATGCTCGCTAAGATTTTTCCAATATTATGCCTACGTATTCCCTTTTAACGAAACAGGGAAATCAGAGCGATCGTAGTTCCTCCTATTCTATGGGAGGAAAAAGGGTTATTTTGGTGTCTTGTTCAAAGCCCAAGACGTGAAGCTAAATGTGGTTTGTATCTTGTTCAAAGCCCATGATGTGAAGCTGAAGGGTTTATTTGTATCTTGTTCGAAGCCCAAGATGTGAAGCTAAAGGGTTTTGACTTTAGAGAGAATTTGTCATCTCTAAAGGGAGTATTTGGTCTGTTTATCACAACTGTTGCATGACTAGTTATAAAGGAGAATTACTTTAACTGGGATATGTGAATCCACCAATGTCATAATTTCCTTTATAAGGGATTTTTAACCTGAAGGAGAAGATTTTAACTCAGTTTAGAGCAATGCCATCTTTCCTTAGGAATTTCTCATGCTAAAAGAGGGACAGTGGCATGGATGTAAATAATCCAAAGGCTTGCCGCTTACAGCAATTAGATGAAGGAAAAGGAGTTGTTGATGTTTGTATACTATGAGCAAGGCACATATTTTGATGCTAAAAGGTTGATTGACTCAACCGGGGTCTTCTTATACAAAGCCTAAGAGGAGGCTATTGACCTAACAAGAGGTTGTTTTTATGTGTCTCATACGAAGCCCGAGAGAGAGGCTAAAAGGGGTTGACTCAACAAGAGAGTGCTAGCAAGTGACTGACTCAACAAGAGAGTTCTGTTATATGTGCTTTGTACGAAGCCCAAGACGGAGGTTAAAAGGTTTTGACTCCACATGAGGGTCTTTTATACTCAACAAGAGAGTGGTTTTATATCTCGTACGAAGCCCGAGATGGAGGCTGAGAGGGAAGTGACTCAACAAAAGAGTCTTTTATACTCAACAAGAGAGTGATTTGGTATCTCGTACGAAGCCTGAGAAGGAGGCTAAAAGTGGGTGACTCAACAAGAGAGTCTGAAAAAGTTAGCTCTTCCAGGGAGAATCATTTGTACAAAGCCCAAGAGGAGGCTATTGTGCTGGTGACTGTTTCAGGTTGGTGACAGGTCCAGTATGTTGGATAAAAAGAAAATCAGTTCTTATGAAGGGAACGATTAAAGGTATTGTTGTGCTTTGGGATTGATCAGAGGATTAGGGTTATTTCCTGTTCTTTAAGGAAACAGAAAATCCAAAGGGTATTGAGACTGTCTAAGTCTACTGGTGTTTTGGAGAAATCGATTCTCGGATAGTGAATGATCTTTGTATAATGCCCAAGAGAAGGCTGGTATGTTAAGGGATGAAGGTCAACCCATTAACAGGCCTGACACTTGACTCAGAAAGACAGCTCTAGAAAATTGATGACTAGGTTCTGTTCCTATACCAAAAGAGGTCTCTGGGTCCTTGTACTAAGCCCAAGAGAAGGCATGAGAGCTTTTAAGAAGCCGAAGGGTCCTTGTACAATGCCCAAGAGGAGGCGGGGATGCTTTTAAGAAGCCTGTGGGTCCCCAAACCCTGCGAAGTTCAAGACATGCCATTCACCAAGAATAGATCAAGCCAGGAAAGTCTGAGAATTTGGAAGAAACTCAAGAGATGCCATTCACGGAGAAAAGATCATCTTTGGGGAGTAGAGTTTCTTTGACAATTTCTTAGAGTGACAGTCTGTGAAAGGGTGCACCAAGAATGCTGCCTTTCACGTCTCCATATTGTTTAACCCCAAGAGGAGGGAAGAGTGTGTCTGGTAATCCTATGGGGATCTAGTTTTGTTTGTATTTAAGAGTGACCAACAGGGTTTTACCTAGTGCTAAACGTAGTTGCCGGGGAAAACTCTAAATAACTATACTAGTATTACACAGTTGATATTTGACAAGTATATAAAAGTTTGTGAAAGAAGACTTATAGTGAGCAGCCCCACAATACAGTTATATATATGAAAGCGGATAAAGAAAGCGGGTAAACACTTACTCGCTTGTAGAGCTTCCCTGCTATTTGGTTAGTTTGTTCAACAAAGAAAGCTTTGATAACAATATTATATTCAAAATCAAAGGAGAAAGTGCTTTGAAAAGATTGTTGGGGCTTACAGCTTAAGGAGAGGCCTAAGGTTTTATCAGTGATTGCACTGTCATTTTGTACAGGGACTTATACAAGTAACCGAGGCCCAAAATGGTTTTCTGTAAAAAGGGATGGATCTTACACTCTCTCAAGAGGCCCAAAGGTGTTTAAAGAAAAAGAATGGGGCTTATAACATGAGGGTAGGCCCAGATGATTTGTTTTTTGAACTGGCGATTGCTCCGAGGTTTCTTTACCGTACTGGGTCTTATACAATGCATTGAGGCCCAACAAAGTTTTGGTTAAAAGGGGGTTGGGTCTTACACTCTAATAGAGGCCCAATGATTTATTTTTGTACAAGTGTTAGGGCTTACAGCTCAAGGAGAGGCCCATATGATTTTGCTAAAAAAGACGACGATCGCGCCGTTGTTTTTGAAAATACAGTGGGACTTATACAATGACTGAGGCCCAAAAAGTGGTGTATTTACAAAAAGGGATAGGTCTTACACTCTAATAGAGGCCCAATGATTTTGAAAAAGTTTGATGAGGGTTGAATTAGTCAAAAACCCTAATTCGTTTTCAAAATTTATTTTAATTGAATAAAAATTCAATTAAAATGATCAAAATTGTTAAACATGTGTGGAAACAAATTGTGATCTTGGATTAATGTTTCAAAAATCAGGTTTCTATCCACAAAATGATTGGAAATCACTAAAATTTGAAATATCAAGAGGGAGAAAATATGTTAAATGTCAAAAACAATTAAAATATTAATTCTTTACAAAAATATCAAGTATATGAAATAAATAATATTTTTGAGATTTTTGGTAAAATAAAATATTTTAACATTTTTGTGAATTATTAAAAAAAGAATCAACTCAAAATCATTAAAATTCATTGAGAAATTAATTTGTGAATCAATTAAATAAAATCACAAAAATTCAAATATTTGAATTTTCAAAAAGGGCGCCAAGAACATGGCAAGAACACGCGCCACCCTCTGTTTCTGCAGATTTGTGTTTTCTATCCAATCTCACTGAATACTTGATGATAACATGCAATCTACATATCAATCTACTCGTTTTCACCTCACGATCATGTCTATGGTCTTTAATTTCATTTATTTTAAGCATGGAATAAGAAATCAAAGAGAAACCTCAAGAACCCTAAAACTTGCATGAAGGCTCAGAAATTCCATACACGATTCAAACAAAGCAATTGATTGAGGGTAAACACTCTATGCATGATTATGAACATATGGCCAAATTATTGTGCAGCAAAAAATGCATGGATCATAGAGTTAGAAGAGCTCATGCTTACCTCTTGCAGCTGGTGATCGTGTTTTGTGTTAGAGGTGTTGCAGCTTGGTTCCAAGGATATGGACAACTTCCCTAGGTGCTATGGAGTGTGTCTGGGTGCTTGGAGTGGATTGAATTGAGCTAGAACTTGATTTGGCACCTCAACTGCAAATCTGTCAAAGGCTTGTGCAGATGGCTAGTGATTTTGAGAATCTGGTGTTCCAGATGTTATGTGAGTGTTTGGATCACCTCTATATGATGTTTATGAGGTGTGTGTGTGATTGGTTTGGTTGGAATAGCTCTCAAACTCAAAACCCGATAGTGACTTGCTTTGGAAGGCAATTTTGGAGTGAAGGAAGAGATTTTGAGGAAAGCATCTATTTGATGGCTTTGGTGTACCCAAACTGATCACAAATGAGCTGTATTTATAGTAGAGCAAGTTTGTTTTGCAAGGAATAGTGAATGGCAACTATTGCATAGGTTTGGCCAATGTTGATCAATGAGAATCCACGTCTCCTCTAGCCATTGACTAGAGGTTAGGGCACAGGCTGATGGTTCCCTTGAGCTTGGATAAGTCTTGAATGAATTCAGTTAGAAATGGCTCAGTCCATGCCACCTTGGTGCATCCATTGAATGCTTTAAAACAAATTGGAGTCTTGTCCCCTCTTTAGAGATTTCTAGGTTTGGCATGCTATTTTTAGTTCCAAGGACTTGGGAGGCTTGGGATCAGAGTTGGTTCCTCCTTGGTCTCCCCTTAAGGTGTTCAGATGGATAAGTGTGTTTTTCATTTGCATAAATTTGGAAAATCGAGCAAAATGCACAAATCTGCCTTGCTTTGACAGTTTTCAGCAAGGCATATTGCCATTGTCATATCTCATGGCTCAAGTTGAGTTTGGTGAAGTTGTTGGTCATTTTGGAAAGCCCTCATATGATACAACAACTGTTTGATCATATTGGTTTTGATACTTTTTGGATCCAAGTGAAAAATTCCCTTACATTTTGAAAAAAAGAAAGACAGATTCTGATTTAGTAAAAATTTCACTTAAGTGTTGGAAAAAAGTGACATTTTCACTTTTTGTGATTTTGATCATTCCATAACTTAAAATCCATGAGGAATTGGAATAAGTTGTAGTTGAATCTTTTGTAGAGGGCCATGAGAGCTACAAATCCAGCTTTGAATGGGGAAAAAAGGCCTTGTGGTTTAGGAGTTATGATCCTCCAAAGTTGGTACCCTAGCCACTTTGTTCCATAACTTAGAAAATTTTTTAAGTTTTTATAGTTACCCCTTTTACAAGTTATCTCATTTTCTTATTTTTCTTGATGAATGATGATTCCAGTCACACATTAACATCATTTTAGGGTCAAAGAACCATAATTGTGAAAAAATCTCAAAAAGTCAAAGTTGACTTTTGTGCACAGTTGACTTTTTGTCAGATGAATTCCAGAATGTGCGATCCTCTATGAAATCAAGTCCTTGAACTAAATCAAACTTGATGGATTGATTTCATAGGAGTTATAGGGTGTATTGAATCATGTCCTAGGGTTTGGGAGCATGTCCTGGTCAAAAGTCAAAGGTGTAGTTGACTTTTTCATCAAAACCCTAATTGTGGTTCAGATGAAACTGAAACTTGGAGATCAAGCTTCTTGGATCAATCCATTGTTGAAAATGGATCAATGTAGTTTATTAGAGACCCTTAAATCCTCTCTTGAGGTCTTGGCTCATGATTTGTCCCAAAAGTCAACTTAGGGATGAATTAGGTCAAGAAACCCTAATTCCTGTTTTTTAGTGAATGCATCCCCTGAGGCTAAATTGACTTGATGATTGGGTCCATGAGGTTTCATGGAGTATTTTAGGTTATTCTTTGAAGCATTGGCTCATGCCCAGAGGAAAATTTCCATCTGGAGGCCCTGGTCGACCAAACCCTAATTTGGTGACACTGGCGATCTTAAGGTTTAATTCACCTGGAATGCTGCAACATTGTGATTTCCCTCAGTTGGAATCGTACTCTTTATTCTTCCCTAGTGGAGATTGTTTCCTCCCCTATTGGGATGTGTTTTCCGTCTTTTGTTTTCCCCCGGTGGAGTTTTCCCTCTCTGCTCCCCAGCTTTTGTTTGTCTCCTGTGGCATATTCTCCCCACAGAGGTCTTGTGTCTGCATATCATTTGCATAATCATATCATTTTGTGGTCTCTTAGGGCCAAAAAATGGGTTTATTGTTATATTTAAGTCTCTTCTATCTCGTCGAGACAAAGATGTCAATCTTCATATCTCCAGATAGAAGAAACTTAAATAGGGCCAGATGTAATACCCTAATTTTTGCCCCTAAGATTCTCTGCTTGTCATGTGCATTCATGCATACAAACAAGATCACACATTGGTTAGGATTGTGCCTTGCAGGGATCTTTAAGTGTATGTGTGTTTGTTAGTTGTTTTATTTCTTAATTTGTTTATGTTTAATAACCTTTAATCAAAATCCAAAAATATATTTGTTTTTTTTTTCTTTACTAACTTTTTCAGGAAGAATTTGGACGAAGGATATCAAAATCAGTCCCACAGCTCGAATGAATTTCATGTAAACAAAGTCAAAGTTGATCTGCAAGTCATTCAAAAGTCATCTGATCAAGGATTCCTCAACTCTTAATTAATTATTATCCAAGGAATTCCAAGGTTCATGTGTTTATTTCCATGCCTTCTTCGACAAGTCAAGAATCGAGCCAGAGCCCAGCACAATCCAGCCAACAGGGCATTTTTCAAGTATTTCAACTGTGCAATCGATTGCACCATTGGTCCAATCGATTGCACCATGCTTTTTTTGCCTAGATTTTTAAGTTTTCAGGAATGCAATCTATTCATGTTACAGTGCAATCGATTGCACAAAGACATAATTGGCCAAAATCAGCATTTTTCAAATTTTGGAGCATTTGGCACCAATTTAATCATTTGGGAATATTCTAGATCACCCAAAAATAATTCCCCTACATAATCACAATTAATTCCCACCTGTTGCGGTGAGAATCGGATAACAAGCTATTAATTAACTTGCATCACATTTCTTTGAAATTCACCACCGAGCTTTGATTTATCCAAAGGAAAGGGTAAAGATCGAAAAACCCTAAGTGCGCTATGTAGGAACACAGCTCTGAGATCTAAGGTTTGGGGGTTGGTTATACTAAGGGAAGGTATTAGCACCCTAAGTATCTGTAGTACTCTACAGGAACCTCTTGTTAGTATTTGTGTTATTTATTATTTTTTTCTTGCTAAAGGAAATGTGCTAGGGTAAAGACCTAGGGGTATAGAAAGACCTAGGGGTATATATACTAAGTATGCTCGCCAAAATGTCGAATCTTGTGCCTACATATCCTGATGGGAGTGGAATCAGAGCATTCATAGTTCCCCTCAATGGGGTGAGGAACTCTTGACTGTGGTCAAGGTTCCAGGGGAAAGTAGGGTGAGAAGCTTGAAAGCAAAGCTTGTGAGGATTGATTGTTTAGGAGAAGAGATTAATGGCTATCTCTTGTGAAAGGATTGTGAAGGGTTAAAGGTCGTGAATGAGAAGAGATTAACAACTATATCTTGTGAAGGTTAAAGAAAGGTTTAAGAGTTATAAGAGATTAATGGTTATCTCTTGGGGAAGGCTAGGTTAAAAGGGAATGAAGTGTTCACGGGAAAGTAGGGTCTGACAGTAAGACACCTACGTGAAGTGCAGCGACTCTAAACCTAAGGCTAGGTTAAAAGGGTAATGAGCTATCTACGACCTTGCGGTCGATAGAGAGACTTTCCTTTGGAAGGAGGGGAACATAACAACTTGTAAAAAGGAGTTGAAGGAGATTGAAAATAAGTGAACGATACGAGTACGACAAAGATAATATTCTCAAAGTCTTGAAATCAGAGACATGTTAAGTTATGAAAATTGGCAATAGAAATAATTTTATCCAAGGCTCAGGAACAAATAAACACACTACAGAAAAAATTCTCAAAAGTCCTCGGGAAACAGCTGATGATTTTTTTTCATAAAGAGAAATTCGAGAACCGAATATAAAGTAAAGCATATTTTTGTTTTTTGAATTTTTTAGAAAGAAAAGGAATTATTATAAGAAGGGAAATGAATTAAAAAAAAACTAAATGGCCATGAAACAAATAAAGTTATGAAACAAAAATAAATAATGATAATGTAGTAATATGGCAGGTGCCATGATTTTTCATGGCTAGCACTGTTCATCATGGCCAGTGCCACATTATATTTTTTGTTATTTTTTATTTTGGAGTTTTTAGAAGTAAATGAAATTAAAAGGAAATGAAATAAAATAAAACCAGCCAAAACACAATGTGGCAGGCGCCACATAATTCCTTAAAGCATAGAAAGTGGTGGCAGGGGCCACCTTCCCATGTGGCAGGCGCCACATCCTTGTTAGAAGGTGGGGGCAGGCACCACCTCAAGCATGGCACTGGCCATGGATCCTTTTTTTAAATATTTTTCTTTTATATTATTCAAAACCGAACAAATCGTTATGAACTGGAATACATTATGATTTACAATATATTTTCCAGAATCAAAATATTAACATGCTAATAAACTTGATAACATCATAAAACAATAATCCTGGTATTCTGATAACGTAAATAAAAAGAAGTAAATGTTACTTAGTGGAGATGGTCCACTACCTCTTCACAGGAACATACTCTGAAAAGAAAACCGGACGAACTTCTCTCCTTCGAAATGCCAATAACTCACAAGATTAATTTGAGGGAGAAAGTTGAGAGAGTATTCAGCCTATTTTTTGGGGTGAATCTGGTGTCCTTGAAACTGAAGTGGAATGTCCTATTTATAGGAGAAAGTGATGAGAGTTCAATGTCGGTTTTACCGTTTTTGAAATCTCCATGCAAGCTGGCGTAAAGAAAGTCTTCGGCTGATCAGAGATTAGGTGGTGTTTGTGTGCTGATAAGACTGGAGCCCATAACTTTCTGAAAAGTTCTCTTTTTATTCATGATGAATTTCAACCACTTGCCTTTAATCTTGCTAGGAAAGTATTATTTAAAACAAGGAAATTATTTAAGTGCAGCAAAGTGGCAAACACCACACTTTTTTATGGCAGGTGCCACAAAAGTGTGGCAAGCACTATTACCTCTACATGGCAGGCGCCATGGTTTGTGAAATGTGGTGGTGGGTGCCACCTTAAATGTGGCAGGCGCCATGCTTAAGTGTGGTGGGCCACCACATTGTTTTCCCTTTTTTTTCTTTCTTTCTTCTTTTGCTTTTCTTTCTTTTTTTTCTTTTTCCTTCTTTCTTATTTTTCTTTTACTTTTCTTTTTTCAAATAAAAATCCACAAAATGCCTTGGTGGTTACTCAGTCAATGGTCAAGCATACTTGCATACTTCATTTCGGTCCAATAACATCAAAGTCAGAAGCTCGACTTTTCGGCCAAAACTCTGATTTCCTCGGGAATTCCAACTGGACGATCTTTCAGGATTTTGCTTCCTCAATCTCTTCTAAGGCCCATAGATAGCCTCTAGGGATGTCCAGTATCACGTAGAATCAGGTTCCAAAGCTTGGGAATATGTCCTGATCAAAACCAAAGATAATGGTTGACTGTCGTTGAGAAAACCCTAGTTTGAGGCATGGTGAATCCTCTGGCTCATGGTACTTGTAATAAGAACCGAACACACTTGATTTCTTGTTGATTGAGGCCTCTTGAAAGTATGTGAGCTCAGATGGTTGATGAATCCTTGAAACATGTGAGAGTCTGGCTTATTGACTTTTGTTATTTTTCCTGTGTAAACCTGGATTTCACAAAAGAAACAAACAGGCAAGATATTGTGGTTAGTTATCAATGCATGGATGAATGAACCCTAAATGTAAGTACAAAATGTTATGACATCTAAGGGGTAACATTTGGGGTACAACACCACCATGTACCTCCACTAATCACCACTCTTTTGATAATTTCCCTCCAAATTCAATTTCCAATCCTAATTTTCATTTCCAAACCAAATTCCAAACCACCAAAATTTCCAAGCCTAAATTCTATAAATAGAGGCCTCATTTCATTCATTTCACAAGCTTTTGATAGCCAACAAACCTCTTGCAAATTCTCTTCCCAACCACAGAATTCACCAAAGCTCACTTTTCTTCTCTTGAAAGTTTACAAGAATTCACATTGAATCTTGTTTAACTTTGAGCTAAACCTTTATCCAAACTTGTTTTCTTCATTAATTCTTGTAGATCAAGGCTTTGGTGTGTGGATATTGAAGCAATTTGAAGGAATTTTCAGATTTGAAGTGGTAATTCATCTCTCACCATTGTTGAAGCTTCATCTTCATCTTCCATAATGTAGATCTTAGAAGATCCTTGTTTCTTGATCCTTTGGATCTTGTAATTGTGTTTAATTGTTGTTTTTCACTGTTGTTTTACTTAAAATTTTGTGCAATTTTGATTCCATGATCATGAGGTGTTTGAAGAAATGATTGATCATGGTTTTTCCCTTTAAATGTTGAGTTTAGTGCTGCCTGTCAGTGTGCAATCGATTTGCATTTCTATGCAATAGATCGCACAGTGTATTTTTTGCCTGAGAATTGCTAATTTTTCTACTGTGCAATCAATTTGCACACTGGTGCAATCGATTTGCACAATGCAGAATGGTGTTTTTCACCTATTTTTGGGACTGTTTTGGTTGTTTCTTCATTCCTAACCCCTTCCCTTTATTCTTAGCCTTAGATCACATAATTTTGTTGTTTAATTTGGCTTTCTCTTCATCTATTTCCCTTTTTATTTTGATCGATGAAAGTCTTATGGATCTTAGAATTCCTTTGTTGAATTCTTGATCAAGACTAGATTACTACCTATTTTCTTTTCGTGCAGTATTCTATCGGATGACGATTTACATATCGTTCATCTAGCATACATTAGCACAAATAACACTATTGACCGGCCTCGAGTAGGGTGACTTTTACATAAGTTACTTGGCGATTTCTTAACATAGCGTTACATTTGTCCCTCTTTATCCAATTCAGAACTTGAACTTTCGTGGTCCGGACCTTGATTGGTCGCGTAAACCCAATGATGGTTAATCTTTTGTATTAGGTTCAAAATATTTGAAGCTTGTTGTTGTAGAGGCTTTGATTCTATCAATCTTCTAACAAGTCTTCATTAACCTTGACCTAAGTACATTGTTTAATCATTATAGTTCAAGACGCGAAGCGGAATAATCGGTGTTACTTTTTTAAGGCATATGGCACTAGAACCTTGTGTTACTAATCACTAACTTCTAACTATATTGTTTATGTTTCCTTCTCGCTCTCTATCTCCCTTTATTTTTTATGCTTTATGTCATTATATCATATCATGTTTATGTTTATGTCAATTTTTTTCTTTTGTCCACTTAGACCTTTTTATCTTGTGCTTTTGTTTTTCTTTTGTCCATTTTGGACTCAAAAACATTAATAAAGGATTAAACCACTAAAAGACTTGTGCTCTTAATTGTTGGACTATGGCCACTATCCTTTTCATGGACTTATGGACTTAGACTTAGGACTCTCTCCCTTGTGCTTTGGACCATTATGAAGTTTGAAATTCTAGCCTTTATTTGGCTTGCTTATTGGCTCAAGAGGACGAAATTCTTTTCTTATTATGATTTGAAGAGTGCCTCCATGTGGTTAGATCTTTCTTACCCTAGCTTTTATTTATGCATTAGGATAGTCACTTCTTCTCCACCCCTTCTTCAATTTTCAAAACTTCCTCCCTTTTTCAAACCTTCTTGTTTTCGAACTTAAAACCGCTTTCATAAAAAACCTTGATTTTTGTCAAGAGATTTTCAAACTTTGTTTTCTTTAATAAATGTAAATCAATGTTAATCATGCTTTGACCATTTCAAAAAACCATAAAAAAATACAAAACTCATCAAACTCTTTTTGTGTCTTATGCACTTTTCCTTTGAAACTTTTTCATAAGTCTAGACATGATTCATTTCTTTAAGCAGAATTATTTGCTTAGAAATGACGACTTGTATTTACACTTAAAATCAACCAAAACAAACAAATTTCATTCTTTGTACCACAAACTACGAGGTTTTAATCCTACATTGCACTTCGGGGGTACGTAGGCATGAGACGATAAGTCTCTCCAAACACAAAAATCTTAAAAAAATACTTCTCTTCTCATCTCTCCCAATCTCTTTTCAAGCAAACCTTTTCAAACCAAAAGCGGTAGATATTTCAAAGGGTTCCTATATAGTACTATAGATATTTTGGGTGCTAATACCTTCCCATTGCGTAACCACCCCCCTTACCCATTCTCTGTTTGTTCTTGTTTTAGAACTTGTTTAGGTTTTGTTCGCTCTTTTTCGTTTCCATTTTTTTGGATAAAATAAAAGTGCAGTGGCGACTCTTGCTTTACGAGTTAAGTTAATCAATAGCTTACACTTATAATTTTTACTGCTACACACACTTTTGAACTTTTACACCTAGCGAAATTTTTGGACAGAATCTGTTTTGTGTTTTAGCCAACTTTTAGGCCATTTTTCTCCAAGATCCAAGAGGAATCAAGACCAAATGCAAACATCAAAGTTGAAGTATGATATACAAGCTTTCCAAAATTTCCAAGAACATCATCTAACTCTACTTGAGCAAAGAGTTATGGAGGGTACAATACACCTTGCTGCAACTGTTTTACAAAATCAGATTTGGCATTTTCTTGCAATACACAATTTTGGAGTCAAGTGCAATGATCATGATCTTACCAAATCAAAAAAGATTAGAGTGAATCATAACAAACCTGCAAGATAGAGCCAAAGTGTCAAGAAGAAACTCATTGGAATGATGGAGTTTTGTCATACATGCCTTGCATTCAAGATGCATTTATGTGCAATAGTGCATATTCAACAAAGCCACCCTCCTCAGTCAAGATAGTTTCTTAAACAACAATAAAACAATCTGAATAATCTGGATTTGGTCAAAATTTAAGTTAGGCTATTGTAAGTGATAATTGTACCTTGGCATGGAAGTAATCACACCTTGCCAAAAACATTGAATGAGCTCTTATCCTTTGAGCCATTCCTATTCAGCCAAGACAAACTCATTCACCTATAAATAGAGGTCACATTACAACATTCAGTTCACCCCAAAATAACACAACATTTGTTTTCTCTCATTTCTTTCTTTCACTCCAAGTTTTCAGATTTTCAAAAGTGAGAATCGTGTTTTCAAAACCAGAGCTTTCTAGCTCAAACTTTTGGTTCAAACACATCGTATACATCATGTATAAGTGATCCAAACACTTAAACACCATTTGTAACATCAATTGCATCAAGATCATAGTTCATCCCATCCAAGCTATAGTTGGATTTGATCCCATCAATCCAGAAGGTTTCCATCCATTCCAAGTATATCACCACATTCCTTGAGGTCTAGGGAAGTTGTCCAGATCATCATTTCACATCTATCACACCTACAACTGAGAATTTGATCTCCTCTTGCAAGGTAAGCCTGAAGCTTTTCAAACTCCATGAATCATGCATCATAAATGTTATTTCAAGTTACCAACATGCTTCTGGTAGTGCATAGATCATTTACCCTCAATCAATTGTTGTTTATCATTCATGTATAGAATTTCATATTATTTTTTGCAAATTCTAGGGTTTCTGTATTCATACATGATAACTAACTCCACACTAAAAAGAAATGAAATTAAATACCACCATTGAGTTCCTTGTTTAAAAATGAACAATTTTCATGTTTACATCATCCCATTTCATTACGTATTAAGGGAGATAGGGTAGTTTTTACAAATTCTGGCTGAAGGAATAAGATGAAGTTCTTCGCGCGCGGAATTTGAATTTTCCATACATTTATCATATATAATCAATTGGTTGTGTTTAATTGTCAACAACACTCACTGGCTCTGTTGGCCAAGACGTGTTTATATGGTTGAAGACATGAGGACGTGGGTTCAAATTCCACCCTTGGCATTTTTTTACCACTTTTCAAATTTTAATATTTTTTCATATTTTATTTTCAAATAATTATTTTTATAATTAAATTTAATTATTTTCAAGTGATTTTTTGCACACATATCACTCATGCACTCTACTATTTTAATCCACAAAAAAAATTCAAAAAAAGATTTTAATTTAATCATTTTTTATTAAGTTGAAAATAAGTGGTTTTATGATTAAAAACCTTGAAAATTGATTTTCTTCTTAATTGTTTTTAAACCTAATACATTTTGATTCTCATATGGATAAAACCTAATGTTTCCAACTTTGTTTTAAGATCCCAACATGTTTATTTTAACTTACACATCACTTATATCATGTTTAAATACATTTGAAAAACACCTTTGATCAAATATTTCAAAATCAGGGTTTTCAAATTATTTGAAGTCATGGGCCTCTTCTAGAGTGTAAGTCCCAACCCCTTTTAATTTTCAAATCATCAAAATCCATGGGCCTCTATTAGAGTGTAAGACCCATCACTTTTCACATTTTCAAAATCAATTGTTTTAAATCTTAGGCCTCTATTCAGAGTGTAAGTCCCATCCCTCTCTTTCAAAATCATTTTCTGTTTTCAAAATAAGGATAGTCATGGGCCTCTGCTTAGAGTGTAAGACACAACACCTTTTCTTTTCTTTTCAATATGTCATGGGCCTCTGCTTAGACTGTAAGACCCAACACCTTTGTACATAGAATAATCTTGGGCCTCTACTTAGAGTGTAAGACCCAACACCTTTTCTTTTCTTTTCAATAAGTCATGGGCCTCTTCTTAGAGTGTAAGACCCAACACCTTTGTACATAGAATAATTTGGGCCTCTGCTAGAGTGTAATACCCACCCCTTTTAACATTCAATACATCAAACCCTAAAGATGAAAAATCTTCCATGAATTCAAACATGTCATATCAATGCATATACTTGTTAATCTTCAATCACGTTTGTTTATATTTTGCTAAGTTTCTCTTGACATTTATATCATCCTTAGTTTAGACATAGGTCAAACAATAGGGCTCCTTCAACTACAACTTAAAACCTAATCCCCCTTGGATGAAATCAACTTCATCATAGCCTCCTCTTGGGCTTCATCCAAGTAGCAGAGCCTCCTCTTGGGATTTATACAAGCATCATAGACTCTATCTTGGGCTTCATACAGAGACCATCAATTCAAAAATCCCCCCAGTTAAGTCAGCCTCCTCTCAGGCCAACAAACTTTTAGCTTCATATCTTGGGCTTTAAACAAGATACAAATAAACTTTTTAGCTTCACATATTGGGCTTTGAACAAGATATAAATAAACCTTTTAGCTTCACATCTTGGGCTTTGAACAAGATACTCAAATAAATCAACTTCTCCCCAGAGATAGGACATTGAATAATCTCTGTAAGAAGATATCTCTTCTATACATCACAATTCAAAGTCAAACATTCAAAACTGTTTTCCCATATAAGTATGTAAGTGGCACACTTGTTGATTCAAAATCCAAGCTGGAGTCCTTCTCTTATCATGGTCTAAAACTTATCTTTCATCTAAGTGATGTAAGTGGCACACTTGTTGATATTATATCCAACTTAAGGTCCTTCTCTTATCATGCAAAGACTCACAAAGGAAGATGTGGCATTGCTTAGGATTATTTAACATCCAAGTTTAAAGCTTCTTCCCTTATGACACTATTCTCAAATGTTTATGATGAATAGGTGGGATATCTCCCTTAAGAATGACAATTTGTCTTTTCTTTCAAACCAATAAATACTTTTTAGCTTCATCATCTTGGGCTTTGAACAAGATATACAAACCCCTTTTTAGCTTCAACATCTTGAGCTTTGAACAAGATACAAATTTCCACCTATAGTTAGGTGAAACTACGAATGCTCTGATTTCTCAACTTCCTTTTGGGAATACGTAGGCATAAGATTGTGAAATCTTAGCGAGCATAAACACCTTTAAATAAGCCCCTTAGGCCCCCGTACCTTTCATAAAACAAAACTCCCAAAGAAACATCTCGCATTCTCATTCTCACCTATAGGTTAGAACTTCGCCAAATCAAATAGTAAACATTTTAAGTAGATAAGATGACTAATCTTAAAAAAGTATACAAAAAGGTTCCTATAGAGTACTATAGATACATAGGGTGTTAATAGCTTCCCTTAGTATAACCGACCCCGATACTAGATCTCTTTGCACTTGTAGGGAAAACATTTGCACGCAGGGTTAGTTTAGATTCCTTCCCCCTTCGTTTTAAGCATCATAGAATAAATATTAGAAATTCAAAAGTGGCACAAACACTGTTCACGAGGGACTCCACCATCACCAGGATTAGGTGGGGGTCACAAAAATCGGTCCACAAAAGGGAAAGAAGAAGTATGATAAGAAGAAGGTTCAATGCTACTATTGTAAGAAGTTTGGTCACTTTGCTCCGGACTGTAGGTCTAACAAGAAAGGGAAACCAGAAGAAGCAAATATAGTCAGACGTGAGTCTGGTGATGAATATATGCTATTGATGGATTCTGAATCTGATGGTGGATATTTAGTAGACTGGTGGTATATGGACACTGGTTGCTCAAATCACATAAGTAGGAATAAACTGAAGGGAAGTCATGATAAAAAACACAACAGAAATTTAAATTTTCCCTTTAGTGATCCTTACAAACGGGCATGATCAGTGATAGAAGCGATTACTATGAGAAAAACACAAGAAATTGGGGTTTGAATTGAGTTTTCAAAATGAAAGCTTTTTGTGAAACTCAAACAAAGATCACAAATAGACTAACAATAGAGAAAGACAAATGATATATCTTGGTTCACTTGAAAACTATCAAGTTAATCCAGTCCACCCACCAAGGTGATTTCGCCTTATACACAAGGGCTTAATCCACTATAACCGAACTGATTACAACTGCACTAGCAACCGTTGGTGACTAACATACACAGACTAACTATCTCTTCTTAAGGATTCTGACCCAACTGGTCCCTTAAGGAATTCAAACAACTGTTTGATCAAATAAAATGTTTACAATGAAATGTTTCTTACATAAGCTGATATAAACACAATTTCTAGCTCAAACTAACTTAGAGAAAATCTATACAGTAAGAACAATCTTCTTCTTTATATTGTGGTGTTTTACTGTTCACTCATGGATTTCTCTATTTCTGAGTTCTTTCTCGTATGAATCAGTGTTTTTGTATATATCTTTTTCACAATTAGTGTCACACTTGATTCTTTGAATGATCAAGTCTTTATATAGCCAGAAAAAGATCCGTTGAAGGGCAGATCAGGAATATCAGTAAAATATTGGCGACTTGAAATAATGTCGTTATGCTGGGATGAAAATCGTACACTGAAATTGTCCTTTGTACCACCAGATTAGGGTAGCAGAATGGTAGTGGAAAAGAACGTGTTTGATCTGTACTATGTACTATTTTCCCATGCAAACGTTTCATCTTCTTCTATTCATCAGAGGCTTCTAAATTGATATGATTAAAGCATGATCAGAAGAATGAATTAATGGGTCTTCAGAGTCTTGAGTCTTCAGAGTCTTCAGAACTTGTTCAGCAGAACCTTGTCTTCAGAGTCTTCAACACTCCTTCTTCAAAACCCTTGGTTATCAGAAACATAAGTCTTCATAACTTGTTCAGCAGAACCTTGTCTTCAGAGTCTTCAGAACTTGGTCTTTAGAAACTTAAGTCTTCAGAGTCTTCAGAACCTTGTTCATCAGAACCTTGTCTTCAGATTCGTTAGCACTTAGTCTTCAGAAGATAAGTATCAGAGTTATATTTAGAGCCAGAATCCAAGAGAACATTGCAACAACAACATATTGTTTTCTTAAAGTCTTTCTGAAACACAGTAGATTAGAAGCAATCTTGCTTCTTTGACGCAGAAGTGACTTTTGAGAATTTGAGAATGACATTTCACATGATCTCTATCAGAGTTAGAGCTATCTTTATCAGAGTCAGAATTATCTTTATCAGAGTCAGAACTTGTTTCTCAATACTTAAAAAAAATGTTAGAGTACCAAAATTGTTCTCACACAAATAAAACTTTGTTATTATCAAAACAAAGAGATATCTTGCAGAACCAAATCTTGTTCTTACAATCTCCCCCTTTTTGATAATGACAAAACAATGTATTTTGATAACACAATTTTGTACGAAGATAATAAGAAATGACTTAGATCAGTTCAAAGTAAACTTCCCTTTATCAAACTCCCCCTGAATCTAAGACTTAACAAAATCTTATAAGATTTGGGATATAGAGCCTAATTGCAATGATCTAGACAGATCCATAATATCAGAGTTCGATTATAGTGGTGATACATGCTGATAATAGAGCTTGATTAAGTAAATCAGAGCCTGATTGATATTAGAGTCATTTTGCTAATATAAATCTTTTGCCTGAAAAACATTCAAAAGGATATGCAATTAAAGTGTTAGAATGTTAGAGCTATGATTCGAGATAAGATATTTATCAAAATAGCTTTCCATATTAATAATCCCCCTTTTTGTCATAATAAAAAAGGGTAACCAAAATGATAATCCAAAAGTACATCATAACAGAGACAAACAGTCAAAGACAAACTACGGGGTAGCCTAAAAAAGGTGCTTAAGGATGAGAAGAAGGAGGGAGCCTCTGAAGAATCTGAGCAAGAGCATTCTGAATATTGACGGTGACTTCATCTTGCTTGTTCATTCTTGCTCTGAACAACTCATGTTGCTTCTGAAGGGTACCCAGAGTTTTCAACACTGGATCAGAAGAGGAGTTTTCAACAACTTCTCTTTTAGCTTGATCTTTTGCCTCCTTAGCTAATCTTTCAGCCTCTCTGTCTTGAGCTTCTATGGCTAACCTTTTTGCCAGTTCATTTTCTGCAGCTAGCTTAGCTTTAGCTTCCTTCTTCTTTTGCAACCTCTTTTCAGCTTGTTGAACAAAATAATTCTTTGAACAAAAAGATTTTGAATCTTCTGAAATTCCTCAGACATCCACTGATTGAATTGATCCCAAGAAGTACCCAAATCAGAAGGGTCTTCACTTGAATTTGATTCATTAGAGAGTTTCTTGAATCTCATAACCACACTATCCTTAAAAATAGATATTGCTTCATCTAGGTTAGGAGGAAGGTCAGAGGGTTGATTCTCAGGTAAAGGTTGATTTTCTTCAACGGAGTCATCAAGAATGGTGGTATCATTGTTTAGAGAAGGTTCGGGATTATCCATTATGGATTCTGGAATTAGTTGTGGAGTAGTAAATGGAGTTGGTGATGCTGAGATGGTTGTTTGAGGATGTTCAGTGAGAATTTCTTCAATGATTTGAGTGGTTAAAGGTAAGGAATTGGTTTGAGATGGTTGAACAGATGTGACAAGAGTTGGTTGGATAAAAATGGTGGAAGTTGGTTGAGTTGAGGTAAGTTCAAGAGAATGTGGTGAAAATGGTGTAGAAGATGGAATTACTTCAGTAGGAGATTCAGAAGTGGGTGTTGGGGATGTGGTGACAACAGTAGAAATTATTGGTGGAAGAGTGAAGAATAATGGTTGAGTGGTAGGTGGTGGTGATGAAATGGGAAGAGACGAAGACAAATTTTTGTCAATAGAAATAGGTGCAGTTTCAGAGGGAGATTCAAAAGACTTACTTTGTTGTTCTGGATATGATTTCAGAGAGATGTTCCTTGTGTTGGTTTCACCAGGATATTTCTTCTGCCTTTTTGCAAGTTTCATTTGAGGAGCTGTGTTAGAGTAAGGTCTTTTCTTCTTCATCATATCAGGTGGGTGATCCATCAAATCATCAAGGATGAAGTTAGACATATCATATCTTTCTTCCTCTCGTAGCTGAATATATGCTTCTATAACCTCTGGATTATCATGTTTAGTGAACAGAGGATATCCATCTAACACCGGTCTTTTTGACTTCAGACTTTCTGAATTTGTAGCTATACTTGGTTCAACTTTGATTTCATCAATAATCTGCATTCTCTTCAAATTTTTGCTATTCAGAGGAGTTCCAGTAATAACATTCAATTCATCTGTGTCTAGCATTGTTGACAAATGATCAATCATTCCACTTTCAACCAGAATATCTGAGATCAATCTACCAAAAGGAATGTAATTCTTAGATTTCTTTAATTGATATATTGTTTCTCTTACTGAGTCTCTGAGATATCTGAATGGAACTGAGGGTAGACAGATTTTCTCTCCTTTCATAAGATAGTAAAGCATGAATTTCTGACCAGTGTAAAGAAAATCAGAAGAACTTGAATTTGGTCTGTGATATATGCATCCCAAAATATTTTTCAGCCAGTCACGAAGTTCCTTTGATAAGTCCAGAGTTTTGAAGGGTGGTTTTCCACTGGAAGATTGAGTGAAAATTACTGGGTTAACCATATCAGATAGAAACATTGATTTATGGTTCATCTTGTAAATTCTCTTTCCGCCAGAGTTTTCCATTCTAAGTAGCGTGGCTATGGATTTCTCAGTAATGATGAACTTGTTTCCCAAAACATATGAAACAATAAAGTGTTCATCAGCGTCAGCATATCTCTAGAATTCCTTGATGAGATTTGAGTAAATGGGATCGTAGAGACGATCAAAATAGGTTTTCCAACCTTGAGCATTTAGATTTTCGGACAAGTCTATTCCATTTTCCTTTAGGTTATCAAAGTCTACCAGCCATTCACTTAGAACTTCAAGTTCTGATAAGGGAGCAACCAGATGAATATGAGCAGGACGATCCACTATGTGAACTACAGCTGGTTTCTGAAAAGTGGAAAGTGATTGATGGAGAGAAGTTGATTCTATTTGAGCAGTTGTTGATGAGGCCATTGAGGCCGATTATGCTTGTTGATGTTGTTGAGAGAATTCAAAAATGCTTTGTTGTTGGGGATCCATTGTAAGAAGATGACGAGGTTTCAGAGCACTAAAAGGATTTTAGGGTTTCTAAAAAAAGTGTGGGAAGTGAGAGTGGCGTAGTGTGTTAAGTGAGAGAGTGCGTATTTATAACAAAAATAATGATTATGACAAGGTGGGAGTAATAAGATATAATTACTTGAAACCTAGTCTCATGAAATCACAACGCTCGAGGTGTCTCTTTAACAGTAGGTATGATTTGATTTTGGACATGTGTCACAAATAATCATAGCTGTTTGTTTTCAAGAGAGCACTTTTGATGTTCCCAATGTCAAGAATCCCAAGAGGTATCTGACTGGACTAGTTTCTGATTAGGACATCTTCTAACTTGTAGAAGTATCATGAATCAGAAGATCAAATAAAAAATATTAAAGCATTTTGCTTAATATCAGAATCTTATATCAGAAATTCTGGTAGCTTGACACATTAAAATATTATCATCTCATTCTGGACAAGGTTTAATAAATAGGTTTTCCAGAAAGAATACGAATCTATCTTCAGCAAGGGGTTTTGTGAAAATATCATCCCACTGGTGATCTGTATCCACAAATTTTAACTGAAAAGTACCCTTCTAAACATAGTCACGTAAAAAGTGATGTTTTATTTCAATATGTATTGCCCTAGAATGTAGAATAGGATTCTTAGATAAATAAATGGCAGAAGTATTATCACATAAGATAGGAATGTTACACTCTTGTATCTGATAATCTTCAAGTTGATTCTCCAGCCAGAGTGTCTGAGTACTGCACAGAGATGCTGAGATATATTCTGCTTCTACAGTTGAGAGAACAATTTTCGATTGTCTCTTGCTTGTCCAGAAGACAAGGTTACTTCCAAGAAACTGACAGTTTCCATAAGTGCTTTTCCTTTCCAATCTGTCTCCAACATAATCTACATCACAGTAACCAGAAAGCTTGTACTCTGATGGTTAGTTGTTCCTTTAAGATACCTTAGGATTCTCTTAACAGCAGTTAAGTGAGTTTCCCTTGGATCTGATTAGAAATGAGCACAAAGGCATACGCTGAATAGAATATCTGGACGAGAAGTTGTCAAATACAGAAGAGAGCCTATCATACCACAATAGAGCTTCTGACAAAACTTTTTTGTTACTTCTTCTTTCTCCAGAATGCATGTCGGATGCATATGAGTCTTAGCAGGTTTACTTTCTAACATATTGAATTTCTTCCGAAGTTCTTTTGCATACTTGCTATGATGAATGTACGTTCCTTCTGAACATTGATCAATCTGAATTCCCAGAAAGAATCTGAGCTCTCCCATCAGACTCATTTCAAATTCAACCTACATTAACTTGGAAAATTCCATGCACAAGGAAATATTAGCAGAACCAAATATAATATCATCAACGTAAATTTGAACAATCAGAATGTCATTTTTAAAGGTTTTACAAAAGAGTGTTGTATCAACTTTTCCTCTAGTAAAGTCATTTTCCAAAAGAAAGTTACTTAGCCTTTCATACCAAGCTCTAGGAACCTGTTTCAGACTATATAACGATTTTTTTAAGTTTTAAAACAAAATCTAGGTTTTCAGAACTCTCAAAACTAGGAGGTTAGTGCACATACACTTCTTCAGAAATATACCCATTCAAAAATGTACTTTTTACATCCATCTGATATAAAGTAATGTCATGATTCACGTCGAATGAGATTAAAATGCGTATAGATTCTAACCTGGCAACTGGTGCAAAGGTTTTTGTATAGTCTATCCCTTCTTGTTGACTATAACCTTGTGCAACCAGTCGTGCTTTGTTTCTTACGACCTCACCTTTCTCATCCAACCTGTTTCTGAATATCCATTTAGTTTTAATGATGTGGACACCATTGGGTTTCTGAACAAGATCCCATACATCATTTCTGGTGAATTGATTCAGTTCTTCTTGCATGTCCAGAATCCACTCATTTTCCTTAAGAGCTTCATCAACTGATGTTGGTTCTATCAGAGACACCAAGCCCAGAAGAGTTTCTTCAGAATGTCTAAATGATGAACGAGTTCTTACTGGATCAGCTTTATCTCCCAGAATCAATTCTTCAGAATGATAAGTCTTTAATCTATTCTTCTTCTGATGAGATGGGTTATTTTCAGTTTCTGGTAAGGTTGTATTTAAATTTGGAGAATCTGCATCTTTGTCTGCTTCTCTTTAATCTTCTTTATCTTTAGATTCTGATAAGGTGATCTTCATATCTGCAAACTTTTCAACTAGCTTTGACTTTTCAGGGTCAAGATTACCATTGAATCTGACATGAATTGATTCCTCAACAATTCGTGTTTCTGTGTTATAGATTATGTAGCCTTTAGAGCGTTCAGAGTATCCTAACAGTAAACACTTTTGAGCTTTGGAGTCAAACTTGCCAAGATTCTCTTTAGTGTTCAACATAAAAAAAATACAGCCAAAAGGATGAAAATGTGAAATGTTGGGTTTTCTATTCTTCCACAATTCATAAGGAGTCTTACCCATAATAGGTCTTATTGAAACCCTGTTCTGAATGTAACATGTTGTATTTACTACCTCTTCCTAGAAGTGCTTAGCCATGTCAGTTTCTTCGATCATGGTATGCGCCATTTCTTGCAAAGTCCTATTCTTCCTTTCTAGTACTCTATTTGGTTGTGGAGTTCTGGGATAGGAGAAATCATGGGAAATGCCATGGGAATAAAAAAGATTCTCAAAGTATCTGTTCTCAAATTCTCCGCCATGATCGCTTCTGACTCTGACTATTTTACAATCCTTCTCTATTTCCACTTGAGAGAAAAAGGTAGAGAACAGAGAATGAGACTCATCCTTGTGTTTCAAGAATTTTACCCATGTCCAATGACTATAATCGTCAACGATCATTAATCCATACTTCTTTCCACTAATTGAGGAAGTTTTCACTGGTCCAAACAAATCAATGTGTAGAAGTTCTAACGGTCTAGAGGTGGACACAACATTCTTTGCTTTAAAGGAAGTTTTAGAAAACTTTCCTTTCTGGCATGCTTCACAAAGAGCATCTGAAGAATACTTCAGATTTGGCAAGCCTCTGACAAGTTCAAGCTTATTTAGATGATAAATCCTCTTCATGCTAATATGTCCTAAACGTCTATGCCATACCCATTGCTCTTCATTAACAGACATTAAGCATTTGGCATTCTGTTCACGAAGATCACAAAGTCTAATCTTATAAATGTTGTTTTTCCTCTTTCTGACAAATAGGATTGAACCATATTTCTGACTTACAGCTGTAGCGTGCGATTTTTGTCGCTGATGCGACCACCTTATTGCCATTTGGTTTTTCCTCACCGCAATGGTAGGGATTGTGAGAGCAAGAATTGTCTCTACAAGTCAATCTATGTTTTGATGATAACAATAAGTATTTGTGAAAGAACCATTTTATGGTCTAACGTGTGTTGTGTGCAGATCATAAGAACTAAAGACATCAGAACCAACATACACCAGCCAAATGTACTATGATTGAATATATATATATATATATATGCGAAGTTACTATGTGTGACTAAAGTCGTGAGAAGCAAGAACGCTTGTTTATCTAGTCATAATCAGCCAGATCCAAGGATGCCAAGATTGTTGTTGCAATGCTCTTGTGGATGCTCTCTGAAAGTGATCAAGATTCTGAAGATAGCGAAGCTTCTGAAGAAGTACACTCAGAAACAACCAAAGTTCTGAAGACTCCTATGACTTGAAGTTCTGATGGCTGAAGGCGCTGAAGACCAAGTGCAGAAAGATTCTGAAGACTGAAGAGTTCTGAAGATCAAGGTCTTAAACAAGAAGTTATGAAGACTCTAAAGACAAGCTCTGAAGATTCAGAAGACTTAAAGCAGAAAAGGATAACGCTCTTAAAAACCAAGTGCTGAAGTTCTGAAGACTGATTCCTAATGGACTTCTTCAATTAACGGAAGACTTGAAGCATCATATATTATGTTATAAAGACTCCACTCATGCTTCATCAAATTAACATCAGAAGCCACTGAAGTATCAAAGTTTAAATATTACCGTTGTGAGTTAATTGTACACACTGCCCAAGAAAAGAACTCTTCTGCAAAAAGAAGATATGTCAGTACAACTCATTATATCACAATGTCTCTTTTCCAAACAGCCAACAGTATTCTCTAACGGCTACATTTCTACTGGCTATTTAATGGAAAGGGTTTTTGCTTCTGAGGTGTCGATCACTTGTAGAATTACGAACTGAATGTTCATCTACAAAATTGACCAAGTCATCGTGTGAAGATAGCAACAACGATGAGTTCTCGTTGTAACACTTAGAATATTCAAAGTTGTCATTAATTCACTCATGGCAATTATTGTTGAATCTCCAAAGAACAAATTAACACAACAACAACAATCAAACAGAAGCTGTTGATGAAGAAGACAAAAATTGAAGATAAGTCAAGTCATCAACCTACCTACTCGTCAAAGCTCATTGAAGATCTGAAGCAAGGAGTTGTTGCTCAAGCTTTCTCAACCAGAAGACGAAGATCTACAAGATGTCAATAATCATAATATCTAAATACATATTTGTAGTTTCTTAGGAAAGCAAGGAGCTGATTGCTCAAAACTTGCTTGAACACATGTGTGTGTTCTTTGTACTTAAACCTAGGAGAAACTTGCTTATTAAGAAGCACAATTTATAATCTCCAGTTTGCCAATTCAACTAGATGAATTGAGACTCCTCAAGTGAACTTTATATCCTGTTGGATCCCTGAACGGTTCAGTTGTGAGTTGAGGCCCTTGAGTAGATCATGCGGTGATCAGATACTTGAGATGACAATGGCTAAGGGTCATTGTGGAAAATCCTGAAATATGGCCAGTAGCGTTATATTCATTAAGTTGAATCCCTGAACGGCTAGCTGTGAAATCCCAACAGTGGGTCTGCTCGGTCAATGAACGTTATATCCTGTTGGATCCCTGAATGGTTCATTGGGTTGTTAGTCACAGTGCGGCTATGCAAGTAGTTAGTCACCGGCTGTTGCCCGTGCAAGTGTAATCATGATTTGGTTATAGTGGATTAAGTCCTTGTGTTCAAGGCGAAATCACCTAAGGAGGGTGGACTGGATTATCCCGCGTGGTGAACCAGGATATATCATGTGTCCTTTACTCCTTTTCTTAGTATCTCCTTTTATGTTCCTGCTTTGAATATTAGAACCTCATATTAAGTGAAGTCAGAACCTTGCAGCCTATCTCTAATAAGCTCCCGCACTGCAAGTTCTGAGTATCGTATCTTATGAACAGAACTTATATGATTCTCATACTCGTTAGTTAATAGATCAGAATCTCTCAATGAACATTGAAGGTTCTTGAGCGTCAAATTAACAAGATGCGAAAAGTTACAGAAAGAGTAAATACACAATTCAAACCCCCCTTTCTTGGTGATATTGAAATCCACTTACAATTTCTGTAACAGTTCAGCAGTTAACTGTGTACAAAATTGTAATCAATATGATTACTTCGTGAGCAAGTCACTAATTCTAGATGAAGCCTCACTAGAATTGAAGAATCAATTGATAATATAAATTCATCAGATAAAGGGAAGTATCTGTTGAATGCTCATTCTGGAAAATACGTGTGGATAAAACCACGTATATGATTAAAAGATGAATCATCAGAAAGCACGAAATCTTGTTTGCTGAAGATTAATTCATTATGAGTTTTTGAGATGTTTTCAAGAAACGGATTAGGTCCACCCTTGACTTTCTCGTTTAAAAACTCATTCTGGATCTCTTCATGTAAAGAAGGAAGATTGATGTTCTATGACTTTGAATTTCAGAAAGAAATCTGTTAAATTAAGAATCTGAAAATTTAAAATTATTAGAAATGATTCAATGTCAGAATCTAAAATGATCAAAAGATTCAATGGAAAACTGAATCCCAAAGATTCAGTTGATTCCGAACGAACCCTTAACTGGTTCGATGAATCAAGCTCCAACAACCTGAAATCATCCTAGTAAAGATCAAATGTTGATATTCTGATATTCAACAGATCAAGTGTTCTCAGAACCACTTGTGCTATGAAATTGGATGCTATCATTTCTGGTATCTAGGTTCTCCAACTGATGTCATAAAAGATGGCGTAAAAGATGTTAGCTTGAAGATATTAGTTAACTCTTATATATGTATGAACAACCCCAAATAAGTTGATCATCATTGTGAGAACAAGAGGTTCACGCAAATCATGTCTAGTGATGAACACATGAGGCATGATGATGTTCTGGTTCTGAACAAGTTCTGAAACAACCTTAAGGAACAAAGTCACATGTTGATATGTCAACTCCTTCCTGAATAACCTCTCAAAGATTCTCACTGAACTGGTGAAATCAATCATCTTTCTAAGAGAAGAAACTCTCACAATCACAAACTGAATTCAGGCTATGAAAGGAGAACTCAACCAATTCTCAAAGATTGTTGTTTAAGTTTCGGATCCATATCTCAAGAATTGTATCATAACTAAACAGGTTCTATGGATCAAGGAAATGAGAAGTGAGAAACATTCAAAACAGATGTAATCTGTTATTTATGAATAGGGTCATCAAATGAAATTTACTGTTCACTCAGTATTGCTCCCACGCATATGAGTATCGCCTTATAAAAAAGGATTGCATGGAATTGGCTTAGTTCAACTAAAATGGTCACTCTGATCATACTAAGTCCCAATCTCGGTTACTATAACCTAGAGAACTAAATGATAAGGTTGAACAAAAAAAAAGAGAAAGCTATGATCCAACTAGGATCACCTTCCAAGAAAATATTCTCTTCAGAAGTCAGAAGATAAGCTTATCTTGAAGAACCCAAGAAACATCTGCAGCCTACTGGGAAATATGCAAAAGCAGAAAGATGCTAAAAGCAAGCCAAGTTTGAAAGGTCTAAGGTACACTTTTCTTTTCACTAATAATTTGTTAAACTCATGAGATGCCTTAATTAGAATTCTTTCAAATTTATCATAGCATGTTTTACTAGATAATTATTTAGGAATTCTTACATGTTTCTTTAGGGAAATAATCAACCAATAGAAAATCTGTTAAGCATAGATGAAAAGAAATTGTTAAATCCAAGAAAACCCTTTTAACAAAAACTACACGCAAAAGATGCAATCATCATTGCACAACATATCTCTAACAACTTAATAAGATCTTACTAAAATCTTTTGAATTGACCTATATCCTTCCTAGACTAGGCATAAATCAATCTACACACTTACTCTATGAAGTCACGTCTCCCTTTCATGCTCCTACACTCAAAACCCTGAAAGTTAAAAACTTCATCCAACCTTCATCATGCCTCCACTTACTTTTCTTGATAATCAAAACCCAAATCTCTTTTTAATTTTTTTAAAACAATTCTTAAGAAAACCTTTTTGTCCTCCCGTATATCTGTTTGCCTATGTAAGAGATTCCTCCATCGGCGTCTAGTCATATCCTATTGCCCATAGGTGTGCTTCAGTCAACACCTCTCTAGAACCAAATCTCTATCTCTCTCCCTAACAAGAGTATCTGTTCATCCTAGCTAACCCTATTACTCAATAATACGAGTCTTATTCTATATATATATATATATATATATATATATATATATATATATATTATCTGCAGTTTCTAATTTACTAAAACTCACACCTCTCTAAACTCCAGACTTGATCTCCTCAAAAGACTTTTTCACCATTCTCATGGCAAACCAATCATTGACTCCAAGAACCTTCTTTGGCGATGACAACTCTCTTGAAATCATTAACGAAAAACAACCTAAGCTAATGGATGTTGATCATAATTTCCATCTAGGCATTCATTCGCAAAATTGGAATGGGTACATTCATATGCTCAGAGGTCCCATTTATCCAAACATCATAAAAACTTTTTGGATCAATGCTGCTGTCAGCCATGATGGTCTGACCATTTCTTCAGACATCTATGGTATTCCTCTCTCCTTCAACGCTTAAAAAATAGCTGAAGCCATTGAATGCCCGCTAGAAGGCATCACTCCCAGTCATGCATCCATTCGATGCACCCCTGATGCAAAATTACACCACTTGTTTGATACAGGTTCTACCTTCGAACCTACTAATCCTGAGAAACTCATGCCCCACGCCAGAGGCTGGTTTAAATTCATTCTGACAAACATCAAACCTTGAAGCACATACAAAAACCTCCTATAACATGATGACAATCTCATAATCATGTGTCTTCTTAACCAAATTCATATAAATCTGCCACAAATTATATTTGATCATCTTAAGGACACCATTCTCATGTCAAGAGCTACTCTTGAAACTATGATCGCTTACGGAAGAATCCTAACTGAAGTGTTTTTCAAAACAGGAAGTGTGCAGACAATTAGCAGAACCAGATGCGGTCCTGATATTGCCCTTATTGAAAATTCTTGCGAAACGTTTAACAGTGACTGGTTCTCAAATTAGTTGACAGATTAGGATACTAGATGGTTAAACGTATGCCTGCATCATTTATGAATATATATATATATATATATATATATATATATATATATATATCTTTGTTATCTTTTGTCTCACGTTATTTATATCTAGTACCCACTAATAAAATTTCCTAATGAACCATTAAAATATTGCATAAATGACATGTCAAGAAATCTTCAGTAATAAAGTCTTTAACTTCCCAATAAATGAGTAACTGCTCCGTCTTCTTTTCCCACATGTTCACGCCTTTTAGCATACCCTAATTAATCATGACCACCTAGGAAATAGTAAACCCAAATCTTGGTGTACCAATTTAGTCATTACACTCCTCACTCTCATTTCGCCTATGAATAATAGGATTCTACTTCGTTCTCGACCAATCTTATTCTTCTGTGTGTTAACAAATGGCCTCTCCAACATTTAGAGGAAACGTAGAGACTCTAGAAGTTATCCCAGAGAAAAGACCAAACCTAGCTAGACTTCAAAATTATGGTCTGGAAATTGTAAGAAGCATGCAAATAGAATCAGTAATGATGGCAACACTATCTGGTCTGAAGTATATAGCTTTCCAATCGCCATCTCCATTCCCTCATTAGAAAAGCTTATAAATTGTGTCGCCTCTGGGGTAACTATTGAAGACTTTCAATATGACCTGAGCTTAGTAAAGAAATGCAAGGTTTTATTCGATGATTCGGTTCCCTATGAACCAAAAAACCCTGAGAAACTTCTTCTTTCACCCAGAACATGGTTCAGATTCTCTCTAACCAATCTTCGACCTCGTGCAACTGCAAGGAGAACGCTGTCCCAAGATGACAGAGTATTCGTTTTTCTCCTAACACACCACTTTAAAATCAATCTTCCCAAAACTATCTTCAATCACCTGAAACATTCTATCAGAGTTTCAAGAACTCAGTTGAACTCTTACGTTCCATACGGGAGAATAATATCTGAAATTATGCTAAAAGAGAAATTTTGGGGATTAGTAAGGAGACTCGGACCAGAACCTTCAATAACTGAGACAAGATGTGATAGGGTGGACAACGTTGAAGACTTTGATGACTAAAATTTTAAAATTCTAATGTAATGTAATGCTATGTTTTGTAGCTTATTGTTCGATTTGTGCTGATGTTTCTTTCTCACTTAGTAAAAATATGATGTCTTCTGTGTTCTATCTTGTTGTTTTACATCTATTAACCTTTAAGTAATCAGTTGCTTCCATCCTTCAATTAAATACATACTGAGTATGGATGTGTTTCACTAAAATGAGTCTAAATGCTTCTAACTGTTTAAATGACTCTGTGACTCTGTAACTGAATATAAATGACTACATGCTTAAATGCTTATATGCCCTAACAATTTTTGATGATGTCAAAAAGGGGGAGAAATATATTAATTTTGATTGAAAGAAATCTGAAAGAATGCAGAACTCAAACAAAGTACTCTTATAAAATGCGTTACTACTAACAGTTGTTGTTTGATGTTATCCGAGGAACTCTAAACAAGTTCACTAGGCATTCTAAAGACAGGATAAGAAGAAGAACTACGATCACATAATAAAGAATCAAATTAAGTAAGAATACTCTGAAAGTAGTTAAGGCAAAGTCTACATTTCAAGATGCTCACTCAGAAGATTTGTACAAATCAGAAGTCAAAAACTGTCTGAAGATCTGGATTAAAGATCTAAGCAAGAAACCATTCTATCAGGAACCGTTAAAGATGATTTGGTATTAGACTAAATCATCAATTGGAAATCAGATTCAGTACACAAAGATTAATATCAGAACTCTCAAAGCAAAGTTATGGATTACTGTCAAATACCTTCATTGGTATCAATATCAGAACTCTAATGAATTACCTCTTAAGCGTATAAGAAGAAATTTTTCACTTAGTATCAAACTCAAATTACTCTGGTATAAGGGTCAGCACATCATTTTTACATCCGACTAAAACAAGATGTACCAGTTTCAGAATCAAGCGTGATTGATCACAAGTTTTAACCTTCAATTGGTATCTGATCAAAAATCAAGCTTTGATAATTTAATTGAGTTGTGACAATAACAAGGTCTGAAATAAACCTGTGTTCAAAGTCAAACTCTGAAAAGTCATGATCAACACTGGTGATTAAATTTAGAAACTCTGAATTTCGATTCTGAAAGATCCCAATATCTGACTTATGGAAATTAGGGGGAGATTACCCAGAAGACTAAAATGCAAAATCTAAATTCTTCATATAGCCTGAAACTCAGGGGGAGTATCTCAAAAGACAGTTTCTGATATACAGCGAAGCTATGTTTATCAGTCAAAGAACTGCTCTAATTCTGTGCTCAATTGAATCTACTGAAAAGTAGAAATGCTTCAGACGACTCTGAAGATAACAAGCTCTGAGATGACAACAAAGGAAACTGAGTTCTGAAGATCTAGAGATGGAAGTTCTGCTGAACTAGTCCAGATGCTAAAGACTCTTCGTTTTCTTAAGGACAAGATATAAAAGTAAATCTTTTCTATTTCTGTTCTGGCAACTCAAGATGTTACTCTGTATATCTTTGGATTATATAAAATCCTAGATGATCTCAGATAAAGCCTTGAGAATAACTCATTCAGGGGGAGCTGTTGTTCCACACTGTGAATTTGTTTGCTTTGGTGATTACCTTGTATAAAATGTTCAATCAAAATACTTGGTTTTGTCATCATAAAAAAGGGGAGATTGTGAGAGCAAGAATTATCTCTACAAGTCAATCTATGTTTTGATGATAACAATAAGTATTTGTGAAAGAACCATTTTATGGTCTAACGTGTGTTGTGTGCAGATCATAAGAACTAAAGACATCAGAACCAACATACACCAGCCAGATGTACTATGATTGAATATATATATATATATATATATATATATATATATATATATATATATATATATATATATATATATATATATATATATATATATGCGAAGTTACTATGTGTGACTAAAGTCGCGAGAAGCAAGAACGCTTGTTTATCTAGTCATAATCAGCCAGATCCAAGGATGCCAAGATTGCTGTTGCAATGCTCTTGTGGATGCTCTCTGAAAGTGATCAAGATTCTGAAGATAGCGAAGCTTCTGAAGAAGTACACTCAGAAAGAACAAAAGTTCTGAAGACTCCTATGACTTGAAGTTCTGATGGCTGAAGGCGCTGAAGACCAAGTGCAGAAATATTCTGAAGACTGACGAGTTCTGAAAATCAAGGTCTCAAACAAGAAGTTCTGAAGACTCTAAAGACAAGCTCTGAAGATTCGGAAGACTTAAAGCAGAAAAGGATAATGCTCTTAAAGACCAAGTGCTGAAGTTCTGAAGACTGATTCCTAATGGACTTCTTCAATTAACGGAAGACTTGAAGCATCAGATATTCTGCTAAAAAGACTCCACTCATGCTTCATCAAAATAACATCAGAAGCCACTGAAGTATCAAAGTCTAAATATTACCGTTGTGAGTTAATTGTACACACTGCCCAAGAAAAGATCTCTTCTGCAAAAAGAAGATATGTCAGTACAACTCATTATATCACAACATCTCTTTTCCAAACAGCCAACAGTATTCTCTAACGGCTATATTTCTACTGGCTATTTAATGGAAAGAGTTTTTGCTTCTGAGGTGTCGATCACTTGTAGAATTACGAACTGAATGTTCATCTACAAAATTGACCAAGTCATCGTGTGAAGATAGCAACAACGATTAGTTCTCGTTGTAACAGTTCGAATATTCAAAGCTGTCATTAATTCACTCATGGCAATTGTTGTTGAATCTCCAAAGAACAAATTAACACAACAACAACAATCAAACAGAAGTTGCTGATGAAGAAGACAACAATTGAAGATCATTCAAGTCATCAACCTACCTTCTCGCCAAAGCTCATTGAAGATCTGAAGCAAAGAGTTGCTGCTCAAGCTTGCTCAACCAGAAGGCGAAGAAGAAGAAGATCTAAAAGATGTCAACAATCATAATATCTAAATACATCTTTATAGTTTCTTAGGAAAGCATGGAGCTGATTGCTAAAAACTTACTTGAACACATGTGTGTGTTCTTTGTACTTAAACCTAGGATAAACTTGCTTATTAAGAAGCACAATTTGTAATCTTCAGTTTGTCAATTCAACTATATGAATTGAGACTCCTCAAGTGAACGTTATATCCTGTTGGATCCCTGAACAGTTCAGCTGTGAGTTGAGGCTCTTGAGTAGATCACGCGGTGATCGGATACTTTAGATGATAATGGCTAAGGGTCATTGTGGAAAATCCTGATATATGGTCAGTAGCGTTATATTCATTAAGTTGAATCCCTGAACGGCTAGCTGTGAAATCCCAGCAATGGGTCTGCTCGGTCAATGAACGTTATATCCTGTTGGACCCCTGAACGGTTCATTGTGTTGTTAGTCACAGTGCGGCTGTGCAAGTAGTTAGTCACTGGTTGTTGCCCGTGCAAGTGTAATCATGATTTAGTTATAGTGGATTAAGTCCTTGTATTCAAGGTGAAATCACCTGAGGAGGGTGGACTGGATTAGCCCGCGTGGTGAACCAGGATATATCATATGTCCTTTACTCCTTTACTTAGTATCTCCTTTTATATTTCTGCTTTGAATATCAGAACCTCATATTAAGCAAAGTCAGAACCTTGCAGCCTATCTCTGATAAGCTCCAGCACTGCTAGTTCTGAGTATCGTATCTTATGAACATAACTTATACGGTTCTCATACTCGTTAGTTAATAGATTAGAATCTCTCAATGAACATTGAAGGTTCTTGAGCGTCAAATTAACAAGATGCGAAAAGTTACAGAAAGAGTAAATACACAATTCAAACCCCCCTTTCTTGTGTCTTTCTCGCACCTTCAGGGATTGGGTGCTACTTTCTGATTTCTTATTTATCCTATGAAGCTGGAAAGGAAAGGGAAGCTATCTAAAACTAACCTTGCACACAAATGTTTTACTGAACAGATGCTTAAGAGATTGGGGAGTTCGGGATCATGTTATACATTGGGGAGTTGTCAATTACCCATCCTATAAGTGGTTATCCACATGTCGTTAGCAATTTCTACTGTTTTCTACTTACTGGTGTTTACCTGTCATGGGTTAGGAAAGTTTCTCCTTTGGGAGTGTTTGAGAGAGAGAGTTTTTGTTGAGTTCGAGTTTTCCGATGTTTTTGGTAAGGTACTGGACCTAAAGTTTTTTTATTAGTGTGTGAAGGTACTGGACCTAAAGTTTTTTATTGGTGTTCTCGCTAAGATTTCGTAATCTTATGCCTACGTATTCCCGTTAAAGAAAATAGGGAAATCAGAGCAATCGTAATTCCTCATATTCTATGGGGGGAAAAAGATGTTTGGTGTCTTGTTCAAAGCCCAAGATTGAAGCTAAAAGGTATTTGTGTCTTGTTCAAAGCCCAAGATTGAAGCTAAAGGTTTTGACTGAGAGAGAATTTGTCATCTCTAAAGGGAGATATCTCATCTGTTTATCACAACTATTGGGTGACTGATTATAAAGGAGGATTACTTTAACTGGGATATATGAATCCAACAATGCCATAATTTTTTTAATAGGGGATTTGTCCTGAAGGAGAAAACTTTAACTCAGTATTAAGCAATGCCATTTTTCCTTAGGAGTTTTTCATGCTAAGAGAGGGACATTGGCTTGGATGTAAATAATCCAGAGGCTTGCCACTTAGAGCAGTTAGATGAAAGAGGAAGTTTACAAGGATAAGAGATGGACTACAGCTTGGATATTTGAATCAACAAGTGTGTCACTTACAGCAGTTATCTGGGATTACGGTTTGTTTGATTGTTTGATTTGATGTGTGATGTACAGAGAAATATCTTCCTACAGAGAGATTTTGATTTCCTCTGAGAGGATGTTGATTTTTTGTGTGCCTTAATCAAAGCCCAAGGTTGAAGCCAAAATGTTGATTGACTCCACTGGGGATTTTACTATCTGTCTTGTATAAAGCCCAAGATTGAGGCTAAAAGAGAGACTGACTCTTTGGGGGATATCATTATACAAAGCCTAAGAGGAGGCTAGAAGTTGACTTTTCTGGGGAAATATTCTGTCT
Organism: Lathyrus tuberosus; assembly: GCA_022829125.1. Classification (NCBI taxonomy): domain Eukaryota; kingdom Viridiplantae; phylum Streptophyta; class Magnoliopsida; order Fabales; family Fabaceae; genus Lathyrus; species Lathyrus tuberosus. The sequence goes on along the minus strand of JALAZF010000468.1, from coordinate 2,475,422 downwards.
TTCTTATACAAAGCCCAAGATTGAGGCTAAAAGAGGTTTTTGACTCCACTGGGGAATATTTGTATGTGTCTTGTACAAAGCCCAAGATTGAGGCTAAAAGAGGTTTTTGACTCCACTGGGGAATATTTGTATGTGTCTTGTACAAAGCCCAAGATTGAGGCTAAAAGGGGAAACTGACTCTTTTGGTGAGAGGTTTTATCTTTCTTGTACAAAGCTTAAGATTGAGGCTAGAAGAAGATTGACTCTACTGGAGAGTATGATTTGTCTTGTACAAAGCCCAAGATTGGGGTTGAAAAGAGGATTGACTCTGCTTAGGGAGATTTATATGTGTCTTTTACAAAGCCCAAGATTGAGGCTAAAAGATATTTGACTGACTCATCTAAAGATATATATGGGTCTCTTGTACAAAGCCCAAGATTGAGGCTAAAAAGAGACTGACTCAACAAGATAGTGTTTTTATTTGTCTTGTACAAAGCCCAAGATTGAGGCTGAAAAGGTGATTGACTCAACAAGATAATGTTTTTATCTGTCTTGTACAAAGCCCAAGATTGAGGCTGAAAAGATGATTGACTCGCCAAGAGAGTGTTTTTAGCTGTCTTGTACAAAGCCCAAGATTGAGGCTAAAAAGATGATTGACTCAACAAAAGAGTGAGGAAAGATCTTTATTCAAGGCCTAAGAGGAGGCTAACTTCTGCTGAGGACTATTGAGAACCAAAGACAGGTCCAGATTGAGGAATCAACTCCTGCTGAGGATTACAGAAGAGTTGAAATATCAGATGCCTTGAGGTTCTGATAAAGGTTTATTGATAGTGATTTGACCTTAGTTGGGGAAATTCTAAGTGATATTTTTAGAGATTGAGTTTTTAAAACCTATGGAGGTTTCAACTCTGCTGGTGATTGATGAGATGATCAGGGTTTATCCTGTACTTTTGGGAAACTTGAGGGTTTCTTTGAGATCCAAGAGGAGATGGGACTGTCCAAGCCTACTAGGATGAAAAGGTTTATCTTTGTATGATGCCCAATAGGATGCTGGTGTTTTAAGGGATGAGAATCAACCCTAAATTAGTTTGATGTTTTGACTCTTTGGAAAGACTGCTCTAACAAAGGATGACTAGGTTACGTCCTATACCTGTAGGAGGTCTTTGGGTCCTTGTACTAAGCCCAAGAAGAGGTATGAGAACTTCTAAGAAGCCTGGGGGTCCTTGTACAAAGCCTAAGAGGAGGCTGGGGATGCTTTTAGGAGGCCTGTGGGTCCAAACTTAAGAAAAGTTCAAGAAAAGTTTCACCGAGAATAATCTTTTATTTGGTGAACAGTTCTAGGGTTTGAAGAAATTCAAGAGAGGTTTCTGTAGCGTGCGATTTTTGTCGGTGACACGACCACCTTATCGCCATTTGGTTTTTCCTCACCGCAATGGTAGGGATTGGGTGCTACTTTCTGATTTCTTATTTATCCTATGAAGCTGGAAAGGAAAGGGAAGCTATCTAAAACTAACCTTGCACGCAAGTGTTTAATTGAATAAATGCTTAAGAGATTGGGGGGTCCGGGGTCAGGTTATACAGTAGGGAGTTGTCAATTACCCATCCTATATGTGGTTATCCATAGGTTGTTAGCAATTTCAATACTTTTTTCTACTTACTGGTGTTTGTCTGTCGTGGGTTGGGAAAGTTTCACCTTTGGGAATGTTGAGAGAGTGTTTTTGTGGATTTTTGGTTGTTTTAGTGTTTTTTAGTAAGGTACTGGACCTAAGGTTTTTTATTAGTGTGAAGGTACTGGACCTAAAGTTTTTTGATTGGTTTGAAGGTATTGGACCTAAAGTCTTTGATTAGTGTGAAGGTACTGGACCTAAAGTTTTTGATTGGTGTGCTCGCTAAGATTTCGCAATCTTATGCCTACGTAATCCCGTTAAAGAAAACAGGGAAATCAGAGCAATCGTAGTTCCTCCTATTCTATGGGAGGAAAAAATGTTTGGTGTCTTGTTCAAAGCCCAAGATTGAAGCTAAAGGTTATTTGTGTCTTGTTCAAAGCCCAAGATTGAAGCTAAAGGTTTGACTGAGAGAGAATTTGTCATCTCTAAAGGGAGATATCCCATCTGTTTACCACAGTTGTTGGGTAACTGATTATAAAGGAGAATTACTTTAACTGGGATATGTGAATCCAGCAATGCCATAACTTTCTTTATAGGGGTGTTATCCTGAAGGAGGAAACTTTAACTCAATGTTGAGCAATGCCATTTTTCCTTACGAGTTTTTCATGCTAAGAGAGAGACATTGGCGTGCATGTAAATAATCCAGAGGCTTGCCACTTACAGCAATTAGATGAAAGAAGGGGATTTACCAAGATAAGAGATGGACTACAGCTTGGATTTTTGAATCAACAAGTGTTCCACTTACAGCAGTTATCTAGGATTAAGGTTTGTTTTGAATATATGTTTTGATGTGCGATTGTACAGAGAAATGTCTTCCTACAAAGAGTTTTTTACTTCCTCTAAGGGGAATGTTGATTTTGGTGTGCCTTGATCAAAGCCCAAGGTTGAAGCTAAAAAAGTTGATTTACTCCCTGGGGAGTTTATTACCTGTCTTATACAAAGTCCAATATTGAGGCTAAAAGAGAGACTGACTCTTTTGGGGGATATCATTATACAGAGCCTAAGAGGAGGCTAAAAGTTGACTTTTTCGGGGAAATATTTTTGTTATCTTGTACAAAGCCCAAGATTGAGGATAAAAAGGGTTTTTGATTCCACTGGGGAATATTGGTATGTGTCTTGTACAAAGCCCAAGATTGAGGCTAAAAAGGGTTACTGACTCTTCTGGTGAGAGGTTTTATCTGTCTTGTACAAAGCCCAAGATTGAGGCTAAAGAAGAAACTGACTCTACTGGATAGTATGATTTGTCTTGTACAAATTCCAAGATTGAGGCTGAAAAGAGGATTCAATCTTCTTAGGGAGATTGAGGCTAAAGATAATTGACTGACTCAACTAGAGAGTGTTTATGTGGTGTCTTGTACAAAGCCCAAGGTTGAGGCTGACTTTTGCTTAGGAAAAGAAGGATCATTATACAAAGCCTAAGAGGTGGCTAAAAATGATTGAATCAACAAGAGAGTGTTTTAAGATCCTTATACAAAGCCTAAGAGGAGGCTGAAAGTGATCGACTCAATAAGAGAGTGTGGAAAGATCCTTATATAAAGCCTAAGTGGAGGCTAAAAGTGATTGACTCAACAAGAGAGTGAGGAAAGATCTTTATACAAAGCCTAAGAGGAGGCAAGTTGGGGGAATTTCTTATATAAAGCCTAAGATGAGTCTAACTTCTGCTGAGGATTATTGAGATCCAGAGGCAGGTCCAAATTGGGGAATAAACTCTTGCTGAGGATTACAGAAGAGTTGAGATATCAGATGCCTTGAGGTTCTGATAAAGGTTTATTGATAGTGATTTGATCCTAGCTGGGGAAATTTAAATTGACAAGTTTAAACTCTGTTGGTGATGAGATGATTAGGGTTTACTCTATACTTTTGGGAAACTTGAGGGTTTCTTTGAAATAAAAAAATAAGGTGACACTGTCCAAGTCTACTGGTATGAAAGGGTTTATCTTTCTATGATGCCCAAGAGGAGGCTAGTGTTCTAAGGGATGAGAATCAACCCTAAATTGGTTTAATGTTTTGACTCTTTAGAAAGACTGCTCTAACAAAGGATGACTAGGTTCTGTCCTACACCTGTAAGAGGTCTTTGGGTTCTTGTACTAAGACCAAGAGGAGGCATGAGAACTATTAAGAAGTCTGAGGGTCCTTGTACAAAGCCCAAGAGGAGGCTGGGGATACTTTTAGGAATCCAGTGGGTCCAAACTTAAGAAAGGCTCCAGAAAAGTTTCACCGAGAATAATCTTTTCTTTTGTGAACAATTTTAGGGTTTGAAGAAATTCAAGAGAGGTTTCACCGGGAATTAATCCTCTCTGGGGGAAATGAATTTCTTTGACAATTTTCTAATAGCGATAGTCTGAGAAAAGTTTCACTGGGAATAATGCCTTTCTCTGTTCCATATTGTATAAGCCCAAGAGGAGGTAAGACTGTATCTGGAAATTCCTATGGGGAACTAGTTTTGACTGTGTTGAAAGAGTGACCACTAGCTTTATCTAATCGTAGACCTAATTGTCAGGGAAAACTCTAAGCAGATATACTGGTATATATATACAGATGAAATATATACTGTATGTAAAAGACGGTAGGAGGACTTACAGGTAAGCAAGCTTCCAGCATAAACAAATATATATATATATATATATATATATATATATATATATGCAAGTTTGTAAAAGAAAGCTGATAAAACTTATAGGTGAGCAACCTTCCATTGTAATAGTTGTATGCTTAGTTGTTTAAGAAATTAAAGAAAGTTTTGATAACAACTATGGATTTGTATCTAAATCAAAAGGGAAAGTTGTTTTTGAAAAGAAGATTGGGGCTTATACTCAAGAGGAGGCCCAGATGAGAGACAGTGAACGTACCATTGATCTAAAAATTGTATAGAGACTTATACAATGACTGAGGCCCAAACAGGTTTTCTGTACAAAGGGCTTGGGTCTTACTCTCTATCAAGAGGCCCAAAGTGCTTGAAAAAGAAAAGAAATGAGACTTACAACACAAGGGTAGGCCCAGATGATTTTGTTTGAAAACGGCGATCGCGTCGAGATTTTTGAAATCGTATCGGGACTTATACAATGACTGAGGCACAAAAAGGTTTTTATTTACAAGGGATGGGTCTTACACTCTATTAGAGGCCCAAAAGTTTATTTTTATACAAGAGATGGGGCTTATAACTCAAGGAGAGGCCCAGATGAAAAATAACGATCGCACCGTTATTTTGAGAATCGTATCGGGACTTATACAATGACTGAGGCCCAAAATTATTTATGTACAAAAGAGGGTTGGGTCTTACACTCTATTAGAGGCCCAAAGTGTTTTGTGAAGTTTGAAAACTCAAGAATTTGAGAAAACCCTAATTTTTGCATTTAAAAATAATTTTCAAATGAAATTAAATAATAAATGATATAAAATACCATATATATTCAAAAACAAGTTGTATACTTTGAAAAATATTTTGAAAAATCATCTTTGAAAGTTGAAAAATTAAGAGAAAGAAATATTTTCAAATGTTTTAAAAAACAAATAAAACATATTTTTTTTACAAAAGTACCAAATATGTGAAATAAATAATATTTTTGTGAAATTTTTGTGGAATAAAATATTTTAACATTTTTATGAATTTTCAAAAAAAGAACCAATAAAAAATGATTAAAATTGAAAGAGGAATTAATTTTGGAATTAATTAATAAAAACCTTAAAATATATGTAAAATAGCAAAAAGAGAGAAAATGGCAAAATGGTCTGGGTGGGTGTTGAACCCACGACCTGCCAAACAAACACACATGCGCGCTACCACTGGGGTGGTGATACATCCGTGTATCAAAACCACCCCCTAAACATATATGGGTGACTTGGTTTTTAGGCCTGACCAAGGCAAAAAACCAAGTTTTGGTGGATTTGCATGAAGGCTCTAACTTCCTCAATTCTCCATGGATTTGGACAAAATTTAGGTGCATCCTGCCTAGAATTTCATGAGGAATCCAATGGTGCTTTTATATTTTTCTAAAGATGTCCCTATTTTAAAATCCGTTAGTGATTTCAAAATAGGCCTAGATTTACATGTTCTATGCTATCTCATTATGCAGGCCATAAAAGTATGGCAAATTGGTTCAAACACAACATATATGATATGTATGAGATGTCCATAATCAATGGACATCAAAGCAATACATGATTTAAAGAGTTCAAGTTGTGATGCACTTACCTCTTGAAGCTCTTTGTGCTAACTGTCAAGATCCTTGTGCCAGAAGTGATTCAATGCTTTGGACACTCTTGATTGATCCCTTAGAAGCTTTTAGGGTGATCAAAACTAGTTGTAATCCTAAAGAACACGTATTGGCTCTTTCTTGCAAAAGTGGCAAAAGTGACCAAAATAGTAATTCTCTCAAATGGTGTTCCAGATGAGGAAAACCAATTGGGACAGTTTGAGGATGATATTTAGAGTGTGTTTGAGGCCTTGTTTGGTTTTGAAAGTGACTGAATCAAGACGTGGCTTGAAAAATGCAGAAAAGTCAAAATTTAAGGCCCAAAAAGTCAACATTTGAGGCCCAAAATAGGTTTGTATTTACAAAGGATTGGGTCTTACACTCTATTAGAGGCCCAAAATGTTTTGAAAAAGTTTGATGAGGGTTGAATTAATCAAAAACCCTAATTTGTTTTCAAAATGTATTTTAATTGAATAATAAATTCAATTAAAATGATCAAAATTGTTTAACATGTGGAAAACAAATTGTGATCTTGAATTAATGTTTAAAAATTATGTTTCTATCCACAAAATGATTGGGAATCACTAAAACTTGAAAAATCAAGATGGAGAAAATATTTTAAATGTCAAAAACAATTAAAATATTAATTCTTTGCAAAAATATCAATTGTATGAAATAAATAATATTTTTGGGATTTTTTTATAAAATAAAATATTTTAACATTTTTGTGAATTATTAAAAAAAGAATCAACTCAAAATCATTAAAACTCAGAGAGAAATTAATTTTTGAATCAATTAAATAAAATCACAAAATTCAAATATTTGAATTTTCAAAAAGGGCGCCAAGAACAAGGGCAAGAACACGCGCCACCCTCTGTTTCTGCAGATTTGCGTTTTCTATCCAATCTCACTGAATACTTGATTATATCATGCAATCTACATATCAATCGACTCGTTTCAACCTCACGATCATGTCTATGGTCTTTAATTTCATTTATTTTAAGCATGGAATAAGAAATCAAAGAGAAACCTCAAGAACCCTAAATTCTGCATCAAGGTTCAGAAATTCCACACACGACTCAAACAGTGCAATTGATTGAGGAAAAACACTCCATGCATGATTATGAACATATGGCCAAATTATTGTGCAGCAAAAATTGCATGGATCATAGAGTTAGAAGAGCTCATGCTCACCTCTTGCAGCTGGTGATCGTGTTTTGGGTTAGAGGTGTTACAGCTAGGTTTCAATGATCTAGATAGCTTCCCTAGGTGCCAAGGAGTGTGTCTGAATGTTTGGAATGGATTGAAATGATCTGGAACTTGAGATGGTACCCCAACTGCAAATTTGTCAAAGGTTTGAGCAATTGGCTAGTGATTTTGTGATTTTGGTGTTCCAGATGTTATGTGAGTGTTTGGATCACTTCTATATGATGTTTATGAGGTGTGTGTGTGTGTGTGTGATTGGTTTGATTGGAATAGCTCTCAAACTCAAAACCCGATAGTGACTTGCTTTAGAAGGCAAAATTGGAAGTGAGAAGGTGATTTTGAGGAAAACATATGTTTGATGGCTTTGGTGTACTCAAACTGAGCACAAATGAGCTCTATTTATAGTAGAGCAAGTTTGTTTTGGGATCAATAGTGAATGGCAACTGCAGCAGAGGTTTGGCCAATGTTGATTAATAGGAATCCAAGTATTCTCTAGCCATTGACTAGAGGTTAGAGCACAGAGTTGTGGTTCCCTAGTTGTTGGATGAATCTTAACTGAATTCAGTTGCAAATGTGTCAGTCCATGCCACCTTGGTTAATCCATTAAATGCTCCAATCCAAAATTGGTGTCTTGTCCCTCTTTTAGGGATTTCTAGGTTTGACATGCTACTTCTTATTCCAAAGACTTTGGAGGCTTGGATCAGGGTTTGTCCCCTTTAGATTTGATACTCAGATGTGTCCAAAGTGATGACAAGGCTTGGAATTATCTGATTTTTCCAAATCGAGTAAAAGTGCAAAATTCTGCCTAGCCTTGGCTGTTTGATCATAATTGGTTTTGATACTTTTTGGATCCAAGTGAAAAATGCCCCTACATTTGGAAAAAAGTGAAGGCAGATTCTGACTTAGTGAAAATTTCACTAAGTGTTGGAAAAAAGTGACATTTTCACTTTTCTTGATTTTGATCATTCCATAACTTGAAATCCATGGGGAATTAGAATTAGTGGTAGTTGAAGCTTTTGTAGAGGGTAATGAGAGCTACAAATCCAGCTTTGGTGGGAAAAATTGGCCTTGTGGTTTAGGAGTTACCCCTTTTACAAGTTATCCCACTTTTCGTGATTTTTCTTGATGAATGATGATTCCAATCACACATTAACATCATTTTAGGGCTAAAGAACCATAATTGTGAAAAATCTCAAAAAGTCAAAGTTGACTTTTGTGCACAGTTGACTTTTTGTCAAATGAATTCCAAACTGTGCGATCCTCTATGAAATCAAGTCCTTGACCTAAATCAAACTTGATGGTTTGATTTCATAGGTATTATAGGGTGTATTGAATCATGTCTTAGGGTTTGGGAGCATGTCCTGGTCAAAAGTCAAAGATACAGTTGACTTTTTTCGCGAAACCCTAACTGTGGTTCTGATGAAATTGAAACTTGATGCTCAAGCTTCTTGGATCAATCCATTGTTGCAAATGGATCAATGTGGTTTATTAGAGACCCTCAAATCCTCTCTTGAGGTCTTCGCTCATGATTTGTCCCAAAAGTCAACTTAGGGGGTGGATTAGGTCAAGAAACCCTAATTCCTGATTTTTTGTGAATGCATCCCCTGAGGCTAAATTGACTTGATGATTGGGTTCATGAGGTCCCTTAGAGTATCTAGGGTTATGCTTTGAAGCATTAGCTCATGCCCAGAGGAAAATTCCCATCTGGAGGCCCTGGTCGACCAAAACCCTAATTTGGTGACACTAGCGATCTTGAGGCTTGATCCACCTAGAAGGGGGAAGCCTTGTGCTTAATCCTTGAAGTGGGAGTCCTCTTGATCCTTTGTGGATGTTTGAGAGGCTAGACAAGTTGAAGATCATGTCATTTCTTGATTGATCCTTTGTCTAAGAGCTCTGGGAGGGCTTGAAACCCTAAGTCTGATTGTAGTGGATGCTCACCCATCTTTGGGGAGACTAATGGTTCATCCATATTGTGATGATGATTTGCACAATGATGGGAAATCTTAGTGGTCAAAATTTGGGGTATGACAGATCCACCTATTTAATCTTCTTGGACCGAAGGTGTGAATGGCGAAGGTATTCGGGCATTCGGGGTGCAAGAGGATTAAATATCGGAATACCCGAAATTTTGATGGTGGTTATGAATGGCAGTTTGCTCATCCATCTTCTTTTGCTAAGCAACGATGCTTAGAAAAGGTGAAACTTCTCCTCGATCCTGGTCTTCAACCATGGAACTGGTCTCAGTTTCTAATATAAACTTCCCCTCGATCCGGGTCTTCATCCACAGAACTGGTCTCAGTTTTTGAATTAAACTTCCCCTCGATCCTGGTTTCCCACCAAGGAACTGGTCTCAATTTCTGAAATAAACTTCCCCTCAATCCTGGTTTCCTACCAAGGAACTGGTCTCAGTTTCTGAATTAAACTTCCCCTCGATCCTGGTTTCCTACAAAGGAACTAGTCTCAGTTTCTTTTGCCAATAAAATTTATTGACAAGGTGTGCTATGTGTAGCGATTTTCCTCAAACTTCTCGCCGAATTTTCTTGGGGAGATGCCATTTGATGGAAAAACTTTTGATGTCAGACTTGCTAGGGAACCCATCTGTCTGAATTGTAGAGGTGCACAAACTTCTCTGTTTGGAGACGCCATTTGTCGACTCTACTGGGGAAAATGAGTCTCTTTGAGAGTCTGTTTCTTGCTTGGGGTATTTCATCATACTTTTCTTGGGATCTCCCTGGAGAAATACCATATGATGTGATCCAATTTTAAGGTGCTGATGACCTTTTCATCAGCGGATTTTTGGAGAAAAACGGTTGCATTGCCGAATCTTTGATGAAGAGGTTTTCCCTGGGGATTTTCCTTAATCCGGGAAAGCGAAGACATCATCTTCAATGGTGAAGAGTGACGTTGGCTGAAGGTTCTCTGGCCTTTCAGAGGTTCAAGTTATCAAAGTGGTCAAGGGTTATCTCTAATCCAGAAATAAACTGGAGAGATTGTTCAGACACGACATTTCCTGACGAGGAAAGAACTGACAACTCAATTGAGAGGACTATTATCACTAGGGGATAAGACCGACTACAGTGATAGTGATGCAATATGAATGCAAATTCAAATAAATAATGCATGATGTATGTATGTCTATGCTGACAAAACTGACGCGACACACACACTAATAGATGAACACGACTAGATACTCGGCCACTGCGGGGGATGAAGAGGTATTACTGGGTTCAAAATAGCAATTCTACCTTGCTTAGGAGAGATAGTCCCTGTAGGGAAAATCGTTGGTCGGGCTTAGGAGATAAGAACTCTGCCGAGGGGGGGTGTCAGATGAAACATGGTCTCTGACATAACTGATCCTTCATTCGGGCGCACTGGTTTAGAAGGAGTACTTTGATTCCGCACTTTGATGTTCGATTACTTCTGGAGAAGCGATCGATGTTCTTTCGATGTTCAACAGTAAAAAAAATTGCCATCTTTATTTTAAAAGCAGAAAAATTTTATCAAGTAAATTCATTTTTTTTTAATTTCAAGAATCGTTGATCATGTTAAAATGTCGTCCTGTAAAGCTAAAACAAATAAGAATTGCAAACAAAAGCACAAGGGCTCAAATTGTATTGATAGGATGGAAATCATCCAAACGCGTGATTCCATAGAGTATTTACAAAGTTATAAAATGGTAATTTTAAGGGAAGAGAGCTACATTGAAACATAATGACCACTATCCTTCTACCAACTTTGACCTCGGGGCATCCTGAGCTTCTGTCGAAGATGACCTTGACTGGAGTTTTCCTGACGGATGATGTAACTGCTGCCGAGGGACTTGCCCCTTTGTTGAACATAGTTACTTGCCATTATCCCTAATTTTTGCCTGGATTGTACTTTGATGTTTCCAATACACCGAGATGATTTTTCATTATGTCTCTAATTTTTCCCTGGACCGCCCTCTCGGGTTTTCAATCCACCGAGACGTTTTTTTTTCTTCTTTTTTTTTATATTTTTTTATTTAGGTGAAGTATTTCTTGACTACGTCAACATTTGTGGGGTAGGAAAATTCCTCTCCGTCCATGGTTGCAAGTCCCAGGGCACTGCCTGAGAAAGCTTTCTTGACCATATAGGGGCCGTCATAATTCGGAGTTCACTTGCCCCAGGAATCGGTGAGAAATGATTGTATCTTCTTGAGCATAAGGTCTCCTTTTCTAAAGACGCGAGGTCGAACCTTTTTGTCAAATGCCTTCTTTATTCTTTACTGATACAACTGACCATGGCATATTGTCGTGATTCGCTTTTCTTCAATCAGGTTTAATTCGTCGTGTTGACTTTGGCATCATTCAGCTTCTGTAAGCTTAGCTTCCATCAATACTCGGATTGATGGGATCTCTACTTATATGGGGAGTACTGCCTCCATGCCATATACTAGAGAGAAAGGGGTTGCCCCTGTTGAAGTGCGGACAGACGTGCGATAACCATAAAGAGCAAAGGGTAGCATCTCGTGCCAGTCTTTGTAGGTCATAACCATCTTTTGAACGATCCTTTTGATGTTCTTATTAGCCACTTCTACCGCTCCGTTCATCTTGGGTCGGCAGGGAGATGAGTTATGGTGTTCAATCTTGAACACGACGCACAACTCTTTCATCATCTTGTTGTTCAAGTTGGATCCGTTATCAGTAATGATCTAGCTAGGAACACCATAACGGCAGATGATATTGTTTTTGATAAATCGGACCACCACTTGTCGGGTTACATTGGCGTATAACGCTGCTTCGACCCACTTGGTGAAGTAATCAATGGCTACCAGGATGAACCGATGTCCGTTTGAAGCCTTGGGTTCAATCACACCGATCATGTCGATTCCCCATATGGAAAAAGGCCACGGGGAAGAGAGATCTTTGAGATGTGTTGGCGGTACATGGATTTTGTCTGAGTATATCTAACACTTGTAACATCTCCCCATGTACTTGTAACAGTTGGATTCCATGGTCAACCAGAAGTACCCTGCTCTTAGAATTTTTCTCGCCATTGTATGTCTGTTGGCATGAGTGCCAAAGGACCCTTCATGAATTTCTTTTATCAGCATGTCTGCTTCTGGTCTGTCGACGCATCGAAGCAAGACCATGTCAAAGTTCCTCTTATAGAGTGTATCACCGCTCAGGAAGAAACTTCCTGCTAGCCTTCTGAGGGTTTTTCGATCTTTCCCGGATGCCCCAGGTGGGTACTCTTGTTTCTGAAGGAAGTACTTGATATCGTGATACCAAGGTTTGCCGTCTATGAAGGCTTCAATCATGAAGATGTAAGCGCGCCGTTCAAGGCGCAGTATGTCAATCTTAGGTAAGTCGTTCCATTGACCTACACTAATCATGGAAGAGAGAGTGGATAAGGCATCATCCATGTGATTCTCTTCACGAGGGATGTGATGAAACTCGATTCTGTTAAAGAAGGGTAACAACCTTCTCGCATAGTCTTTGTAAGGAATCAATCATGATTGGTATGTGTTCCAATCTCCTTTGATCTGATTGATAACCAGGGCTGAGTCGCCATATACATCCAAGTTTTTGATCCTTAATTCGATCGATTTTTCGAGACCCATGATACAAGCTTCGTACTCGGCCTCGTTGTTTGTACACTTGAATGTTAGTCTGGCAGTGAAAGGAATGTGGGTACCTAAGGTGTTATGATGATTTCCCCAATTCCGTTTCCATAATGATTAACTGCTCCGTCAAAAATTAGTCCCCAGTGGGAACCCGGTTCTGGCCCTTCACTGGGTAGCAGTTCATCGCAATCTTTCATTTTCAAATACAGGACATCTTCGTCTGGGAAGTCAAATCCGACTGATTCCTGATCGTCAATCGGTTGATGAGCCAAATGATCGGCTAAAATACTCCCTTTAACGGCTTTCTGAGCGTGGTACTCTATGTCATATTCTTATAACAACATCTGCCAACGGGCAATCCTTCCCGTGAGAGCAGGTTTTTCAAAGACATACTTGATTGGATCCATTTCTGAGATCAACCAAGTAGTGTGACGAATCATATACTGGCGAAGATGTTTGGCTGCCCAAGCCAAAGCGCAACAAGTTTTCTCAAACATAGTGTACCGAGTTTCACAGTCGGTGAACTTCTTGCTCAAATAGTAGATGGCAGACTCTTTCCTTTTGGTTTCGTCTTGTTGGCCAAGTACACAACCCATCGAGTCTTCCAAGACTGTTAAATAGATGATCAGCGGTCTTCCTTCCACTGGAGGTGATAGAATTGGAGGGTTCGACAGGTATTCCTTAATATTGTCAAAGGCGGTTTGACAGTCTTCTGTCCAAACACAGTCCTGATTCTTTTTGAGTAATTTGAAATTTGGCGAACATGTCGCGGTCATGAGGAATATGAATCTGGAGATGTAGTTCAAATGTCCCAGGAATCCTCTGACTTGTTTTTCAGTCTTCGGAGAAGGCATTTCTTGAATAGCCTTGACCTTGTCAGGATCAACCTCAATTCCTTTCTGGCTGACGATGAACCCTAAGAGTTTCCCTGAACGGACACAGAATGTGCACTTGTTGGGATTCAAGCGGAGTTTGTACTTTCTCAACCGCTCAAATAGTTTTGACAGGTGGGTCACATGCTCCTCCTCTGTTTTAGATTTTGTAATCATATCATCGACATACACTTTGATTTCTTTATGTATCATGTCATGAAACAGAGTACTCATGGCCCTCTGATAGGTTGCCCCGGCGTTCTTCAAACCGAACGACATTACCTTGTAACAGAAGGTACCCCAGGGGGTAATGAACGAAGTTTTCTCCATATCTTTCGGCGCCATTTTGATCTAGCTATAGCCCGAGAATCCATCCACGAAGGAGAAAACTTTGAACTTTGCTGTACTGTCTACCAACATGTCAATGTGTGGTAAGGGAAAGTCGTCCTTTGGACTAGCCTTGGTTAGATCTCTATAATCGACACACATTCTGACCTTTCCATCCTTTTTCGGAACTGGTACTATGTTGGCTAACCATTGAGGATATTCTGATGTGGCGAGGAAACCCGCGTCAATCTGTTTTTGTACCTCCTCTTTGATTTTGACAGGTATATCCAGGTGAGTCCGTCTCAACCTTTGTTTTACTGGCGGACATTCTGATCTTAATGGTAGATGGTGTTCCACGATGCTGGTATCCAACCCTGGCATATCCTAATAGGACCAAGCTAATACATCGGGAAACTCTTTGAGAAGCTTTGTCAAACTTTCTTTGACAGTTGGACTGAGCAGTGCCCCAATCTTGACTTCTTTTCTCTCTTCTTCTGATCCAAGTTGACTGTTTCCAGCAACTCTTTGTGAGGCTCAATGGACCTCTCCTCTTGTCTGAGCAGTCGGGAGATCTCCTCTGGAATTTTGTCGTCATCTTCTTCTTCATCCCCAAATACTGGGAACTCAAAGTTGGGAGAAGGCATCGGATCATATATTTCAACGGGGTTTAAAACAAGCAATCTGCATGACGTGATGATTTTTGTTTTAGAAGAGATAAAGAGAATGCAAAAGTGTGTGCAGTGTATTTCTTTGGAAAACTGCTTGTTTTTATTATTTGAATTGTTTTTTAGGATTGCCATTTTCTGAAAAAAGCGAAAAGAGAAAACATCAATCAATGTGGAAATTACAGAACGACGTTATTTTATTAATGAACAAGTCGATTCTTGAAACTACATCCCTATAAAACAAAACTCTGTCGCTTTGGACGAAGCGAAGAGGGAAATTTACAGAAAGTGAGCCCTATCAAAATATCTGTTTCACCTGGGCAAGGTGAAAGGTTAAAGACGACAATTACTTTGACTTATGAACAATCTTCGGAACATCGACAGCAACCCATTGGCGTCGAACTCCTCGGTGAATCACAAAGTCCGGTACCTTCCTTGATTTGTCTTAAGAATTGACACTGATTTCTGGTGGCGCAGGATCATTGGAATCTATCTCCCGGACAGAGTTGTCGTAGGAGGATTCCACAGTTGTATTTTGCGTAGTATTTATACTCTCAGTTGTATCTCCTCATCCAGTTGGCTGGATGTCTTCGAGCCTGATACGAGAGCTTTCAGGAGCGGTGTATTTGACCTTGAAGTCAAATTTTCCACTTGGCTGTCCCAGGGTGTCCCACACTTCTTTGGAATTGGAGGAGTCATCCCTCTCGATGACGTTGACCTCGGGAAAAGAAAAGTTGATGAATTCTAGTCCGACAAGCTTTGCCAATTCATCATCGCACTGGATAAGTTTGAAATGACCTGAGTGTTGATCCCATGACATGGTGGGGACGCATTCGGCTGATTTTCTTGCCCCAAGTCTCCGGGATACGGCTGCCAAACAGTCAAGCCATCCATTGGGCCATAATAGTCGTGGTCAAAGTTGTATTTCATCAGAGTGTCTTCCTCTAATGAATTTGGCGGAGCACGACATCCTTCAGGATCACAATCTCTGTATATCATTTCGACATCTGACCTCGGTATAAATCTCGGACTCTGTGCGGGATAGCAAAAGGGAGTCTGCATTTCGCCCTGAGACGTAGAACCATCCTCGTTGAGATAGGACTTCCATTCTTCCTCCATATCGGAGGAATCATCTTTATTGATGGTATGCACTTCTTGAGTCACAGGTTGAAGGAAACCTCCACTGTGGAAGAAGTTCCGAATGGGATGAAAACTTTTATTGTTCGCAGCCGTCTGAGTACAGGTTGAGGAAAAGCCAAGACCTTTCTTTGTTTTATTATCAGTAGGAATGACAAGCTACCCCCATCCGGTTGTATTGGTATTCTCGACCGCTTTGATAACATCTTTGTATGAGGAAATCGAGGTTCCTTTCACTGATTGATTCTCATTGCTCACTGTAAGCGCTTGGAACTGAGTCCCAACAACCTTCTCGGGTTTTACACAAGTAGATGATGATAAGTTACTCACGAGCAAGGCCTGTTCTCCACAGACTGTGACGAGTTGGCCGTTTTGGACGAACTTTAGCTTTTGGTGGAGGGTCGAAGTGACCGCCCCAACCTGATGTATCCAAGTTCTTCCTAATAAACAACTGTATGTTGCCCGGATGTCCATGACCTGGAAAGTGACTTAGAAAGTATGAGGACCAATAGTTATGGGAAGGTCGACTTCACTGATAACCATTTTTCTAGATCCGTCAAATGCTTTGACGACGACCTCGCTGGTTTTCATCGGAGGTCTTTTGAATGATAATTGAATCAAAGTGGACTTCGGCATAACATTCAGGGCTGACCCTGTGTCTACCAGTACGCTGGCTAAAGTATCGTCCTGGTAGTTGACCGTAATGTTGAGCGCCATGTTATGACGACGACCTTCTTCAGGTAATTCCTCATCACTAAATCCCAAGTTATTGCAGGAAGTGATGTTAGAGACAATGCTATCGAACTGTCTGATTGTTACATCCTGTTCCACAAAGGCTTGCTCCAAGACTTTCTGTAGAGCCTCCCTGTGCGCTTCCGAACTGAGTAAAAGTGATAGCACTGAGATCTTTAAAAGAGTTTGTAACAGCTGATCAACAATACTGTATTCACTCCTTTGGATGAGCTTCAGCATCTCATCGTCATTTTTCGAAAGGTCGGGATTACTGGATTGACCGACTGGTGGATTGGGAACTTATGTCTGAGGTTCCTTTTCTTTGCTGGGTTCTCCAACTCCTCTGTTGAAGATTCTACCACTCCGTGTTACTCGACTGATGTCTGCGATATTCACGACGGAGGGTAACAGAATTTCCTTTCCATTCTCAATTGTTGTTGTACCGTATTTGTAATTGATAACCTTAGTTGATTCATACGGTAGCGGTCCCGGTAGATAGATGACTATGGGAGCCTTCTGATATTTCTGACCATCGTAAGTAATTTCGATCCGTTCCCGGTTGGGAACTCTCGATTCGTCAAGTAGAGGGATAATGGTACAAACATCCCTAATCCTCTGATGATCAGAGATTACGACGACGTCTTCGATTTGATCAGCGAAATAGTTGACTGATCTAGAACTTGACCATGGTTGAATCTCTTTGCGGTCCACCTGACTTTGAAGGGCTGCTCGCACGAGGTAGCATCCTTGATTATCCACTGAGCAAACTCCACATCGCTTATAGTTGTGTAGTGGCACCTGGCCACATCCGCTTTGAATACAGTGTAACCTTACTAGATCTGTTTCCATCGGCCGAACATCCTGACTTTGATATCTAGTAGGATTCCCGTTAGTGATACTAATTTGCTGGGTGTCTTCATCCATATAGATTGGAAGCCACCAGCGGTTCAACAAGTGCTGAAGTGTTTCCTGGACAAGGGCACAACCCTGTTCGTCTTCGCAACCCGCTTTACAGCCCTGATAATCATGTGATACCTGGAACCCAAGACGGACCTGTTTAGCATGTAACTCCACCAGGCTAGTATTCATCAAGCGAATATCGAAGATTTGAATCATGTTGATTTGATAATGATTCCTATCATGGTAGTTTTGAATCCATCCAAGATCCATCTGACGCTGGAGGGCCTCCTGTATGAAAGAGCATCCCTGTTTGTTTACCGAGCAAGTCAGGCAGGAATTATAATTGTGACGCGTCAAATTATGATACTGGCTTTGCCTTGAGTGCATTACCACCAGGTTGACATTCATCGCACGGATATCGTGGTTTTGAATGATGTTGGAATTTGTATAAACCATGTTAACTCCACGAACTCGGTGCTCTTGGATCCATCCGAGATCCATCTGTTCCTGTAGAGCTTATTGCACCACAGAACATCCTTGATTGTTTTTAGAGCAGATATCACACTGGTGATAATTATGAGGTGGCACATGGCCATATCCACTCTGTCTACAATGCATCTTGACCAAGTTGGCCCTTAACAAGAGTACACCATGAATTTGACAAATGTCGTTAGACTCTCCCTCTATCAAATTAACTGTAGCCTTCTCGTGTTGAGGCAGCAGGTTCGTGAGAACATTCAGATTCGTATCTTTGAAAGATAAAACCCTGCTCCTAAAAAGCTTTTGCACGCCGGATTTGAAACTGAGATAGTTTTCTATGTTATTCCCTGGTCCTCCTTGATGGTAAGGGCAAGCCTGATCCACCTTAAACCAAAAAGGCGGATTTTCCGGTACTGTAAGAGGAGACTTAGTCTGGACATGCCCCTTGGCCAGTAGTAACAGAAATAGTTCTGCGTACGATACGGGTATAGGATCAAATCCTGGTGGCTGCGTTGTACGGTTGTTGTTGTTGTATTGAGGACGAGCCTGCTGAAGAGGTTGTTGTGTCCTTTGCTGAAATTGTTGTTGATTAGGTTGGCTTTGAGCAACCTGAGGTTGATACGTAGAAACAGGCGCAGGGTTGATAGCAGGAGTTATAGCTGCTACTGGTTGATATCGTCGCCTTTACTTTCCGAGAGAGATATTCCCAATATCCTGCTCTTTTTTCTTAGGGAGAGCACTACCGTATCGTTTTGTACTACTTGATGATCCAGCGTCTTTTACTAAACATCCTTCCCGGGCTGCTTCCTCAAGACGAACCCCCATGCCCACCATCTCGGTGAAATCCTTAGGCGCATTGGCGACCATTCTGTCGTAGTAAAATGAGCTTAAAGTCTTTAAGAAGATCTTTGCCATCTCTTTTCCCTCAAGAGGTGGACAAATCTGGGCGGCAATTTCACGCCATCTCTGAGCGTACTCCTTAAAGGTTTCCTTATCCTTTTGTGACATTTATCTGAGTTGATCTCTGTTCGGTGCCATGTCCAAATTGTATTTATATTGTTGGACGAAGGCAGTGCCAAGATCTCTGAAAGTGCTAATCGTAGTGCGGTTTAAACCCATGTACCATTTTAATGCCGCACCGGTTAAACTATCATGAAATTAGTGAATCAGTAGATCCTGGTTCTCTGTTTGAGCTGACATTCACCAAGCGTACATCAACAAATGGCTTTGAGGGCAAGAGTTACCCTTGTATTTTTCAAAGTCGGGCACTTGGAACTTATGTGGTACTTTAACATTGGGGACCTGGAAAAGGTCTGCGGCGTCCTTTCCAAATAAATCCTGACCGCGAATAGCCTGCAGTTCCTTCTGCATTTCCAGGAACTGCTTCTGGAATTCATCCATTCTATCAAACATACTTTCCTTTCTACCAGAAGGTATCTGTGGAATCTGTCCTTCTGGGACAGTGTGCACCACAGGGGGTGGTACTATTACTACGGCAGTGAATCTTGGCGTTTCCCGAAGTTTTTAACCTTTAGGAGTCCTCATTATGCCTCTGGTATCCTCGTTTTCCCGAAGTTTGTAACCTTCAGGTCCAACGGCTTCTGCTATGATTCCCTGATCTTCAGTGATCGGCGGAACATATCCTTCTGAGATATAGTTAATAGGCATGCCCCAGGGACGATCTTTCCGCATTTGATACCTAGGATCATACTTCTCTACTATGGGCGTTGAGGTGATCTCTGAGATTACAGTTCTTTGTAGTTAAGCTTCTGCCATGGTTTGCATGTCATTACGAAGCTTTCTCATATCCTCTCTTAGAGTGTCGATCTCTTCTTTCAACTCTCTGTTCTCTTCCTCGAGATGATCCATCTTTTTCTGACGATTGGCCCGAGTATTGTACGAATGAGACAATTTGACTCTAGAACCGAGACACAAACGTGAGATTCGTAGGTAAGAAGAATACGTGACATGAGAATGATGAATGCAATGATTATAATAATTGTTTTTTTTGTTTAATCAAAATAAACTTCGACAATTAGATTGCAAATATCAAACAGTGGGGAAACCCCCGTTTTATTGAATTCAAAGAATTGCGGAAATGGAAATACAGTAAATTACAAGGTGCGGAAACAAAAACCTAAGCTAATGGGTCCCGAGTCCTCTCTGAGGAGAACTCGGGTGCTGATTCTGGTACTTTCCTTTTCTTGGACCGGGGCTCTTGGGCCGTTGTCGGGTTGTCATTCCTTTGCCAAGTGAAAGGAGCGAGAAAATTCCTTTGGTCATCCTGATTCTCTACAGCATATTGCTCCAAAATCTCAATTAGAGCATCTTTATCTTTCAGCAGTTGCTGTATTTTGGAACACTCCACATTGAGAATGCGGTACTTGTTCTTCAAATACCTCCTCTCCTGTTGAACTTTGTTGAGAGTAACATGAAGTTTTTCCGTTTCAGTCATGAAGTACATGACAGATTCCCTTGGAGGAAGAACTTCGTGACGAGGATAAGGCATTTTTAGCTTGAGAGCTCTAGTTTGTACCCAGTGGAGATAAGGCTCCACCGAGACACAGTCCGATTTTCATAGAGACTCCCATCCTTTCTTATGAACATGTTTCCAAGTGTGCACTATTTCCATCTTTAGTGCCCTGTCATTTTCTCCTTCCTTGAAGAAAAGACCTTTCAGATGAGCATTACGCGGAACATGGCTCATCGGGTATCCAAACTGACGACGAACTAAGACTGGATGATAATTGATTCCTCCCTTAGTTCCTATGAGGGGTACGTTGGGGAAGTTTCCACAACGGTCAATGATTCTGATCCCGTCATAAATCCTATTGTACCAATCTATATCAGAGTTGGTAAGAGACATGATTTTCTGCGACCAACGTAAGGCACTCTTATGATCCCAAAAAGCAGCAGACTTAGGCAAATGGGAGATAAACCACTTATATAGCAAGGGTACACAGCACGTGATCACCCCTCCACTGTATAAATTCCTTAAGTGTACAGAATGATACGCATCTGCGAGTAAGGTCGGTACGGCGTTTCTAACGAGAAAAACCTTAAGGGTGTTGATATCGACGAAGTTATCAATGTTGGGAAACAGAAATAATCCTTAGGTGAGTAAAACAAAGATGCTTTCAAAAGCAGTCACGTTCCCTATACTAGCAAAGTACAGAGCCTTCTTTACCAGAAACTTGCCTGGTAAACCTGGGATTCCTCCCTTGGTGGTCATGTGAGTCTTGACTTGTGACTCATCCAAATAGATTCCTCTTGCAATGATTCGATCCTTTGGAATTTCTTCTAGTCCGGAAAAGGGAGCTTGATCATAATGGGTAGATCAATTAAATGAGAATACTCCTCCAGCGTTGGTGCGAGCTGGTAATCCGGGAATGTGAAACAGTGATAGACCGGATCGTAAAACTGAATGAGTGCCTCCAGGATTCCTTCAATTACATGGACCCTTAACAGAGGTAGCAGACCTCCGTACTTGGCTCTGAAAGCGTCAGGGTTAGTGGTCATCCTTGCTAATCCTCTCAAATCCCCTAGTTTTGGAACCTTGAAGGTATACTTATGAGTTTTCCGTCTACCGAAATCCATTAGCGCAATCCTTTTCTCTCTGACATTTGCAATCATTGTCTTAGTTTAATTTGAAAAAGAGAGACTAGAAGAGAAAAAAATTTTTGCTTAATGTTTTTAAAATGAATGCATGAATTCAGCACACAAAAACATAGAAAAAACATGGGGTCAAGGGGTCGGTATCATGAAGTCAAGGCTCTACCTATCCCAAAGGTTTATATTAG
Organism: Lathyrus tuberosus; assembly: GCA_022829125.1. Classification (NCBI taxonomy): domain Eukaryota; kingdom Viridiplantae; phylum Streptophyta; class Magnoliopsida; order Fabales; family Fabaceae; genus Lathyrus; species Lathyrus tuberosus. Next base: position 2,453,877 of record JALAZF010000468.1, on the reverse strand, counting down.
TGATTTTTGTACCTGTCTCTCAAAATCATTGATTCTTATCGAGATAACATCAGCGGGCCGGGAACCGTGCTAGGTGATGTATTTCGAAGAATCTCAGAAGAGGGTAGTATCTCGTTACAACTATTTCCGATAGCTTCCGCACTACTGAAAGAGGTTTTTCCTAGGTGTATACTCAATCTTTTCACATGCGGCATCACACGCATTCCCATTAGCAGAAAAATAAACACATATATCAATTAGGAAAAGCAGTATATATATATTTGTCCTAATGTCCTAGACTTTTTAAGAGCTATAAATCCTATGATCCCAACAGAAAATGGCTACCCGATGGAGTCACCATTCTGTGATACCTTCCCAACTTAAAGGTTTTTGACCTAAGATCCTAGTGAGGGCCGATCCTAGCAATAATGAAATTCCCCGATGGAACCGTCATTCGGTGATACCTTGTGAACCCAAGGACTCGTCCTAAGAGAAGGTTTTAACCAAAGAGATAAGAGAGACAAGATTCTTTTGTTTGGCCCCACGGTGGGCGCCATTTTTCTTGTGAAATTGTCTAAACTTAAGGTTTCCTCCTAAGAGACGAGAGAAGAACAAGTATCTCCCACTGTGGTCGCCATTTTTCTATAGCGCGGTTTTTTGTGGTTTCGAATCACTATCACTTTGGTACTACAGTTCGATTCATTTTTTATCCTATTGAAGCTGATGAAGGAAGGGAAATAGATGTCTCCAATTAACCCTGCTTGCATACTGAGTTTAAACAGTCAAAACTGTAGGTTTATAGATGCGACTTTAGTTCATGGGCCTCTCTCTGCTTATTTTGTTCAGAACGAAATACCGGGACTGTTCATGGGGAATTTGTTAGGATACTGTGGTAGATTGGCTGGAGGTAGGGGACTTTGGGGTTTTTTTATTAGTATGCTCGCTAAGATTCTTTTTCGATCTTATGCCTACGTATTCTCGGGATAGGGAAATCAGAGCGATCGTAGTTCCTCCTATTCTATCGGAGGAAATGGTGTTTTTGTGTCTTGTTCAAAGCCCAAGATGTGAAGCTAAAAGGGTGTTGAATTTAGAGAGAATTTGTCATCTCTAAAGAGGGGTCTGTTTGTCACAACTGTTGGGTGACTGATTATAAAGGAGAATTACTTTAACTGGGATATGTGAATCCAGCAATGCCATAACTTCCTTTATAGAGGATTTTTAACCTGAAGGAGAAGACTTTAACTCAGCTTAGAGCAATGCCATCTTTCCTTAGGAATTTCTCATGGTAAAAGAGGGACAGTGGCGTGGATGTAAATAATCCAGAGGCTTGCTGCTTACAACAATTAGATGAAGGAAAAGGAGTTGTTGATGTTTGTATATTGTGAGCAAGGCACGAATTTTGATGCTAAAAGGTTGATTTCCTCAACCGGGGTTTCCTTATACAAATCCTAAATGAGGCTATTGACCCAACAAGAAGGTGTTTTTATGTGTTTCGTACGAAGCCCGAGAGAGAGGCTAAAAGGGTTGACTCAACAAGAGAGTGTTTTTGTATCTCGTACGAAGACCGAGATGGAGGCTAAAGGTGATCGACTCAACAAGAGAGTCTTTTTATACTCAACAAGAGAGTGTTTTGTATCCCATACAAAGCCCGAGATGAAGGCTAAAAGAGTTTGACTCAACAAGAGAGTCTTTTATACTCAACAAGAGAGTGTTTTATATCTCGTACAAAGCCCGAGATGAAGGCTAAAAGAGTTTGACTCAACAAGAGAGTGATTTGTATCTCGTACGAAGCCCGAGATGGAGGCTGCAAAGCTTAACTTTGCTGGGGAGAATCATTGTACAAAGCCCAAGAGGAGGCTAGGGTTACTATTTCAGTTGAGTGACAGGTCCAGTATATTGGTTAAAAGAGAAAATTAGTTCTTATATGGGTAATGTTGTACTCATGGATTTGATCTGAGGACCGGGATTATTTCCTGTTCTTTAAGGAAACGGGGAATCCGAAGGGTATTGAGACTGCCCAAGTCTATGGGGTTTTTTTCCCATTTTTGAAAGGAACTTGAGAATGTCTTCGAGACTCAAGGAGATTAGACTGTCCAAGTCTAGAGTTTTATCTTTTGTACTATGCTTAAGAGAGATCAAGAGACAGTATGTTCTCTGTAGAAAGATCTAGACTCTTTGAAAGACTGTTCTATTAAGATGACTAATTTCTGTTCCTATACCTTTAAGAGGTCGTCGGGATAATTTGTACGAAGCCCAAGAGGAGGCGAGAAAAACTTTTAAGAAGCCGAAGGGACAATTTGTACGAAGCCCGAGAGGAGGCTATCTTCGCTGAGGAAGAATCATTATACGAAGCCTAAGAGGAGGCTGTGAAAACTTCTAAGAATTTGACGGGTCCTTGTACAACGCCCAAGAGGAGGCGGGGATGCTTTTAGGAAGCCTGTGGGTCCCCAAACCCCAAGAAGTTCAAGACATGCCATTCACAGAGAATAGATCAAGCCAGAAAAGTTCGAGAATTTGGAAGAAACTCAAGAGATGCCATTCATAGAGAAAAGATCATCTCTGGGGAATAGAGTTTCTTTGACAATGTCTAAGGGTGACAGTCTGTGAAAGGGTTCACCAAAAATGCTACCTTTCACGTCTCCATATTGTTTAACCCCAAGAGGAGGGAAGACTGTATCTGGTAATCCTATGGGGATCTAGTTTTGTTTGAATTTAAGAGTGACCAACAAGGCTTTACCTAGTGCTAGATGTAGTTTCCGGGGAAACTCTAAATATCTATACTAGTATTACATAGTCGATATGAGTTTATGAAAGAAGACTTACAGTGAAACATCCCCACATTACAGTTATATACATATGAAAGCGGTAAATGAAAGCGGGTAAACACTTACTCGGTTGTAGAGCTTCCATGCTGTTTGGTTAGTTTGTTCAACAAAGAAAGCTTTGATAGCAATATTATATTCAAAATCAAAGGAGAAAGTGCTTTTGAAAGGAAAATTGGGGCTTACAGCTCAAGGAGAGGCCCAGGGTTTAATCAGTGATCGCACTGTCGTTTTGTACAGGGACTTATACAAGTGACTGAGGCCTAAGAAAGGTTTTATGTACAAAGGGGATGGGTCTTACACTCTCTTAAGAGGTCCAAAATGATTGAAAGAAAAAGAAATGGGGCTTATAGCACGAGGGTAGGCCCAGATGATTTGTTTTTTGAATTGGCGATCGCGCCGAGGTTTTCTTTTAACGCAGAGGGACTTATACAATATCTGAGGCCCAAAATTGTTTTGGTTAAAAGGGGATTGGTCTTACACTCTATTAGAGGCCCAAAATGATTTTGAATGGGTCTTATAGCTCGAGGAGAGGCCCAGATGGTTTGTTTTAAACGGGCGATGATCGCGCCGAACTTTTGAAATACAACGGAACTTATACAACATTTGAGGCCCAAAATAGGTTTGTATTTACAAAGGTTTGGGTCTTACACTCTATTAGAGGCCCAAAATGTTTTGAAAAAGTTTGATGAGGGTTGAATTAATTAAAAACCCTAATTTGTTTTCAAAATGTATTTTAATTGAATAAAAAATTCAATTAAAATGATCAAAATTGTTTAACATGTGGAAAAAAAATTGTGATCTTGGATTACTGTTCAAAAATTATGTTTTTATTCACAAAATGATTGGGAATCACTAAAACTTGAAAAATTAAGACGGAGAAAATATTTTAAATGTCAAAAACAATTAAAATATTAATTCTTTGCAAAAATATCAATTATATGAAATAATTAATATTTTCGGGATTTTTTGATAAAATAAAATATTTTAACATTTTTGTGAATTATTAAAAAAATAATCAACTCAAAATCATTAAAACTCAGAGAGAAATTAATTTTTGAATCAATTAAATAAAATCACAAAATTCAAATATTTGAATTTTCAAAAAGGGCTCCAAGAACAAGGGCAAGAACACGCGCCACCCTCTATTTCTGCAGATTTGCATTTTCTATCCAATCTCACTGAACACTTGATTATATCATGCAATCTACATATCAATCTACTCGTTTCAACCTCACGGTCATGTCTATGGTCTTTAATTTCATTTATTTTAAGCATGGAATAAGAAATCAAAGAGAAAACTCAAGAACCCTAAATTCTGCATGAAGGTTAAGAAATTCCACACACGACTCAAACAATGCAATTGATTGAGGCAAACCACTCCATGCATGATTATGAACATATGGCCAAATTATTGTGCAGCAAAAATTGCATGGATCATAGAGTTAGAAGAGCTCACGCTCACCTCTTGTAGCTGGTGATCGTGTTTTGGGTTAGAGGTGTTACAGCTAGGTTTCAATGATCTGGATAGCTTCCCTAGGTGCCATGGAGTGTGTCTGGATGTTTGGAATGGATTGAAATGATCTGGAACTTGATATGGTATCCCAACTGCAAATCTGTCAAAGGTTTGAGCAATTGGCTAGTGATTTTGTGATTTTGGTGTTCCAGGTGTTATGTGAGTGTTTTGATCACTTCAATATGATGTTTATGAGGTGTGTGTGTGTGTGTGATTGGTTTGATTGGAATAGCTCTCAAACTCGAAACCCGATAGTGACTTGCTTTAGAAGGAAAAGTTGGAAGTGAGAAGGTGATTTTGAGGAAAGCATCTGTTTGATGGCTTTGGTGTAATCAAACTGAGCACAAATGAGCTCTATTTATAGTAGAGTAAGTTTGTTTTGGGATCAATAGTGAATGGCAATTGCAGCAGAGGTATGGCCAATGTTGATCAATAGGAATCCAAGTCTCCTCTAGCCATTGACTAGAGGTTAGAGCACAGAGTTGTGGTTCCCTAGTTGTTGGATGAATCTTGACTGAATTCAGTTGCAAATGTGTCAGTCCATGCCACCTTGGTACATCCATTAAATGCTCCAATCCAAAATTGGAGTCTTGTCCCTCTTTTAGGGATTTATAGGTTTAGCACGCTACTTCTTGTTCCAAAGACTTTGGAGGCTTGGATCAGTGTTTGTCCCCTTTAGATTTAATCCTCAGATGTGTCCAAAGTGATGACAAGGCTTGGAATTATCTGATTTTACCAAATCGAGCAAAAGTGCAAAATTCTTCCTAGCCTTGGCAGTTTTCAGCAAGGCATATTGCCATTCTCATATCTCATGGCTCAAGTGGAATTTTATGGAGTTCTTGGCCATTTTGGAAAGCCGTCATATGATACAATAACTATTTGATCATAATTGGTTTTGATACTTTTTGGATCCGAGTGAAAAATGCCCCTACATTTGGAAAAAAGTGAAGGCAGATTCTGACTTAGTGAAAATTTCACTAAGTGTTGGAAAAAAGTGACATTTTCACTTTTCGTGATTTTGATCATTCCATAACTTGAAATCCATGGGGAATTGTGTCATACCCCAAATTTTGACCACTAAGATTCCCATCATTGAGCAAATCATCATCACAATATGGATGAACCATTAGTCTCCCCAAAGATGGGTGAGCATCCACTACAATAAAAAATTAGGGTTCAAGCCCTCTCAGAGCTCTTAGACAAAGGATCAATCAAGGAATGACATGATCTTCAACTTGTCTAAACCTCTCCAACATCTACAATGGATCAAGAGGACTCCCTCTTCAAGGATTAAGCTCAAGGCTGCTCCCTTCTAAGTGGATCAAGCCCCAAGATCGCCAGTGTCACCAAATTAGGGTTTTGGTCGACCAGGGCCTCCAGATGGAAATTCTCCTCTGGGCATGATCCAATGCTTCAAGGCATAACCAATGATGCTCCAAGGGACATCATAAACCCAATCACCAAGTCAATTTAGCCTCAGGGGATGCATACATCAAAAATCAGGAATTAGGGTTTCTTGACCTAATTCACCCCTAAGTTGACTTTTGGGACAAATCATGAGCCAAGACCTCAAGGGAGGATTTGAGGTTATCTAACACACTACATTGATCCATTTGCAGCAATGGATTAATCCAAGAAGCTTGAGCAACAAGTTTCAATTTCATCTGAACCACAGTTAGGGTTTCGCGAGAAAAGTCAACTATAGCTTTGACTTTTGACCAGGACATGCTCCCAAACCCTAGTACATGAATCAATATACCCTATAACACCCACGGAACATGTCCATCCAGTTTGATTTAGGTCAAGGACATGATTTCCTAAAGGATTGCACAGTTTGGAAATCATCTGATAAAAAGTCAACTGTGCACAAAAGTCAAACTTTGACTTTTTGAGACTTTTCACAAAAATGGTTTTTTAACCCTAAAATGATGTTAAGGTATGATTTGAATCATCATTCATCAAGAAAAATCAAGAAAAGTGGGATAACTTATAAAAGGGGTAACCATAAAAACTTAGAAAATTTTCTAAGTTATGAACAAAGTGGCAAGGGTACCAACTTTGGAGGATCATAACTCCTAAACCACAAGGCCATTCTTCCCCATCCAATGCTGGATTTGTAGCTCTCATCGCCCTCTACAAAATCTCCAACTACACCTCATTCCAATTCATTATGGATTCTGAGTTATGATTGGGCCAAAATGACTAAAACATGAAAATACATCATTTTCCAACACTTAGAAAAATTCTGGCCAAGGCAGATTTTGTTGGAAACACCAAAACTTGTGAGATCTTTTCACATAGTTGCAAGCTGAATCAAGTCCAAAGGTAAACATCAATGTTGTTGCAAATGTTGCCAAGAATCCAAAGAGCTTATCAGCATGAATTAATTCAACTTGAGCCAAGAGAAATCCATGCCCAAAGTCATGCTGCTACAAGCTGTTTTGGAAAATCAGTTTGCGTGTTTTCTTGCTACACACGATTTCTGAATCAAAACTGAGGATCATCATGCCACATGTACTCAAACCAATCACAATGCATCTGATCCAACCTACAAAGCTGAGTCACAAAGCCAAGGAATCTTCCAACTTGAAGTTCATGCATTTTGGCACATTTTGCCTTGAATTCAAAGGGCATTAATGTGGAATAGTGCATTGTCAAGATTCTCACTCTCCTCAGTCAAGTTCTCTGATTAAACAACAATTAAAATGACTGAGGAATGTGATTTTAGTTAAGGCATAACTGATCTATTTGGAGCAGCTGTTAAACCTAATGCAAGAGGCATTTATGTCCAACCAATCCCTTTGAAGGTGATCTGATCCAGCAGCCATTCACTATTCCTCCAAGGAAAAAGTTGATCACCTATAAATAGAGGTTCCAATGGATCATTCAAGGTGCACCAAAGCACCTTATAGCACTGTTTTCTCTCATTCTCTCTTAAGTGCCAAATTTCCTTGTTTTTGAGCAACCACCATCAGGTTTTGAGTTGCAGCCCTAAGCAATCCATTCCAATTGCTCATACATATCACATATGATGTATTTGAGGTGTCCAAACACTTAAACACCAATTGTAACACCCCTAGCTCAAAATCACCCTTCAACCAAGCCATTATGCCTCAATTATGCAGTTGGAGTTCTCCAACTTGATCCAAAGGTTTTCAGAGTGTTCCAAAGCTTGCAACACACTTCACTACATCCATTGAAGCTGTAGGGATCACTAAATATCTTCTGGAACACCATTTGTGCAGAGTTCCATTTCAGCTTGCTTCAAGGTAAGCCTCAAAACTTCAACTTCATGATCCATGCATATTTCCTCGCATGATATTTTTGCCAATTGACTGCCATCATATGCTGAGTATTTCCCCTCAAAAAATTTGATCATAGCACTCGTAATCATGTCTGCTCGATTGCTTTTGCAAAATTAGGGTTCATACGACCACAAAGATATAACTTGCTATACACTGAAAATAAATAAAATTGAGTATTGCCATCTTATTCCTTGTGAAAAAAACGCATGAGTTTGGTGTTTGAATCATGTCAAATGGTTGAGAAACGAGAGAGATAGAGGGCTTCATGCACGAGCTGGAGGAAGAAGATCGCCATGGCGCCATTCTTCAGGTTTTCCAACCAAGTTCTCTATATATTTATCATTTACCATACTATATTTGAATTGGCATTGCGCCCCAGTGGTTGATCAGCTGGTTTTGTGTGTGTTGGCAAGCGAGAGGTCTGGGGTTCGAATCCCCCTCGCCCCAGATCTCTTTTTTACCACTTTTTCTTGTTTTTTTGTTATTTTTCATATTTATTTTAAATGATTTGAAAAATTAATAACTCACTCAAATTTAATTATTTTTTATTGGTTCCTTTTGCAAAAAATCGCAAAAATGTTGAAATATTTTATTCCACAAAAATTTTTATTTATATTATTTATTTAATATAATTAGTATTTTTGTAAATAAATACCTTTTTATTTGTTTTTAAACCCTTTTAAAAATAAATATTCATGTTGGAAAATCAACACCAAATAGGTTTTAATTCATCTTGTGATTAAAACCTCATTTTTCAAACCTAAAACCAAAATCACAAGTTGTTTATTCAAACTTATTTGGAATTTGTATCATTTTAATTAATTTTCTTTGAATAATTACTTTAAAAATGGTGAAATTAGGGTTTTTGTTGATTTTCACCCTAACAAAATTTTCAAACTTTGGGCCTCTAATAGAGTGTAAGACCCAATCCTTTGTAAGTACAAACCTATTTTGGGCCTCAAATATTGTATAAGTCCCACTGTATTTTCAAAAATCCCGGTGGGATTGCCGTTTTCAAAACAAAAAAAAAAACATCTGGGCCTCTCCTTGAGTTGTAAGCCCCATCACTTGTACAAAAATAAATTATTGGGCCTCTAATAGAGTGAAGACCCAATCCTTTGTAAATATAAACAATTTTTGGGCCTCAGATATTGTATAAGTCCCACTGTATTTAAAAAAAAAACCGGCGCGATCGCTAGTTCAAAAATCAAATCATCTGGGCCTACCCTCGTGTTATTAGCCCCATTCCTCTTCTCGAAACAACTTTGGGCCTTTTGAGAGAGTGTAAGACTCATCTCCTTGTACAAAAAAATTTTCTTGGGCCTCAGTCACTTGTATAAGCCCCTGTACAAAACAACAGTGCGATCACTGATAAAACCCTGGGCCTCTCCTTGAGCTGTAAGCCCAAATTTTCCTTTTAAAAGCACTTTCTGCTTTGATTTTTTAATATACTATTTTCAACTTTTCTTTGTTGAACAACTAACCATACAACATGGAAGCTCTACAACCGAGTAAGTGTTTACCTACTTTCATTTACCGCTTTCATATGTATATAATTGTACTGTGGGGCTGTTTAACTGTAAGTCTTCTTTCATAAACTCATATCAACTGTGTAATAATAGTATAGATATTTAGAGTTTCCCCGGCAACTAGGTCTAGAACTAGACAAAACCTCGTCTCCTTACAACAATTTTAGATAACTAGATCTAAGATCTTCCCCCCTTTTTAACAGTTCATATACAGAAGGCCAATGTTCCAAGTGAAACCCCTTCTAAAACTGTTCATCAGCCTCCTCTTGGGCTTAGTACAAGAACCCACGGGCTTCCTAAAAGCATCCTCGCCTCCTCTTGGGTGTTGTACAAGGACCCGTCGGCTTCTTAGAAGTTTTCACAGCCTCCTCTTAGGCTTCGTATAATGATTCTTTCTCCGGGAAGATAGCCTCCTCTTGGGCTTCGTACAAATTATCCCTCGGCTTCTTAAAAGTTTCCAGCCTCCTCTTGGGCTTCGTACAAATTGTCCCGACGACCTCCTAGAGGTATAGGAATAGAAATTAGTCATCTTAATATAACAGTCTTTCAAAGAGTCTAGATCTTGCCACCGCAACTGTACTGTCCCTTAATTTCTCTTAAGTATAGTACAAAAGATAAAAATCTAGACTTGGATAGTCTAAGACCCTTGAGTCTCAAAGACATTCTCAAGCCCCTTTCAAGAATGGGAAGAACACCCGCAAATTTGGACAGTCTCAATACCCTTTGGTTTTCCTATTTCCTTAAAGAACAGGAAATAACCCTGATCCTCCGATTAGCGCCAAAGCACAACCTTACCTTTAATCTTCATAAGAACTGATTTTCTCTTTTAACCAACATACTGGACCTGTCACTCATCTAAAACAGTTACCATAGCCTCCTCTTGGGCTTTGTACAATGATTCTCCCCAGCGGAGAAAACTTTTAGCCTCCATCTCGAGCTTCGTACGAGATACAAAAACACTCTCTTGTTGAGTATAAAAGACTCTCTTGTTAAGTTACTTCCCTTTTAGCCTCCATCTCGGGCTTCGTACGAGATACAAAAACACTCTCTTGTTGAGTATAAAAGACTCTCTTGTTGAATCACTTCCCTTTTAGCCTCGATCTCGGGCTTCGCACGAGATACAAAAACACTATCTTGTTGAGTATAAAAGACTCTCTTGTTGAGTCACTACCCTTTTAGCCTCCATCTCAGGCTTCGTACGAGATACAAAACCACTCTCTTGTTGAGTATAAAAAGACTCTCTTGTTGAGTCGATCACCTTTGGCCTCCATCTCGGGCTTCATACGAGATACAAAATCACTCTCTTGTTGAGTACAAAAGACTCTCTTGTTGAGTCGACCCCTTTAGCCTCCGTCTTGGGCCTCGTACAAGACACATATAAAAACACTCTCTTATTGAGTCAACCCTTTTAGCCTCTATCTCGGGCGTCGTACGAGACACATAAAAACACCCTCTTGTTGGGCCAGTAGCCTCTTCTTAGGCTTTGTATAAGAAAACCCCGGTTGAGCCAATCAACCTTTTGGCATCAAAAGCTATGCCTCATTCACAGTATACAAACATCAACAACTCCTCTCCCTTCATCTAATTGTTGTAAGCGGCAAGCCTCTGGATTATTTACATCCACGCCACTGTCCCTCTTTTAGCAAAAGGAATTCCTAAGGAAAGATAACATTGCTCTAAACTGAGTTAAAGTCTTCTCCTTCAAGTTGAAAATCCCCTATAAAGGAAATTATGGCATTGCTGGATTCACATATCCCAGTTAAAGTAATTCTCCTTTATAATCAGTCACCCAACAGTTGTGACAAACAGAACCCCTTTAGAGATGACAAATTCTCTCTAAATTCAAAACCCTTTAGCTTCACATCTTGGGCTTCAAACAAGATACAAATAGACCCTTCAGCTTCACATCTTGGGCTTTGAACAAGATACAAACCACCTTTAGCTTCACGTCTTGGGCTTTGAACAAGACACCAAAACACCATTTCCTCCCATAGAATATGAGGAACTACGATCGCTCTGATTTCCTTATTTCGGTAAACGGGAATACGTAGGCATAAGATTGAAAGAGAAATCTTAGCGAGCATACCACATCGAAAATATCAGGTCACAAACCCTCATATATCAATCAAAACATCCAAGTCCGTATTCCCTACCAAAAGTCTAAACTCGATCAAAATAACCCAAGAGAGGCCCCTCCACATTGATCGCATCTGTAAACCAACAGTTTTGACTGTTTAACCTCAGTTTACAAAGCAGGGTTAGTTGGAGACATCTATTTCCCTTCCTTCATCAACTTCAATAGGATAAAAAATGAATCGACCTGTAGTCCCCCCAAAGAGCGGCAGTGCTTAAGAACCACGTCCAAAATTGCTCGCTACAGGAAAAATGGCGCCCACCGTGGGGCACTACATTTAATCTCTTGGGTAAAAACCAAGAAGTGGGGACCTCACTAGGGATAAGACTTTTTTTTTGTTGAATTCATTAGGATCTTAGGTCAAAACCTTTAAGTTGGGAAGGTACCACAGATTGGCGACTCCGTCGGGGAGCCATTTTCTGTCAGGAACATAGGATTCCTAGCTCTTAAAAAGTCTAGGACATTAGGACAAATATATATACTGCTTTTCCTAGTTGATATCTATGTTTATTTTTCTGCTAATGGGAATGCGTGTGATGTCGCATGTGGAAAGATTGAGTATACACCTAGGAAAAACCTCTTTTAGTAGTGCGGAAGCTATCGGAAATAGCTGTTATGCGATACTACCCTTTCTGAGGTTCTTCGAAATAACATCACCTAGCACGGTTCCCGGGCCGCTGGTGTTATCTCGACAAGAACTAATGACTTTGAGAGACAGGTACAAAAATCACTAGTATATACCTTTGGGATGGGTAGAGCCTTGACTTCATGACACTGACCCTTTGACCCCATGTTTTTTCTATGTTTTTGTGTGCTGCATTCATGCATTCATTTAAAAAAGCATTAAAAACAAAGAAAATTTTCTCTTCTAGTCTCTCTTTTTCAAATTAAACTAAAACAATGATTGCAAATGTCAGAGAAAGGAGATTGCGCTAATGGATTTCGGTAGAAGGAAAACTCACAAGTATACCTTCAAGGTTCCAAAACTAGAGGATTTGAGAGGATTAGCAAGGATGATCACTAACCCTTATGCTTTCAGAGCCAAGTACAGAGGTCTGCTACCTCTGTTAAGGGTCCATGTAATTGAAAGAATCATGGAGGCACTCATTCAGTTTTACGATCTGGTTTATCACTGTTTCACATTCCCGGATTATCAGCTTGCACCAACACTAGAGGAGTACTCTCACCTGACTGATTTACATATGAATGATCAAGATCCATTTTCTGGACTGGGAGAAATTCCAAAGGATCAAATCATTGCAAGAGCAATCTATTTGGATGAGTCAGAAGTCAAGACTCACATGACCACCAAGGGAGGAATCCCAGGTTTACCAGCCAAGTTTCTGGTAAAGAAAGCCCTGTACTTTGCCAGTATAGGGAACGTGGCCGCTTTCGAGAGAATCTTTGTTTTGCTCACCTACGGGTTATTTTTTTTTCCCAACATCGATAACTTTGTAGATATCAACGCCATTAAGGTTTTTCTCATTGGAAACCCTGTACCAACCTTGCTCGCAGATGCGTATCATTATGTACACTTAAGGAATCTGTATAGCGGAGGAATGATCACATGCTGTGTACCCCTGCTATATAAATGGTTTATCTCCCATTTACCTAAGTCTGCTGCTTTTTGGGATCATAAGAGTGCCTTACGTTGGTCGCAGAAAATCATGTCTCTCACCAACTCTGACATAGATTGGTTCAATAGGATTTATGATGGGATCAGGGTCATTGACCGTTGTGGAAACTACCCCAACGTACCCCTCATAGGAACTAAAGGAGGAATCAATTACCATCCAATTCTTGTTCGTCGTTAATTTGGATACCCGATGAGGCATGTCCCGCGTAATGCTCATCTGGAAGGTCTTTTCTTCAAGGAAGGAGAAAATGACAGGGCACTAAAGATGGAAATCGTGCTTGCTTGGAAACATGTTCATAAGAAAGGACGGGAGTCTCTAGGGAAACCGGACTGTGTCTCGGTGGAGCCTTATCTCCACTGGGTACAAACTAGAGCTCTCAAGCTAAAGATTCCTTATCCTTGTCACGGAGTTCTTCCACCGAGGGAATCTGTCATGTACTTCATGACTGAAGCGGAAACACTTCAGGTTACTCTCAACAAAGTTCAACAGGAGAGGAGGTCTTGGAAGAACAAGTACCGCATTCTCAATGTGGAGTGTACCAAAATACAACAATTGTTAAAAGATAAGGATGCTCTGATTGAGATTTTAGAGCAACATGCTGTGGAAAATCAGGATGACCAAAGGAAATTGCTCGCTCCTTTCACGTGGCAAATGAATGACAACCCGACAATGGCCCAAGAGCCCCGGTCCAAGAAAAGTAAAGTACCAGAATCAGCACCCGAGCTCTCCTCAGAAAGGACTCGGTACCCATTAGCTTAGGTTTCTGTTTCCGCACCTTGTAATTTACTGTATTTCCATTTCTGCAATCCTTTGAATTCAATAAAAGGGGGTTTCCCCACTGTTTGATATTTGCAATCTAATTCTTAAAGTTTATTTTGATTAAACAAAAAAAACAATTAATATAATCATTGCATTCATCATTCTCACGTAACGCATTCTTCTTACCTACGAATCTCACGTTTGTGTCGCGGTTCTAGAGTTAAACTGTCTCATTCGTACAATACTCGGGCCAATCGTCAAAAAAAGATGGATGATCTCGAGGAAGAGAACTGAGAGTTGAAAGAAGAGATCGACACTCTAAGAGAGGATATGAGAAAGCTTCATAACGACATGCAAGCCATGGCAGAATCTCAGCTACAAAGAACTGTGATCTCCGAGATCACCTCGATGCCCATAGTGGAGAAGTATGACCCTAGGTATCAGATGCCGAAAGATTGTCCCTGGGGCATGCCTGTTAACTATATCCCGAAAGGATATGTTTCGCCGATCACTGAAGATCAGGGAACTTCAGCAGGAGCCGCTGGGCCTGAAGGTTACAAACTTCGGGAAAGCGAAGATACCAGAGGCATACCAACAACTCCTGAAGGTTACAAACTTCGGGAAACGCCAAGATTCACTGCCGTAGTAACGGTACCACCCCATGTGGTGCACACTGTCCTAGAAGGACAGATTCCACATATACCTTCTGGTAGAAAGGAAACTATGTTTGACAGAATGGATGAATTCCAGGAGCAGTTCCTGGAAATGCAGAAAGAACTGTAAGCTATTCGCGGTAGGATTTATTTGGAAAGGACGCCGCAGACCTCTGCTTGGTCCCCAATGTGAAAGTTCCGCACAAGTTCCAGGTGCCCGACTTTGAAAAGTACAAGGGTAACTCTTGCCCTCAGAGCCACTTGGTGATGTACGCTTGGCGAATGTCAGCTCAGACAGAGAATCAGGATTTACTAATTCACTACTTTTAGGATAGTTTAACCGGCGCCGCATTAAAATGGTACATGGGTTTAAACCGCGCTGAGATCAGCACTTTCAGAGATCTTGGCACTGCCTTCGTCCAATAATATAAATACAATTTGGACATGGCACCAGACAGAGATCAACTCAGATCAATGTCGCAAAAGGATAAGGAAACCTTTAAGGAATACGCTCAGAGATGGCGTGAAATTGCCGCTCAAATTTGTCCACCTCTTGAGGAAAAAGAGATGACAAAGATGTTCTTAAAGACCTTGAGCTCATTTTACTATAACAGAATGGTTGCCAGTGTGCCCAACGACTTCACCGAAATGGTCGATATGGGAGTGCGTCTTGAGCAAGCCGTCCGAGAAGGACGTTTAGTTAAATATGCTGGATCATCAAGTAGTACAAAATGATACGGAAGTGCTCTCCCTAAGAAAAAACAGCAGGATATTGGGAATATCTCTCTCAGAAAGCAAAGGCGACGGTACCAACCGGTAGCAGCTGTAACTCCTGCTATCAACCCCTCGCCTACGTATCAACCTCAGGTTGCGCAGAGCCAACCTAATCAACAGCAACTTCAGCAAAGGACACAACAGTCTCTTCAGCAGGCTCGTCCTCAATACAACAACAACCATACAACGCGGCCACAGGATTTGATCCTATACC